>CM068727.1:4320767-5520767 GCA_035079005.1 Fraxinus americana | reverse complement strand
ATCAAGTTCATTGCCCTTTGATAAGTTGTTCATGCATTTTTCAGGCCGAAAGGCATAACTACCCATTTAAAACATCCTAGAGATCCAGGGCATCTAAAGGTAGTTTTGTGTATATCTTCCTCAACTATACAAATTTGATTGTATCCTGAATACCCATCCATGAAGGAATATATTACGTGTCCGACTGTCGAGTCTACTAAAGCATCTATCGTAGGCATTGTATATTCATCTTTGGGTGTGGCTATCTTTAGATTCCTAAAGTCTATGCACACCCTTAATTTACCATTCTTTTTTAGTACTGGCATGATATTGGACAACAACTCGACATATCTAGCTGTTCTAATAAAACCTGGTTTTAATAATCGATTTATTTCTTTCTTAATTTCAGGAAGTACATTAGGAGCAAAACGGCTAGGAGGCTGCCTATGAGGTTTAAAATTTGGCTTGGTTGGAAATCTATGTTCCACCAAATCTCTATATAACCCAAGCATATGTTCATATTCCCAAGCAAAATAATCCTTGTATTCCTTTAATAAAGTGATTAATTTATCACTAACCTCTTGATCGAGCATTTGGCTGACGAATGTTAGGTGATCTTCCCCTTCATTGCCAATATTCACTCTAGCCAGAGGGTCTTGTGCTTGAGCGTATCCAGTCTTGGTGATCCTCATTACTTTATCATCCATGTCCCTTATAGGCACTTCTTTTTCTAAACAATCCACTTTATTGACTTCTAGGCCAATACTTTGTTCCAACTCGAACACTGTAAATTTGTCTCCCAATGTTTTCAAGGCTACTTTTTCTTTCGTTTTGTCTTTACATTCTTTATTGAAAGCTATTAACTTAGCTTTGAAAGCCTGAACATCGGCCATTTGCCTTTGTTGCTTACAACTCTTTTAAAACTCCTTGATTACTTTTTTGCCAATTACTGACTCCTCCAGGGCCACTATGTTTGGCCTCATTTGACCGAACATTTCAGTGAGTGCATCTACTAAAAACGGCTCTTCACTCTGTGCAACAATTTGAGTTTTTTCTCCATCTTGGACTACTATGACAGGTCCATAATTTTCTTCGTACATGAACCTTTCTACTGAGTTTACTTTTGCGACAAAAGGTCTATGATCTGCCTGCACTACTTTTGCTTCACTCTTATCATTCTAGAAAACCAGGCATTGATGGAGCGATAAAGGTATGCAGCGACTTCTGTGTATCCAATCCCTTCCTAATAACACATTGTAACTAGTTGGACCATCTATTATGAAGAAGACTGTGGTCCTAGTAGTTATTCCTATAGTTATGTCCAGTGGCATAACTTCTTTAGCCGAAGTTGCTTCTCCATTGAAACTTGTGAGGATGACTTCTGTTGGAATCATATCACTTTCTACCTTTGCAAACTTTCTCATCATTCTAGACGAGATGGTGTTTATAGCTGCTCAATTGTCAATGAGTACTTTTGCCACAGGTATATAATTGACCAAGGCCTTCACATACAATAGCCTCAAATGCTTAGTCAATTTCATGGCATGCCTCTTAAATATAACCTTCTCAGCAGCATCTATTTCCACTTCCTATTTGTCCTCTGTTGAATCATTTCCTCATGATAATTCAACGTGCAAAATGTCACACTGAACTTCTTCTTCTTGAATTCTCTCTTTACTACCTCCAGAACTTCTTCTCCAGTTACCCAACCTGTGGGAGGAGGCAATATTCTTGGAGGTGATCCATACTTTTCAGAGCGAGGTACTCTCCTTTTCATCTTGGGTGTCCCGTACAGCACATAATAATCGAAAGAACGCCCAGATGGTTCTCCCAACAAGTCCACTTCACGAACTTCCTCTCGATGTAGTTGCTTCAACAGAGTATTGCACGATACTCCTCTCTTTTTCTTTCTGCTTCCAGATCAATTTCCTCTTCGATGTCCGTCATACCATCATCCTCTTCATCATTGTAGGCCCCTCTAGAAGTTTGGCCTTCTTCACATTCCAACACACATGCTTCTTCTTCGTTATCCTCCCTTTCTTCTTCTTCTTTTTCTTTGTTCTTGAACTCATTGGCTAGTAAATAGTTATTAGCCATGACAGGAGGTAAAGTACCGAACTGAATAGTAAGGGATTGATCTGGATCTTCTTCATCCCTTCTGTCTCGCTCAAACTCCGATCTCGCAGAAGAACTCTCTAGCAGTTCTTCCATCGATTCGCCTATACCAGTATCTTTACTATCTTTGAGAACATTTTGATTGGCCACCTCGAGTAGTTTAGGCGCCTTAGAACGTGGTAATCCCTGTTGTTACCTCATCATTCATCCATAATTCCGTTGAAAATGCCTTTGTTGGGTTCTAGTCATCTCGTTGAAAGGTATCACCCTTCCTGCATTATACTGGAATGAATGCCATACATTTGGTTGGTGAGGTTGCTGCCTGAATGTTCTCCCATTATTTATTGACCTGAATTGCCTCTCAAAAGGCGGTCCTCTATAGAATGATGTACCTCGCCCTCTAACAGACTGAGCGTTTGGGAAAAAATTAGGGCGATGGTGATGCTGTCATATCCCTGGTTTCTCTATATTTGCTCTCACTTCTCCTTTACATCTTGTACACATGACTTCTTCATCCTTTTTAGGCTCATTTCCTTTGATACGTTCAAAGACACTA
The DNA here is from genome assembly GCA_035079005.1 of Fraxinus americana. Lineage (NCBI taxonomy): Eukaryota > Viridiplantae > Streptophyta > Magnoliopsida > Lamiales > Oleaceae > Fraxinus > Fraxinus americana. Next base: position 5,518,117 of record CM068727.1, on the reverse strand, counting down.
GGGTGTGGCCTAGGGTCCTCTTCTCCGTCATCTATGACCAACTTAAATTTTGGCAACTTGTTTTTGAAACCAGTCATCACCATGTTCACTCCAAGTGGCTGTGGGAAAGGGTTCTCATCCACTACCATCTTTTTCTTATCTTCGAATGTAATTCATCCTGAATCTATGGCATCCTGTAGCACATGGCGAAAAACCAAACAGTTGTTAGTCAAATGTGACCATGCATTATGCCACTTACAATATTTTTTACCCTTAATTTGTTCAGGGCTTGGCAACTTATGTTTATCGCTCAATTTTATCTGCTTATCCTTATATAATTTATCAAATATAATGTCAGCTTTAGTTACATCGACCGAGAACATTCTACCCTTTTTGTTTTTATCTTTTATAGGCTCGTCCTTGCCCGACACTCTAGGCTTAGCCAATGTAGGATAACTATACGCATCACCTTTGATTAATTCGGCCAAACATACTTCGGTTTGATCGTAATACTCATCATTAATGGTATGAACATCAAAATTTGGGTCTCTATAATAAGTCCCCTTACTAAAATATTTCATTTGCTCTTCTTCTCTTATTAATGGTTCATACCTAATCACGTTTGCGCTCAGTTGGTAAAGATCAAGAAATTCCCTGTCTTACAATTTCTTTTTCAAATCAAGGCTTAGACAACTTTGAGCGATTTTGACAAACTCCTTTTCGGGCAAAGGTACGAAACATTCACTTCTTGCTGTCTTGAACCTTTGAAGGAAACCTTCTTCCCATTCATTTGGAATTTGACGTAGATTCGCCAAATCGGCCAAAGTAACTTCAGATTTAGTCTTGTAAAACTGAGCATGGAACAATTGTTCCAATTGTTGCTATGTTTGAACAGAGTTTGCTGGCAAGTTGATGAACCAGGAGAAAGCTACTCCTGTTAATGAACTAGGGAACAACCTCATTTTATGATAGTCGGTCACTTCACCACTTTGCAGCGCGAATCGCCCTATATGTTTTAGAGTAGATACTTCTCCTAAACCAGTGAATAATGAAAATTCTGGTACCTTGTACCCTCTAGGCCATAGATATGCTTGATCTATCCAATCAGGATATAGCTTCGTGTAAGTAGGCCTAATGACAGGATGTACCCCAAGAGCCATTTGATCATGTACTATCTCCATGATTTGATTCCTTAACATGACTTGAGATCATATGGAATTCCTACAGGTTGGTTTAATGGTTGATTTGCTTGAGGCCTAATGTTTGGTCCTTGGTTGGCAACGAAATTGCTATTGTTTGGGCCATTATTACAATTAAATTGAGTATTCAAACCATCATTAATGCGCGGGACGTTCTGTCCATCATTCAGGACATTGTCTCTTATATTTGGATTACCCCCCACGTTTGTAATCCCATTACCACCAATCAAGTTTGGCGTTCCATTATCTCCCTGGTTTGAAGTAGACAGACCAAATGGTGGTTCTAATCCTTGGTTTAAGTTCAAACTAGGAGAATTATGTGGTGAACCACCAACCAAGTTTGGCGTTCCATTATCCCCCTGGTTTGAAGTAGACGGACTAAATGGTGGTTCTAATCCTTGATTTAAGTTCAAACTAGGAGAATTATGTGGTGAATTATGCCCCCACAATTGTCTTGGTTTGAAAGTGGTTTGCAATAGGCATAACTGGCTGACACACTTGGCCTACTAACTTGTTCATTATTTCATTTAATGTATTCAGTTGTCATAATGTGCATTCCCACTTTGGGTAAACCTTTCCATATTATGAATATTTTATTCAACGACATCCTGTGTGAGTTTCCCAATAATGCACGCATGGTTCGAGGACTCAATTATGTCATTGGTTCGTAACGACTATGGCTACTTTGACTCTGTCCCTCTGTTCGTGGAGAGTTTTGCTGCTCCTCATATCGCTCGATTACAAATTGGACTACTCCCTGACTTGCTGTTCTTTATCAGAATTTTTATGAGGCATAATGCTTCATTTTTTTGTATCTTCAACACCAAACACCAAGGTCCCACTGGGCGTGCCAAATTGTTTGGCGCGGATTATCGCTAACAATTAAAAAAGGGATCAAAAGATTGTGTAAGGGACAAACCTTTTGAGACAAAGTCCCAAAAAATGGGTGCTTTATTGATGAAAGTCACAATTTGGAAATAAACAGAATGCCTCCAAAGGGTGCAAGCATACGAGTACTGAAAATGGATAATTAAAGTTAATCTAAGAAATTGAAATTACATGTTCTCTATTTGAGAGAATTTGATTCGGGGTCCTGTTCTCTATGTCTTCTCTTCTTTTTGTACTTCCTTTAGGATTTCTTTATGACAAATTGCTTGGAAATTGCTTGTTTGCTCTATAACAACCCACTTTCTTCATGATGGCTGATTTGTCGTGGAACTGCCATCTCTAACTGTTGCCATTACTTTTGTCGTTCAACCGCCTACAACTGTGATTTTTTGGATCGTGGGGTGTGATAATGTTGCTCAATAACCGCTTCAATAATTGCTGCTCTGGATAACCATATTACCTCATGTCTGCTAAGATCCTGGGCGATTCAAAGGTTTGGGCCAGAATAGGCTCGTTCGCTCTGGGCGATTTTAAGGCACTCCACTCGCTCAGATCTTGGGCGTCTTGCAAGCTTGGGCAATGACGGTACTTTGTTCGTGGGTCTCCACTGCATTCATTAATGGTCCTATTTGGACCTTCATCCTGGACTTCCTAATTGGATCTTATTCCTTGGGCTACTCGATTTGGGCTACACTTTTTGTATGTCAACACAATTCAATGTTGGAGATGCTCAAACTTGTTACTACAAACCTTATAGTCTCAGAACACTATTAATTTAATGATCCATCCCCATTTCTGTGCAATTTAGCTGTCTTTATAAATGTGTTAAATAGGGAAACACATGGCCATGGGCCATACCTGGATTCTTATTGTTTACTGGTGTATATGTAGAAATTAAAATTACAATGTATGTACAGCCACGAGATTCTTGGTCCAAGGTAGTTTAATATAATCTTACGAATTGAATTTTTTTTAGTAAGAGATGCTTGGCGAGCATCAACCAATCTCTCCAGTGTCAATGCAACCCTTCATTTCACGTCCTTGAACAAACTCGGGTACTAACGTAATGACTTTATGCTTGTTGCACTAGTAAATAGAAGGCTTAAAATGTAAAGTGAAATAAAATTGAAATTGATTAAGCAAGTAGAAACATTATAAATATGAAAACAACCCATAAATAATATCATAAAATTCAATGAAAAGGATTAAAATTTTACAAATCCTGATTTTTAAAAAATGGCAGATCCGTTTACAGTGCGAAGGTGAACAGTTTTACAGAATGTTTTTTTCCTTATGTTAATTAAATCTTAATGTTTACATGGGTTTATAGAAAAAGTGAAAATAAAGCCAACCAAACACACGCTTAAAGTTAGTAAACATTATTCAATACTTTAACTCATATGTACATACAAAATTCTAAACCGCTTGCGTATTTCTTGATTGCATGAAATATATTGGTCCACCTGAGAAGAAAACATATTTGTATTCTATTTATTTCTTTTATTAATTGTCAAGACGAGATATCCTTATCTTGACCTCGTGCTAAGACTAAGATGGAAAGTGAGTTTAGATTTTGGTCCCATTTTCATGTGAAAGTCAATCAAAAAAAATTAAATAACTACAACTCAATAAATAGCATCAATAACACTTCAACCTTCCATCTATCCCATTGACGGTAACAATCACCTCCTCTTCTCAAGTAAAGTGATAAGTACGTTTTACACACTTATTCGAGGCCTAAAATAACAATATTTGGCAATTATTTTGATAAAATATATCCTAAATTGTTGCATTTCATATTATATAGGTTAAACTCAATGGTTGAATGAGGAATTGGAAGAAACAAAAGAAAATCAAGGAAAAATGGCAAAGTCTAAAGTTTGAAGACCAAATTGCAAATTCAATAGTTGATTCGGACCACGAGATGATACTTTGAAGATTGATAGGAGACAATTGGATGGAATTAGAACTCAAAAATGAATGGAATATGATCAAAATATTATCACAATCAATGTCCAATCGCACAAGTTATATTCCACATTTTTTTGCCGAATATTGATGCCCATTTTTGGCACAAGTTATAATTCAAGAATAGTTGTAGCCCATTGAGCCAGCTTTCCAACGCACTTTGCATCGCACCAATCGGATATCGGGAGCGAATGTAATGGCCAAAAAACTGTGTTATGCAGAGACAAAAAAATTCGCGCGCGAATGAAACATTCCTTATTCGATTAGAAATCTTTTGGAAACGAAATTGGACGTGACATGAAGAAAGGAGGGGAGAAGACTTTTGAGAGAAGAAAAGAGGTAAGAACGTGAAGATCAACTTCAAGAACACGAAGATCCAATTCAAGAATAGAATTGGTGATGTCGTTCTTTATTTATTTCTAGTTTTCTTCTTTCCATCATGTTAGGCTAGATTAATTTTGTATTAGGGTTAGATGAATTATGTAATATGATTTTAATTTCTTAATTTTACATTCTTGACAACCAAAAACACGTTTTGGGATAGTTGAATGGTTTATATGAATTTATTTTTCTCCACAATTATATGAGCGAATGATTGTGTGAGTTTGGTGGCTTATTTTATGCATTCAAAAGAAGGAAAATAGGTTCGACATATATAAATCGTCATAGGGTCCGATAGGGGATAGAAATATATCGTTATGCCTTATATGAATCTTTAAGTGTTCATAAAAATTCATGCATACTTGTATGTTTGCATCCGTCATAGAGATATAGTAGAGTCGCATATTTGAATAGGTTTAACTCTACTCGAGAGAGATTGTTAAATAATTTAGGAGCATTGATTCTTCAATATTTCAACCGTGTGTCAAGGTGTAGAACTAGGTTTAAAAGGAATATTACATAGGGATTCATGATCCTAGTACATTCATCATACATTAGAAAACACATCAATTTATATTCATCGTCAATTTGTATTTAGTTAGTTAATTCATTCATAATTGCATATTGATCATTAATTTAGTTATAATTTCATCAAAACAAACATTCTCATTTTTATAGTTTCGGTTAAGGTCACGGTATTTAGAATTAGAAGTAATCAATCTTCATAGGAACGATACTTGAACTCAAAATCCATTTTACTACTTGTTAAACGAACCGTACACTTGCGGTGATTTTAATTCAACATATTTTCGTGAATATAAAGATCCGTAAAAGGTGGTGAATTGGAGTACTATTCTTCATTTTTTGAAGTTTCTAGTTGCTTTATTTTTAGTCAGATGTATAAATTTTTCCAGTTTATAGTTGGAGAATCTTCAAACAATATCGTGTTTGGGCGTTGTAGGACACATTTACAAGCTCACGAGTGAAGGGCTCTTGGTAGTGGGGTGATCGCCCTATGCTTTATGGCAACCAGAAGGCGGCATACAGGGATTTGGGCGATCGGCCAGGTCCCTGAGGCGACTGCACATTAAGTGCATCATAATTTCATAAATAAGTCAATCAATTACTTTTTCTACAGTCAAACTCTGTTCCAAATTTATACCTACGAAAGGTAAAGTAGTACACAAATTGAAAAATAGGAGATATTCATCATCTAAGATATCGGGCTACCATTTGCTCTTCAGTTCAACAATCACATTTCATCATAAGAACATCAAATTCAGATCTATATTTCTCAAATGTCAACTCCTTTTGTTTGAAATTATGGAATTTAAGAAAGATATCTTGCATGTAATTATCCTGTAAATATTTTCTCTTAAGTTACTTCTTCATCTTCTCCCATGTTGCGATCTTACTTTGTTGTCCTTGTATTTCTTCACCTTTACAGATTCTCCCACCATAAAGAGGCATGCTTTCTTAATTTCAAAGTAATCAATTTTACTTTGGAAAGAACAGGTACGTCTTTATAATAAAAAATTCTTTCGACAATATGAATGCAATCAAGAAATTCATCAGGGTGCATTCTTCCTATGAACTTGGGAATATCCACTCTAATGTCGAGGTCACAATCAAGATTATTAACTCTTCGAGCACAAAAATAAGAAGTAGAATCATCACTCTTATTTCGATTTTCATTGTAAAAAAGGATCGTCTTCTTCTTTACTTACACGTTCTTCCTTCGAATTATTGCCGCCATAGTTAATTTGAAAAAGCTCAAATTGCACCAACCGTTGTTGAAGTTCTTGCACTTGTCTTCTTTCTTCATTTAGCTGGACGAGCATTAATATTTCCCCCATGGTGATGATGAGCAACCATGATAATTAAAGTTCTTATACCAATTTGTATTTTATTGAGAACCAACGTCTCATATTTATAGGGAAGGATTATTGACACAATGATAATAATTTATAGGGCTATAATGGTGCAATTGTCATTCACTAATAAACTTACCATTTACAACACTCCCCTTGAATAACACATTACAAAATATTTGTCTAGTTAAAACCTTGTCAAGAAAATCCAATGAGACAACACTTGAACTAAGGAAAAAGAGTACATATGCTTTCCCGATTTCAATAAATAATTTTTTTTTGTATTTAAGCGATCCATATCTTGTATGTCAATGTCTTCAATATTGCAATTTTGATAGAGTGTGTCTCATGTTGTCTTGTATAGTATCCAAATAACACTATCTTCATACAATATATTTATAGATTTTCGATGATTGTAATAAATGAAGATTCAAAAAATAGCTCCATTGATCTCTTGGGGAATCTCATACATATTAGAGTATTATTTTGAGGGTAAATGTCTTTTAGATTATGGATACTCATTAAATAAAGAATATGCATCGTTAAAACCTTATAAGGAAAAATCTCGCCAAAAAAATCCTAATGAAGAAAAAATTATTCTGTTAAGTACGTTACAAAAGTAGTCGCATTAAAAACCTTGTCAATAAAATCCAATGAGACAAAGTCCAAACCAAGGAAAAAGGAATACATTGTGTATTTACTCCCTCGTGATAATATCACTTGAATTATGCTTCAGGAATATTAAATCTTTCAAGGATAGTATTAAATCTCTATAAGATAAATTGACTATAATCACGATTATTATATACAAATCAAATTCCATGCATTATGAGACTGATAAAATGGAAACTTATAATTACATTCACCACATCATAATTTATCTATTTACAAGGTCTTCACATAACCCATTATGTAAATAGTCGTACATTTCATATTACGGCTTTACTTTTTTCAAATAATAAAATATAAGAGTTATTGAACTTTAGGTTCAATACAATCAAAACGGTCACAAGAGTTTAGTACAGTATACCAATTAAGACACACTATTAAAAAATTTGTAGGTATCTTTTTTATTAGTAGATAACAAATTACTAGTAATAGCAAGTTTATCCCTTCATATCACACAATATTGATTCTTTTGGAGTCTCAAACTAATATTTTTCAAGAATATTGATCTAAATAAACTATTTCTTATTTAGAAGTAATTTAATTAAAATTGCAATTCTCCAAAATCAATACAATATTTACATTGAAATGTCTATATTGTGATTCTTCAAAAATAACCACATTATATTCTTCAAGAACATTGATAAATATAAAATTGTGTTTCTTTTAGAGTAACACAATATTTTTCAAGACTATTGATTTGTATTAATTGATTCAAGCAATTCTACAATATACTTTTGGAATATTTAAATGTTTGAATCCTATTTCGTTCCATAGTAACAATAATATCATACGCTTGAGGAGTAATAACATTCTATTGTTTAGAACAATAAATTATGTAAGGATTTACTTTTCACGAGTGAAAACACAATTTTTGTTAGATTTCATATTATTATGCTTCGAGAGCAAGCAAAATATAACTTGAATATTAATTAGAATTATAATGTACAACTTCGAGAGCACGTTATATTTTACCATTACTTCTTCAAGATTAATATGTCAATATCGTTTTGAAATATTGAAAATTATAATTCATGTTATTCAGGAGCAAGCAACAATATGATAAATTATCAATTTCAAGTTTATAAAGGAACATCTAAAAATATTAATTATCATATAGGCAGGATGTGATATAAAAATTAATTATTAAACATGCATTAGGGGAAAAATCTTCATATATAGAAGTTAACATAATTGATTAAATCTTTTCCCAACATGTAAAAGATACAAACACATGAATTCACATATATAGAAGATAAAGGCATGAATTCCACGTATCAAAAGGCATGAATCAAAAGGCAATGATTGCGGCAGAATTAATGTATTGTTAAAAAAAAAAATCACATGTATATAAAAAAATTGGGAATTGATGTATATGTTTATAAAAAAAAAAACATATGTAACCAAATTGAATTCGGTACATGTGACAGGAGATTATGCTTATAAAGATTATTACCTTCTAATTAATTAACTTTGATTTTGATAGAATCATGTTTATAACGTGTTATCAGAAGAGACAATAAAAGTCAATAAACTTGTTTGTTTTTATTGAGAACCAAAAGTCTCATTGATAGGGAAGGGTTAGGGATGCGGTAATGATTTCTAGGGTTGTGGGGTACAATTGTCATTCCCTAATAAACTTACCATTTACAACAATATATATGAATTCTAAACGAGAAATTCACTCATTCATTGACATATGTTAAAGTCTACTATTAACCTTGAAAAGATGAAAACTCATTGTATTCTTGGGTGGATTGCGCAGCTCGATAGTCTAAAGTAAAACAACAATAGCTTGTCATAGAAATGTCCAAATTCAGATACATAAAATGTTCTGGAAATCCTTAATTACCTTTCCAACATTCTATAAATGAAAAATATGTTTTCAACATTCTCAAGATTCTGTTGAACGTTACCCCAAAAAATTTGCCAACTTGAAATCTGACAAGATGCAGAGGGAAAGGAAATAGTGGCGGGAAAAGGAAAACAAATTTATTGAAGAAGAGAACTAAAATCAGATCTTACACAATAAACCAAGTGAGGTATTTATAGACTAAAGCTAACTAACTCAACTAAGAGAAAATGACAAAAAAGGTCCTCCAACAAATATCTAGTGAAATAAACTCCAATACTCCCCCTCAAGATGGGAGATAAATGTTCATAACTCCCATCTTGCACAATATGGAATGAAATTTATCACCACCCAAAGGCTTAGTTAACAGGTCTGCAACCTGGTCCCGAGAAGACAAATGCACCGTCTTAACCTCTCCAGTTTTAACTTTGTCTCGTACGAGATGACAATCAATCTCTGTATGCTTCGTTCTCTTGTGAAACATATGGTTGTTGGCAATGTGTATAGCAGATTGATTGTCGCAAAATAATAGTGCTAATTTAGGATGCACAACATTGAGATCAGCAAGAATGTTCTTCAACTAGCCAAGTTCACACACAGCAGCAACCATGGATCGATATTCGGCCTCGGTAGAAGACCTGGAAATGGTATGCTGCTTCTTAGATTTCCAGGAAATTAGTGAACTACCCAAGAATATGCAATACCCTGTAATAGAACGCCTTGTGTCAGAACAAGCCGCCCAGTCAGTATCACAATAACCTTTGAGATGCAATTCCGAATCACTGGCAAAAAATAAACCTTGTCCAGGAGTACCCTTTATGTAACGCGGCACATGATGAGCAGCCTCCAAGTGAGTTTGTCTAGGCGACTAAAGAAACTGACTTAGGACTTGCACCGAGTAAGACAGATCAGGACGTTTAATAGTGAGGTAAAGAATTTTCCCGACCAATCTTCGATATAAACTCACATCAGAAATGACACTACCTGAATCCTTGCACATCTTTAAATTCTATGGAAGAGGAATCTGTGCTGGCTTAGCTCCAAGATAGTCTGCATCTTCCAAAATCTCAAGTGCATACTTCCTTTGGCAGACAAAAATACCAGCAGAAGTTCTGGCAATTTCGAGGCCAAGAAAAAATTTAAGAATTCCCAAGTCTTGGAGTTCCAAATGATCATTTAATTGAATCTTGAACTGCTCAATGTATGCAAGATTGTGACCCCCAATAATAATGTCATCAACGTAAATCAGAACCACTGTAAAGGAACTGCCATCTTGTTTGCTAAATAGAGAATAATCGGACTTGGATTGCTTGAAATCCTGAGAGATAATGTATGAAGTCAGCTTGGTGTTCCATTGCCTCGATGCTTGCTTGAGTCCATAGATGGACTTTTTCAACCTACAAACCAAAGGTTTTCCATTCTCCCCCTGTTGTTCGTAACTCGGAGGCATCAACATGTATACCTCTTCATCTAAGTCTCCATGGAGAAATGCATTGTTGATGTCCAATTGGTGAAGATGCCAATGTTTTTTAGCAGCAACAGCAAGCAAGGTCTTAACTGTCACCAACTTCGCAACTGGAGAAAAAGTCTGTTCATAATCCATTCCAACCTGCTGAGTGAATCCTTTAGCCACTAAACGGGCTTTCTTCCTTTCTTCAGATCCATCAGAATTAAACTTCACTTTGAAAACCCATCGACAGGACACAGGTCTCTTATGTGTAGGTAAAGGACAAACAATCCAAGTATTGTTGGAGACAAGTGCCTAATATTCAGCATCCATTGCCTTACACCACTCTGAATGCTTAGATGCCTCAGCAAAAAAAGGAGGCTCGGGTATACCGTCTATGAAAAGGAGAGAGCTTGGAATAATCTATATAGTCACCAATAGAGTATTTCTTACCAGAATAATGATTCTTGCCCAAGACAGAAATTTTCTTCACGGAATCTGATTGAGAAGTAGACAATTGAGAGACCAGACCAAAATGGAAATCTTGTAAATAAGAAGGTGCATGTTTAGGCCTAGTGGACTGTCGTGTGATAGGATGATCAGCAGGTACAGGTGAAGGGGAAGATGAAGGTGTAACAGGGGAAGGTAAAGATGAAGATGGAATCTCAGAAGAAGGGACAGTGCTGAGATTGATAGGAGTGGAAATAGGATTTGATTGATGACATGGATCAGAATAGTCAAATTGTTGAACAGGAAAAAGAGAAGGAATAGATGGCTGATCATTATCAAATTGAGATAAAGAATGAAGTAGAGATTTGTGAAGAAAAGGAAAAATTTTCTCATGAAAAACTACATCTCTAGAAACGAAGGTGGACTTGGTGTGAAGATTGTATAGCTTATAAGCTTTCATGCCATAAGGATAACCGACAAAAATACATGGAACCGCTCTTGGATCAAATTTAGTGAGATGTCGTTTGAGAGTAGATGCATAACAAAGGCAACCAAAAACCCTTAGGTGAGAATATGAAGGAATGGCTTGATAAAGAACTTCATATGGTGATTTATTAGCAAGAACCAGAGTAGGTGTTCTATTGATAATATAAGTGGCTGTTAGAACACATTCCCCCCAAAATTTATGAGGTAGGTTGGCTTGAAATTTCAGAGACCTGGCTATGTGAAGCAAGTGTTGGTGTTTTCTCTCAACTACGCCATTTTGCTGTGGGGTTTCAACACAGCTCAACTGGTGAATAATACCCTTTTCCAGAAAAAAATCAGTCATATGAAACTCTAGACCATTGTCAGATCGAAGAGTTTTAATATTGCACTTAAAATGTGTTTGGATGAGATGATAAAAAGACTGAATTATGAGTCTGGTTTGAGACTTATCACGCATTAAGTAAGTCCAAGTCATTCTAGTATAGTCATCAACAATAGTCAAAAATTACTTAGAGCCATCCAAAGAAGGAACGGAGTATGGTCCCCAAATGTCACAATGGATAAGATCAAACATGTGTTAAACTTTAGTTTTACTGATAGGAAATTGTAACCGATGCTGTTTAGCAATAGGACAAACACTACAATGTAAATTGTTGTTGACATGAATAGAAGGAACAATTTTCTGTAACAATGATAATTTGGGAGTAGGAACATGCCCCAATCGACAATGCCAAATATCAATATCTGAAATGAAATTGGTATTGATGAAAGAGTTACAAGCAACATGATTTGGTTTATTACATTGCGGAGAAGAAACAAACTTATCAGACTGAAAGACAGAGGGAACAGAGTTATGACTCAGAGGTGTTTGAAGTTGTCGAAGCTGAAGCTGATTATGAAGTTGTTTGCTAGATTGCTGAAGGTGATATAGTCCACTCTCAAGATTGCCTACCCCAATCGTCTTCCATGTCGAAAGATCCTGAATAAAGCAAGAGTGATGTATGAATAATAGGCAGCAATTATGTTTAAATGTCAAGTTACTGGCAGAAATTAAATTGAACTTAAAACATAGCACAACAAGCACATTAGTCAGTATTAAATCTTCTGATAACTGAACTGTGCCAATATGTGTAACAAGAACACTATCACCATTTGGTAATCTCACAGATGCATCAACCGCAGTCATCACAGTAGTTAAAAGAGCGAGAGAACAAACCATATGCTCTGAAGCTCCTGTATCAATGATCCACTTATTCCCGATATTAGGATCGGTAAGACACATACGATTACCTGATAATGCAAAAGCATCAGGAATATGTGAAGATGAAGCTTCTGGAGAAGAATTGGTCCGCTGATTAGTGTTGGTCAGTTGGTCCTACAACTTAGGTACCAGTACAGAGAGAATTTGTTGACACTGATTTGGAGTAATGGTGAGATGTGAAAGAGACTTCAGTAATTCAGAATTATCACGATGAAATGTATGATCAACCATATTAGCAACAGGAGTGCTTCCTCTACCAAATTTGTGGCCAGGAGGATATCGTATCACCTTAAAGCATGTGTTCTTCAAGCGGCCTGGCATTCCACAATAACTACATATAGGCTTGTCTCTCTTTTGATAGGAAGTGAATCTTTGATTGTTAAATTGAGCAGATCTCTAACCACCAAATGAAATAGGCCTTTGATTGCCAAAAGGCTTTTGTATCGTTTTACTGGCAAAAGCTGCAACATCAAAGTGTTGTTGCTTCTTTGAAATCACATCTTTCTGCCTCTCATCTTGTAGAACTAATGCAAATACTTTGCTCAATGATGGTAGTGGATCCATCAACAATATTTGACTTCTAACAGCAGAAAATTGTTCATCCAATCCCATAAGGAATCGCATAACTTGATCATCGCCTCTGCTGTCAGTGTTGGTAACATTAGGTCTATAGTTATCCAATTCTTCCCAAAGACCTTTGAAACGATTGAAGTAGGAATTAACCGAAGTATTTACCTGTGAAATTGAAGCAATCTGCTTCTTCAATTCGTAAATACGAGGGCCATTGCTCTGACTATAGCGATCCCGTAGCTCAATCCATATCTCTCTTGCCGAATCTTTGTGCTTCACGCTGGGGTACAGTTCCTTTGGAATGTAATTGATTATCCAAGAAGAAACCACATGATTACACCTCCTCCACACAATGTAAAGTGGATCCTCATCACTAGGTCAGGCAATCGATCCATCTATGAAACCCTCCTTATTTTTGACACTAAGTGCCTCGTTGCAGCACGACTCCAAGTCGCGTAATTATCCTCACCAAGCACAACTGAGATAACCTGCATCCCTGTGTTATCACCATAGTGTAGGTAGTATGGGCTACTTGGATCACTCATCAATCGACTCACATCACAGGCAATTGCATCTTCAGCTGATGACTCGTTGGATGAATTGATCTGATTACGAACCTCTGCTTGAACACTGGAATTGGCCATTTCCAAAAAAAATTATTGCTCTGATACCATGACAAGATGCAGAGGGAAAGGAAATAGTGGCGGGAAAAGGAAAACAAATTTATTGAAGAAGAGAACTAAAATCAGATCTTGCACAGTAAACCAAGTGACGTATTTATAGACTAAAGCTAACTAACTCAACTAAGAGAAAATGACAAAAAAGGTCCTCCAACATATTGAAAGAATCTTGACTTCTATTTGTTCAAGTGCTGTAATTAATGACACTCCTATGACACCTACATTTCATCTGGACCATGTAGATCATGTCCCGATAGAAACATCAACCATCTTATATCTCTGACCCCTATTGGTGATACACATAAATGATATAGTCTTTACATAGATGGTAAAAATATAATTTGCTAAATATAGGTCACATGTAGATACAGACTTTGTCCTGAGAAGGTTTATTATTGGTAGAAATTGCAAAATTAATATTTTACTGAGTGTATGATGTTCAAGTTTCAGACTTTTGAAACTGACCAATAAGAAGGTGCACATGGAAGGTATTTTCCTATAATGATGAAGGGAATTTTACAGAAAGGCTCCCAACTTGTTGAGTTAGTGAAACATTTAAATTCATCCAGGTGACAGATATCCAGTTTTGCTGCCCTTTATCAACTCTGGGGTAGTCGAGCTCCAGTTACCTACTTGTGAGTCATAACCTATCAACTGATCCCACGGACATTGTTTGTGGGAAGCATCACAATCTCGTGTCAGAAATTGCGTCAAGGATTAATGGTTGAGTCCACCTCTACCATCAATTACAACCATCTATGGTCGTGGTGAGCTGTCCATGTTTAATTCTCCTCAATTCTAGTAAGTCCAATCTTCCTTTGACAATCACTTAGGATTTCTGGGCTGTTTCTCTACCACTTGGTCTACTCATAAGCAAGATTTCCTCAACAATGAGTAGATGTGATTTTCTTATCCAGAGTGAGGCTCAAGTGTTTCCAGTGCATGAAGAGCATGAAGCATGTTGTGTTCATTAATTGTGCTATTTAAAATGAAGTACACAATGAGTCTCGTTAAGCATTAATTATCTTTTTGGCAGTGCATTTAACGCCACAATTGAATTGTATCATTACAGACGTCACTTTTGAATTCGCTTTAAACAAATTTATTTGTTTCAAAATCCATCAATGTAAGGGTCCACTATTGCCAAGAGTTTTCCAAAAAAATTACCAAAAATGAAAATATGGTGTCCATATAGTCAAATACTTGAAGACACCATTTTTATAATATCTGGAAATAGAATCCAGGGTATTTATATTACGACTGTTTCTACTTACATAAACGACTCTAGCAATAAACGACCGCACTTTTTAATAGTTTTAGACATAAATCATATTTTTTTATGTTACCATCACATATTAACTTATTTTTATTTTCGGTCTTGCTACAAGTACATCACCCTTTACATAAGGAGTGACATAATAGCCAAGTGGCGCCTCCTCATTGGAGGGGCGCCTTGGCCCACATGTGGGGCCTCGGCACTCCTCCAATGAGGAGGAGCCACTTGGCTATTATGTCACCCCTTATGTAAGGGGTGATGTACTCTTAGCATTATTCTTTTATTTTTACCCTCAGCGGCGGTGGACGGATTCAACTTTTCCCTCAGCAGAGGCCACTTCTTTTTCCCGCAGAGGCGCCATTTTTATTTTCCCTAGTGGCAATGATTATGGTGAATTTCAAAATATCAACAGTGGCCCAAAGTTCCAAAATCATATCTGAACATAATCTGATCCTAAACGAAATGTGGAAAAACATTCAAAATATCAATAATTAATAACCAAAATGCATGTCAGAAGTGAATATTTACATCTGTATGAGTAAATGTAGAGAAAGAGAGGTATGGGACATCATCACCGTTTACAAGGATGATTATTGAACGAGTAATGTTATTCATCCCCAGTGGGGATGAAAACACAGTCTAGGTGGCTGTAAATGATAGGTGAAATTAAATGACTTATTTAATTTCACCTATCATTTAATGCCACATTAGCGCCACCTAAACTGTGTTTTCATCCCCAGTGGGGATGAATAGCATTACTCTTATTGAACGGGTGGGTGGGTTTGGTTGAGTCGTTGGGGAAGGACTAGAATGGGGGAGAGAGAATGGAGATGAGAAAGGTACGTACGCACAACTGTAATTTTTCTTTTTTATTATTTAATTAATTTGGCTAGGGTTATAATTGCAAAATTATTGTGGTGTAATTATTAAAATACTGTTTAATTAGGGTGTAATTATGAAGTGTGTACAAAGAAAATTTTAGTGGCAATATATTCCCTTATAAAGGTAACTCTTTACCATATGAACTTCCCAAATTATCCCCGAAAAATTGAAGTATTTCCATATAATCCAAAAATTTCAAAATCAAATTACTAACTCACCCCTCAACTAAACCCTTCAATATCACCACATAACATTATATCACAAGGGCATTTTCGTCCGTCAACCAAAAAGTTGAATCATTTAAAATAAAAACAAAAAATGTTAGTTCCAATCTTATAACACTGTTCACGTGAACAGTGTCGTGCACTGTTCATACAGTAAAAAAAATGTGTAAAGTGGTAGAAAGAAAGAAAATGAGGAGAGAGAGAGAGAGAGAGAGAGAGAGAGAGAGAGAGAGAGAGAGAGATAACAATAATAATAAAAATTAAGAAACTTAATTATTTGGGCTGAAACCAAATTGTTTGGTTTTCGCCGTTGGCAGAACCAAACAATTCGGCGAAAACCAAAAATAATTTTGGCTTCCGCTAATTTAAAATAAAAAATAAAAAATGCATACCTTTGTTTGATTTACTTGTCTCTAAACCTCATAATTTGTTCATATAAATAGGTAGGTATCGGATTTCACTTAAGCCAAACTTACTATAAAACACAAAAATCTGTTTTAAAAATAATAATAATAATAATAATAATAATAATAATAATAATAATAATAATAATAATAATAATAATCAAGTACGTTAGAAATTGTGTAAAATAAATAAATAAATAATTGAATAACAGTTACGTTAAATAAAAAAAATCAAAAATCAAGATTTATTAATTTATTTATTTCATAATAAATAAATAAATCTTGAGGGGACATTTGTAGACATAATAAATAAATAAATAAATGAAATGTCAAAGAAAATGGGAGGAAAAATCGAAGAAGAAACATCACGAAGTGCTGAAAAAATTCCAAAACTAAGGGAAGAGAAGAAATCCTCTCAACCCCAAGTCCGATGAACACGGAGAAAATCAAAATCTTATTCAATCAAACAAACCTAAAAAAATCAAAATCGTCTTTGAATTAAATCAAGATCAAGCCCAAGTTTCGAAGTGCAAATCCAAGCTCCGAAATTCAAGTGTCAACATATCAAGTTCTCGACAAATCAAATTCTCAACAAATTTCGAAGCCTAGGATTCAAGCTACGTGACTTCTCATCTTCAAACATTAAGATCATTAATCAGAGGGTTTTACAATTTTTCAATTACAAGAATATTCATATCTATTTGTATTTCTCAAAATACAATTTTTAACGATTTCTGTATTTTAATACGCGAAATCCATCGTACAAATTTCTTGGTACGCCCGGTGGGACCTTCTTGTCCTCTCATCTTTTGATCTTAGAATCCTCAATTTTTTACCACTACATCAACAATGGCAAACGAACAGGCGAAGCTAACCATGAGTCATCTTGAAGAGACACTTGCTGAACTGTTCTTTACTACTAGAACCTAAACAAGAAGTGAGAAAACTCAACTAGTCCCACCACTGAAGAAGTTCTCCAACAAAGGCAGAATGAAAATTGCTTCCACAAAGCTAAATTCTCGTTCAACAGAAAAGACTAAGAGTTCGACAAAAAGCTCTCATTCGGGCTCTATCTCCATTGGCAGATCCTTGTCTAGATCCCCTCATACCACTTCTCTGCAAAGGTGGGGAGATGATACTTCGTCTGAAGAATCACTTGAACCAGTAATGATCACAGAAGCGACGTCAGGCTCAGATGATCGAATCCAACAAATGGTTTTAGCCATTGAAAAATAAAGTCACTAGAAGAGAAAGATGCACATGTTGCTGCACTCATACACAGGCTAGAGCTAAATCTGTCGACTAAAGATCAAGAAAATCCAGAATTTTCCAAAGCTAAGGATCTGGAAGTCCAAGAACGCTAATAGAAACAAGATATACATGATCGAACAGTTTTTCAAAACGTTCTGCGTGATACCACTCAACTCTTAGTTGGCTCTCTATCCGTCCACCAACTTCAACATATAATTGCGGATACCATTCGTGCCAAGAATGGTGGTTCATTGCAATCTTCATTGTTGTATGCCAAGCCCTATAGTCGTCGAATTTACGAAATAAAGATGCCACTCGGTTACCAACCTCCGAAATTCCAATGTTTTGATGGAAAAGGCAACCAGAAGCAACATGTTGCTCATTTTATTGAGACACGTAACAATGCGGGCACTTACAACGACACCATGGTGAAACAGTTCGTACGTTCCATCAAAGGTGCCGCATTTGAATTGTATACCGACTTATAGGCTGGGTTAATTGATAGTTGGATCAACTTGAACGAGAATTTCTAACACATTTCTATAGCACCAGGCAAACTGTCAGCCTTCCAGAACTTGCTCGAACGAAGTGGTGCAAGGGAGCCCACTGGAGAAACCTCATCCTAAATCGCAAATATGCAAGCGTCTTCCATTGACATGTGTGTACAAGGCATGCATTGGGGACTACTCTATAATCTCCAAGCAAATATGCCTCACTCCTTTAAAGAGTTGGCGACACGTGCTCATGACCTGGAGCTCCAAATTGCAAGGCATGGGAGTTACTTACCAAGTGATCCATGTGACAAGAAAGATCCTAAGAAAGAAATAAAGAAGGACTTCAAGACAGGTAAGCCCAAAGCTCAAAAATAGCCTTCCAAGGGTCGAGTCAAACCTAAAACCAAAACCAGACTTCAGACCTACCAAGGGACTAGTCCAAAGTAGAGGTCATGTGAAGTTTAAAAAACTTGAAGAGAATGAGTACCCATTCTCAAATCTTGAAGTTTCTGGAATTTTAGATCAACTCCTCGAACAAAAGATAATCGAACTTCCAACGCCAATGAGACCTGAGGAAGTTGGTAAGGTCGATCATCCTAAATATTGTAAATTTCATAGAATCATCGGTCACCCGGTGGAAAAATGTTTTGTATTAAAAGATCTTGTTGTTTGCTTGGACAAAAAAAATATGATCAAACTTGAAATTGGAGAAAACCCAACGGTCGCCTGTTCAATTATTTCGTTCGGATCGTTTGATCCAATCCCCATTGCAGAGAAAGAATATACATACAATGCTATTAAATCCTCGTTTGAGGAGTTTGGATGTTTGGGATTCTGATTCGGAGTCTGAAGACGAAATCGATGATGTTTGGTCTACCTTCATAAGTAAAAAGGAGAAATACTTAGTATCAAACAAAACAGGTAAGATACCACCTGCTACACCTCTTGCAACATCGAAATTAGGAGCATTGGGTATGGAAGTTCAAACCAATAAAAACGTAACACTTGAAGAAAATCTAGGATAGACCCTTGTAAAAGGATGTCATCGAAAGATTCCACATTTCCTAGGTTCTAGTATTTGTGATGAGAAACTGAGATCAAAAAACAACCAAAAGAGAAGGTATAAAGCCAAGTCAAAAGTGCTTACTAAATCAATGGGAGTAGAAGCTACTTCACGCATTCCTCCTAGACTATCAACCCTGGGTGATTATTTTTCCTAGGGATTCTTCGACAATGAATGTTTTACCTCAAATGTTGTCAATGTGGAGGAGAAAAACGAAGCAAAGAACATATCGAGAGAGAGTTCAAAACAGAACTCAAATGAACCTGAGCCGGCCCCTCCTATGTTTGAAGAAGGGAAAAAAGCTACTGTGGATGACTTGAAGTAATTAAACTTGGGGATTGAAGAAGATCGAAGACCAGTGTTTGTAAGTGCTCTCCTTAGTCAAAAAGAGGAATCAGAGTACATCCATTTGCTTCAAGAATACAAAGATGTATTTACGTGGTTTATGTCGGGGTTGGATCCGAGGGTTGCAGTACATCACCTTACAGTAAGACATGGAGTCTGACCGATCAAGAAATCTCAAAGAAGATTTCAACTATAATTGATTCCTCAAATTGAAATGGATGTTAACAAACTTATTAAAGCTGGATTCATACGTGAAGTTAAGTACCCAACTTGGATTGAGAATATTGTTCCTGTCAAAAAGAAGAATGGACAATTACAAGTCTGTGTTGACTTTTGTGATCTAAATCAAGCATGTTCGAAAGATGATTTTTTGCTCCCGATAATAGAGTTAATGGTGGATGCAACTACCGAGTATGAAGTCTTATCTTTCATGAACGAATTTTCTAGATACAACCAAATACACATGAATCCGAAAGATAAGGAACTTAAAGCATTTCTTACCCCTAAAGGCATATTTTGTTATAAAATTATGCCGTTTGGATTAAAAAATGAGGGGACAACTTACCAACGGGCCATGAAAAAGATCTTCGATGATATGCTGCATAAGAACATAGAATGCTACGTAGATGATCTTGTCGTAAAAATGAAGAAACGTGACAATCACCTACAAGATGTATGAGATGTTTTTGAAAGACTTCGACAACATCAATTAATTATGAATCCGCTGAAGTATACATTTCGTGTCACATCTGGAAAATTTCTTAGCTTTATTGTTCAACATAGGGGCATTGAAATAGATCAATCAAAAATTGACGCCATAATCAGCATGCCAGAACCAAGAAATGTGCATGAGTTGAAAAGTCTTCAAGGAAAATTCACATACATTCGAAGATTTATTTATAACCTTTCCAGACGTTGCCATCCATTCAACAAATTGGTAAAGAAAGATGTATCGTTCGAACTACGTTCGACTTAATCCCGTTTAGGTACGTAGGCAGTTTGGATAAATTATAGATTCAAGTTCAGTCACAACTAATAAATTCATTCAATTCTTTTACCATTTTCTGCAGTAAAAAAAAATACACAAGAAATGAAAAAAAAATTCATCGTAAAAAGAAAATGAACGATGGAAAATCGAAATCCATACAATGAGGTTTTAAAGAAAATCATAAAGGCTCAACTTTATCACTCACCGTTGATCACTTGCAAGAAACTATCTTCAAGGGTATTCCTTCTCTGGTCAATGGATGATACGCTAGAGATATCTCTAGTCTGTAATTTTTCCAATGTGACCTTTGCAGTTCCAAGAATGCTCTTCTATTCCCGACGGGTTTGAAGTTCATCTCGGAGTCTGTCCAGCTCGAAAGTTAGCTGACTAATCTTATCTTCCAATGAAGAACACATGGAATCTTCCACTTCCAGCTAAATATTCAAAAGCTTCAACTGCTCAGCCTTTTCTTCTGTTGCTGGACACTCCAAGCGTTGCTTTCTGTCAGATAAATAAAGGTCAATTTCTTTAAGAAACACGTCCATACGTTTCATCAAAGGTGATGGATCGTTTTAAAGAATTATATTATTTTCGTCCCACCAAGATCGGATGTTGGAAAAGCCATGCTTCAGGACGTCCCTAAAATACTTCTGAAGATAATTAGTCATGGCTTCTTGCAAAGCAGCCTTCAAGTAAGGAGTTTCTCTAGTTATCCAAGGCATGGAGGAAGAACAAATTGAAGCTACCCAATGAATATTTGTTTCTAAAGGCGGAATGATAACTAAAACCGATGAAGGTAGAGCAGGTAGAACTTCTTGATTAATATCTGAGAGTAGTCTCAGAATTCACTTGATCTTCATCTTGGAAACCATCAACGTTGAACGCCGAAATGCCTTCATTAATCGCACTTGGGTATTTGCAAGGTGGGCCGTAAAAATCATAAATACCATCTATTCTTCGAAGCGCACCGATCCTATCATCATTATCGCAAGTCTGATCTTGCAAAGAGTTTGGATTCATAGAAAAAATTCATTCCTTCAGGAATGCTTAGAAAACCTACAAAAAGGATGGAGATATTAAAAAAATATATATATAAACAAAAAAGAAGAAGCCTACACACGTTCCGTGTTCTAGGTGACATATCTAAAAATTCGCCATCTGATGGTGTATTCTGGAGACTGATGTTAATGTGACAAACTCCAACGTCACCTTTTGATGGATTCAGGACAGCTTGAAGCGGCATCGGTTTTACTGATCATTTAATCTTATATATTCAGGAAAGAAGAGCCTAAAATTAAAGTTTGTTGCATAAGTCCAAATACAGGTAGCATGTAAAAAAAAAGTACCTAATCTCCAGAACTTTCATCTCCCAGAGTTAGAGTCTTTTTAGGTGCGTAGAATACTAGATCTTCAGGATTACTGTGGTTTGGAATCAAAACTACTTCAGACATCTTATTAGCAAGCTCAGAGATGGGAGCAAACTTTATTGAGGAAAATTTAATTTTAATCTTCTTAATGACTCTTTCATTTCGAATGTCCAATTCCCTTTTTTAAGAAATCCAAGAAATCCCTTCGAGAATGATATGTGGAGGACTTAGCCCTTTGGCTATAACCCTGTTAAGAACTGGATTAAGAACAAAGTCACGGCTCTCACTAAAAGATAAAACCTGCACTTGAACCTTGGTCAGGATCGGTAGCACTCAATTATTCCACCAAATTTGGTGCTCTACATTAACGTTTTGATGAGTATCCTTCACATACTCTAGAATATAAAATATAGATCCACTCATCATTTGATTCAAAGACAACCAGACGCGATACATATCGCCTGCATTGAGAGCAATATCCAACTTTCTTGGTGAACAGGGAAGTTTTTGTCTAAAGCCAAGTTTTTGTCTAAAGCCAAGTTGTCTCGCAAACCTATGAGGATTATATGCCTCGAGAATGAAATGGGAGTTTCCTCGATGGTAAGAAACAAATTCAGATCGAGTACTCATCATGAATTCTGAAGTATCTATAGACCCTGGTCGATCATCCACTCATACATCAGGATGGAACGATGAGGGAAATGAATTCCAACAAAAGTCATTAGCATCCATCATTCCACAGATAAGGTCCTGACAGTCAACAACATTTTTCTCCCAAGATTGGAAGGCATTTAAGGTGCCAGCATATCTTTGAATTATAGGACGAGTATAACTCTTGTCCACATGAACATAAATACCTAGGACAAAATAAGTAGCAGCCCGAGCATAAAGAAAATGTCCAGGAAATGAATGTGAAATCTAGCCAGGTCCGGGTTTGACTAATGATTCAATGTCCGTGTAAGTCCTCTATAAATGCTCGCTAATATGGGAGGAACTAGGCTATAAGTGTACCCACCTGTCATTTTTGAAGACGCTTTAAAAGCCCCAACTCTCATACACTCGTCCCCAGATGGAAGAACGAAACGACAAAGCCACAGGGAGAGATAAGCTGCTATTTCTAATTCTACTTCTTCTTCTATAGACAAAGATATTGAAAAATCACTCCAATGACTTCGGTCCCTATGAAAAATATCTCTTAGCTTGTCTACGACCACGGGTCAAGTTATTTTCTCATAACAGTCTTATAATTTTTGTGTTGTCGAGGATTCTGGGCACTACCATTTTTGTGAAACCAAAAATTAATCCATTCTTTGTGGCTGACACAATCAGATTCATTCGCAATTGGAATTAGTGCGAAAATATTAAAGAGGTACAGACAGGACTTGGAATGTTGATCTGTTAGCTCTGAAAGACTCGGGACTATTTCTTCATAGTAATGACCCTGGGTAGAAAGTCCATTTATCTCGCGGATGTCCCAAAGAGAAATGTC
Source organism: Fraxinus americana (assembly GCA_035079005.1). Lineage (NCBI taxonomy): Eukaryota > Viridiplantae > Streptophyta > Magnoliopsida > Lamiales > Oleaceae > Fraxinus > Fraxinus americana. Next base: position 5,494,636 of record CM068727.1, on the reverse strand, counting down.
AATTTCACCGTAGGCGGTCACAAAAGTGTTGGTCTCTGGACACCAAACCTCACAAAGAGCTTTGTAGATAGAATTTGGGCTATGATAATCCTTCGTGGTAGAACTGACTGCAGAAGCTAACGGTGAAGATTCTTCTCGAGCAGAAGTTTCGGTACCCATGAAGACCACTGTCAAAACTTTGGAAGAAAAGAAATCTCTCCGCTACTGACAAGCGCGGTTCCCCAATCGTATTTCTTTGTTATCAATCCTCTCACATATTACAACCTTTGGGAATGATGAAATGGAAGGCTCAAAAAGGGAAGATTGCTAGATCGACTGTACATGGCAGCTGTTGACCCCAAAAAAATGAACTCAACAGATGTCGGGCCCACTCTTGCCACGTCAAGTATGGATCCAACATATTTTTACCGGAATAGGAATGGTAATCCAACTGTAGTGAACGTGGGAGGCACTTTTCGGCGAGAGACAAAAATGTTAAGGTTCCGGCGATATGATTCCAAGACAATGACACTATCAATGATCTCCGTTAAAGAAAATGATAATGAAATATATGGAAGGATAGATACGATGAGTCGATGAGTTCCCTCCTTTTCAGTAAGATTCCAAGTATTTATATAAGTACGTGTTTGTATATTCTTTGCATCAATCCATCGTCCCCTTTTTCTATACAGAGAGTGACTATTTATACTGTTCTAGCCGACGTGATGATCGTCGGATCAAGTTCATGTGACGACATCCCCTAAATCGAAGCTTCACATCACTGTCCACCCATTACATTTAATGTTTGACTAAAGGTCAGCCATTCTAGTAGTAGGCTGACATTGATTAAAACTACAGACACTTTACTGCAGACATCACATCAATTAATTCAAAAAGATCTCTGAATTTGTTGTGAGGCAGCATCAGTTTTATGAGCTTCGGGTGAGCCTAGAAGAACCTCAAATTGGGTTATACCTCGTCTTTGAGGAGGTGCTTCAGGCCAAGGCTTCTTAATGTGGCAACATCTGTTGCTGGGTTAAGGACCTCGGCCTATTTCCTCACTGGGACTTCTGACCTATTGGCCCTCCTCTTGACTCCTTGTTGACCATTCTGCCACATGGCGTTCCACGTGGCCTAGCCTCTTTAGACCTCGAAATTGGGGGGTAACAATAGTTCCCCAAGTCTAGGCATGATTATGTAATGCAAGGACTTGAAAGTAAAATTGAGATAGAGCTTCAGATAATGAGATGCTCTCTTAGAGCTATTGTGCTCTCTTAGAGCTTCTGATAATAAGATGCTATCTTAGAGCTTTGGAAAATAAGATGCTCTCTTAGAGCTACTGTACTCCTTTAGAGCTTCTGATAATAAGATGCTCTCTTAGAACTTTGGAAAATAAGATGCTCTCTTAGAGCTTTGTACTCTCTTAGAGCTTCACAAGATAGATGCTCTCTTAGAGCTTAGTAAAATAGTTGCTCTCTTAGAGCTCCTATTGAAGAGATCCCTTCAAATGTTCCTAAATAACTTAGGCTTCCTCCCTTGTTCAATGAGGTATGAAACTATGATTAGCCTAGAATTGATGGTCACAAGGATTTGATATTTTCCCAATAACTCTGAGATTCATGAGGCGTTTTGATCATGGAACCTCAATGATTTGATGTCGTGGTACCTTTCTAAAAAAATAGTTGGGGTCATTTCAACTTCCAACACATGCAAATGTGCAATGATGATTGTTTCCCACATTCTTCAACAAGATTTTAGACGTGTGAGGGCGCGCCTGAGCCACGTTCAGATCTTGGCCATTGAAGACCAAACGTCAGACATTGTGGGTAGCTTGGATTACAAATCTATTGATCCATGGTTGGATGGCTTGGATCGAGATCCAACGGCCAGGGTTAAGCAGGTTTGCCTATAAAAGGCAAAGAACCTTTGAGGAAATTTCTTTTCACTATTTGCACGTACTCTCGCATTCTTCTTCTTCAAGTTCTTTAATCCTTTGAGTTTTTCTTCTCAGAATTTGTCCAAGAGTTCTCCTTTCTTTCCCTTCTTATTTTCTTTAGGAAACTCGTAAGTATTGTAACCTTCTTCTTATTTGTAAAGTTAATGGCTACATCCAAACCATCGAGGGGAACAAGTAAATGTTAGTGAGATAGCTCATGAGTTGGGTTTTCGAATAACCAACACCGCCGACCTAGTCAGAGCTGTAGAAGCTGGGCGGGGCACTTCAGTTTCTGGGGATGATGGTGGTAGCGACGAGATAGCTTGGAGGGCATCCAAAATTAGATCCTCTGTAGATTCGACCTACTTACTCACCCTTAGGGAAAAATATAGGATTCCTTATGTCATCGAACTCCATTCCCCTTCTGTAAATGAGTGAGCCTATTTTCCTTGGCAGGGATGTGTTGCTATAAGTAAGTTCTTGTTAAAAGTGGGACTTCGTTTACCGATCCGCTTTTCTTCTGGGCCGTTCTCAGATTATATGGGATAGCCCCTACCCAGCGTACCCAACGACTGGGACCAACTAGTGGGCTCTTACTTCCTTTGGAATGAGGCATCTCTAGGTGAGGATATGCCTCTACATGTCTTCCAAACGGTCTACCAACCCAGATCTTTAGGAAAAGGGAACTCCAAGGGGTGGTATTCGTTGTGTCCCTGGGGATCACATTCCCTCTTCGTGGTAGGTTTGCCAACCTCCATCAAGGAGTGGAAGGAGACTTGGTTCTAGGTGAGGGGGAGGTGGCAGGAGTATGAGGGTGACCTTGTTCTCCATGTCAAAGTCTTAACTTCATATTTCGATACCCGTGAATGCTTTCATTGTGTTTATCTTTTCTGAATTGATGATGTCTGATACTTACCCTCTTTTGTGGTTGTGTAGTTTTGGTTGAGCATTTTCAGTTCACAGAGAGTGATTGGGATAATCTGTCTGAAGTGTACAAGAAATCATCATTCGCTCGTGACTTTTCTCGTTTAGTCTAGTCGACCCGATTTTTTTTAGACTTCAAATTGATGGCGAAGAAAGGTAGAATTTACCTAAATACTTTGATGGTTATATGATTTTGTCACTCATGCGTGCTTTCCTGATTTTGTCCATTTTTTGGTTTTGTAGAGAACTTTAATAAGAGAAAGCCTCCCACCCTAGATATGGCCACCATCCTCGTTGTCACATCTACTACTGCCCTCATCTGTTAGAGGAAAGTAGGTGAGGGACAAGATCGAGAGGGTCAGCAAGGAGGCTGGCTCTCAAGAAGAAAATCCACTTCCCAAGGATAAGGGAAAAAAGGTGGTGAAGGAGAAAGCAAAGAAAAGGTTCAGGATTCCGACGCCCAGCTAAGCGGGTGGTTCAAATGACATTCCTCCTCTTCGTTTCGAAGTCCCTACAGGGAGTAAACTGCTGGGTAGCTTGATGGCTACGGCCACGGAGAGCCACAAAAGGCCAGCCGCTGTGGAACCTCTAAGGCAAGTCCCATTGAAGAAGGCTAAGGCTGCCAGTGACTCCACAAATTCTGAGGCCCCTAGAAAGAAAGCAACTTTGGCCATTCGTACTGAAGAGCTGGCATCTGAGGCCCTCACTCTTCTTCCTCTAGAGATCCAGACAGCCACTTCCACATTCCATAAGTATTGGATGGATAAGTGGCAGAACAATATTGAGCAGAACGACGCAGTGGATGTCTTCGAAACTATGGTGGCCCAAGCGGGGAGGTCCTTTGGCATGGCCATAGAGGCTGAGCCCATCTTCAAAAGCCTTCAAATTAAAAACAAGAGATTTGCCAACAAGGCTACCATAGCAGAGGAGGAAGCTTCCAAGGCCAAATCGGAGGTCGAGGCCTTGAGGAAGGAGAAGGATGAGGAGTCCACAAAGTTAGTCTCTCCCCTAGCAGAGATTGAGTCTTTAAGGAAGGAAGTCATTTGTGCCAGAGTAAGGTGGTTTCAATGACCAAACGAGTTGAGACCTTCGATGCACATCAGAAATTGATTGCTGAGGATTTGGGGAAGGCAAATGAGGATAACTCTACGCTGAAGGGAAAAGTGGGAAAATTAACCTCCCAAGTTGCCGGCATCATTGAAAAAGTTGAGAGTGTCAGAAGCGATGCTGAGGCAGCAAGCAGAGACGTAGAGAAAATTTTTTTGGCCAACTTCCACCTGACCGAGGCCTACCATCACTTTGGCATATACTGGAGGTGGTACGCCTATAATGATGTTGTTGAATGGCTGGAAGAGCATGCTCAAGGCTTTGATTCTTCCGATTTGAGGGCCGAGTTCCTTGGTGACGATGAGGAAGGGGAGAGCCTCAAACTCCTGCAGAAGAACCTCAAGTGATTGAACTCGATGAGGAGAACATAGAGGAACAGGCCATAGTACCGTTTGTGGCACCTCAACCCCTACCCCATAGGTCTTTGATAACTGGAGTAATTTTATGTCAAGTGTAATGGCTTCGGCCTATCCATTGTAGATTTAGTTTATCGAATGAAATTCTATTTTGTTTATTCCAGACCTTCTACTTGAATGCGTGATTTCGATGTAACTGTCTAATTGGACCTGACCTTGCCGTTGCTTAATAACTTCTGACTTTAATAAGTTCGAACACCTAGTCTTGTAGGATAAGTTCAGGCTCTTAGCCTTATTGAAATAACTTCGAGGCTCTTAGCCTTTATGGAAAATAAATCCCAGGCTCTTAGCCTTCGTGGGATAAATTAAGGCTCTTAGCCTTTAAAAAACTTAAATAAGTCGAGGTTCTTAGCCTTATTGAAACGACTTCGAGGCTTCTAACCTTTGTAAAGAGTTAGACTTTAGGCTATCAGTCCTTGTAGGATAAGTCGAAGCTCTTAGCCTCGTAGAAATGAACTCGAGGCTGGTAGCCTTTATGGAAAAATAAGTCCCAAGCTCTTAGCCTTTGTGGGATAAATCGAGGCTCTTAGCCTTGTTGAGATAATTGACTCGTACTTTTGGAATAATAACGAGCACAACTTTTTTATTGAACTCGAAAACGATTTATATAAGATATCTTACATCATTGGTAGTACCTACGCAAGTGTTCCATGTTCCAAGGATGAGGTTGTACATTTCCATCCATATTTTTGATTCTATATGTCCCTGGTCGAATTTCTCACATACATGGTAAGGACCTTCCCAGTTCGGGCCAATGGTCCCCGACCCGTATTCTTTGGAAAGTGGGAACACCATTCAAAGCACCAACTCATTCAACGGGAATGTCTTCTTCTTTACTTTTGAATTATAGTATCTAGTCATCTTCGTTGATACATGGCCATCTTGACCTGAGAATCGTCCCTCCTTTCTTCAAGGAGGTCCAATCCAAAGTATATTGCCTCATCATTGGTCTTTTCATTGTAATGTATTCGCCTTGGTGATGGAAGACCTATTTCGATTGGACTCATAGCCTCTGCCCCGTATGTCATAGAGAAAGGGATTTCTCCTGTTGCAGTTCGACTTGTGGTTCTGATTGCCCAAAGCACTTGGGGCAATCCCTCTACCCATGCCCCCTTTGATGTATTAAGCTTCTTTTTCAAGGTGTACTTGATTGTCTTATTCACAGCTTCAACTTGCCCATTAGCCTGGGGATGATGTGGGGAAGAGAAATGTTTCTTGATGCCCAGCTCTTTGCACATTTCCCTGACTTTCTTGTTATCGAATTATTTACCATTATCTGTTACGATCGAATGGGGAATTCCGAACTTGCAGATGATATTTTTCTAGAAAAACTTGGAAGTATTTGCCTCAATTATTTTTGCGAGAGGTTCGGCCTCTACCCACTTCGTGAAGTAATCAATTGCAATAATTGTGAAGCTGGAACTTCTTTTTCCTTTGGGTAGGGATCCGATTAGGCAGACCCCTCACTTAGCAAATGGCTAAGGGCTAGACACTACGTTTAACTCCTGTGAGGGTTGTCTCTGGATTGTGGCAAAACGCTGACATTTATCGCATTTTTTGAGGAACTGCTGCGCATCCTTTTTCAAGGTGGGCCGGTAGTATCATTGTCTGAGCATTTTTTATGCTAAAGATTAGCCTCCGGCATAGTTTCCACAAACACCTTCGTGGATTTCCCTAAGCACGTAGTCTGCTTGCATTTCTTTTGCCAATCGAAGGCCTACTAGCGGGGCCTCATATTTGGCTGCGTTATTGGTAGTCTTAAAGCCGAACCTTACAGTACAATTGAGCTTATGTCCCTCCAGACTGATCAAGACAATCCCTGCTCCTGAACTTATATCGCTAGACGATCCATCGACTGAGAGTCTCTAAATCTGAGGTTCTGAAGGCTCCATTTCTACTTCGACATAACTCAGCCAAGGCTTGCCCTTTTATGGTTAACCTGGGTTTGCAGAGGATGTCGAACTCGTTGAGCTCCACAGCCCACTTAAGTAACCTTCCCGAGGCATCTGGCTTCTGAAGCATTTGCTTGAGGGGATAGTTGGTTAGTACATGGATGCTGTGTGCCTGAAAATAGGGCCTCAACTTCCTCAAAGCAATTACCAAGGAAAGAGCCCGTTTTCCCATGTCAGGATATCAAGTTTCAGCAGCTAGAAGTGCTTTGCTCACATAGTATACTGGTAACTGATGGTTGTTTTCTTCCCTTATCTGAACTGAGCTTACTGCCTCGGAGGTTACTGTCAGATATAGGTGCAATACCTCTTTGTCTATTGGTTTTGAAAGGAGATGTACCTGCCCCAGATGCTTCTTTAGTTGTTGCAGGGCCACCTTACATTCTTCTGTCCATTGGAACTTGTTCTCCCCCTTAAGGACTTTAAAGAAGGGGAGGTATTTGTCTCTTGCCTTGGATATGAAGCGATTTAGGGCTACTGCTCTCCCAGTGAAGCTCTGATCTTCCTTCGATTTTTAGGGTGATCTCATCTCAATCAAAGCTCTGACCTTTTTAGGATTTGCTTCGATGCCTATTTGATTAACTATGTAACCAAGAAACTTACCAGATGATACCCCAAAAGCGCACTTTAAAGGATTGAGCTTCATTTGATACTTTCGTAGGATCTAGAAAGCCTCATTCAGGTGGGTAATGTGGTCTGTTGATTTCTGGCTTTTCACCAGCATGTCGTCGACATACACTTCCATGGATTTGCCAATGAGGTCAGCGAACATCTTGTTAACCAACCTGTGGTAAGTTGCCCCAGCATTTTTTAATTCGAAGGGCAAAACCTTTTAGCAATAGAGCCCCTTGTCCGTGATGAAGGAAGTATGGTCCTCATCTGGTGGGAACATGGGGATTTTGTTGTACCCAGAGTATGCGTCCATGAAGCTGAGGAGCTCATGTCCAGCAGTTGAATCTACAAGTTAGTGTATCCTTGGGAGGGAGAAGCTATCTTTTGGATAGGCTTGGTTCAGATTTGAGAAATCAATACATACCCTCCACTTCCCGTTGTACTTTTTCACCAGAACTGGGTTGGAGACCCACTTCGGATACACGGATTCCCTAATAAAGCCATTGTCAATCAGTTTCTTGACTTCGTCCTTTAGGGCTTCATATCTTTCTGGATTAAGGGATCTCTTCTTCCGTCTGTGAGCCGTGGCTTTCGGATCAATATTCAAGTGATGGCAGCTGACCTTGGGGTCAACACCTATCATGTCGCTATGCTTCCAGGCAAATACATCAAGGTTTTTGCGGAAGAAGTTTTTCGACTCCTCTTTCATTTCATGTGGTAGGGTACCCACTTGTAGGATCTTTGTTAAGTCCATTGGGTTAGCTGGGTATGTTTCCAATTCCTCCACCGGAGCTGTTTGAGGTTTGCAATCAATAATTCGGGGATCCAGTTCTTCCATATTGATTGCTTCAGCTATTGTTCCTTTTTCAGGAGCTTCCATCATGAGGACGTCTTCTCTTTCTTCAGGAGCGATCCCTTGTTCAGGGAGGTCGTCCATATCAATGTCAGCAAAGACGACATTGGTGGTCCTCGGTTCCACTTTCCATAGGGAGTTGGAATAGCATTCTCTAGAGCTTCTTTGGTCGCCTCGAACTGTTGCCACACCACTATCGGTGGGAAATTTCATGTATAGGTGGTGAATCGAGGTTATCACCCATAACTCTTTTAACGCGGGTTTTCCAAGCACCCCGTGGTAAGCAGATTGATTGTCGACTATGAGGAATTCCATGAAGCATCGAGCAACCAGAGGTTCGGTTCCCATTTCTATTGCCAAGGTAATTGTTCAGCTAAAGATGATGCTATCTCCCTTAAATCCAAACAGGAGGGGAGTTTACTGAGGACAACTCATGATCGACCTTCATCTTATCAAAGGTGGTACCAAATATGATGTTAACTGAGCTTTAGTTTTCCACCAACATCCTTTTCAGGCCATTACGAGGGACAATAGCTCTAACCACTAGGGCATCACAGTAGGGATAGTGCAGCCCTAGTACATCCTTCTGCGTAAAAGTGATTGGAGGCGAAGTTCCTCCACTCGTAGGTTGATTCACGATATAGCTTGTCATAGCCGGGTCGATTGTTTCCCTGGCATAATTCTTTTGAGAGTTTTTAGACTCTCCGCCTACGTGAGGACCACCAATGATTGTATCGATTTCTCGAATGGGTTCATATTCATTGCTTGGTGGGGAACCTCGTCTCTACTTCTGACCCTCTGGTTCCTTCAGTGTCATCATCCCTTCTTCGTGGAGGGTCTTTTTCTTAGATTGACGTTGCTCATTCTTTTCTGGAGGGCAGTTTAGCTTGTAGGGGGCATTCCTTGAGGGACGTCTCCCCCTAGCCTGGTTTTGATTTTGGGAGTGCCTCGCAACGTCCCAGCAGTTTTTGGTATAGTAACCATAGGATTGGTGGTAGGAACAGTAGTTGGGAGCTTCATCCCTATTTCTAGGTTTAGTACCTCGTTCCCTACTTTGACTTTTTAATGGAGATTTCTGATAAGGCCGACGCTGCTGTGATTTAGCACCAGGATTCACCTCTTCATAGGCTAAGGTCGGTATGGCATTGACCATTGCTGCGACGAGCTCCTGTCCATGGTTCAACGGGGCATGATGATCCATTAAATGAGAAGTTGGGCCCCTTCCTCTTTGCATCTGAGGAGGGGGAAGCCTTCGCTCGCCCTATTTCTATGATCCTTCAACTCTTCATCAGGATTTCTCGCCTTATCATTTCTAAATGGGCGTCATAGGTAGCCTAGTCTTTGTTTTGTACATCTCTCCAAAAGAGGAAGTTTATATCCAATCTTCCTCTTAAGGCAGTTAATACTTCCCTATCCGTGACTTACACGCAGTAGGTCATTTCATCCGTAAATCGGGATAAGAAACTTTTCAGTGCCTCGCCTCGTTGCTGTTGCTTGTTCTGAAGTCGTTGGATAGGTGTATCCCCTTCTTTGCTGGTCGTGAAGTGTTTTAAGAACGTCGTCTTCATGTCTGGCCAACTTCGGATACTCCCTTCAGGTAGTCTTGTGTACCAGACTTTAGTGCCTCCACTTAACGTTAAGTGCCCTGCACTTCGTTGCTGGAGTGGCCCCTTTCAAATTCATATGCGTTTTGTAGTTGTTCATGTGTTTTATAGGATCACCTCTCCCATCGTACTTTGGGATTTTAGGGAGTGAGAAGTGGTTCAACATGGGGGCACTTCTTATGGCTTCTGAAAGGGAGATTTCTCATCGTCATCATCCAAATCAAAGGATCTTTGGGGACCATCTGAATCGCCATCTTCTTTTTGGGGTGCCTGGGGGAGTGGCTGAGAGGTTTCTGCCTCATTTTTAGCTTGGTTTCTCCTTTTTCCCCTATTTCTAGGGAGTCGGATTAAATGTTCTCTCAGATTTGAAGGCTCTTCATGGTACGTCGGCAGATCCTCAGGTCGATGAGGCTGATGTTGCCTCACTCTAATCGGAGGTGGTGGAGAATTAAGCTTGCCTATTTTTAGGCGCCCCTGAGCTTATCCTGTCGAAAACACTTCTGGACCTCTGGCGTCGATTTTTTGGTTCATAGTTTGGAGGGTGGTTGAATGGGACTCATATGGTCTCTCTGAGGTGTGGTTAATCGAGGCATCCATTTCAACATTTTTCTCTTGAGGAGCCTCCATCCCAGCATATGGAGGTTCAGTCATTCCACTTTGTACTTCTTCCTCCTGATAGTACCCTTGCGCTTCAGGAAAGACATCTTCCGGGGCTGTATATTGGTGAGTCTAATAGCCTCCTTGTCCCTACATGCTCATCAACATTTCTTGCATAGCTAGGTTCTGCTGAGTGATATTTCTCATGTTGGCTGCCATTGTCGTCATTTCCCTAGTTAGCCTGGCTGCTACTCCCCTTCTGCCCCTAGAACCTCATCTCCTACGTATTGAAGGTCTTGGGCGGGCTGCCTGAGCAGCATGTGAGGGTTCCCCTTCTTCAGGGTGTTCCCTTGTTCTTCTAGGGGCATTTTCGTCCATGGAACTCATCTCTTGATTATTTTCGTAAGCAAATTTTTATCCCTTTCTTCAAGGGTTTTAAGTTCTTGGCCGTTCTTGCTATAAGGATGCTTCTTTTTCAAGAACAAGAACTTCTTTCCGTCGATCTTTTTAGAAATATAACCTGACCTTTCTCCCCACGTATATTCGTGGTTAAATGTAGGTATTTCTCACAGATGTCACCAATCTATTGACCGCAAAAAAAATGAACTCAATAGATGTCGGGCTCACTTTCGCCACGTCAAGTACGGATCCAGCATGTTTTTACCAGAATAGGAACGGTAATCCAACTGTAGTGAACGTGGGAGGCACTTTTCGGCGAGAGACAAAAATGTTAAGGTTCCGACGATATGATTCTAGGACAATCACACTATCAATGATCTCCTTTAAAAAAAATGATAATGAAATATGTGGAAAGATAGATATGATGAGTAGATGAGTTCCCTCCTTTTCAGTAAGATTCCAAGTGTTTGTATAAGTATGTCTTTGTATATTCTTTGCATGAATCCATCATCCCATTTTTCTATACAGAGAGTGACTATTTATACTATTCTAGCCAACGTGATGATCGTCGAAACAGTCCATGTGGCGACATCCCCTAAACCGAAGCTTCACATCACTGTCCACTTATTACATTTAATGTTTGACTAAAGGTCAGCCGTTCTAGTAGTAGGCTGACATTGATTAAAACTACAGACACTTTACTACAGATATCACATCAATCAATTCAAAAAAATCTCTGAATCTGTTGTGAGGCATCATCAGTTTCATGAGCTTCGGGCGAGCCTGAAAGAACTTCGGATTGGGTTGTACCTCGTCTTTGAGGAGGTGCTTCAGGCCGAGGCTTGTTAATGTGACAGCATCTGTTGCTGGGTTAAGAACCTCGGCCTATTTCCTTACTGGGACTTCTTACCTATTGGCCCTCATCTTGACTCCTTGTTGACCGTTCGGCCTAGCCTCTTTAGACCTCGAAATCGGGGGGTAACAGCAGCTTCTAAATTCTCGTGACATTTACTAATAATGGTCACGTACAATTCCGACAAAGGCTTCAGAGCTCAGGAGAAGGATATCTAGTTGGCTTATGGATGCTAAGTTTAAGTTTACCTCGTATGCCAGGTTGGGCATGGTACTTCACATCAGTATCTTTGAAATGAAGATAACTTTTACCTTGAGTTTTAAGCTCGACGATCTCATGTATATCAGAATACACTATCATTAAAGCTTATCTTAGCCATTCTTAAAAAAAGGAGATGAGAAAAGTCAGCAAAATAATAATAATAATAATAATAATAATAATAATAATAAAATTTAATGGGCAGTAAATCATTTAAATTCATTTATTGTCTAAATCATGAGCCTCCGAAATATGGAAATGGTCCCGAACACAAAGTACCTTGGATAATCGAAGGAGTCCGTCCTTGGTCCCAAACACAAAGTGCCTTGGACGGTCGAAAGAGCAGGTCCTTTGTCCCAAACACAAAGTGCTTCGAACGGTCGAAAGAGCCGATCCTTGGTCCCAAACACAAAGTGCCCTGGACGGTCGAAGGAGCCGGCCATTAGTCCTAAACACAAAGTACCTTGGACTTATTCCAAAAGTTGAATCCCTGAAAATAAAAACGAAAAATGTTAGTTCCAATCTTATAACAAAAAAAAATAATTACTGTTCACGTGAACAGTGTACGACACTGCTCATGTGAACGGTGTCGTGCGCTGTTCATGCAGTAAAAAAACGTGTAAAATGGTAGAAAGAAAGAAAATGAGAAAAGAAAGAAAGAGAGAGAAAGAGAGAGAGAGAGAGAGAGAGGTAGAGAGATAAATAATAATAATAATAATAATAATAATAATAATAATAATAATAATAATAATAATAATAATAATAATAATAATAAATTAAGAAACTCAATTATTTGGATTCTGCCAAACAATTGGTTTCCGCCGACAGCGGAAGCCAATTTAAATAAATAAATAAATAAAATTCATATCTTTGATTGATGTACTTGTCTCTAAACCTCATAATTTGTTCATATAAATAGGCAGTATCGGGCGTCACTTAATAATAATAATAATAATAATAATAATAATAATAATAATAATAATAATAATAATAATAATAATAATAATAATAATAATAATAATAATCAAGTAAGTTAGAAATTGTGTAAAATAAATAAATAAATAATCGAATAACAGTTACGTTAAATAAAAAAATTGAAAATGAAGATTTATTTATTTATTTATTTCATAATAAATAAATAAATCTTGAGGGAGGCATTTGTAGACATAAAAAAATAAATAAATAAATAAATGAAATGTCAAATAATGGGTTAGGTCAATTTAAATAATTAGCCCAATTAAGTTTACTAAACTAAAAGAGGAAATTACACCCACACTCGTATTTAAAATTTTCAATTCAAAAATCAGGGTTGGAGTTTATTTATACAAAAATCAAGTATCTCATTTCAAATATTAAGTATTAATTCATTTCTATCTAAATTATAATTACCCAAACCCTAAAAATCAAAAAAATCATTTATCACATTCTCTCCAACCTCTCCTTCTTTCTCATTTGGTCATCTCTCTCATTGCTCGCCTCTCTCTTCTTCCCCTCTCTCTCTATCACATCTCTCTCTTCTTCTCGTCGTCGATGTCGAAATCTGGCATATTACCGTCGTAGGGAGGTTGAAGCGATAAGTGGCTGAGCAAAGGGGAGGTGCTGATGAAAATCAAGCGGAGAAGGCTGAAATTGGTGTGGATGTGGCTGCAACTGTGGGGTTTGTGATCTGTGCGAGGACTGCGGGGTTTGTGATATTTGCGGAGGAGGCTGAAATTGGTGGTGGAGGTTTGCGATCTGTGCAAGAGGTGCGACAGTTTGGATGTGGTGGTGGGGGTTGGGTGCAGTGGTTTCCGATTTGGAGGGTTTTTTCCAAATTTGGATGTGGTTGTGGTGGTTCTGTGTGTTTTGGCGTGGTGTAGAGGTTCATGGTGGTTGTTGGGGGGGTGGTGGTGGTGAGGTCATTTTCTAGTTGTGGTGGTGTGGTCATTTTCATTGGGGGGTGGAGGTTGTTGGGGGATGGTGTTGGTAGTGGCAGCGGTGGTGGTTTGTGTGGTATGTTTCTGTGGTGTTGGCGGCTGAGACGACGGTGGTGTTGTGTTGGTGGTGGTCATAAATGATTTGTTGATTGTGACCAATAAATTGGTTGGTATGTGACTAATAAAGAATAAATTGTGACCAATAAATACCATGTGACCTACAAATTTATTAATTTGTGACTAATAAAAGTAATATGTGACCTATAATTTGATGTTTTGTGACAATAAAATAAGTTGTGTGACTTATAAATTTTGTGATTTGTGTCCGATGAATAAATTGGGACTTTTACATTTTTAATTTGTATCGATGAACGAACTATGACCTAAATTTTTTTTTTAATTATGACCTTTGAATGGTGACCAAATTGCATAGATTTGTGACATTTATATATTTATTAATAAAATATGTGATTAATTAATTAATTAATTAATTCACAAATAAATTTTAATGAAAACCTGATTTTTGAAATTTAAAACCTCTAACCTTAAATTTGAAATGGTGATACTTAAAAACCTGATTTATGTGTTGTTCCCAAACTAAAACCTACTAAGGCCCATGAAATTTTAAAGGCCCGTCCCACTCTTTCAAAATCCACAATTATTTAATTATAATAAATTATGATTGAATTAATTAAGGGATACCAAAATTGATCACGGATTTTCCTATAAATAGGACCAAATGTCCATAAAGAAAAGGGAAGGAAAAAGCGAAGAATAAAAATCAATAAGTGCTGAAACTCAAGGAGGAGAAGAAATCCTCTCAACCTTAAGTCCGACGAACATGAAGAAGATTAAAATCTTCTTCAAATCAATCAAAAGCAAGAAGATCAAAATCTTCTTCGAATTAAATCAAGATCAAGCCCAAGTTTCGAAGTGCAAACCCAAGCTCGGAAATTCAAGTGTCAACAAGTCAAGTTCTCGACAAATCAAATTCTCAACAAATCTCGAAACCTAGGATTCAAGTCACGTGACTCCTCGTCTTCAAACATTCAGATAATTAATCAGAGGGTTTTAAAATTACAAGAAGATTCATATCTATTTGTATTTGTCAAAATACAGTTTGTAACGATTTCTGTATTTTAATACGCGAAATCTGTCGTACAAATATATTGTTGCATTCACAAATTTTTTGTTTCTTTTCACAATTTTTTTTTAAAGCTATATCACATGGATCGTGATTTTTTGTGTACTGAGTTTCCAGTTGCATTAGATGAACTCTAGAAAAGCTAAAGGGAACTAGGCATATCTATTAATATATATTGTTGCATTTACAAATTTTTTGTTCGCTTTTCACAAATTTTTTAAAAGCTTTATCACATGGATCGTGATTTTTCGTGTACTGAGTTGCCAGTTGCATTTTTGTACACTATAAACAGAGATCAAGATGGTTAAGACAGTGAACTTCTTCGAGTGCTACAATCCTACAACCGGCGCCCAAAGATTGGTATTCATATATTTTTATCTGAGTTTCTTTTTTTTTTCTTTTAAATTTAAATTTTGTTTCAGGACCCTGGATTTCGTTCCTAATCAAAATTCTATTTTGTATGGTTTTATCTCATTTTGCACACGAGGATTTCTATCTTGTGTTTACCACAAGGATTTAATATGCTTAGCATTTCCTTGCATATGTTGTTGTGGTCGAGTATAATGAAAATTCGGGTGACGGTTTTATGAATAAAATTTGTTAGAAAGTAAATAACTTTAGGCCACAAAGACTTGTTGTGTCAAGAATTACGTAAAAATACTTTATATACCGTGAAACAACATCAAAATCTACAGGCCTAAAGTAAGCTTGTGATCTGAATTAAATGATACCTCTAATTTTTTATAAAATCAACACAAAAAAATATGGACTTGCTCCGGAACTCAATTTTTAAAAGCCTGCTCTGATGCTAAAGATTTTTTTTTCTAATTATACTTTCAGAGTATTAATATGTAAATATCTAAACAATAGAAATGGCTCTTCAATGTTTAAAGAGCTTTGCTATGACCTAATTCCATTTAACTTATTGTTTGCAGGAACTTCCAGCGGTGTTTAGGTTACAATTACAAGGAGATCTACCAGAGAGGGCATTCCTTCGAGTTTGTTATACAAATCTATGGCCTATAAAAATGGCCAAAATTGGTAATGACTGTTTTTTTTTGGATGGCTGGGAAAAATTTGTTGAAGACAACTCTTTGGAATTAGGAGACATCCTTGTGTTCCAATACGATGGGGACAATTTATTTGATGTCAAACTATTAGGGTTGTCATGTTGTGATAAGGAGGGTCTTGGGCATTTCCATATGAGTGTTGAGGATAAGAATGAAGATGGTCAAGCAGAAGCAGAGCAAGTGGCTGATGTAAAGTTATGCATTTCTTGTCTGCCCATTTTTCCCAATTAATTTTATTAGGTAAATCATTATTTTGACAAATTTAATACCAATGGTACAAACTGATTAAGATAGAGGTAGCAAAGAGGATGTTGTTGAAAGCAATGAAGAACTATATTACATGGAGTCATAGGATGAAGGTGAGAAGGGTATTCATGACAGTGATGACAATGCCGAAGTTTACAAGGAGATTATGGAAGTCAGAGTTGAGGATACTGAAGATGAGGATGACACTGAAAAATTGAATATGCGACTCAAGAAGATGGTGAAGCAGAAGCGGAACAAATGGTTGATGGTAAGTTTTATATATATATATATATATATATATATATATATATATATATATATATATATATATATATACGCCAATTTTTTCCAATTGATTTTATGTTTAACTTTCAGTTTGTATAATTTCTTACTGATGGTATCGGTTGGTTAAGGTCATCAACGTCCTCTCAACTCTTATGGTAATGACATTTTCAATTCTATCTAAAGCCAAGTTAGTTTTCTGTTTTCTCAAATCCAGAAAGTTGTGGATATATGAAGTCACTTATATTTATGTTTTATGTCAACTCAAAAAGCTATGATCTAATGTTACTCACATATTTTTGTTTTATGGCCGAACAGTGACCACTAGATGCCAAATGATCCCTTGAATGATCTTGTATTTATTGCATTGCAGGATCATGTTCGGCATGCTTCCTAGCTTGTAGTTAAAGAATTTAATGAAGTGCGGCAAACAAATGACCGATTCTCGTTATTAGATAAAATAATGATTTTTGGGAAAATGGCTGATACATTGGATGAAACCTCTCTGATAAAATCAACATTCTTGTCATTAAAGCAAAGTATTAAATTAGTAACTTTTGCAAATTTAATTACTGATTCTTGTAGACTTGATTTTATGTTATATAAATGTTTTTTTTCATTTAGTTTATTTTCTTTTGTATTTAATTATAGTGCATAGTTGTGGGTTTTACTGTGAATAAGCAGCTTCACGAATGGGTAAAATGTATATTTCACCAACTTCAAAAATTATCTTTGCCAAATATACACTTAGATGAACTCTAAAAAAGCTAAAAGGGAACTAGGCGTATCTATTAATATATGTGTTGCATTTACAATTTTTTTTGCACATAATTTTTTTATGCTTCGTCACTTGAATATTGATTTTTCGTATATTGAGTTCTAGTTGCATCTTTTGCATGCTGTAAACAGATATCAAGATGGTTAAGACAATGAACTTCTTCAAGTCCTACAATCCTACAACCAGCTCAAGAAGATTGGTATTAATACATATTTATCTGTGTTTCTACCATTTTTTGTTAAATTTTAATATTTGTTTTAACTATCCTGGTTTTTGTTCTTAATTAAAATTTATTTTGTATCGTTTTATCTCCTTTTTACCACAAGGATTTAATAGCATTTCATATTATACGTCGTTGTGGTTGAGTATAATGAAATTTTGGGTGATGGGTTTATTTTGTGCCTTTCGTATCGTTTGAATGGATAAAAAAAAAAGTTGTTAGAAAGTAAATAACTTTAAGCCACAAAGATTTATTATGTCATGAGTTACATAAAAATACTTTATATGCCTTGAAGACAACATCAAAATCTGCAGGACCAAAGCAAGCTTGTGATCGAATTACATGATACCACTAAAATTTCATAAAATCAACATAAAAAGATATGGTCCTGCTCCCGTACTAAATTTTGAAAAGCCTACACTGATGCTGGAGATTTTTTTTTTTTTTTCTATTTTGTGCTTTCAGAGTATACATACGTAAAGATCTAAAAAATAGATTAATGACAGTTGGGAAAAAATGCATTAACTAGAAATGGCTCTTCAATGTTTAAAGAGTTTTGCTATGATCTAATTCCATTTAACTTATTGTTTGTAGGAACTTCCAGCAGCGTTTAGTTTACAATTACAAGGAGCTTTACCAGAGAGAGCATTCCTTTGAGATTATTACACAAATCTGTGGCCTATAAAAATGGCCAAAATTGACAATGACTGTTTTTTTTGGTATGGCTGGGAAACATTTGTTGAAGATAACTCTTTGGAATCAGGAGACGTCCTCGTGTTCCAATACGATGGGGACAATTTATTTGATGTCAAACTATTAGGGCTGTCAGGTTGCGATAAGGAGGGTCTTGGGCATTTCAATATGAGTGTTGAGGATAAGAATGAAGATGGTCGAGCAGAAGCAGAGCAAGTGGTTGTTGGTAAGTTGTGCATTTAATTTCTGCCAATTTTTCCCAATTAATTTTATTAGCTAATTCATTATTTTGACAAATTTAATACCAATGGTACCAACTGATGAAGATGGAGCTAGCAAAGAGGATGATGTTGAAAGCAATGAAGACCTGTATTACATGGAGTCAGAGGATAACGGTGAGGAGGGTATTCATGGCAGTGATGACAATGCCGAAGTTTATATGGAGATTGTTGAAGACGAAGACGAAGATGATGAATATGAGGATGGCAAAGAGGGTGACAATGAAGACAATGAAGATGAGACTAAAGAACATGGTGAAGCAGAAGCGGAGCAAGTGGCAGACGGTAGGTGCAGTATAAATAATTATGCCCATTTTTCCCAATTGATATGATGTATAACTTTCTGTTTGTATAATTTCTTACTGATCGTATTGGTTGGTTAAGGTCGACCAGGTCAGCGTCATCTCAACTCTTATGGTAATGACATTTTCAATTCTATCTAAAGCTAAGTTATTTTCTGTTTCCTCAAATCCAGAAAGTTGTGGATACATGAACTCAGACCTTTCTGGACCCCTACAATTCAAGTGAACTTCCTGTAGAATACGTCAAAATAAATTCAGTTGATCATCCTTTATATCAACCAAAAAAGCTACGGTCTAATGCCACTCACATATTTATGGTTTTATGGCAGAACAGTGACCACTAGATGCCAAATGCTCCCTTGCAATGATCTTGTATTTAAGGCAATGCAGGATCATGTTCCGTGTGCTTCCTAGCTTGTACATAAATAATTGAATGAAATGTTGCAAAAAAAATTCCGATTCTATTTATTTGATATAATTTTTTGGCAAAATGCTGATATGGTTGATGAAATCTTTCTAATAAAATTAACATTCTTGTTATTAAAGGAAAGCATGAAATTAACAACTTTTGCAAATTTAATTACTGATTCTTACAGACTTGATTTTATGTTATATAAATGTTTTGTTAGTTTATTTAATTTTCTTTTGTATTTTGTTGTATATTTGACCAACTTAAAAAATTATCTTCTCAAACATCAACTTAGATGAACACTCAAAAAGCTAAAGGGAACTACGCATATGTATTAATATATTTTTTGCATTTAAAATTTTTTCCCCCTTCTTTACAGAATTAATTTTTTTATGCTTTGTTACTTGGACCTTGATTTTTCGTATATTTAGTTGCAAGTTACATTTTTGGCATGTTGTAAACAGATAAAGATATCAAGATGGTTAAGACAACGAACTTCTTCAAGTGCTACATTCCTAGAACCAGCTCACAAAGATTGGTATTCATACATTTATTTGTGTCTCCATTCCTTTTTTTTTTTTTTTTTCTTTAGTCAAATTTATACTTTCTCTTTAGGGTTCCTGGTTTTCATTCTTAATTAAAATTCTGTCTATGGTTTTACTCGTTTTTACCATAAGTATTTTTATCTCGTCTTTACTACAAGGATTTAATATGCTTAGCATTTCCTTGCATATGTAGTTGTGGTTGAGTATAATGAAAATTTGGATGTTTGGTTTATTTTGTGCCTTCACATAGTGTGAGCAGAAGAATAAAAGTTGTTAGAAAGTAAGGCTCCGTTTGGGAGTCATTCTTTCTTCAAATAATACATTTTTTCTTTCACATCAAGTGGGGTCCATGGCTGGAAAGAGACACAAAAAATGTGTGATTTGACACAAAGAATACATTTTTTTTTGTAGAAAAATGGTTACCAAACGGAGGCTAAATAACTTTATCCCACAAAGACTTGCCATAAATATACTTTATATGCAGATAACATCAAAATCTATGAGATTAAAGCTCACTACTGATATGAATTACATGATAACACCAAGTTTTTTATAAAATCAACACAAAACGATGTGAACTTGCTCCTGCACCGAGTTTTTAAAATCCCACTGGGATGGTAGCAAATTTTATTTTCCTATTTTATTCTTTTATAGTATAGAATTGTAAAGATCTAAACAATAACTTCATGACAGTTACTAAAATGTGCATTAAACTAGAAATTGGCTTTTCAATATTTAGAGAGTTTTAGTATGATATAATTCCATTTAACTTATTGTTTGTAGGAACTTCCAATGGCCTTTAGTTTACAATTGAAAGGAGCTCTAGCAGAGAGGGCATTCCTTCGAGATTGCTACAAAAATTGTGGCCTGTGAAAATGGCCAAAATTGATAATGACAGTTTTTTTTTTGTGATGGCTGGGAAAAATTTGTTCAACTTACCTCTTTGGAATTTGAGGACATCTTTGTGTTTCGATTCAATGGAGACAATTTATTTGATGTAAAACTGTTGGGGTTGTCAGGTTCCGATAAGGAGGGTCTTGGACATTTAAATATGAGTGTGGAGGATAAGAATGAAGAAAATGCGGAACCAAAAGTGGAACAAGTGGCTGATGGTAAGTTCGATATTTATTTCTGCCCATTTTTCCCAAATAATTTTATTAATTCATTATTTTGTCAAATTTGACCAATGGTACAAACTGACGAAGATGGAGCTAGAAAAGACGATGACGCTGAACGCAACGAATACCTATATTACACTGAGCCAGAGAACGACAGTGAAGAGGATATTCATGACAGTGATGACAATGCCCAAGTTTACATGGAGATCGAGGAAGACAAAAATGAGGATGCTGAAGATGAGAATGGCAAAGACGATGAAACTGAAAACAATGAAGATGAGACTCAAGAAGACGATGAAGGACGAGCGGAGCAAGTGGCTAATGGTAAGTACTGCATATATTTACTCCCGTTTTCCCAATTGATTTGATGTATAACTTTCAGTTTGTATAATTTCTTACCGATGGTATTGTTTGGTTAAGTTCGACCAGGTAAACGTCCTCTCGATCCTTATGGTAATGACATTTTCAATTCAGGCTTGGCTATCCGGCCAAGAAATCCTTACTTTGTCACTAAAATCAGGAAATTGCGGCCAAATGATTTGGTAAGACTTGCATTCATGATTCTAAATGACTTCAGCTTAGAAATTATAGATAATTTTTTGGTTTTTTGAGTCAATAATGGATAATTTGTGGCAGTATATTCCTAAGGAGACAATCGTGGACTTTCAGCTTGACAATCTACCTGAAGAGATGTCCCTCATTGATCCACAAGACAGACAATTTCAGGTGAAACTTATAAGATGGAAGGATGACCGTGTGTGGTACAGAGGAGGCTGGAAAAGTCTCTGTGCCGTGAACTTTGTAAGCGCAGAGGACACGTGCATCTGCGAATTTGTCGGTGGCAGGTTACGAGTTGAAGTTGTCAGAAGAAATAACTGAACGACGTCTTAATATGGATTTACATTTTTTGGATTCATATAAATTGTAATTCTATTGTTTGTTTTGTTCTGTGAACATGCTCAATTTGTAAGCACTTCTACATTTCATCGGTCTGTGAACTCTTGGTGCTCTAGTTTCTTTCCTTTTCTGTATGCCAGTGTTTCATGCACCCTGCTGAACAGCTTTTCTTGGAAGATAAAAACAGAACTTTTATCCCCAAAAAATTTTTAGTTCAAACTTCAATTATTTTAGGTCTGTATTTTTACCTTTTGACAGTAAAAATGCCCATATTCCATTCAGTGCACACCCATGTGCAACCTGATTCAGTGAAAGGCACCATCCTTTTTAATGTTAGATTCCTTTCCAGGGAACTTTTCTTTTCTTTTTCTTTGTATGCTTCACCTCAATTTTCTCCTCAGAAAATTACAATAAGGTGGATTATGAGTACATTATTTTTTAAGTATGCTACAAAAATTGTCTCATTAAAAACTTTGTCAGAAAACCCAATTAGACAAAACTTTGATCAAGAGAAAGAGTCAACCTCATAATAATATTATTTGAATTATACACGAGGCATATTTAATCCTACAAGAATAATATTAATAGTCATGCCACATAAGTTGACTATATAACGTATTTCTAATTTCATGCATCGTTAAGATAATTTGATATGAACTCATGGTTTCATCCACCACGATCTTAGCGTAATTCACTATGTTGAAAGTCGTGCATTAATTATTACGACTTTATGTTTCTCATTTCATTTTCACATTAGTATACACCTTTAGATTTTCGGAGCACAGGTTGAGAAACTTCAGATTTCTCTAGTAAATTCAATTTAGGATTGTATCCCTTTTATTTGGCCAATTATTATTTTTTCGATATATTTCGACGCATTTATTTCGATTTCTCACTATATGATTGAGTACATCATGTACAGAAGTATTATTGACAACTTCTTATTTTTTCAATTATATTTTTTTCTCATAATGACGTAGCTTATAGAGATATCTAAATTTTCAAGATATCCATACCTAAACCTCTTCTTGAATTTTTATAATTTGTTAAGTCTAAATGAGTTCAGGGTCAATATATATTTCATTTAAAATATAAATTATGTAAAGATTTACTCTTATAATATTACGCTCTTTGGGAATAAGTAATATTTTAACATAATATTAACATTTAAAGAGTTGTGCTTCTTGAGGAGCAACAAAATAATACAAATACAAAATTCATTTTCAAGCAATAGGCAATATTCTTCTAAAATATTGATTTAGATTTTTCCATTCAAGAACTGAAATATTGAACAAAAAATGTACTTTCAAGCAAATATTTATCTATCATAAATCGATACAGTCAAATATGAACATTTTCAAGCAATTAGTGATTGAATATGTTTCCTTCATGGATATGGATATCAACAATGCCAGTTCTTCTAGCCAAAGAGATAAGTTTAAGCTTTTAAGTGCAAAAATGGCTCAAGCAGTTGAGCTTCCTTTGCTTAAAATTTCATCCTATTTTAGGCTGACGTTGAAGATTATCCACTCAGAGATAAGTTCTTTGCTAGCCAGAAATGTAGAGTTAAAGGCCAAGAAGACTCAGTATCTTCGTGCTATAAATGAAAAAGAATCTTTGCTTCAAAAGATTGAGAAGACCAAGAGCAATCTACACGAAATCTCCTCTGAGGTTATGGTTGAAGATTCTTTGATGATGAGCCTGGCTTTAGAGGTGAAGGAACATCAAGCAATGATGGATGACTATAAGGCTAGGTTAGCCGCCAAGAAACGTACTGTTTCCCAAGAAGTTGAGCTAGGTAAATCTTTGTTTGAGCGTTACTCAAAACTGAAAGTTGACAAGAAACTTATGACCGAACTATCCACCGCTTCCCTTGAACATTATGATGAATGTGAGAAACTTAGAAAATAGATGCATTCTATTTGGGACAAGGTGTAATTAAGACATTAATATTCTGACCTTTCTTGTAGGACGATTTCGTCTTATACTTTTGTTCTTTTAATTTTATGATGGCAGCCAGCGTCGACTGAAATGTAATAGCAGCCAATTTCATCAATGGTATGATAATTTTATTTACTCATGTGATGGCTTTTGCATGGATTCTGAAACAGCATGATTGACGTTTTCTTTAATCATCAATACTCCTCAAAAATTTAATTATTGACTTTATTCATGCACATTTCCCCTTGTGGAATCTTTACATGGAATGAAACTTTTGGTATTCCGACTTAAGATTTGGACCTTCAATTTCGATTACTATGCATGTATGTGGCCATTCGCATTCCGTCCCTTCGCCTTCAAACATTTATAAAGTTGCATATTTGTTACACATTTTTCATCTTCATCCTCATTTTCCACAAAACCAATCTGTTGTCATCATCTGACATTCAAATGATCGACTTTCTATATCTAAAATATCAATTATTTTCCTTTTCAATAGAAATAAATCATTTAATCTTTTCCCAATTCCGCCATATGTCTTGATATTTTCTTTGGTATGGAAGATATAGGAAATATTCTTTGGTCAATGAAGGTCTTCTCAGCACCGTTTTCTTGATGTGAAACAACTGCTTGCTGAGAGTGCTTCTTTGACCATTTGCCTACCATTCCAGCAATGCATTTAGGAAGGCGATGAATGCCAATTTATCTTTTTTCTGTAGTAGTTGATAGAAGAACAGTGATAGCCTGCTTTCAACTGTGGCTTATAGAACATTTGTATTTTGTACCTCTTGGTTTGTAAAGAATATTTGATAATGAAAGATTTTATTTGAACGTACATCGCTCTTATTTTATTTGAACATAATCGTCTAACTCACTTTATTTATTTACTTATGCATAGAATTTTCTTCTATTTATTCACTTTCCCATATGGAAGGAACATATTTCTTTAAATATTTACTATTAATAAACATCATATGTTTCGTGTCATCTAAATCTTCCCAATGGTAAGCTCAATTACGCAATACGCTTTTCACTTTATATCGTCCTTCTCAATTGGGTGACCATTTACCATACTTTGGATCTTTGTTATCCAAAGGAAGTATCATCTTTCAAACCAAATCGCCCAAGTTAAAAGACTTGGCTATAATGTTTTTGTTAGAGAACTTAGCCATTTTTCGTTTTTGAACCTGCAATCTATCTAGGACTCCAACTTTAGCTCATCCAATTCCAATAAATTTTGGGCTACTGATTCTGGATACTTGCCGTCACTTAAATTACTTTGCAGGCCTACTCTAATCAACTGCACATTGATTTCCATGGGCAACACAGTTGATGAGTGTGTTTTACACATGAATTTTGTACCATCGAAGTCTCATTTGCATGCTTAATATGTTCTTCATTATTTTTCGTCTCCTCCAAGCCAAGGGATTTGAAGGTACTCTTTTCTTTACTTTGTTTATTTTCATTTTCTTGTTCTTTTGCTTCAACTTTGGAGGGATGGGTCTTGCTTCTTTTTGAAGAAGTAGGCTTATTTGTGCACTTGTGATGCTTAATGTTTGAGTTGGGCTATTCTCCTTGCTAATTTGGGAACGAAATTGTTTGCCCACAACGTGTTTGATGAATTACCTGTGTCACCACTCATGTTACCCATGTATTTGCATTGTTATCTCTATAGGTGGGGTTGTGTTTGGTGATAAAATTTGGAGATTTTATCTTGTTCACCACCTACGTGTCTTTGTTCCCATTCGTACATTTTCTCTTTTGGAACCATTCTTGTAGGTGGCCTCTTGACATTTTGGTACTTATTTTGCAGTTTATCTTGATGAGGTCTCGGGTCTTGATCTATCGTTCATATGCTAAGCGTTCTCCTCTTTATGTTTCTCCCAGATACAATGCCACCTGGAAAACGTTCAAAACCCGCATCATCCTCATCCTCCAGTTCCTTTGATAGGAGCAAATTCGTTAGTGTGGTGGCTTCGAAGCGTTACAAAAAAATGGTTGTCCATAAAAGTTACATCCCGAAATGAGGGTTTGAAAATTACATGCGAGCTTAGATTGAGGAACGGCATTGGGAAACTTTTGCCATTCAACCCCGCCTCGCATTAATCCCTATTTTGTGCAAATTTTATGCTAATGCTATGGAGCACCAGGATTTTTGTGTCTATGTGAGAGGAAAATGGATTCCATTTGATCGCACTTCTATAAATCAGGATTATCAATTACCTGACATTGAGGAGGAAGAGTACTCTCAACTACAGATTGAGGGTGTAGACCCGAACGAGGTCATTCACGTTTTGGCAAAACCTGAGACTTCATGGAAGACATCAGGGGAGGATGTGATAAATTTCCCCGCTTTGGGGATGTTTACCAAATGCAAGGCATGACACCACTTCATGTCTACTAAACTGTTACCCAGTGGGAATTTGAGCGAGGTCACAAAGGAACGGGCGACTTTGAATTATGCAATTCAACGGGGGCTATCTATTGATGTGGACCGGGTCATCCACAACAACATTTTGCACACTTTGCGGGGCTCTACTACTGGTGGCTTAGGGCATCCTTTTATGATTTATGAGTTGTACTTGAGAGGTGGAGTTGTCACCGACCCATCTGAAGAAGTCATTCACCCGAAGCCGGTAATCACGCAGGATCGAACTTGGAAATTCATGAGTCGACTCGGGTCCACCAGTGCACCATCTCCTGATTCTGTCGGGCAGCCATCGCTATCCCATCGCACATGGCAGACTAGTGACTCCACTTCAGACCTTACCGCTCAGTTGAACTCAATGCAGCTGCAGTTGAATGCGATGCACAATTCTATGTTAGCACGGTTTGAGTATCAGAATGCGTTTAATGCTGTTCTCGCTTCCACTCGTCCTGACCACACCTTTCCTAAACCACCTGATCATGCTACATGGGCAACCACTCCTCGGGATGATGCCGACGATGCCAAGGACACTTAGTGTCTCTTCAAGTAAGTCTCATTCCTGTACTTCATTTTCAACATTAGGGATAATGTTTATCTTAGTTTGGGGGTATTTGTCGACTTATGTGTTATTGTGCATGGCGAGTTTATTTTATGTTTTATGTAATTGTGTGCTTAACTTGTATGCAGTATTCAAAAAAAAAATTTTGTTTTTGCAGTTTCTTTATGAATTTACAACTTCTGTGTGCTTATGTGGGTTGGATAGTCATGCTTCTATGATAAATTTAGTTGAGAGAATGGATTAGTTTGTGAATGATGATGATTGTGTGTTGGAGTCTTAATTTTCGCTTATCCATGACAAATGTGATGATACTTATGCACTGAAATGAGGTAGAGCGTCGTACACGAACATGAAGTTCACGTGCTTAGGTTATAGACGCGACCTAGAGGCTTAACCCTGTATACCTTGATTCGTAAAATCCCTTAACTACAACTCTATTTGGAACGTTTTACCTAGTGAAGAAAGTGGTTTAGGATTGTGATAATTCCGTACAGGTATAAAATTTGTGTGGAGTGTTTCAACGCTCTAGTAGATGCTTGGTGATGACCGAATGCTAAGAATATAACCCCTCTTATTGTGCTTCAAAAAAAAATTAGCTTATGTCTCACGCCGACACCTTTTTGACTCGAGTGATTAAGTCTGCAAGGTATCTTATTACCTGGTACCCTTTGGGCATTCAAAAGTCGGGGAGTTACTGACTAAAAGCTCGCTACAGGGGTCAGGAAAAGGAACATAGGTGAGGTCAAAAAATATATATATATATATATATTGATGTTAATTGTTGGGTTTTAGATAACTGTGGGTTTGAATC
Organism: Fraxinus americana; assembly: GCA_035079005.1. Classification (NCBI taxonomy): domain Eukaryota; kingdom Viridiplantae; phylum Streptophyta; class Magnoliopsida; order Lamiales; family Oleaceae; genus Fraxinus; species Fraxinus americana. The sequence continues at coordinate 5,467,512 of CM068727.1, read as the reverse complement.
ACTTGGCGTAAGCTAGTTTGTTGAACACTCACTTTTAGGAGAATCTTCACATGAATAGACCGTTGATATTGTCGGGTAAACGAAACCAAAATTCGAGAGGTGTAAGGACATGGAATAATGAAACTGAGCTTAGGAATACACCATTGAGAGAGCATAAAAGAAAACAAGTTTGGGGGTGTGTAAATCTCACGAACGATGTAAGGAAAGAATTGTCCATTTGGGATGGAAAAAACTGAACCAAATTGTAAATGTTCGACGCTTTACTTGATTCCTCACACACACACACACACATACCCGTTTGCATTGGATAAGTGAAAGTTGACTCTTGTTGTGTAATTGTGACGTCATTCATAGATGTGATACATTGATCTCAGTTCTGAGTTTAAAGGCAGGCTATCTGACTGAGTTGTGTGTGTCCTGTTTTCTGTAGCTGATTTTCTTTGCGTATGTGTTTGCTCGAGGACTATCAAAATATTAATAGCCTCTTGTCCATAAGTTGAACAGGAGTTACTTTGGTACTTGAACGTGGTGACGTCATGTAAGCCCATAAAGCTTTATTTAATCATTCATGTTAATTTCTGGCATTTTCATTTATCATTTTTTTATGATATTTTTTAGAATCTTATTAGAAGATTCTGCCTATCCATTAGATTGAGCGTAATAAGGTGTGGAGTTTACCGGCTTAACCCCAAACTTGCTCAAAAATTCCTTCACTTGATCTCCATTTAAAGAAGTTCCGTGATCCATCATTAGAGTTTGTGGTATCCCAAATCTATAAATAATGTGGTCACGAATAAAGTCTATAATATTTTTCTGAGAAATCTCTTTTAAAGGTATTGTTTCTACCCATTTAGAGAAGAAATCTTTAAGTACTATTATAAACATATGTTTCTTGGACGACGGGGATAAATCATCCGTATCAATTCTATCACCCAACCTTTAAACGGCAAAGGTTTAATAATGGGTGACATTTCTCTTGCTCACACTCTTTGTATTGGACCATGCTTTTGGTATGCTAAAAATTTTTTGCGTACTGAACGTACGATTCTCCCATTTTGGGCCAAAAGTATCCACTCCTAACAATTAACCATCTCATCATTTAGCCAGCCTAATGAGCTCCACATATTCCTTCATGTACTTCAGTCATGATTGTTTTGGCCTCTTGCGAACTCACACATTTCAATAACATACCATCTGAGCGTTTCTTGAATAGTTCCTCATCTATCAGTATGTAATTTAATGAGCGTAACTTCATTTTCCTATTACTCCTTTTGTCAGGTTCTTTCAATAATCTTTTTATTTCTGCCCTCCAATCTATTTCATCTTCATTTTGTATGCAATGAACATCAATCCTTCTCGCCCTCTGTTGTACTATGGGCAATATTACTCCATATTCACAAGTGGTTTCCAAATTTAGCACATTTGAATAACCCACAGTCATTTGGACTAATTCGTTTGGTAGATCGTTATACATCTTGTTAACGTATTGAAGCTCCACTTGATCAAATTTTTCCAATAATTCTTGGGCGATTTCATATTGACTTATGGAAGAATCACTTTGGCATTTAAAATTACCAATCAATTGGTAAATTACTAATTGGGATTCGCCCATAATAATTACATTCTTTATTCCCAACTCTATTAACAGCTCTAAACCTACGATCAATGCTTCGTATTCAACTTGATTATTGGTACACATTCTATCCAAAATGAAAGCAAACTTATAATAAATCGCTAGAGGATTTATTAAAACTATTCATACCCCTGCAGCTCTAGAGGTTTTTGATCCATCAAAGTATAAAATACAAGGTTTTAATTCAAATGAATCAATTTCCAATTCAATTTTTTTAGGCATGTCAAGGCATGAATGATCGGCCAAAAAGGTAGCCAACGGTTGATTTTTAACTGCCTTTTGGGGCATATATTGTATTTCAAACTCTGATAATACCAAAATCCAAAGGCCTATCATTTGGTATAAAATAAGTCGAGAAAACATACATTTAACTAAATTTACTTTAGAAACTAAGTAAACAATTACAGGCCGTAAATAAGTCATTAGTTTTGTACATGTGAAATATAAAGCAAGACACAACTTTTCAACAGTAGAGTAATTAAATTCACATTTCGTTAACTATCAACTCAAATAATAAATTGCCCTTTCTTCACCAAATTGGTCTTCTTGCGCGACCATTTCGGCTATCGATTCTTGTTCAGTCGATACGTATACCTTTACTGGCCGTCCTTGGATAGGTAATACTAACACTGGTGGCCTTGACAAATATGTCTTCAGGCTATCAAAAGCCTTTTGATGTTCTTCCTTCCAGACGAATTCATCCTGATTTTTCAGCTTTAAAATAGACGAAAAGCATTCGTTCGCCCTACACAATTAGAGATAAAAACGTCTCAAAAAGTTTACTTGGCCTAGAAACCTTTGCAATTCTTTCTTGTTACCAAGTGGTTTGGCCTCTAAAATGGCCTTCGCTTTATTTTTATCAAGTTCAATTCCTCTTTCGTGCACTAAAAAGTAAGGAAATTCCTTGCATTAACACCAAATGCACATTTCCAATGATTCAATTTTAGTTTATATTGCCTCATTCGCTCAAATGAGCGTTTTAATTGTTCAAAATTGTCTTTCTCTTTAATAGATTTGACCACTATCTACATACACTTCAACAAATTTGCCTATCATGTCGTGAAAAATTAGGTTCATTGCCCTTTGATTGGTTGCCCTGCATTTTTCAAGTCGAAAGGCATAACTACCCATTCAAAGCATCCTAAAGCCCCAGGGCACCTAAAGGCAGTTTTATGTACATCTTCTTCAGTTATGTAAATTTGGTTATATCCAAATATCCGTCTATAAAAGAATATATTACATGTTCGACAGTTGAATCACCTAAAGAATCCACCGTAGGTATTGGATATTCATCTTTGGGCATCGCTAAATTTAAATTTCTAAAATCTATGCACACCCTAATGCTACCATTCTTTTTTAACACCGTTACGATATTAGATAACCACTCAACATATCTAGATGTTCTAATAAAACCCGCCTTTAACAATCGCTCTATTTCTTTCTTTACCTCAGGTAATACATTAGGGGCAAAACGTCTAGGAGGTTGTTTATGAGGTTTAAAATTTGGCTTAGTAGGTAACCTATGTTCTACCAAACTTTTATCTAAACCAGGCATGTGTTCATATTCTCAAACAAAATAATCATTGTATTCTTTTAATAAAGCAATTAATTTATTACTTACCTCTTGACTAAGTAATAAATTAATTGCTTTATTAAAGGAATACAATATGTTGGGCTATCTTGCATCTAGCTGACAAATGTTGGGCTATCTTCCCTTTCGTTGCCAATATTCACCTTTATCAAAGGGTCTTGTGCTTGAGCATGCCCAGACTTTGTGATCCTCATTACTTCATCGTCTAGGTTCCTTGTAGGCACTTCCACTTCTAAGCAATCCACTTTGTTGACTTCTCGGCCAATATTTCGCTCCAATTCAAACACTACTAATTTGTTTCTCAACGTCTTTAATGCAACTTCTTCTTTCATCTTTTCTTTACATTCCTTATTGAAAGCCATTAATTTAGCTTTGAAGGCCTGAATATCGGCCATATTTTCTTGTTGCGACAACTCATTAAGGTTCCTTGATTATCTTTTTGCCAATTACTGGCTCTTCAAGGATCACTATGTTTGGCCTCATTTGATTGAACATTTCAGTAAGTACATCTACTGAAAATGGCTCTTCGCTCTGTGCGACAATTTGAGTCTCTTCCCCATCTTGAACTACCCTGACAGGTCCATAATTTTCTTCGTACATGAACATTTCTATTGAGTTTGCTTTTGCGATAAAGGGTCTATGGTCTGCTTGCACCACTTCCGCTTCGCTTTTGTCTTTCCAGAAAACTAGGCATTGGTGGAGCGATGAAGGTATGGAACGACTCCTGTGAATCCAATATCTACGTAGTAGCACATTGTAACTAGTAGTAGCATCTATCACAAAGAAGACTGTGGTCCTAGTAGTTGTTCCCATAGTTATGTCCAGTGGCATCACCATTTTAGCTGAAGTTGTTCCCCCCATTGAAACTTGTGAGAATGACTTCTGTTGGGATCATATCACTTTCTGTCTTTGTAAATTTTCTCACTATTCTGGACGAGATAGTATTTATGGCTGCTCCATTGTCGATGAGCACTTTTGCCACAGGTATACCATTAACTAAGGCCTTCACGTACAATGGCCTCAAGTGTTTGGTTAACTTCATAGTTGGTCTCTTAAAGATGACCTTTTCAGCTGTATCTATTTCCACTTCCTGTTTTTCCGCCGTTGAATTATTTTCTTGTAACAAGTCCACGTGCAATATTTTACATTGAGTTTCTGCATCTTGGATTTCCTCCTTATTTTCTTCTAATGCTTCTTCTTCAGTTATCCAACCTATAGGGGGAGGTAATATTCTTGGAGGTAACCCATATTTCTCAGAGTGAGGCACTCTCATCTTTCTCTTGGGCATCCCATATAATACATAGTAGTCAAAAGAACGTCCAGATGGTTCGCCCAACAAATCCACTTCGCGAACACCTTCCCGATACAGTTGCTTCAATAAATTATTGCGCGACACTCCTCTTCTTTTTCTCTCTGCTTCTAAGTCAATTTCCTTTTCAATGTCCATTATGCCATCATCTTCTTCTTGATCATATACCTCCTAAGATGTTTGGCCTTCTTCACATTCCAGGACACACACTTCGTCATCATTTTCTTCTCTTTCCTCCTTTTCATTTTCTTTACTTTTGAATTCATTAGCTAGCAAATAATTATTAGCCATAACAGGAGGTCGTGTACCAAATTGAATAGTGAGGGGTTGCTCTGGATCTTCTTCATCTTTCTTTCCAGGCTTAAATTTTGATCTCCCAGAAGAACTCTTTGGTAACTCTTACATTGATTCACCCATACTAGCCTCTTTATTATCTTTAAGAACATTTTTTGTTAGCCACCTCAAATAATTTATGTGCCTTAGGACATGACAATCCCTGTTGTTGCCTCATCATTCGTCCATAGTTCCGTTGAAAACGCCTTTGTTAGGTTCTGGTCATTTCGTTAAAAGGTACAACTCTTCTTGCATTATACTGGAACGAATGCCATACATTTGGTTGGCGAGGTTATGGCCTGAATGTTCGCCCATTGTTTATTGGTCTGAACTGTCACTCAAAAGATGGTTTTATAGAATGACATACTCCTTCCTCCATCGGGCTGGAAATTTGGAATAACATTAGGACGATGGTGATATCTCCATATTCCTGGTCTTTCCATATTTTCATTCACTTCTCCTACATCTAGCACACAAGATACCTTCGTCTTTTATTGACTCATTTCCTTTGATACGTTAAAAAAACACTGGGATGTGATTCAAAATCTTCTTCTCCATCATCTACGACCAACTTGAATTTTGGAAACTTATTTTTGAAACCAGTTGTCACCGTATTCACCCCAAGTGGCTATGGGAAAGGTTTTTCATACACTGCCATTTAATTCTTAGCTTCAAATGTGATTCGCCCTAACTCAATGGCATCCTGTAACCCATGACGAAAAACCAGACAATTGTTAGAGTTATGTGACCATGCATTGTGCTATTTATAACACTTTTTACCCTTAACTTGTTTAGGGTCTGGCAATTTATGCTTGTTGCTCAATTTTATCTTATTATCCATATACAATTTATCGAATGTAAGGTCATCTTTAGTCACATCAAATGAGAATATCCTAACCTTTTTGTTTTCATTTTTTATAGGCTCATTCTTGCCCGATGTCCTAAATTTGGTCATTATAGAACAAGCATATGCATTTCCCTTAATCAATTCGGCTAAACATATTTCCGTCTGATAGTAATATTCATCGGACAGCATGAACATTGAAATTTGGGTCTTTATAATAAGCCCATTTGCTAGAGTTTTTCATTTATTCTTCCTCTCTTATTAAACGTTCATATCTAATCACGTTAGCACTCAGTTGAAAAAGGTCGGGAAATTCTCTGTCTTGGAATTTCTTTTTTAAATCAAAATTCAAACAACTTTGAGCGATTTTAACGAATTTATTTTCAGGTAGAGGTACAAAACATTTACTCCTATCTGTCTTAAACCTCTTAAGGAAACCTTCTGCCCATTCGTTTGGCATTTGACGTAAATTGACCAAGTCGGCCAAAGTAACTTCAGATTCAGTTTTGTAAAACTGAGCGTGGAACAATTGTTCTAGTTGTTGCCATGTTTGGACAGAATTTGTTGGCAAATTAATGAACCATGAGAAAGCTACTCCTATTAACGAACTAGGGAACAGTCTCATTTTGTGGTAATCAGTTACTTCACCACATTGCAGTGTGAATCGCCCTATATGTTTCAGAGTAGAAACTTCTCCCAGATTAGTAAATAATGAAAACACTAGTACTTTGTACTCTCTAGGTCACGGATATGCTTGATCTATCCAATTAGGATATGGCTTTGTGTAAGTCGGCCTAATAAAAAGACGTATCTCAAAAGCCATTTGATCATGTACTTTCTCCATGATTTGATTTTCTCAACACAACTTGGGATCATATGGAACTCCTATAAGTTGATTTATTGGTGGAATTACTTGAGGCCTAACATTCGGTCCTTGGTTTGTGGAAAAAATGCCGTTATTTAAATCATTATTACTGTTAGCCTGAGTATTTCCGCCATCATTAACATGCGGGGTGTTATGTCTATTGGTTTGGACATTGTCTCTTGCATTTGGGTTACCTCCCAAGTTTGATATTCCAACACCACTATTCAACTTTGTCATTCCACTACCCCACTGGTTTGAAGTAGATGGTCCAAAAGGAGGTTCTATTCCTTGATTCGGACCCAGGACTAGGGGATTATGTCCCACAATCGTCGTGTCTTGAAAGTGATTCCCTATATTTGGCATAACTGGTTGACAAATTTAGCCCACTAACTTATTCACGATTTCATTCAAAGTGTTTAGTTGTTTGGTCATATTGTCATAGTGTACATTTCTATCTTGAGTAAACCTTTCTATATTATGAACATTTTGTAAATTTACCTGTTCAACTACATCTTGTGTGAGTTCACCAAGCAATGCATGCATGGTTCGAGGACTCAATTCTGTCATTAGCTAATAATGACTTTGACTTTGTCCTTCCGATTGTGGAGTACCTTACTGCTCCTCATACCATTCGATCACGAATTGGACTATTCGTTGGCTTACTGGCTCTTTATCAGAGTTTTTTTAGGCATATTGCTCCACTTTTCGTATCTTCAAACACCAAGGGTCCCACTGGGCGTGCCAAATTGTTTCGCGTGGAAATCGAGCCTCGTTAACAATTAAAAGAAGGTTCAGACGATTATGTAAGGAACGACAATCTCTCGAGACAAAGTCCCAACGAGGGGCGCTTTATTTATGAAGATTACAATTTGTAAGAAGTGAAATGCCTCCAAGGGGCACAAGCACACTGAATTTGCAAAGTAATTAAAAGTTAACAAGAAGAGAGAAACGAAATTAGATAATTCTCTGCTTGAGAATCATTTGATTCGTGTCTCTTCTATGTTCTATTTTCTCTTTTATACTCCTTTGACAGGTTTTTCCTTGTAGAACCGTTTGAAAACTGCTCATCGCCTTGTAACTACTCACTTTCTCCATAATGGATGACTTATCAATAAACTACCATTTTCAACTACTGCCATTACTCCTATCATTTAACTGCTTGCAATCGAGATTCTTGGATCGTGGAATGTGATAAGATTACCCATTAACTGTTTCAATAACAGTTGCTTGAAATAACAATCAAGACACTAAACTCGCCCAGATCTTGGGCGTCTCGCAGGCTTGAGCGATGATGGGCTCGATAAGATCTTAGGCGTCTCGCAAGTTTGAGCGATGATGGGCCTTCGCTACATAACTCCGTTTTGGGTTTTTACATGGTCTCATTTGGCCCATCCATCGAATTTCCAAACTGGGCTTCATTCTTTGGACCATATAATTGGGCCTCATTTTTGTATGTCAACAGAAAGTAATTAATTTTACTTTGGAAAGATCAGGCACATCTTTATAACAATTTTTTTTTTCGACAATATGAATCCAAACAAGAAATTCATCAGGGTACATTCTTCCTGTGAACTTTGGGATATCCACTCTAATGTTGAGGTCACAATCAAAATTATTAACTCTTCGAGCACAAAATAAAAAGAAGAATCATCAATATGATTTCGATTTTCATTGTAAAAAAGGATCGTCTTCTTCTTTATTTACACGTGCTTCCTTCGAATTATTGCCGCCATCGTTATTTTGGAAAAGCTCAAATTGCACCAACCATTGTTGAAGTTCTTGCACTTGTCTTCTTTCTTCATTTAGCTAGACGTGTATTTATATTTCCCCACGATGTTGATGACCAACCACAATAATCAAAGAGTTTATACCAATTTTTGTTATATTGAGAACAAATGTCTCATATTTATAAGGAATGATTAGGGATACAATGATAATAATCTCTAAGGCTATAAGGGTACAATTGTCAATCACTGATAAACTTACCATTTACAACACTCCTCTTGAATGACACATTACCAAATATTTGTCTCGTTAAAACCTTGTCAAGAAAATCTAATGGGACAACACTTGAACTAAGGAAAAAGAATACATCTGCTCCCCCGATTTCAATAAATGAAAATTCTTGTAATTAAGCAATCCATGTCTTGTATGTCAATGTCTTCAATATTACAATTTTTATAAAGTGTGTCTCGTGTTGTCTTGTATATTATTCAAATAATACCATCTTCGTACGAGATGTTTATAGATTTTTTATTATTTTAATAACACGATGATTCAAAAAATAGCTACATTGATCTCTTGGGGAGTCTCATACATATTAGAGTATTATTTTGAGGGTAAATTGTCCTTTAGATTTTGGATATTCATTACACAAAGAATATGTCTCGTTAAAACCTTATTGGGAAAAACCTCGCGAAAAAAATATTACATTATTTAGTTAAGTACTTTACAAAAGTAGTCTCATTAAAAACCTTGTCAGTAAAATCCAATGAGACAAAGCTCTGATCAAGGAAAAAAGAATATAGTTGTATTTACTCACATCATGATAATATCACTTGAATTATGCTTCAGGAATATTAAATATTCCAAAGATAGTGTTAAATCTCTATAAGATAAATTGACTATAATCACATTTATTATATACAAATCAAATTCCATGCATTATGAGACTAATAAAATGAAAACTTATGATTACATGCACCACATCATAATTTATCTATTCACAAGGTCTTCACGGAACTCATTATGTAAAGAGTCGTACGACTTTACTTTTTTCAAATAATAAAATATAAGAGTTATTGAACTTCTAGTTCAATACAACCCAAACGGTCACAAGAGTTTAGTACAATATACCAATTAAGAAACACTATTAAAAAATTCGTAGGTTTCTTTTTTATTTAGTTACTAGTAATAGTACGTTTATCCCTTCATATCACACAATATTGATTCTTTTGGAGTCTCAAACTAATATTTTTCAAGAATATTGATATAAATAAACTATTGCTTCTTTAGAAGCAATATAATTAAAATTGCAATTCTCCAAGTGAAATACAATATTTACATTGAAATTTCTAAATTGTGATTCTTCAAAAATAACCACATAATATTCTTCAAAAACATTGATAAATATAAAATTGTGTTTCTTTTAGAGTAACACAAGATTTTTCAAGACTATTGATTTCATGCTCTTGAGGAGTAATAACATACTATTGTTTAGAACAATAAATTATGAAAGGATTTACTTTTCAGGAGTGAAAACACAATTTTTGTTAGATTTCATATTATTATGCTTTGGGAGCAAGCAAAATGTAACTAAAATATTAATTGGAATTATAATGTACAACTTTGAGAGCACATTATATTTTACTATTATTTTTTTAAGATTAATATGTCAATATTATTCTGAAATATTGAAAATTATAATTCATTTTATTCAGGAGGAAGCAACAATATGATAAATTATCAATTTAATGTTTATAAAGGAACATCTAAAAATATTAATTACTATATAGGTAGGATGTGATATAAAAATTAATTATTAAACATGCATTAGGGAAAAAAATTTCATATATAGAAGTTAACATAATCGATTAAATCTTTTACCAACATGTAAAAGATACAAATACGTGAATTCACATATATAGAAGTTAAAGGCATGAATAACTAGACGAATATCTTGAAAATGAATTTCATATGCACAAAAGTTAAAGGCATGAATTCCACGTATCAAAAGGCATGAATCAAAAGGCAATGATTGCGGCAGAATTAATGTATTGTTAAAAAAAATCACATGTATATAAAAAAAATTGGGAATTCATGTATATGTCTATAAAAAAAAATTCATATGTCACCAAAATGAATTCGGTACACATGACTGATAATTATGCTTATAAAGATTATTACCTTCTAACTAATTAACTTTGATTTTGATAGAGTCATGTTTATAACGTGTTATCACAAGAGAGACTAAAAGTCAATAAACTTGTGTGTTTTTATTAAGAACCAAAGTCTCATATTTATAGGGAAGGGTTAGGGATACGGTAATGATTTTTAGGGTTGTAGAGGTACAATTGTCATTCCCTAATAAACTTTCCATTTACAAAAATATATATGAATTCTAAACGAGAAATTCATTCATCATTCACATATGTTAAAGTCTACTATTAACCTTGAAAAGATGAAAACTCATTGTATTCTTGGATTGCGCAGCTCGATAGTCAGAGTAAAACAGCAATAGCTTGTCATAGAAATGTCCAAATTCAGATACATAAAATGTTCTGGAAATCCTTAATTACCTTTCCAACATTCTATAAATGAAAAATATGTTTTCAACATTCTCAGGATTCTGTTGAAAGTTACCCCAAAAATTTGCCTGCTTGAATTCAACTCGCTATTGAAAGAATCTTGACTTCTGTTTGTTCAAGTGCCGTAATTAATGACACTCCTGTGTCACCTACATTTCATCTGGACCATGTAGATCATGTCCCGATAGAAACATCAACCATCTTATATCTCTGACCCCTATTGGTGATACACATAAATGATATAGTCTTTACATAGATGGTAAAAATATAATTTGCTAAATATAGGTCACATGTAGATACAGACTTTGTCCTGAGTAGGTTTATTATTGGTAGAAATTGCAAAATTAATATTTTGCTGAGTGTATGATGTTCAAGTTTCAGACTTTTGAAACTGACCACTAAGAAGGTGACACATGGAAGGTATTTTCCTATAATGATGAACGGAATTTTACAGAAATCCTCCCACCTTGTTGAGTTAGTGAAACATTTAAATTCATCCAGGTGACGGATATCCAGTTTAGCTACCCTTTATCAAGTCTGGGGTAGTCGAGCTCCAGTTACCTACTTGTGAGTCATAACCTATCAACTCCGACGGACATTGTTTGTGGGGAGCATCATAATCTTGTGTCAGAAATTGCGTCAACGATTAATGTTTGAGTCCACCTCTACCATCAACTACAACCATCTAAGGTCGTGGTGAGCTGTCCATGTTTAATTCTCCTCAATTCTAGTAAGTCCGATCTTCCTTTGACAATCACTTAGGATTTTTGGGCTGTTCTCTACCACTTGGCCTACTCATCAGCAAGATTTCCCCAACGAGTAGATGTAATTTTCTTCTCCAGAGTGAGGCTCAAGTGTTTCCGGTGCATGAAGAGCATGAGGCATGTTGTGTTCATGCATTGTGATATTTAAAATGAAGTACACAATGAGTCTCATTAAGCATTAATTATCTTTTTTTGGCAGTGCATTTAAGGCCACAATTGAGTTGTATCATTACACACGTAACTTTTGAATTCGCTTTAAACTAATTTATTAGTTTCAAAATCCATCAATGTAAGGGTCCACTATTGCCAAGAGTTTTCCAAAAAAATAACCAAAAACTGCCTGCAAAATGGGCGCGCGAGATATTCACGAAGACTTTTATGAAAGTGATATATGGTGATGAAAATATGGTGCCCATATAGTCAAATACTTGAAGACACCATTTTCATAATATCTGGAAATAGAATCCAGGGTATCTATATTACGACTGTGAATTTCGTTTAATTCTAGATATTTTTTTCTACTTACATAAATGACTCTAGCAATAAACAACCACAATTTTTAATAGTTTTAGACAACATTTTTTTTATGTTACCATTTACCCTCAGCGGCGATGGACAGATTCAAATTTCCCCTCAGCAGAGGCCACGTCTTTTTCCCGCAGGGGCGCTATTTTTATTTTCCCTAGTGGCAATGCTTATGGTGAATTGTTTGTTTTAAAAGTACAAATAATCATGTTAAGTTCAAAATATCAACTGTGGCCTAAAGTTCCAAAATCATCTCTGAACATAATCTGATCCTAAAAGTAAAGATAATGACGAAATATGGAAAGAAATTCAAAATGTCAATTATTAATAACCAAAATGCATGTCCGAAGTGAATATTTACATCTGTGTGAGTAAATGTAGAGAAAGAGAGGTATGGGACATCATCACTGTTTACAAGGATGATTATTGAACGGGTGGTTGGGTTTGGTTGAGTCATTGGGGGAAGAACTAGAATGGAGGAGATGAGAAAGGTATGTACGTACAGCACAATTGTAAGTTTTTTTTAATTATTATTTAATTAATTTGGCTAGGGTTATAATTGCAAAATTATTGCGGTGCAATTATTAAAATTTTGTTTAATTAGGGTGTAATTATGAAGTGTGTACAAAGAAAATTTTAGTGGCAATTTATTCCCTTATAAAGGTAACTCTACCAAATGAACTTCCCAAATTATCCCCGAAAATTGAAGTATTTCTATGTAATCCAAAAATTTCAAAATCAAATTACTAACTCACCCATCAACTAAACCCCTCAATATCGCCACATAACATTATATCACAAGGGCAATTTCGTCCGTCAACCAATATTTTCAGAGCCTATAGTGGCACTTCTCGTAAATTCAATATAATCAAGGCTTGTTTCCAAAGGTTTGAACAATAAATAAGGGCTGAAGTCTTTCTTCTTCCTGTAAGTCTATATTTTTCAGAAACCCTAGTCACTCATTGCAGCGTTGAGTTTAGTTCAAAGGCTCATTTGAAGGATCTACAAAATTATGTATGTTTTCTTGAGATCTTTAATTTTGTGGGTTTCTTTTTAGTTAACTTTCTGCTAATGGACCATAACTTTGAAGGAAGAGTGGGTCTGGACTGGAAAATTTATGCCACGGATTGGGAGTTTGAGTTTATTAAGATCTGTTTTGGTTATGCATTTTTATTTTAAATTATCTTTCTGTTAATCAACAGTAACTTTGTAGAGTGGTTTTGGTCTGGAAAATTTACAGCTGGTTGAAAAAATTTATAAGTTGAATGCAAATTGTTGATTGTAATGGGCTCTTTGAATTATGTTATCTAGTTTATTTTATAGCTGAATGCATACACACTGCTTTTGTTGTCGCTTTTTGTCACATTGTTTTGCCATGAGGAAGTTAGGTTTCATGTTGGAATAAAAATGAATACATGATGCATATGTCTGCTTTTGGTTCTCATCACAGTTCTACCTTAAGCCAAATTATTTTTTTGCTTTTCTCAAATCTGGAAAGTCGTCGATACATTAATTCACTTACCTTTTTGGACCTCTACAATTCAAATGAACTTCCTGTTAATACATCGAAAGAAATTCAGTAGATCATCTCCTTTATGTCAACCAAAAAGGTTATGATCTAGTGTTTGTCAAATAATCTTATTCTATGGTCGAATAGTGACCACTAGATGCCAATGCTCCCTTTGATGATCTTGTATTGAAGGCATTGGAGGATTGTTTCGGCATGCTTCCTAGGTTGTAGTTTATAAATTGAATGAATTGTAGCAAACAAAAATACCCATTCTCATAAAAATTAATGATTTTTATGTTTTTTTTCACAAATTGATGATACACTGGATGAAATCTTGCTGATAAAATAAATATTCTTTTTATTAAAGGAAATTATTATGTTTAAGTTTATTTACCAATTCTTGCAAACTTGATTTTATGTTATATAAATGTTTTGTAGTTTAATTTATTTTCTCTGGTATTTAGTTATAGTGCATAGTTGTGGGTCCTACGGGCTATGTGTGAATAATAAGCGGCTTCTACAAAATTGGTAAAATGTATGTTTGACAAACTTAAAAAATTATTGTTTGCCAAACAAGCACTTAGATGAACTCTAGAAAAGCAAAAGGGAACTAGGCATTTCTATTAATATATTCTTGCATTTACAAATTTTTTGTTTTCTTTTCGCAAATTTTTTTTTTAAGCCTTTTCACATGGATCGTGATTTTCCGTGTACTAAGTTGCATTAGATGAACTCTAGAAAAGCTAAAGGGAACTAGGCATATCAATTAATATATATTGTTGCATTTACAAATTTTTTGTTCGCTTTTCACAATTTTTTTTTTAACTTTATCACATGGATCGTGATTATTCGTGGACTCATTTGCCAGTTGCATTTTTTGCACGCTGTAACCAGAGATCAAGATGGTTAAAACAGTGAACTTCTTCAAGTGCTACAATCCTACAACCAGCACCCAAAGATTGGTATTCATATATTTTTATCTGAGTTCTTTTTTTTCTTTTAAATTTAAATGTTGTTTCAGGAACCCCGGATTTCGTTCGTAATCAAAATTCTATTTTGTATGGTTTCATCTCATTTTGCACACAAGGATTTCTATCTCGTGTTTACCACAAGGATTTAATATGCTTAGCATTTCCTTGCATATGTTGTTGTGGTCAAGTATAATGAAAATTTGGGCGACGGTTTTATTTTGTGCCTTCATATCGTGTGAACGAATGAATAAAATTTGTTAGAAAGTAAATAACTTTAGGCCACAAAGACTTGTTGTGTCAAGAATTACGTAAAACTACTTTATATGCCGTGAAACAACATCAAAATCTACAGGACTAAAGCAAGCTTGTGATCTGAATTAAATATTACCACCAAATTTTTTATAAAATCAACATAAAAATATATGGACTTGCTCCGGAACTCAATTTTTAAAAGCCCACTCTGATGCTAAAGAATTTTTTTTCTAATTATACTTTCAGCGTAAAGATCTAAACAAAAGATTCATGACAGTTAGGAAAATATGCATTAACTAGAAATGGAGTGTTGCTATGACCTAATTCCATTGAACTTATTGTTTGCAGGAACTTCCAGCAGTGTTCAGGTTACAATTACAAGGAGATCTACCAGAGTGGGCATTCCTTCGAGATTGTTACACAAATCTATGGCCTATAAAAATGGCCAAAATTGGAAATGACTGTTTTTTTTGGGATGGCTGGGAAAAATTTGTTGAAGACAACTCTTTGGAATCGGGAGACGTCCTTGTGTTCCAATACGATGGGGACAATTTATTTGATGTCAAACTATTAGGGTTGTCAGGTTGCGATAAGGAGGGTCTTGGGCATTTCCATACGAGTGTAGAGGATAAGAATAAAGGTGGTCCAGAAGCAAAGCAAGTGGCTGATGGTAAGTTATGCATTTCTTTTCTGCCCATTTTTCCTAATTAATTTTATTAAGTAATTCATTATTTTGACAAATTTAATACCAATGGTACAAACTGATTAAGATGGAGCTAGAAAAGCGGATGATGTTGAAAGCAATGAAGACCTATATTACATGGAGTCAGAGGATGACGGTGAGGAGGGTATTCATGACAGTGATGACAATGCCAAAGTTTACAAGGAGGTTATGGAAGTCCAAGTTGAGGATACTGAAGATGAGGATGACACTGAAAAAACTGAATATGCGACTCAAGAAGATGGTGAAGCAGATGCAAAACAAATGGTTGAAGGTAAGTTCTATATATATATATGCCCATTTTTTTCAATTGATTTTATGTTAACTTTCATTTTGTATAATTTCTTACTGATGGTATTTGTTGGTTAAGGTCGTCAATGTCCTCTCAACTCTTATGGTAATGACATTTTCAATTCTGTCTAAAGCCAACTTATTTTTCTGTTTTCTCAAATTCAGAAAGTTGTGGATATATGAAGTCACTTATATTTATGTTTTATGTCAACTCAAAAGGCTATGATCTAATGTTGCTCACATATTTTTGTTTTCTGGCCGAAGAGTGACCACTAGATGCCAAGTGATCCCTTGAATGATCTTGTATTTATTGCATTGCAGGATCATGTTTGGCATGCTTCCTAGCTTGTAGTTAAAGAATTCAATGAAATGCGGCAAACAAATTACCGATTCTCGTTATTAGATAAAATAATTATTTTTGGGCAAATTGCTGATACATTGGATGAAACCTTTCTCATAAAATCAACATTCTTGTCATTAAAGGAAAGTATTAAATTAGTAACTTTTGCAAATTTAATTACTGATTCTTGTAGACTTGATTTTATGTTATATAAATGTTTTTTTCATTCAGTTTATTTTCTTTTGTATTTAATTATAGTGCACAGTTGTGGGTTTTACTGTGAATAAGTAGCTTCACAAAATGGGTAAAATGTATATTTGACCAACTTCAAAAATCATCTTTGCCAAATATACACTTAGATGAACTCTAAAAAAGCTTAAGGGAACTAGGCGTATCTATTAATATATTTTGTTGCATTTTCACATAAATTTTTTTATGCTTTGTCACTTGAATATTGATTTTTCATATATTGAGCTGCCAGTTGCATCTTTTGCATGCTGTAAACAGATATCAAGATGGTTAAGACAATGAACTTCTTCAAGTGCTACAATCCTACAACCAGCGCAAGCAGATTGGTATTAATATATATTTATCTGTGTTTCCCCTTTTTTTTTTTGTCGAATTTTAATATTTGTTTTAAGGATCCTGGTTTTTGTTCTTAATTAAAATTTATTTTGTATTGTTTTATCTCATTTTTTACCACAAGGATTTAATATGCTTAGTATTTCATTGCATACGTCGTTGTGGTTGAGTATAATGAAAATTCGGGTGATGGATTTTGTATCGTTTGAATGGATGAATAAAAGTTGTTAGAAAGTAAATAACTTTAAGCCACAAAGATTTGATGTGTCATCAATTACGTAAAAATACTTTATATGCCTTGAAGACAACATCAAAATCTGCAGGACCAAAGCAAGCTTATGATCTGAATTACATGATACCACTAAAATTTCATAAAATCAACATAAAAAGATATGGTCCTGCTCCCGAACTAAATTTTTAAAAGCCTACACTGATGCTGGAGAAATTTTTTTTTTTTTCTATTTTGTGCTTTTAGAGTATAGATACGTAAAGATCTAAAAAATATATTCATGACAGTTGGGAAAATATGCATTAACTAGAAATGGCTCTTCAATGTTTAAAGAGTTTTGCTATGATCTAATTCCATTTAACTTATTGTTTGTAGGAACTTCCAGCAGCGTTTAGTTTACAATTACAAGGAACTTTACCAGAGAGAGCATTCCTTAGAGATTGTTACACAAATCTGTGGCCTATAAAAATGGCCAAAGTTGACAATGACTGTTTTTTTTGGTATGGCTGGGAAAAATTTGTTGAAGACAACTCTTTGGAATCGGGAGACGTCCTTGTGTTCCGATACGATGGGGACAATTTATTTGATGTCAAACTATTAGGGTTGTCAGGTTGCGATAAGGAGGGTCTTGGGCATTTCAATATGAGTGTTGAGGATAAGAATGAAGATGGTCGAGCAGAAGCACAGCAAGTGGCTATTGGTAAGTTATGCATTTCTTTTCTGCCCATTTTTCCCGATTAATTTTATTAGATAATTCATTATTTTGACAAATTTAAAACCAATGGTACCAACTGACTAAGATGGAGCTAGCAAAGAGGATGATATTGAAAGCAATGAAGACCTAAACGCTGAGGAGGGTATCCATGACAGTGATGACAATGCCGAAGTTTACAAGGAGATTACGGAAGTCCAAGTTGAGGATACTGAAGTTGAGGATGACACTGAAAAAACTGAATATGCGACTCAAGATGATGGTGAAGCAGAAGCGGAACAAATGGTTAATGGTAAGTTCTATATATATATATATATATATATATATATATATATATATATATATAGATATACACGCCCATTTTTTTCAATTGATTTTATGTTAACTTTCAGTTTGTATAATTTCTTATTGATGGTATTGGTTGGTTAAGATCATCAACGTCCTCTCAACTCTTATGGTAATGACATTTTCAATTCTAACTAAAGCCAACTTATTTTTCTGTTTTCTCAAATCCAGAATGTTATGGATATATGAAGTCACTTATATTTATTTTTTATGTCAACTCAAAAAGCTATGATCTAATGTTACTCACATATTTTTGTTTCATGGCCTAACAGTGACCACTAGATGCCAAATGATCCCTTGAACGATCTTGTATTTGTTGCATTGCAGGATCATGTTCGGCATGCTTCCTAGCTTGTATTTAAAGAATTCAATGAAATGCGCCAAACAAATGGCCGATTCTCGTTATTAGATAAAATAATTATTTTTGGGCAAATTGCTGGTACATTGGATGAAACCTTTCCGATAAAATCAACATTCTTGTCATTAAAGGAAAGCACTAAATCAGTAACTTTTGCAAATTTAATTACCGATTCTTGTAGACTTGATTTTATGTTATATAAATGTTTTTTCATTTAGTTTATTTTCTTTTGTATTTAATTATAGTGCACAGTTGTGGGTTTTACTGTGAATAAGTAGCTTCGAAAAATGGGTAAAATGTATATTTGATGGGAACAATTTATTTGATGTCAAACTATTAGGGTTGTTAGGTGTCGATAAGGAGGGTCTTGGGCATTTCAATATGAGTGTTGAGGATAAGAATGAAGATGATCGAGCAGAAGCAGAGCAAGTGGCTGTTGGTAAGTTATGTATTTCTTTTCTGCCCATTTTTCCCAATTAATTTTATTAGGTAATTCATTATGTTGACAAATTTAATACCAATGGTACCAACTGATTAAGATGGAGCTAGCAAAGAGGATGATGTTGAAAGCAATGAAGACCTGTATTACATGGAGTCAGAGGATGATGGCGAGGAGGGTATTCATGGCAGTGATGACAATGCCGAAGTTTATATGGAGATTGTTGAAGACGAAGACGAAGATGCTGAATATGAGGATGGCAAAGAGGATGACAATGAAAACAATGAAGATGAGACTAAAGAACATGGTGAAGCAGCAGCGGAGCAGGTGGCAGATGGTAAGTGCTGTATATATAATTATGCCCATTTTTCCCAATTGATATGATGTATAACTTTCTGTTTGTGTAATTTCTTACTGATGGTATTGGTTGGTTAAGGTCGACCAGGTCAACGTCATCTCAACTCTTCTGGTAATGACATTTTAAATTCTATCTAAAGCTAAGTTATTTTCTCTTTCCTCAAATCGAGAAAGTTGTGGATACATGAACTCAGACCTTTTTGTACCCCTACAATTCAAGTGAACTTCCTGTAGAATACATCAAAATAAATTCAGTTGATCATCCTTTATATCAACCAAAAAAGCTACGATCTAATGTCACTCACATATTTATGGTTATATGGCCGAACATTGACCACTAGATGCCAAACGCTCCCTTGCAATGATCTTGTATTTAAGGCATTGCAGGATCATGTTCCGTGTGCTTCCTAGCTTGTACATAAATAATTGAATGAAATGTTGCAAAAAAAATTCCGATTCTATTTATTTGATATTGATTTTTTGGCAAAATGCTGATATGGTTGATGAAATCTTTCTAATAAAATTAACATTCTTGTTATTAAAGGAAAGCATTAAATTATCAACTTTTGCAAATCTAATTACTGATTCTTGCAGACTTGATTTCGTGTTATATAAACGTTTTGTTAGTTTATTTAATTTTCTTTCGTATTTTGTTATGTGTTTGACCAACTTAAAATTATCTTGTCAAACATGAACTTAGATGAACACTCAAAATGCTGAAGGGAACTAGGCACATATATTAATATATTTTTTGCATTTAAAATTATTTCCCCCCTCTTCACAGAATTAATTTTTTTACGCTTTGTTACTTGGACCTTGATTTTTCGTATATTGAGTTGCCAGTTGAATTTTTTGCATGCTATAAACAGATAAAGATATCAAGATGGTTAAGACAACGAACTTCTTCAAGTGCTACATTCCTAGAACCAGCTCACAAAGATTGGTATTCATACATTTATTTGTATCTCCATTCTTGTTTTTTTGTTTTCTAGTCAAATTTATACTTTTTCTTTAGGGTTCCTGGTTTTCATTCTTAGTTAAACTTCTGTCTATGGTTTCCTCGTTTTTACCACAAGTATTTTTACTCGTCTTTACTACAAGGATTTAATATGCTTAGCAATTCCTTACATATGTAATTGTGGTTGAGTATAATGAAAATTTGGGTGTTCGGTTTATTTTCTGCCTTCACATAGTGTGAGCAGAAGAATAAAAGTTGTTAGAAAGTAAATAACTTTATCCCACAAAGACTTGCCGTATCAAGAATTAGGTAAATATACTTTGTATGCTTTCAAGGTAACATCAAAATCTTCGAGATTAAAGCTACTGCTGATCTGAATTACATGATAACACTAAATTTTTTATAAAATCAACACAAAACGATGTGAACTTGCTCCTGCACCGAGTTTTTAAAATCCCACTCAGATGGTAGCAAATTTTTTTTTGCCTATTTTATTCTTTTGGAGTTTAGATTTGTAAAGATCTAAACAATAGCTTCATGACAGTTACGAAAACGTGCATTAAACTAGAAATTGGCTTTTCGATATTTAAAGAGTTTTGCTATGATATAATTCCATTTAACTTATTGTTTGTAGGAACTTCCAATGGCCTTTAGTTTACAATTGAAAGGAGCTCTAGCAGAGAGGGCATTCCTTCGAGATTGCTACAAAAATCTGTGGCCTGTGAAAATGGCCAAAATTGATAATGACTGGTTTTTTTGTGATGGCTGGGAAAAATTTGTTCAACATAACTCTTTGGAATTTGGGGACATCTTTGTGTTTCGATTCGATGGGGACAATTTATTTGATGTAAAACTGTTGGGGTTGTCCGGTTGCGATAAGGAGGGTCTTGGACATTTAAATATGAGTGTGGAGGATAAGAATGAAGAAAATGCTGACCCAGAAGCGGAACAAGTGGCTGATGGTAAGTTCGACATTTATATCTGCCCATTTTTCCTAAATAATTTTATTAATTCTTTATTTTGTCAAATTTATTACCAATGGTACAAACTGATGAAGATGGAGCTAGAAAAGACGATGACGCTGAACGCAATGAAGACCCATTTTACAAGGAGTCAGAGAACAACAGTGAAGAGGATATTCATGACAGTGATGGCAATGCCCAAGTTTACATGGAGATCGAGGAAGACGAAAATGAGGATGCTGAAAATGAGAATGGCGAAGACAATAAAACTGAAAACAATGAAGATGAGACTCAAGAAGATGGTGAAGCACGAGCGGAGCAAGTGGCTAATGGTAAGTACTGCATATATGTACTCCCATTTTCCCAATTGATTTGATGTATAACTTTCAGTTTTTATAATTTCTTACTGATGGTATTGTTTGCTTAAGGTCGACCAGGTCAACGTCCTCTCGATCCTTATGGTAATGACATTTTCAATTTAGGCTTAGCTATCCGGCCAAGAAATCCTTACTTTGTCACTAAAATCAGGAAATCGCGGCGAAATGATTTGGTAAGACTTGCATTCATGTTTCTTAATGACTCCAGCTTAGAAATTATAGTTAATTTTTTTGGTTTTTTGAGTCAATAGTGGATAATTTGTGGCAGTATATCCCCAAGGAGACAATCATGGACTTTCAGCTGGACAATCTACCTGAAGAGATGTCCCTCGTTGATCCACAAGACAGACAATTTCAGGTGAAACTTATAAGATGGAAGGACGACCGTGTATGGTACAGAGGAGGCTGGAAAAGTCTCTGTGCCGTGAACTTTGTAAGCGCAGAGGACACATGCATCTGCGAATTTGTCGGTGGCAGGTTACGTGTTGAAGTTGTCAGAAGAAATAACTGAACAACATCTTAATATGGATTTGCATTTTTTGGATTTATATAAATTGTAATTCTATTGTTTGTTTCGTTGTGTGAACATGCTCAATTTGTAAGCACTTCAACATTTCAGCGCTCTGTGAACTCTTGGTGCTCTAGTTTCTTTCCTTTTCTGTATGCCTGTATTTGATTGACTTATTGAGAGTCGGAAAAACTGTTTTATACTTTCGTTAACACACTATTTATAGGAAACATGTTTTCTATTTTGAGATCCAGAAAATCGCTCATGCAACATCACTACTAAATGGGACTAATGGAATACAGGTGATCGAGATGGCTATACCCCACTAATATATAAACTCAACCAGGGTCATTTTCCCGCCAATTTGTACCATCACAAATCTTAGGTGGATGGAAATAATATTTTATTGTGCGGTCAGCTCTTAGGGCTTCAATCTTATTCTCTCCGATCAAACCACCGCTGAATCAATCAAATACAAAAACTTTTTAAATAAAGAAGAATGGGTGATTCGGCGGAGTAGATTTTCAAAGGGAGCTTTATTTTTTGTACAAGATTGTCTTCTACTTGGTCATACTAGTAAATAATTCTTGTTTGATTTGAGCATTTTTTTTAACGATAGGCTTTTCTTCTTCGTTCTGATTTTTTTGTCGTTAATTGAAGAGCATGATTACGTTGATAAGTTTGATTGAGCTTATTTTTAATTGACAAGTGGTTGAGTGAAGTACTAAGATTTTTTAAATTACTTTTTTGGGGTTTTAAGGTTTCTACCAAAATCTATTTTTACTTAAATCTATTTTTGTTATAAACTAGAGAGAAAAGGTGAGAAAACTAGAGAAGTCAATAGATTTGTGTGTTTTATTAAGAACCAAAGCCTAATATATATTTATAGGAAATAATTAGGGATACAGATAATAAAAACAACGGCTACATGGATAAAATTGTCAGACGCTAAATAATTGTATTATTTACAACACCCCATTTGAATGACACGTTACAAAATATGTCTCGTTAAAACCTTATGAAGAAATATCGGTGGGACAAAACTTGATTGAAGGAAAAAGTGTACGGCTGCTTCCTCTAATTTCAATTATTGTATCAATTCATCCTTGTCTTGCACGTCAATGTATTCAATATTACTATTTTTGGTGAAGTATGTCTTATATTATCTTGTATAGTCTTTAAATAACATCGTCTTCATACGAGATACTTATCAACTTTTAATGAATATAGTAACATGATGATTAAAAATATAGCTCTTATCGATCCAAGGGTAATATTAATAGTCATGCCACATAAGTCGACTATATAACATATTTCTAATTTCATGCATCGTTAAGATAATTTGATATAAACTCATGGTTTCATCCACCACGATCTTTGCGTAATTTACTATGTTGAAAGTCGTGCATTAAATATTACGACTTTATATTTCTCATTTCATTTTCGCATTAGTGTAGAATACAGGTCCAGAAACTTCAAGTTTTTCTAATAAATTCAATTTAGGATTGCATCCCTTTTATTTGGTCAATTATTATTTTGTTTGATATATTTCGACGCATTTATTTTGATTTCTCAATATATGATTGAGAACATCATGTACAAGAGTATTATTGGCAATTTTTTCTTTTTTCAATAATATTTTTTTCTCATAATGATGTAGCTTATAGAGATATCTCAATTTTCAACATATCACATACATAAACCTCTTCTTGAATTTTTATAATTTGTTAAGTCTAAATGAGTTCAGAGTCAATAATATATTTTATTTAAAATATAAATTATGTAAAGATTTACTCTTATAATATTATGCTCTTCGGGAATAAGTAATGTTTAGCAGAATATTAATATTTAAAGAGTTGTTCTTCTTGAGGAGCAACAAAATAATACAAATACAAAATTCATTTTCAAGCAATACACAATATTCTCCTAAAATATTGATTTAGATTTTTCCTTTCAAGAATTATATACAATATTCTCCCGGAATATTGTACTGAAATATTGAACAAAAAATTTACTTTCAAGCAAATATTTATCTATCATAAATCAATACAATCAAATCGATATAATCAGATCGAATACCTACACCGCTTTGTTATGCAATTTAAATTTAAGAGAATACTAACCTTTTCTTTGAGCACATTAAACTAGTTTCTTTGTAAACTCAATTGACTAGAACTTATTGTCTTTCTTTGAATGATGGAAAAAAAAATTCTACCTGACTTGAGATTTGAAAGCAAAAAAGAAAAATAAATTTTACTAACTTAATTGGTTAGAACTTCATGTTGATAACGTGTTATAAACGAGAGAGAAAAAAGCGAGAAGACTAGAGAAGTCAATAGATTTGTGTGTTTTATTAAAAACTAAGTCTCATAATTATATGGAAGAATTAGGGTTACAATGGTACTACAAACAAAGGCTGTAAGAATAGGGGCAGACACAGAGCTCTAAAGTTAGGAGGGCACAATCGAACTTGCAAAGAAGTTGAGAGAAATTTTACAATCGAAAATTTACGTCCAAAAAAATCGTACCCCGTGTAATTTTGCATCTGAAAATTTACATGGGATATAACTTTTTCGGATGTAAAATTTCAAAAAATTTTGATGTTATATTCCATATAAAATTTTCTAGTAAAATGATGAAAATTATATTGAGAAATTTGTATTGCAAAAATAATAAATGTTAATGAAATCATTGAATTTTATTTAAAAAAAATGCGATTTAGACGTCTTTCTTTAAGATTTACGTTTAACGTATTTTTAACTATTTTCGATATTTTTTTGGACTATTCGATATGCCCATAATGTAGTTCTCGAAATAAGTTTTGAGATGACATAAGCAATTTGTAGATTCGATTAGCGTACGATCGTCGGAGAATTTTTAAAATTAGCATATTATCGAAATTCAAATTTATTGTGATTTTACCCATGTTTGGTGGAGATTAAAATCAAATTTTTAGTAAATTTTGATAAAAGTTAAACAGTTATGGATTCCATGAAATATGTTATTGAAATTAATTGTTAACTTTGATTTAGATTAAAATTTAGATTTCAATCGATACAAAACATGACTTTAAAAAAAAAATCTCAAAAGTTGGGGGGCACGTGCCCCCCAGGACCCCCTCGGGTCCGCCAGTGTGTAAGAATATGATTGTCATTCACTAATAATCATATTATTTACAGCAATTTTTGCTTAAATCTATTTAGAGGATCACTTTTTATCTATGTACACCGCACCGCGTACATGAATACAGAAGGTACATTTTAGTCAATGATCACATTGGATGAGTTGTGTTACAGCACAAAGACTTTTGCTTTTCTTTTAGCTAAATGATAGCTTGCTTGTGTATATTGAGAAGGATGTATTCAACAGGACTGATGATGATGTAGTTATACAACGTTATCAAAGTATGAAAACTCCAAAGGAACGCTTGTAATAAGGTATGATTTTGCTAAATTAAATATTAGTACTTTCTTTTATGCATTTTTTGATTTTTTTTGTTAATAATGTACATTAATTTATGTTCTTTTGTTTCATTTTTCCATCACAAAGTACCAACGTCCCTCATTTTAAGAGATAATGTTTCAAAAAAAAAATTCGGGGGCAGCCCGTTGGCCCCCACCACTTCAACTCTAGGACCCCTTACTGCGACGGGCTGGCTCCGCCCCTAGTTTTGTCAATGATATTACTCCTTCTTTTACTTGTTTTTTTTTACACTAACAAAAGGAGAATCCTTATGCGCAAGGCATGTGTTTATGATGAAGCTCATTATTGTTTGAGACTTGCTCGATTATATTGGGTCCCCTCACTTCTAAACTGTTCAAACTCTTTGACTTGTAAATTGTAGTGGCTAGTTGTATTTTGCACAATAGTTATTTCCCCTAGAAGTTCATCAATTTTGCATTTTTTTTTATGTGTTTGCACATTCTTTATGAAGCCCGAAAGTTTCAGTTAGAGGGTTAAGAGTACTTGGTTCTTGGCAATTCTTTTAACTACTGATCCAGTAGGACTGGTTTTTAATCCTTTGACGTTTACCTTTTATGCTATTTTGCAATCAGTCTGTGCTTGCCCTCTGGTCAGGTTTCAGTATAGGATTATTATACAAATAAGCATGGTTACGTATGGTCACCGAGTATAGAGGGTGTATCTGAGTTTTAATGAACTATTTTCTTTATTCTGAACGTCTTCCTAAAATAAGGACACATCAGCATAAGGGGGAGGAGAAATATAAAACACATTTATAGAAGTCTTTGCTGGTCGACATAACATGCATCACCCAGCTAGGAAACTTCACAGCATGCAATCTCTTGTCCATAAGAAAATTATCCAAATATACTCACTATTGTGTTTCCTTCTTTGAATATTATTGTACTTTGAGGACGAGAGCTCAGAGAGAACGATGATTGGCAGTACTAGATGATAAATGGCCCAGCCTGAAATTTTTTCAGTTCACCCCAATAAGAAATTTTTGTCCCAACTCCTCCAATCAAGATCACGTCGTTACTGGTCTTTCTATTAGCGATTTTAACAAATTCATTTTCGAGCAGAGGTACAAAACATTTACTCCTATCTGTCTTAAACCTCTTAAGGAAACCTTCTGCCCATTCGTTTGGCATTTGACGTAAATTTGCCAAGTCGACCAAAGTAACTTCAGATTCAGTTTTGTAAAACTGAGCGTGAAAAATTGTTCTAGTTGTTGCCATATTTGGACAGAATTTGCTGGCAAATTAATGAACCATGAGAAAGCTACTCCTATTAACGAACTAGGGAACAGTCTCATTTAGTGGTAATTAGTTACTTCACTACATTGCAGTGTGAATCGCCCTATATGTTCTAGAGTAGAAACTTCTCCTAGATCAGTAAATAATGAAAACTCTGGTACTTTGTACCCTCTAGACCACGGATATGCTTGATCAATCCAATCAGGATATGGCTTTGTGTAAGTCCGCCTAATAAAAAGACGTATCCCAAAAGCCATTTGATCATGTACTATCTCCATGATTTGATTTTCTCAACACAACGTTGGGATCATATGGAACTCCTATAAGTTGATTTATTGGTGGAATTACTAGAGGCCTAACATTCGGTCCTTGGTTTGTGGCAAAAATGTCTAAATCATTATTACTGTTAGCCTGAGTATTTCCGCCATCATTAACATGCGGGATGTTCTATCCATTGGTTTGGACATTATCTCTTGCATTTGGGTTACCTCCCAGGTTTGATATTCCATCACCACTATTCAAATTTTCCATTCCACTACCCCGTGGTTTGAAGTAGATGGTCCAAAAGCTGGTTCTATTACTTCATTCGGACCCAAGACTAGGGAATTATGTCCCACAATCGTCCTGTCTTGAAAGTGATTCCCTATATTTTATCCCTTCATATCACACAATATTGATTCTTTTGAAGTCTCAAACTAATATTTTTCAAGAATATTGATATAAATAAACTATTGCTTCTTTAGAAGCAATATAATTAAAATTGCAATTCTCCAAGAGAAATACAATATTTACATTGAAATTTCTAAATTGTGATTCTTCAAAAATAACCACATAATATTCTTCAAATACATTGATAAATATAAAATTGTGTTTCTTTTAGAGTAACACAAGATTTTTCAAGACTATTGATTTCGTGCTCTTGAGGAGTAATAACATACTATTGTTTAGAACAATAAATTATGTAAGGATTTACTTTTCAAGAGTGAAAACACAATTTTTCTTAGATTTCATATTATTATGCTTCGAGAGCAAGCAAAATGTAACTAAAATATTAATTGGAATTATAATGTACAACTTTGAGAGCACATTATATTTTACTATTATTTTTTTAAGATTAATATGTCAATATTATTCTGAAATATTGAAAATTATAATTCATTTTATTCAGGAGCAAGCAACAATATGATAAATTATCAATTTAATGTTTATAAAGGAACATCTAAAAATATTAATTACTGTATAGTTAGGACGTGATATAAAAATTAATTATTAAACACGCATTAGGGAAAAAAAATTTCATATATAGAAGTTAACATAATCGATTAAATCTTTTACCAACATGTAAAAGATACAAATACGTGAATTCGCATATATAGAAGTTAAAGGCATGAGTAACTCTAGACGAATAACTTGAAAATGAATTTCATATGCACAAAAGTTAAAGGCATGAATTCCACGTATCAAAAGGCATGAATCAAAAGGCAATGATTGCGGCAGAATTAATGTATTGTTAAAAAAAATCACATGCATATTAAAAAATTGGGAATTAATGTATATGTCTATAAAAAAAATTCATATGTCACCAAAATGAATTCGGTACACATGACTGATAATTATGCTTATAAAGATTATTACCTTCTAACTAATTAACTTTGATTTTGATAGAGTCATGTTTATAACGTGTTATCAGAAGAGAGAATAAAAGTCAATAAACTTGTATGTTTTTATTGAGAACCAAAGTCTCATATTTATAGGGAAGAGTTAGGGATACGGTAATGATTTTTAGGGTTGTAGAGGTACAATTGTCATTCCCTAATAAACTTTCCATTTACAAAAATATATATGAATTCTAAATGAGAAATTCATTCATCATTCACATATGTTAAAGTCTACAATTAACCTTGGAAAGATGAAAACTCATTGTATTCTTGGATTGCGCAGCTCGATAATCAGAGTAAAACAGCAATAGCTTGTCATAGAAATGTCCAAATTCAGATACATAAAATGTTCTGGAAATCCTTAATTACCTTTCCAACATTCTATAAATGAAAAATATGTTTTCAACATTCTCAGGATTCTGTTGAAAGTTACCCCAAAAATTTGCCTGCTTGAATTCAACTCGCTATTGAAAGAATCTTGACTTCTGTTTGTTCAAGTGCCGTAATTAATGACACTCCTGTGTCACCTACATTTCACCTGGACCGTGTAGATCATGTCCCGATAGAAACATCAACCATCTTAAGAAGTGAAATGCCTCAAGGGGCACAAGCACACTGAATTTGCAAAGTAATTAAAAGTTAACAAGAAGAGAGAAATGAAATTACATAATTCTCTGTTTGAGAATCATTTGATTCGTGCCTCTTCTATGTTCTATTTTCTCTTTTATACTCCTTTGACAAGTTTTTCCTTGTAGAACCGTTTGAAAACTGCTCATCGCCCTGTAACTACCCACTTTCTCCATAATGGATAACTTGTCAAGAAACTACCATTTTCAACTGCTGCCATTACTCCGATCATTTAACTGTTTGCAATCGAGATTCTTGGATCGTGGAATGTGATAAGATTATCCATTAACTATTTCAATAATCGTTGCTTTAAATAACAATTAATACACTATACTCGCCCAAATCTGGGCGTCTCCCAGGCTTAAGTGATGATGGGCTCGCCCAAATCTTGGGCGTCTCGTAAGCTTGAGCGATGATGGGCCTCCGCTAAATAACTCCGTTTTGGGTTTTTACATGGTCTCGTTTGGGCCCATCCTTCGAATTTCCTAACTGTGCTTCATTTTTTGGACCATTTAATTGGGCCTCATTTTTGTATATCAACAGAAAGTAATTAATTTTACTTTGGAAAGATCAGGCACATCTTTATAACACATTTTTTTTTCGACAATATGAATCCAAACAAGAAATTCATCAGGGTACATTCTTCCTGTGAACTTTGGGATATCCACTGTAATGTTGAGGTCACAATCAAAATTATTAACTCTTCGAGCACAAAAAAAAAAAGAAGAATCATCACTATGATTTCGATTTTCATTGTAAAAAAAGGATCGTCTTCTTCTTTACTTACACGTTCTTCCTTCGAATTATTGCCGCCATCGTTATTTTGGAAAAGCTCAAATTGCACCAACCATTATTGTTGAAGTTCTTGCACTTGTCTTCTTTCTTCTTTTGGCTAGACGTGCATTAATATTTCCCCACGATGATGATGACCAACCACGATAACCAAAGAGTTGTTGAGAACCAACGTCTCATATTTATAAGGAATGATTAGGGATACAATGATAATAATTTCTAAGGCTATAAGGGTACAATTATCAATCGCTGATAAACTTACCATTTACAACACTCCTCTTGAATGACACATTACGAAATATTTGTCTCGTTAAAACCTTGTCAAGAAAAGCCAGTGGGACAAAACTTGAACTAAGGAAAAATAGTACATCTGCTCCCCTGATTTCAATAAATGAAAATTCTTGTAATTAAGCAATCCATGTCTTGTATGTCAATGTCTTCAATATTACAATTTTTATAAAGTGTGTCTCATGTTGTCTTGTATATTATTCAAATAATACCATCTTCGTATATAGATTTTTGATTATTTTAATAACATGATGATTCAAAAAATAGCTACATTGATCTCTTGGGGAGTCTCATACATATTTGAGTATTATTTTGAGGGAAAATTGTTTTTTAGATTATGGATATTCATTACACGAAGAATATGTCTCGTTCAAACCTTATTAGGAAAAACCTCGCGAAAAAAATATTACATTATTTAGTTAAGTACTTTACAAAAGTAGTCTCATTAAAAACCTAGTCAGTAAAATCCAATGAGACAAAGCTCTGATCAAGGAAAAAAGAATAGAGTGTTTATTTACTCACATGATGATAATATCACTTGAATTATGCTTCAGGAATATTAAATCTTCCAAAGATAGTATTAAATCTCTATAAGATAAATTGACTATAATCACATTTATTATATACAAAATCAAATTCCATGCATTATGAGACTAATAAAATGAAAACTTATGATTACATCCACCACATCATAATTTATCTATTCACAAGGTCTTCACGGAACTCATTATGTAAAGAGTCCTACGACATTGCTTTTTTCAAATAATAAAATATAAGAGTTATTGAACTTCTAGTTCAATACAACCCAAACGGTCACAAGAGTTTAGTACAGTATACCAATTAAGAAACACTATTAAAAAATTTGTAGGTTTCTTTTTTATTTAGTTACTAGTAATAGTATGTTTATCCCTTCATATCACACAATATTGATTCTTTTGGAGTCTCAAACTAATATTTTTCAAGAATATTGATATAAATAAACTATTGCTTCTTTAGAAGCAATATAATTAAAATTGCAATTCTCCAAGAGAAATACAATATTTACATTGAAATTTCTAAATTGTGATTCTTCAAAAATAACCACATAATATTCTTCAAATACATTGATAAATATAAAATTGTGTTTCTTTTAGAGTAACACAAGATTTTTCAAGACTATTGATTTCGTGCTCTTGAGGAGTAATAACATACTATTGTTTAGAACAATAAATTATGTAAGGATTTACTTTTCAAGAGTGAAAACACAATTTTTCTTAGATTTCATATTATTATGCTTCGAGAGCAAGCAAAATGTAACTAAAATATTAATTGGAATTATAATGTACAACTTTGAGAGCACATTATATTTTACTATTATTTTTTTAAGATTAATATGTCAATATTATTCTGAAATATTGAAAATTATAATTCATTTTATTCAGGAGCAAGCAACAATATGATAAATTATCAATTTAATGTTTATAAAGGAACATCTAAAAATATTAATTACTGTATAGTTAGGACGTGATATAAAAATTAATTATTAAACACGCATTAGGGAAAAAAAATTTCATATATAGAAGTTAACATAATCGATTAAATCTTTTACCAACATGTAAAAGATACAAATACGTGAATTCGCATATATAGAAGTTAAAGGCATGAGTAACTCTAGACGAATAACTTGAAAATGAATTTCATATGCACAAAAGTTAAAGGCATGAATCAAAAGGCAATGATTGCGGCAGAATTAATGTATTGTTAAACAAAATCACATGTATATTAAAAAAATTGGGAATTAATGTATATGTGTATAAAAAAAATTCATATGTCACCAAAATGAATTCGGTACACACGACTGATAATTATGCTTATAAAGATTATTACCTTCTAACTAATTAACTTTGATTTTGAAAGAGTCATGTTTATAACGTGTTATCAGAAGAGAAAATAAAAGTCAATAAACTTGTGTGTTTTTATTGAGAACCGAAGTCTCATATT
This sequence comes from Fraxinus americana, assembly GCA_035079005.1. Taxonomy (NCBI): domain Eukaryota; kingdom Viridiplantae; phylum Streptophyta; class Magnoliopsida; order Lamiales; family Oleaceae; genus Fraxinus; species Fraxinus americana. The sequence continues at coordinate 5,435,366 of CM068727.1, read as the reverse complement.
TATAGGGAAGGTTTAGGTATACGGTGATGATTTTTAGGGTTGTAGAGGTACAATTGTCATTCCCTAATAAACTTTCCATTTACAAAATTATATATGAATTCTAAACGAGAAATTCATTCATCATTCAATATGTTAAAGTCTACTATTACCCTTGAAAAGATGAAAACTCATTGTATTCTTGGATTGCGCAGCTCGATAGTCAGAGTAAAACAGCAATAGCTTGTCATAGAAATGTCCAAATTCAGATACATAAAATGTTCTGGAAATCCTAAATTACCTTTCCAACATTCTATAAATGAAAAATATGTTTTCAACATTCTCAGGATTCTGTTGAAAGTTACCCCAAAAATTTGCCTGCTTGAATTCAACTCGCTATTGAAAGAATCTTGACTTCTGTTTGTTCAAGTGCCGTAATTAATGACACTCCTGTGTCACCTACATTTCATCTGGACCATGTAGATCATGTCCCGATAGAAACATCAACCATCTTATATCTCTGACCCCTATTGGTGATACACATAAATGATATAGTCTTTACATAGATGGTAAAAATATAATTTGCTAAATATAGGTCACATGTAGATACAGACTTTGTCCTGAGAAGGTTTATTATTGGTAGAAATTGCAAAATTAATATTTTGCTGAGTGTATGATGTTCAAGTTTCAGACTTTTGAAACTGACCAATAAGAAGGTGACACATGGAAGGTATTTTCCTATAATGATGAACGGAATTTTACAGAAATCCTCCCACCTTGTTGAGTTAGTGAAACATTTAAATTCATCCAGGTGACAGATATCCAGTTTAGCTACCCTTTATCAAGTCTGGGGTAGTCGAGCTCCAGTTACCTACTTGTGAGTCATAACCTATCAACTCCGACGGACATTGTTTGTGGGGAGCATCATAATCTTGTGTCAGAAATTGCATCAACGATTAATGGTTGAGTCCACCTCTACCATCAACTACAACCATCTAAGGTCGTGGTGAGCTGTCCATGTTTAATTCTCCTCAATTCTAGTAAGTCCGATCTTCCTTTGACAATCACTTAGGATTTCTGGGCTGTTCTCTACCACTTGGCCTACTCATCAGCAAGATTTCCTCAACAATGAGTAGATGTAATTTTCTTCTCCAGAGTGAGGCTCAAGTGTTTCCTCTGCATGAAGAGCATGAGGCATGTTGTGTTCATGCATTGTGATATTTAAAATGAAGTACACAATGAGTCTCATTAAGCATTAATTATCTTTTTTTGGCAGTGCATTTAACGCCACAATTGAGTTGTATCATTACACACGTCACTTTTGAATTCGCTTTAAACTAATTTATTAGTTTCAAAATCCATCAATGTAAGGGTCCACTATTGCCAAGAGTTTTCCAAAAAAATAACCAAAATCTGCCTGCAAAATGGGCGCGCGAGATATTCACGAAGACTTTTATGAAAGTGATATATGGCGATGAAAATATGGTGTCCATATAGTCAAATACTTGAAGACACCATTTTCATAATATCTGGAAATAGAATCCAGGGTATCTATATTACGACTGTGAATTTCGTTTAATTCTAGATATTTTTTTCTACTTACATAAATGACTCTAGCAATAAACAACCACAATTTTTAATAGTTTTAGAAAACATTTTTTTTATGTTACCATTTACCCTCAGCGGCGATGGACAGATTCAAATTTCCCCTCATCAGAGGCCACGTCTTTTTCCCGCGGGGGCGCTATTTTTATTTTCCCTAGTGGCAATGCTTATGGTGAATTGTTTGTTTCAAAAGTACAAATAATCATGTTAAGTTCAAAATATCAACTGTGGCCTAAAGTTCCAAAATCATCTCTGAACATAATCTGATCCTAAAAGTAAAGATAATGACGAAATATGGAAAGAAATTCAAAATGTCAATTATTAATAACTGATGATATTTTAGAAGATAAAAATAGTAGGGAGTTATTTTAATTGGACAAGATAATTGAAGGAGGGAAATATAATTTATTTGAAAATAGATTTTTACAAAGTTGATGGAAGAAAGTTCATACAATTGGAATGAGCTTTTTTTTTTTTTGACTTTTATTCTTATGCATCTAACCAAATGGACCAACTCTCCTATTTATACATGCAAAGAGGAGGTGGAAGTATATTCTAGAGAATTCCTATTTTCTAATTATTTTTATTTTACTCGTTTGCCAAGCAAATCTAGAAACTTCATTTTTTATTGTGTTTTGCTTGCTCACCAAGAAATTCTAGTGAATTCTAGGTGAATCCAGAATATGCAACAAACTTAATACTCCTCCTTGGTGCATATTTTGGTAACTCTAATCATTTCTCGTAGTACTTCGAACTTTGCTCGTGGTAGCGCCTTCGTAAATATATCTGCTAATTGTTCTTCTGTCTTGCAATGTTTGAACTCTATCTCTTTGTTTGCTTCAGCTTCTCGGATGAAGTGATACTCGATGCCAATGTGTTTAGTTCTATTGTGAAATACGAGATTCTTGGCCATTGCTATTGCAGACTTGCTGTCGCAGTAAATCTCTGTAGCTTCATCTTGTGGCTCTCCCATATCTTCAACTATGCGCTTTATCTATATAGCTTGACTCGTTGTCATTGCTGCTGCAATATACTCTGCTTCAGCCGATGATTGTGCAACCGTTACCTGTTTCTTTGATGCCCAAGAGAATATTCCAGAACCTAGTATAAATGCATAGCCTGATGTGCTTTTCATATCATCTACTGATCCTTCCCAATCACAATCAGTATACCGAAGTAGTCTTAATCAGGCGTAGATTGATACCATATTCCATAGTCTTTTGTTCCTTGGAGGTATCTTAGTATCCGCTTTGCTGCTCCATAGTAAACTTGACTTGGATTCTGCATGAATCTGGAAAGTAGGCTGGTTGCATACATTATGTCTGGTCTTGAAGCTGTGAGATAGAGTAAACTTCCAATTAAGCTTCGAAATTGTGAACTGTCTGCTTTTGGAGTATCGTCTTCTTTTCTGAGTGATTTGTTACTATCCATAGGAGTTGCTACTGTCTTGCAACCTTCCATCTTGAATTTCTTTAATAGACTAGTGGTATACTTCTTCTGAGCAATGAAGACCCATCTTCAGACTGAACTATCTTGATCCCAAGAAAGTATTGCATTAATCCTAGCTCAGTCATCTCGAACGTTTTCATCATGTCTTCCTTGAATTTCTCGATCATCTTTTCATCATTTCCTGTATAGATGAGATCATCAACATATAGAGAGATTATGAGTGTACTGTTTGTACTTTGATTTTTGATGTATAGAGTTGGTTCACTTTGGCTCCTCCTGAATCCTTGCTCAGTGAAGTAGTTGTCTATTCTGCTGTACCACGCTCGTGGAGCTTGCTTTAATCCGTACAGCGCCTTCCTTAATTTGAGAACTTTATCTTCTTTACCTTGTACTACGTATCCTTGAGGTTGCTCAACATAAATTTCTTCTTCAGGATAGTCATGAAGAAATGCTGATTTAACGTCAAGCTGGTAAATCTTCCATTTCTTCTGTGCTGCTAGTGCAATCAACGCCCTTATGGTGTCAAGACGTGCAACTGGAGCAAATGTCTCAGTGTAGTCGATGCCAAACTGCTGTGAGTATGCTTTGGCGACTAGTCTTGCTTTATGTTTTTGGATTGAGCCATCAGCATTTAGCTTTGTCTTGTAGACTCACTTAACTCCTATGACTTCTTTATCTTGAGGAAGATTTACAAGCTCCCAAGTATCGTTTTTCTCGATCATTTTTATTTCTGCATCCATGGCTTTTCTCCATTCTAGCTCTTTTGAGGCTGCTTCGTAGCTTTCAGGTTCAATGATCATCAAGTTCCAGCTTTGTATATTTCTGATAATCTTCTTGTTTTTCTTGGTGATGATTCTGGTGAGTCGACTGGTTCTTCTATAGTTGCTCATTGTGGAGACTCAGGTTGATTGTTCTCCTCAACGTCGCCCTCCTATTTTTGTGGTTATGTTAGGATGCTGATAGCTTTTCTTTCTATTTGACCAGTCTTCCAGTTCTAAGCAGCATCTTCATCAAACTTAACGTCTCGACTTATAATTAGCTTATTTGTTCTTAGGTTATAGACTTGATAGCCTTTAGATTGAGTTCTATAACCTAGGAAGATTCCTTTTTCAGTCTTCTTGTCAAGTTTACCTCTTTTTTCCTGTGGAATATGTGTGTAGCATATGCAGCCAAAAACTCTAAGATGCTTTGCTGATAGTTTTCTTCCGCTCCATGCTTCAACTGGTGTTTTGTCTTGCACCGCTTTAGTTGGACATCGATTTAATAAGTAGACTGCAATGCTTACTGCTTCTGCCCAGAAGGTTTTTGGAAGACGTTTCTCCATTAGCATAGCTCTAGCTGTCTCCATTACTGTTCTGTTCTTTCTTTCTGACACGCCATTTTGTTCAGGCGCGTATCCAACGGTAAGTTGATGCTCCATTCCTTCATCTTTACAGAACTTGTTGAATTCATTTGATGTATATTCTTTACCTCTGTCGCTTCTGATAGTTTTGATATTGCTACCACTTTGTTTTTCAACATAGCTTTTGAACCTTTTAAAAATCTCCAATACTTGGGATTTTTCACGCAAGAAATATACCCATATCATTCTAGTGTAGTCATCTATGAAGAGAATGAAGTACCTGTTTTGCTCATGTGATGGAGTACGCATCGGACCACATAAATTTGTATGTATTAACTCTAATGGCTTTTTGGCTCTCCAAGACTTTCCGGATGGAAATGGTTGACGATGCTGTTTCCCGAGAAAACATCCTTTGCAGACTGCATCAATCTCCTTTATAACTGGTAGATCTCTCATCATTCTGTTTTGCTGAAGGATCTTCAACCCGTGAAAGTGGAAGTGTCCAAATCTCCTGTGCCACCGCCATGACCCGTCCACTTGCGCTGTCATTGCCGCATTGTTTGCGTATCTCCATTAGATTGGAAAGCATCTGTTGTCCCGCTTTTTAACTTTTGCAATTACAAGAGATTTATCTTTCTTGTCATAGATAGTGCAAGAATCTCCTTCAAAATATAAACTGTATCCTTTCTCCGTCATCTGACCTACACTTAGTAGATTTTGATCTATTGTAGGAACCAAGAAAACTTCATTGATGTTTCTCTTGCCCTTTTTTGTATCTACAGCAATAGTGCATTTGCCTGTTGCATCTATGTAATTTCCGTTGCCAATTTTGATTTGTGTGCTTATTTTATTAAGACTGCAGAAAATACTTTCATCTTTCGTCATGTGATTACTGCAGCCACTGTCTAAATACCATGTATCTAATTTTTCTTCAGATACATCCTTTTTTGAGGCATAAAATAGACTTCCTTCTATATCCTTCTCTTCTGAGAAATTAGCTAGATGATTTTGTTTAAAACAACAAGATTTTTCTTCACGTCCAAATTTTTTACAGTTTCGGCACTGTAATTTTCCTTTAAACCAACAATCCTTCTCCAAATGACTTTTTCTTTTACAAACGCCACGTGGAGGATACTTGCCGTTATTAACAATTCCTTTTCCTTGAGTTTCTTTATTTTTAGAATTGTCTTTAAATTTTCTCCCACCTTCTTTAGATTTCTGAAACCGCATATTAACTTTATATTGAAAACCGTTTTCTATGTCAATTTCATAACGCCTTTCTAATCTTTTTTTCATGAGCTTCCAATGAACCCATTAATTCTGCAGCTGCTAATTTATCTATATCTTTAGACTCCTCAATAGCTGCAATAATTGAATCATAATTTTCTGTGCAGGTAATTAAAATTTTTTCAACTTTCTTTTCAGGAACATCATCTCCATAAGATCTTAGTTCATTTACTATTTCATCTATTCTTGAATAATACTCTTTTGCGATTTCAGAATCTTTCATTTTTAGATTTTCAAAATTCCTTCTTAAAGTTTGAAGACAGCAAGTACGTACCTTGTCACTACCGTAGAACTCCTCCTTCAGCTTATACCAAGCTTCTTTTGTTGTTTTAGCTCCCATAATTCTTGGAAAATAAGTGTTCGTCAAGCTCATTTGTAGAGCTAGTAGTGCAAGAGAATCTTTTTGTTGATTCTCTTTAAGTTCCTTCTTTTGTGCAGTAGTTAGAGTGGAAATGTCATCTGGGTTAGTATACCCATCGTTGACGACATCCCATAAATTTTGCGCACGAAAGTAGGTATTCATTTTGATAGACCAAAAATCGTAGTTATCTCCATTGAACGTTGGAATAGGAATGGATGAACGGAAAGCGTCAGCCATAGTATATGCTTACGCCCAATATCAATAGAACGAAGCTCTGATACCACTGATGATATTTTAGAGGATAAAAATAGTAGGGAGTTATTTTAATTGGACAAGATAATTGAAGGACTGAAATATAATTTATTTGAAAATAGATTTTTACAAAGTTGATGGAAGAAAGTTTATACAATTAGAAGGAGCTTTTTTTTTTTTTTGACTTTTGTTCTTCTGCATCTAACCAAATGGACCAACTCTCCTATTTATACATGCAAAGAGGAGGTGGAAGCATATTCTAGAGAATTCCCATTATAGAGATGGAAAGAGGAGGTGGAAGCATATTCTAAAGAATTCATATTTTCTAATTATTTTTATTTTACTTGTTTGCCAAGCAAATCTAGAAACTTCCTTTTTTATTGTGTTTTGCTTGCTCACCAAGAAATTCTAGTGAATTCTAGGTGAATCCAAAATATGCAACAAACTTAATAATAACCAAAATGCATGTCCGGAGTGAATATTTACATCTGTGTGAGTAAATGTAGAGAAAGAGAGGTATGGGACATCATCACTGTTTACAAGGATGATTATTGAACGGGTGGTTGGGTTTGGTTGAGTCATTGGGGGAAGAACTAGAATGGAGGAGATGAGAAAGGTATGTACGTACAGCACAACTGTAAGTTTTCTTTTTTATTATTTAATTAATTTGGCTAGGGTTATAATTGCAAAATTATTGCGGTGTAATTATTAAAATTTTGTTTAATTAGGGTGTGATTATGAAGTGTGTACAAAGAAAATTTTAGTGGCAATTTATTCCCTTATAAAGGTAACTCTACCAAATGAACTTCCCAAATTATCCCCGAAAATTGAAGTATTTCTATGTAATCCAAAAATTTCAAAATCAAATTACTAACTCACCCATCAACTAAACCCCTCAATATCGCCACATAACATTATATCACAAGGGCAATTTCGTCTGTCAACCAATATTTTCAGAGCCTATAGTGGCACTTCTCGTAAATTCAATATAATCAAGGCTTGTTTCCAAAGGTTTGAACAATAAATAAGGGTTGAAGTCTTTCTTCTTCCTGTAAGTCTATATTTTTCAGAAACCCTAGTCACTCATTGCAGCATTGAGTTTAGTCCAAAGGCTCATTTGAAGGATCTACAAAATTATGTATGTTTTCTTGAGATCTTTAATTTTGTGGGTTTCTTTTTAGTTAACTTTCTGCTAATGGACCATAACTTCGAAGGAAGAGTGGGTCTGGACTGGAAAATTTACGCCACGGATTGGGAGTTTGAGTTTATTAAGATCTGTTTTGGTTTTGCATTTTTATTTTAAATTATCTTTCTGTTAATCAACAGTAACTTTGTAGAGTGGTTTTGGTCTGGAAAATTTACAGCTGGTTGAAAAGATTTATAAGTTGAATGCAAATTGTTGATTGTAATGGGCTCTTTGAATTATGTTATCTAGTTTATTTTATAGCTGAATGCATACACACTGCTTTTGTTGTCGCTTTTTGTCACATTGTTTTGCCTTGAGGAAGTTAGGTTTCATGTTGGAATAAAAATGAATACATGATGCGTATGTCTGCTTTTGGTTCTCATCACAGTTCTACCTTAAGCCAAATTATTTTTTTGCTTTTCTCAAATCTGGAAAGTCGTCGATACATTAATTCACTTACCTTTTTGGACCTCTACAATTCAAATGAACTTCCTGTTAATACATCGAAAGAAATTCAGTAGATCATCTCCTTTATATCAACCAAAAAGGTTATGATCTAGTGTTTGTCAAATAATCTTATTCTATGGTCGAATAGTGACCACTAGATGCCAATGCTCCCTTTGATGATCTTGTATTTAAGGCATTGGAGGATTGTTTCGGCATGCTTCCTAGGTTGTAGTTTATAAATTGAATGAATTGTAGCAAACAAAAATACCCATTCTCATAAAAATTAATCATTTTTATGTTTTTTTCACAAATTGATGATACACTGGATGAAATCTTGCTGATAAAATAAATATTCTTTTTATTAAAGGAAATTATTATGTTTAAGTTTATTTACCAATTCTTGCAAACTTGATTTTATGTTATATAAATGTTTTGTGGTTTAATTTATTTTCTCTGGTATTTAGTTATGGTGCATAGTTGTGGGTCCTACGGGCTATGTGTGAATAATAAGCGGCTTCTACAAAATTGGTAAAATGTATGTTTGACAAACTTAAAAAATTATTGTTTGCCAAACAAGCACTTAGATGAACTCTAGAAAAGCAAAAGGGAACTAGGCATTTCTATTAATATATTCTTGCATTTACAAATTTTTTGTTTTCTTTTCGCAAATTTTTTTTTTAAGCCTTTTCACATGGATCGTGATTTTCCGTGTACTAAGTTGCATTAGATGAACTCTAGAAAAGCTAAAGGGAACTAGGCATATCTATTAATATATATTGTTGCATTTACAAATTTTTTGTTCGCTTTTCACAAATTTTTTTTAACTTTATCACATGGATCGTGATTATTCGTGTACTCAGTTGCCAGTTGCATTTTTTGCACGCTGTAACCAGAGATCAAGATGGTTAAAACAGTGAACTTCTTCAAGTGCTACAATCCTACAACCAGCACCCAAAGATTGGTATTCATATATTTTTATCTGAGTTCTTTTTTTTTTTTTTAATTTAAATGTTGTTTCAGGACCCCCGGATTTCGTTCTTAATCAAAATTCTATTTTGTATGTTCATCTCATTTTGCACACAAGGATTTCTATCTCGTGTTTACCACAAGGATTTAATATGCTTAGCATTTCCTTGCATATGTTGTTGTGGTCAAGTATAATGAAAATTTGGGCGACGGTTTTATTTTGTGCCTTCATTCGTGTGAACGAATGAATAAAATTTGTTAGAAAGTAAATAACTTTAGGCCACAAAGACTTGTTGTGTCAAGAATTACGTAAAACTACTTTATATGCCGTGAAACAACATCAAAATCTACAGGACTAAAGCAAGCTTGTGATCTGAATTAAATATTACCACCAATTTTTTTATAAAATCAACATAAAAATATATGGACTTGCTCCGGAACTCAATTTTTAAAAGCCCACTCTGATGCTAAAGAATTTTTTTTCTAATTATACTTTCAGAGTATAAATACGTAAAGATCTAAACAAAAGATTCATGACAGTTAGGAAAATATGCATTAACTAGAAATGGAGTGTTGCTATGACCTAATTCCATCGAACTTATTGTTTGCAGGAACTTCCAGCAGTGTTCAGGTTACAATTACAAGGAGATCTACCAGAGTCGGCATTCCTTCGAGATTGTTACACAAATCTATGGCCTATAAAAATGGCCAAAATTGGGAATGACTGTTTTTTTTGGGATGGCTGGGAAAAATTTGTTGAAGACAACTCTTTGGAATCGGGAGACGTCCTTGTGTTCCAATACGATGGGGACAATTTATTTGATGTCAAACTATTAGGGTTGTCAGGTTGCGATAAGGAGGGTCTTGGGCATTTCCATACGAGTGTAGAGGATAAGAATAAAGGTGGTCCAGCAGAAGCAAAGCAAGTGGCTGATGGTAAGTTATGCATTTCTTTTCTGCCCATTTTTCCTAATTAATTTTATTAAGTAATTCATTATTTTGACAAATTTAATACCAATGATACAAACTGATTAAGATGGAGCTAGAAAAGAGGATGATGTTGAAAGCAATGAAGACCTATATTACATGGAGTCAGAGGATGACGGTGAGGAGGGTATTCATGACAGTGATGACAATGCCAAAGTTTACAAGGAGATTATGGAAGTCCAAGTTGAGGATACTGAAGATGAGGATGACACTGAAAAAACTGAATATGCGACTCAAGAAGATGGTGAAGCAGATGCAGAACAAATGGTTGAAGGTAAGTTCTATATATATATATGCCCATTTTTTTCAATTGATTTTATGTTAACTTTCATTTTGTATAATTTCTTACTGATGGTATTGGTTGGTTAAGGTCGTCAATGTCCTCTCAACTCTTATGGTAATGACATTTTCAATTCTGTCTAAAGCCAACTTATTTTTCTGTTTTCTCAAATTCAGAAAGTTGTGGATATATGAAGTCACTTATATTTATGTTTTATGTCAACTCAAAAGGCTATGATCTAATGTTGCTCACATATTTTTGTTTTCTGGCCGAAGAGTGACCACTAGATGCCAAGTGATCCCTTGAATGATCTTGTATTTATTGCATTGCAGGATCATGTTTGGCATGCTTCCTAGCTTGTAGTTAAAGAATTCAATGAAATGCGGCAAACAAATTACCGATTCTCGTTATTAGATAAAATAATTATTTTTGGGCAAATTGCTGATACATTGGATGAAACCTTTCTCATAAAATCAACATTCTTGTCATTAAAGGAAAGTATTAAATTAGTAACTTTTGCAAATTTAATTACTGATTCTTGTAGACTTCATTTTATGTTATATAAATGTTTTTTTCATTCAGTTTATTTTCTTTTGTATTTAATTATAGTGCACAGTTGTGGGTTTTACTGTGAATAAGTAGCTTCACAAAATGGGTAAAATGTATATTTGACCAACTTCAAAAATCATCTTTGCCAAATATACACTTAGATGAACTCTAAAAAAGCTTAAGGGAACTAGGCGTATCTATTAATATATTTTGTTGCATTTTCACATACATTTTTTTATGCTTCGTCACTTGAATATTGATTTTTCATATATTGAGTTGCCAGTTGCATCTTTTGCATGCTGTAAACAGATATCAAGATGGTTAAGACAATGAACTTCTTCAAGTGCTACAATCCTACAACGAGTGCAAGCAGATTGGTATTAATATATATTTATCTGTGTTTCCCCCTTTTTTTTTTTGTTGAATTTTAATATTTGTTTTAAGGATCCTGGTTTTTGTTCTTAATTAAAATTTATTTTGTATTGTTTTATCTCATTTTTACCACAAGGATTTAAATTGCTTAGTATTTCATTGCATACGTCGTTGTGGTTGAGTATAATGAAAATTCAGGTGATGGATTTTGTATCGTTTGAATGGATGAATAAAAGTTGTTAGAAAGTAAATAACTTTAAGCCACAAAGATTTGATGTGTCATCAATTACGTAAAAATACTTTATATGCCTTGAAGACAACATCAAAATCTGCAGGACCAAAGCAAGCTTATGATCTGAATTACATGATACCACTAAAATTTCATGAAATCAACATAAAAAGATATGGTCCTGCTCCCGAACTAAATTTTTAAAAGCCTACACTGATGCTGGAGAAATTATTATTATTATTATTTTTTTCTATTTTGTGCTTTTAGAGTATACATACGTAAAGATCTAAAAAATAGATTCATGACAGTTGGGAAAATATGCATTAACTAGAAATGGCTCTTCAATGTTTAAAGAGTTTTGCTATGATCTAATTCCATTTAACTTATTGTTTGTAGGAACTTCCAGCAGCGTTTAGTTTACAATTACAGGGAACTTTACCAGAGAGAGCATTCCTTAGAGATTGTTACACAAATCTGTGGCCTATAAAAATGGCCAAAATTGACAATGACTGTTTTTTTTGGTATGGCTGGGAAAAATTTGTTGAAGATAACTCTTTGGAATCAGGAGACGTCCTCGTGTTCCAATACGATGGGGACAATTTATTTGATGTCAAACTATTAGGGCTGTCAGGTTGCGATAAGGAAGGTCTTGGGCATTTCAATATGAGTGTTGAGGATAAGAATGAAGATGGTCGAGCAGAAGCACAGCAAGTGGCTATTGGTAAGTTATACATTTCTTTTCTGCCCATTTTTCCCAATTAATTTTATTAGATAATTCATTATTTTGACAAATTTAATACCAATGGTACCAACTGACTAAGATGGAGCTAGCAAAGAGGATGATATTGAAAGCAATGAAGACCTAAACGCTGAGGAGGGTATCCATGACAGTGATGACAATGCCGAAGTTTACAAGGAGATTACGGAAGTCCAAGTTGAGGATACTGAAGATGAGGATGACACTGAAAAAACTGAATATGCGACTCAAGATGATGGTGAAGCAGAAGCGGAACAAATGGTTAATGGTAAGTTCTATATATATATATATATATATATATATATATATATATATATATATATATATACGCCCATTTTTTTCAATTGATTTTATGTTAACTTTCAGTTTGTATAATTTCTTATTGATGGTATTGGTTGGTTAAGATCATCAACGTCCTCTCAACTCTTATGGTAATGACATTTTCAATTCTAACTAAAGCCAACTTATTTTTCTGTTTTCTCAAATCCAGAATGTTATGGATATATGAAGTCACTTATATTTATTTTTTATGTCAACTCAAAAAGCTATGATCTAATGTTACTCACATATTTTTGTTTCATGGCCTAACAGTGACCACTAGATGCCAAATGATCCCTTGAATGATCTTGTATTTGTTGCATTGCAGGATCATGTTCGGCATGCTTCCTAGCTTGTATTTAAAGAATTCAACGAAATGCGCCAAACAAATGGCCGATTCTCGTTATTAGATAAAATAATTATTTTTGGGCAAATTGCTGGTACATTGGATGAAACCTTTGCGATAAAATCAACATTCTTGTCATTAAAGGAAAGTACTAAATCAGTAACTTTTGCAAATTTAATTACCGATTCTTGTAGACTTGATTTTATGTTATATAAATGTTTTTTCATTTAGTTTATTTTCTTTTGTATTTAATTATAGTGCACAGTTGTGGGTTTTACTGTGAATAAGTAGCTTCAAAAAATGGGTAAAATGTATATTTGATGGGAACAATTTATTTGATGTCAAACTATTAGGGTTGTTAGGTGTCGACAAGGAGGGTCTTGGGCATTTCAATATGAGTGTTGAGGATAAGAATGAAGATGATCGAGCAGAAGCAGAGCAAGTGGCTGTTGGTAAGTTATGCATTTCTTTTCTGCCCATTTTTCCCAATTAATTTTATTAGATAATTCATTATTTTGACAAATTTAATACCAATGGTACCAACTGATTAAGATGGAGCTAGCAAAGAGGATGATGTTGAAAGCAATGAAGACCTGTATTACATGGAGTCAAAGGATGATGGCGAGGAGGGCATTCATGGCAGTGATGACAATGCCGAAGTTTATATGGAGATTGTTGAAGACGAAGACGAAGGTGAAGATGCTGAATATGAGGATGGCAAAGAGGATGACAATGAAAACAATGAAGATGAGACTAAAGAACATGGTGAAGCAGCAGCGGAGCAGGTGGCAGACGGTAAGTGCTGTATATATAATTATGCCCATTTTTCCCAATTGATATGATGTATAACTTTCTGTTTGTGTAATTTCTTACTGATGGTATTGGTTGGTTAAGGTCGACCAGGTCAATGTCATCTCAACTCTTCTAGTAATGACATTTTAAATTCTATCTAAAGCTAAGTTATTTTCTCTTTCCTCAAATCGAGAAAGTTGTGGATACATGAACTCAGACCTTTTTGTACCCCTACAATTCAAGTGAACTTCCTGTAGAATACATCAAAATAAATTCAGTTGATCATCCTTTATATCAACCAAAAAAGCTACGATCTAATGTCACTCACATATTTATGGTTATATGGCCGAACATTGACCACTAGATGCCAAACGCTCCCTTGCAATGATCTTGTATTTAAGGCATTGCAGGATCATGTTCCGTGTGCTTCCTAGCTTGTACATAAATAATTGAATGAAATGTTGCAAAAAAAATTCCGATTCTATTTATTTGATATTGATTTTTTGGCAAAATGCTGATATGGTTGATGAAATCTTTCTAATAAAATTAACATTCTTGTTATTAAAGGAAAGCATTAAATTATCAACTTTTGCAAATCTAATTACTGATTCTTGCAGACTTGATTTCATGTTATATAAACGTTTTGTTAGTTTATTTAATTTTCTTTCGTATTTTGTTATGTGTTTAACCAACTTAAAATTATCTTGTCAAACATGAACTTAGATGAACACTCAAGATGCTGAAGGGAACTAGGCATATATATTAATATATTTTTTGCATTTAAAATTTTTTCCCCCCTCTTCACAGAATTAATTTTTTTACGCTTTGTTACTTGGACCTTGATTTTTCGTATATTGAGTTGCCAGTGGAATTTTTTGCATGCTATGAACAGATAAAGATATCAAGATGGTTAAGACAACGAACTTCTTCAAGTGCTACATTCCTACAACCAGCTCACAAAGATTGGTATTCATACATTTATTTGTGTCTCCATTCTTGTTTTTTTGTTTTTTAGTCAAATTTATACTTTTTCTTTAGGGTTCCTGGTTTTCATTCTTAGTTAAAATTCTGTCTATGGTTTACTCATTTTTACCACAAGTATTTTTGTCTCGTCTTTACTACAAGGATTTAATATGCTTAGCAATTCCTTACATATGTAGTTGTGGTTGAGTATAATGAAAATTTGGGTGTTTGGTTTATTTTCTGCCTTCACATAGTGTGAGCAGAAGAATAAAAGTTGTTAGAAAGTAAATAACTTTATCCCACAAAGACTTTCCGTATCAAGAATTAGGTAAATATACTTTGTATGCTTTCAAGGTAACATCAAAATCTTCGAGATTAAAGCTACTGCTGATCTGAATTACATGATAACACTAAATTTTTTATAAAATCAACACAAAACGATGTGAACTTGCTCCTGCACCGAGTTTTTAAAATCCCACTCAGATGGTTTGCCTATTTTATTCTTTTAGAATTTAGATTTGTAAAGATCTAAACAATAGCTTCATGACCTTACGAAAACGTGCATTAAACTAGAAATTGGCTTTTCGATATTTAAAGAGTTTTGCAATGATATAATTCCATTTAACTTATTGTTTGTAGGAACTTCCAATGGCCTTTAGTTTACAATTGAAAGGAGCTCTAGCAGAGAGGGCATTCCTTCGAGATTGCTACAAAAATCTGTGGCCTGTGAAAATGGCCAAAATTGATAATGACTGGTTTTTTTGTGATGGCTGGGAAAAATTTGTTCAACATAACTCTTTGGAATTTGGGGACATCTTTGTGTTTCGATTCGATGGGGACAATTTATTTGATGTAAAACTGTTGGGGTTGTCCGGTTGCGATAAGGAGGGTCTTGGACATTTAAATATGAGTGTGGAGGATAAGAATGAAGAAAATGCTGAACCAGAAGCGGAACAAGTGGCTGATGGTAAGTTCGACATTTATATCTGCCCATTTTTCCCAAATAATTTTATTAATTCATTATTTTGTCAAATTTATTACTAATGGTACAAACTGATGAAGATGGAGCTAGAAAAGACGATGACGCTGAACGCAATGAAGACCCATTTTACAAGGAGTCAGAGAACAACAGTGAAGAGGATATTCATGACAGTGATGGCAATGCCCAAGTTTACATGGAGATCGAGGAAGACGAAAATGAGGATGCAGAAAATGAGAATGGCGAAGACAATAAAACTGAAAACAATGAAGATGAGACTCAAGAAGATGGTGAAGCACGAGCGGAGCAAGTGGCTAATGGTAAGTACTGCATATATGTACTCCCATTTTCCCAATTGATTTGATGTATAACTTTCAGTTTTTATAATTTCTTACTGATGGTGTTGTTTGCTTAAGGTCGACCAGGTCAACGTCCTCTCGATCCTTATGGTAATGACATTTTCAATTTAGGCTTAGCTATCCGGCCAAGAAATCCTTACTTTGTCACTAAAATCAGGAAATCGCGGCGAAATGATTTGGTAAGACTTGCATTCATGTTTCTTAATGACTCCAGCTTAGAAATTATAGTTAATTTTTTTGGTTTTTTGAGTCAATAGTGGATAATTTGTGGCAGTATATCCCCAAGGAGACAATCATGGACTTTCAGCTGGACAATCTACCTGAAGAGATGTCCCTCATTGATCCACAAGACAGACAATTTCAGGTGAAACTTATAAGATGGAAGGATGACCGTGTATGGTACAGAGGAGGCTGGAAAAGTCTCTGTGCCGTGAACTTTGTAAGTGCAGAGGACACATGCATCTGCGAATTTGTCGGTGGCAGGTTACGTGTTGAAGTTGTCAGAAGAAATAACTGAACAACATCTTAATATGGATTTGCATTTTTTGGATTTATATAAATTTTAATTCTATTGTTTGTTTCGTTGTGTGAACATGCTCAATTTGTAAGCACTTCAACATTTCAGCGCTCTGTGAACTCTTGGTGCTCTAGTTTCTTTCCTTTTCTGTATGCCTGTTTTTGATTGACTTATTGAGAGTCTGAAAAACTGTTTTATACTTTCGTTAACGCACTATTTATAGGAAACATGTTTTCTATTTTGAGATCCAGAAAATCGCTCATGCAACATCACTACTAAATGGGACTAATGGAATACAGGTGATCGAGATGGCTATACCCCACTAATATATAAACTCAACCAGGGTCATTTTCCCCCCAACTTGTACCATCACAAATCTTAGGTGGATGGAAATAATATTTTATTGTGCGGTCAGCTCTTAGGGCTTTGTTCTTATTCTCTCCGATCAAACCACCGCTGAATCAATCAAATACAAAAACTTTTTAAATAAAGAAGAATGGGTGATTCGGCGGAGTAGATTTTCAAAGGGAGCTTTATTTTTTGTACAAGATTGTCTTCTACTTGGTCATACTAGTAAATAATTCTTGTTTGATTTGAGCATTTTTTTTAACGATAGGCTTTTCTTCTTCGTTCTGATTTTTTTGTCGTTAATTGAAGAGCATGATTACGTTGATAAGTTTGATTGAGCTTATTTTTAATTGACAAGCGGTTGAGTGAAGTACTAAGATTTTTTAAATTACTTTTTTGGGGTTTTAAGGTTTCTACCAAAATCTATTTTCACTTAAATCTATTTTTGTTATAAACTAGAGAGAAAAAGTGAGAAAACTAGAGAAGTCAATAGATTTGTGTGTTTTATTAAGAACCAAAGCCTAATATATATTTATAGGAAATAATTAGGGATACGGATAATAAAAACAACGGCTACGTGGATAAAATTGTCAGACACTAAATAATTGTATTATTTACAACACCCCATTTGAATGACACGTTACAAAATATGTCTCGTTAAAACCTTATCAAGAAATATCGGTGGGACAAAACTTGATTGAAGGAAAAGTGTACGGCTGCTTCCTCTAATTTCAATTATTGTATCAATTCATCCTTGTCTTGCACGTCAATGTATTCAATATTACTATTTTTGATGAAGTATGTCTTATATTATCTTGTATAGTCTTTAAATAACAACGTCTTCATACGAGATACTTATCAACTTTTAATGAATGTAGTAACATGATGATTAAAAATATAGCTCTTATCGATCCAGGGGTAATATTAATAGTCATGCCACATAAGTCGACTATATAACGTATTTCTAATTTCATGCATCGTTAAGATAATTTGATATAAACTCATGGTTTCATCCACCACGATCTTTGCGTAATTCACTATGTTGAAAGTCGTGCATTAAATATTACGACTTTATATTTCTCATTTCATTTTCGCATTAGTGTAGAATATAGGTCCAGAAACTTCAAGTTTTTCTAATAAATTCAATTTAGGATTGCATCCCTTTTATTTGGTCAATTATTATTTCGTTCGATATATTTCGACGCATTTATTTTGATTTCTCAATATATGATTGAGAACATCATGTACAAGAGTATTATTGGCATTTTTTTCTTTTTTCGATTATATTTTTTTCTCATAACGATGTAGCTTATAGAGATATCTCAATTTTCAACATATCACATACATAAACCTCTTCTTGAATTTTTATAATTTGTTAAGTCTAAATGAGTTCAGAGTCAATAATATATTTTATTTAAAATATAAATTATGTAAAGATTTACTCTTATAATATTATGCTCTTCGGGAATAAGTAATGTTTTAGCACAATATAAATATTTAAAGAGTTGTTCTTCTTGAGGAGCAACAAAATAATACAAATACAAAATTCATTTTCAAGCAATACACAATATTCTCCTAAAATATTGATTTAGATTTTTCCTGTCAAGAATAATATACAATATTCTCCCGGAATATTCTCCCGGAATATTGTACTGAAATATTGAACAAAAAATTTACTTTCAAGCAAATATTTATCTATCATAAATCGATACAATCAAATCGATATAATCAGATCGAATACCTACACCGCTTTGTTATGCAATTTAAATTTAAGAGAATACTAACCTTTTCTTTGAGCACATTAAACTAGTTTCTTTGTAAACTCAATTGACTAGAACTTATTGTCTTTCTTTGAATGATGGAAAAAAAAATTCTACCTGACTTGAGATTTGAGAGCAAAAAAGAAAAATAAATTTTACTAACTTAATTGGTTAGAACTTCATGTTGATAACGTGTTATAAACGAGAGAGAAAAAAGCGAGAAGACTAGAGAAGTCAATAGATTTGTGTGTTTTATTAAAAACTAAGTCTCGTAATTATATGGAAGAATTAGGGTTACAATGGTACTACAAACAAAGGCTGTAAAAATAGGGGCAGACACAGAGCTCTAAAGTTAGGAGGTCACAATCAAACTTGCAAAGAAGTTGAGAGAAATTTTACAATCGAAAATTTACGTCCAAAAAAATCGTACCCCTTGTAATTTTACATCCGAAAATTTACATGGGATATAACTTTTTCGGATGTAAAATTTCAAAAAAAATTGATGTTATATTCCATATAAAATTTTCTAGTAAAATGATGAAAATTACATTGAGAAATTTGTATTGCAAAAATAATAAATGTTAATGAAATCATTGAATTTTATTTTAAAAAAATTGCGAGTTAGACGTCTTTCTTTAAGATTTACGTTTAACGTATTTTTAACTATTTTCAATATTTATTTGGACTATTCGATATGCCCATAATGTAGTTCTCGAAATAAGTTTTGAGATGACATAAGCAATTTGTAGATTCGATTAGCGTACGATCGTCGGAGAATTTTTAAAATTAGCATGTTATCGAAATTCAAATTTATTGTGATTTTACCCATGTTTGGTGGAGATTACAATCAAATTTTTAGTAAATTTTGATAAAAGTTAAACAGTTATGGATTCCATGAAATATGTTATTGAAATTAATTGTTAACTTTGATTTAGATTAAAATTTAGATTTCAATCAATACAAAACATGACTTTAAAAAAAAAATCTCAAAAGTTGGGGGGCACGTGCCCCCCAGGACCCCATCGGGTCCGCCAGTGTGTAAGAATATGATTGTCATTAACTAATAATCATATTATTTACAGCAATTTTTGCTTAAATCTATTTAGAGGATCGCTTTTTATCTATGTACACCGCACAGCATACATGAATACAGAAGGTACATTTTAGTCAATGATCACATTGGATGAGTTGTGTTACAGCACAAAGACTTTTGCTTTTCTTTTAGCTAAATGATAGCTTGCTTGTGTATATTGAGAAGGATGTATTCAACAGGACTGATGATGATGTAGTTATACAACGTTATCAAAGTATGAAAACTCCAAAGGAACGCTTGTAATAAGGTATGATTTTGATAAATTAAATATTAGTACTTTCTTTTATGCATTTTTTGATTTTTTTTGTTAATAGTGTACATTAATTTATGTTCTTTTGTTTCATTTTTCCATCACAAAGTACCAACGTCCCTCATTTTAAGAGATAATGTTTCAAAAAAAAAATTCGGGGGCAGCCCGTTGGCCCCCACCACTTCTTTTACTTCTTTTTTTTGACACTAACAAAAGGAGAATCCTTATGCACAAGGCATGTGTTTATGATAAAGCTCATTATTGTTTGAGACTTGGTGGATTATATTGGGTCCCCTCACTTCTAAACTGTTCAAACTCTTTGACTTGTAAATTGTAGTGGCTAGTTGTATTTTGCACAATAGTTATTTCCCCTAGAAGTTCATCAATTTTGCATTTTTTTTTTATGTGTTTGCACATTCTTTATGAAGCCCGAAAGTTTCAGTTAGAGGGTTAAGAGTACTTGGTTCTTGGCAATTCTTTTAACTACTGATCCAGTAGGACTGGTTTTTGCTCCTTTGACGTTTACCTTTTTTGCTATTTTGCAATCAGTCTGTGCTTGCCCTCTGGTCAGGTTTCAGTGTAGGATTATTATACAAATAAGCACGAAGACATGGTTACGTATGGTCACCGAGTATAGAGGGTGTATCTGAGTTTTAATGAACTATTTTCTTTATTCTGACCGTCTTCCTAAAATAAGGACACATCAGCATAAGGAGGAGGAGAAATATAAAACACGTTTATAAAAGTCTTTGCTGGTCGACATAACATGCATCACCCAGCTAGGAAACTTCACAGAATGCAATCTCTTGTCCATAAGAAAATTATCCAAATATACTCACTATTGTGTTTCCTTCTTTGAATATTATTGTACTTTGAGGACGAGAGCTCAGAGAGAACGATGATTGGCAGTACTAGATGATAAATGGCCCAGCCCGAAATTTTTTCAGTTCACCCCAATAAGAAATTTTTGTCCCAACTCCTCCAATCAAGATCACGTCGTTACTGGTCTTTCTATTAGCGATTTTAACAAATTCATTTTTGAACACGGGTACAAACATTTACTCCTATCTATCTTAAACCTCTTAAGGAAACCTTCTGCCCATTCGTTTGGCATTTGACGTAAATTTGCCAAGTCGGCCAAAGTAACTTCAGATTCAGTTTTGTAAAACTGAGCGTGAAAAATTGTTCTAGTTGTTGCCATATTTGGACAGAATTTGCTGGCAAATTAATGAACCATGAGAAAGCTACTCCTATTAACGAACTAGGGAACAGTCTCATTTTGTGGTAATTAGTTACTTCACCACATTGCAGTGTGAACCGCCCTATATGTTCTAGAGTAGAAACTTCTCCTAGATCAGTAAATAATGAAAACTCTGGTACTTTGTACCCTCTAGACCTTGGATATGCTTGATCTATCCAATCAGGATATGGCTTTGTGTAAGTCCGCCTAATAAAAAGACGTATCCCAAAAGCCATTTGATCATGTACTATCTCCACGATTTGATTTTCTCAACACAACGTTGGGATCATATGGAACTCCTATAAGTTGATTTATTGGTGGAATTACTAGAGGCCTAACATTCGGTCCTCGGTTTGTGGCAAAAATGTCGTTATTTAAATCATTATTACTGTTAGCCTGAGTATTTCCGCCATCATTAACATGCGGGGTGTTCTGTCCATTGGTTTGGACATTGTCTCTTGCATTTGGGTTACCTCCCAGGTTTGATATTCCATCACCACTATTCAAATTTGCCATTCCACTACCCCATGGTTTGAAGTAGATGGTCCAAAAGCTGGTTCTATAACTTCATTCGGACCCAAGACTAGGGAATTATGTCCCACAATCGTCCTGTCTTGAAAGTGATTCCCTATATTTTATCCCTTCATATCACACAATATTGATTCTTTTGAAGTCTCAAACTAATATTTTTCAAGAATATTGATATAAATAAACTATTGCTTCTTTAGAAGCAATATAATTAAAATTGCTATTCTCCAAGTGAAATACAATATTTACATTGAAATTTCTAAATTGTGATTCTTCAAAAATAACCACATAATATTCTTCAAAAACATTGATAAATATAAAATTGTGTTTCTTTTAGAGTAACACAAGATTTTTCAAGACTATTGATTTCGTGCTCTTGAGGAGTACTAACATACTATTGTTTAGAACAACAAATTATGTAAGGGTTTACTTTTCAAGAGTGAAAACACAATTTTTGTTAGATTTCATATTATTATGCTTCGAGAGCAAGCAAAATGTAACTAAAATATTAATTGGAATTATAATGTACAACTTTGAGAGCACATTATATTTTACTATTATTTTTTTAAGATTAATAAGTCAATATTATTCTGAAATATTGAAAATTATAATTCATTTTATTCAGGAGCAAGCAACAATATGATAAATTATCAATTTAATGTTTATAAAGGAACATCTAAAAATATTAATTACTGTATAGTTAGGACGTGATATAAAAAGTAATTATTAAACACGCATTAGGGAAAAAAAATTCATATATAGAAGTTAACATAATCGATTAAATCTTTTACCAACATGTAAAAGATACAAATATGTGAATTCACATATATAGAAGTTAAAGGCATGAGTAACTCTAGACGAATAACTTGAAAATGAATTTCATATGCACAAAAGTTAAAAGGCATGAATTCCACGTATCAAAAGGCATTAATCAAAAGGCAATGATTGCGGCAGAATTAATGTATTGTTAAAAAAAATCACATGTATATAAAAAAATTGGGAATTAATGTATATGTCTATAAAAAAAATTCACATGTCACCAAAATGAATTCGGTACACATGACTGATAATTATGCTTATAAAGATTATTACCTTCTAACTAATTAACTTTGATTTTGATAGAGTCATGTTTATAACGTGTTATCAGAAGAGAGAATAAAAGTCAATAAACTTGTGTGTTTTTATTGAGAACCAAAGTCTCATATTTATAGGGAAGAGTTAGGGATACGGTAATGATTTTTAGGGTTGTAGAGGTACAATTGTCATTCCCTAATAAACTTTCCATTTACAAAAATATATATGAATTCTAAATGAGAAATTCATTCATCATTCACATATGTTAAAGTCTACTATTAACCTTGAAAAGATGAAAACTCATTGTATTCTTGGATTGCGCAGCTCGATAATCAGAGTAAAACAGCAATAGCTTGTCATAGAAATGTCCAAATTCAGATACATAAAATGTTCTGGAAATCCTTAATTACCTTTCCAACATTCTATAAATGAAAAATATGTTTTCAACATTCTCAGGATTCTGTTGAAAGTTACCCCAAAAATTTGCCTGCTTGAATTCAACTCGCTATTGAAAGAATCTTGACTTCTGTTTGTTCAAGTGCCGTAATTAATGACACTCCTGTGTCACCTACATTTCATCTGGACCGTGTAGATCATGTCCTGATAGAAACATCAACCATCTTAAGAAGTGAAATGCCTCCAAGGGGCACAAGCATACTGAATTTGCAAAGTAATTAAAAGTTAACAAGAAGAGAGAAATGAAATTACATAATTCTCTGTTTGAAAATCATTTGATTCGTGCCTCTTCTATGTTCTATTTTCTCTTTTATACTCCTTTGACAGGTTTTTCCTTGTAGAACCATTTGAAAACTGCTCATCGCCTTGTAACTACTCACTTTCTCTATAATGGATAACTTGTCAAGAAACTACCATTTTCAATTGCTGTCATTACTCCTATCATTCAACTGCTTGCAATCGAGATTATCGTGGAATGTGATAAGATTATCCATTAACTGTTTCAATAACAGTTGCTTTAAATAACAATCAAGACACTATACTCGCCCAGATCTTGGGCGTCTCGCATGCTTGAATGATGATGGGCTCGATAAGATCTTGGGCATCTCGCAAGTTTGAGCGATGATGGGCCTCCGTTACATAACTCCGTTTTGGGTTTTTACATGGTCTCATTTGGGCCCATCCTTCGAATTTCCTAACTGTGCTTCATTCTTTGGACCATTTAATTGGGCCTCATTTTTGTATGTCAACAGAAAGTAATTAATTTTACTTTGGAAAGATCAGGCACATCTTTATAACACATTTTTTTTTTCGACAATATGAATCCAAACAAGAAATTCATCAGGGTACATTCTTCCTGTGAACTTTGGGATATCCACTATAATGTTGAGGTCACAATCAAAATTATTAACTCTTCGAGCACAAAAAAAAAATAAGAATCATCACTATGATTTCGATTTTCATTGTAAAAAAGGATCGTCTTCTTCTTTACTTACACGTTCTTCCTTCGAATTATTGCCGCCATCGTTATTTTGGAAAAGCTCAAATTGCACCAACCATTGTTGAAGTTCTTGCACTTGTCTTCTTTCTTCATTTAGCTAGACGTGCATTAATATTTCCCCACGATGATGATGACCAACCACGATAACCAAAGAGTTATTGAGAACCAACGTCTCATATTTATAAGGAATGATTAGGGATACAATGATAATAATTTCTAAGGCTATAAGGGTATAATTATCAATCGCTGATAAACTTACCATTTACAACACTCCTCTTGAATGACACATTACGAAATATTTGTCTCGTTAAAACCTTGTCAAGAAAAGCCAATGGGACAAAACTTGAACTAAGGAAAAATAGTACATCTGCTCCCCTGATTTCAATAAATGAAAATTCTTGTAATTAAGCAATCCATGTATTGTATGTCAATGTCTTCAATATTACAATTTTTATAAAGTGTGTCTCATGTTGTCTTGTATATTATTCAAATAATACCATCTTCGTACGAGATATTTATAGATTTTTGATTATTTTAATAACATGATGATTCAAAAAATAGCTACATTGATCTCTTGGGGAGTCTCATACATATTAGAGTATTATTTTGAGGGAAAATTGTCTTTTAGATTATGGATATTCATTACACAAAGAATATGTCTCGTTAAAACTTATTAGGAAAAACCTCGTGTAAAAAATATTACATTATTCAGTTAAGTACTTTACAAAAGTAGTCTCATTAAAAACGTTGTCAGTAAAATCCAATGAGACAAAGCTCTGATCAAGGAAAAAAGAATATAGTGTGTATTTACTCACATTATGATAATATCACTTGAATTATGCTTCAGGAATATTAAATCTTCCAAAGATAGTATTAAATCTCTATAAGATAAATTGACTATAATCACATTTATTATATAAAAAATCAAATTCCATGCATTATGAGACTAATAAAATGAAAACTTATGATTACATCCACCACATCATAATTTATCTATTCACAAGGTCTTCACGGAACTCATTATGTAAAGAGTCATACGACTTTACTTTTTTCAAATAATAAAATATAAGAGTTATTGAACTTCTAGTTCAATACAACCCAAACGGTCACAAGAGTTTAGTACAGTATACCAATTAAGAAACACTATTAAAAAATTTGTAGGTTTCTTTTTTATTTAGTTACTAGTAATAGTATGTCTATCCCTTCATATCCCACAATATTGATTCTTTTGGAGTCTCAAACTAATATTTTTCAAGAATATTGATATAAATAAACTATTGCTTCTTTAGAAGCAATATAATTAAAATTGTAATTCTCCAAGAGAAATACAATATTTACATTGAAATTTCTAAATTGTGATTCTTCAAAAATAACCACATAATATTCTTCAAAAACATTGATAAATATAAAATTGTGTTTCTTTCAGAGTAACACAAGATTTTTCAAGACTATTGATTTCGTGCTCTTGAGGAGTAATAACATACTATTGTTTAGAACAATAAATTATGTAAGGATTTACTTTTCAAGAGTGAAAACACAATTTTTCTTAGATTTCATATTATTATGCTTCGAGAGCAAGCAAAATTTAACTAAAATATTAATTGGAATTATAATGTACAACTTTGAGAGCACATTATATTTTACTATTATTTTTTTAAGATTAATATGACAATATTATTCTGAAATATTGAAAGTTATAATTCATTTTATTCAGGAGCAAGCAACAATATGATAAATTATCAATTTAATGTTTATAAAGGAACATCTAAAAATATTAATTACTATATAGGTAGGATGTGATATAAAAATTAATTATTAAACATGCATTAGGGAAAAAAAATTTCATATATAGAAGTTAACATAATTGATTAAATCTTTTACCAACATGTAAAAGATACAAATACGTGAATTCACATATATAGAAGTTAAAGGCATGAGTAACTCTAGATGAATAACTTGAAAATGAATTTCATATGCACAAAAGTTAAAGGCATGAATCAAAAGGCAATGATTGCGGCAGAATTAATGTATTGTTAAACAAAATCACATGTATATTAAAAAAATTGGGAATTAATATATATGTCTATAAAAAAAATTCATATGTCACCAAAATGAATTCGGTACACATGACTGATAATTATGCTTATAAAGATTATTACCTTCTAACTAATTAACTTTGATTTTGATAGAGTCATGTTTATAACGTGTTATCAGAAGAGAGAATAAAAGTCAATAAACTTGTGTGTTTTTATTGAGAACCAAAGTCTCATATTTATAGGGAAGAGTTAGGGATACGGTAATGATTTTTAGGGTTGTAGAGGTACAATTGTCATTCCCTAATAAACTTTCCATTTACAAAAATATATATGAATTCTAAACGAGAAATTCATTCATCATTCAATATGTTAAAGTCTACTATTAACCTTGAAAAGATGAAAACTCATTGTATTCTTGGATTGCGCAGCTCGATAGTCAGAGTAAAACAGCAATAGCTTGTCATAGAAATGTCCAAATTCAGATACATAAAATGTTCTGGAAATCCTTAATTACCTTTCCAACATTCTATAAATGAAAAATATGTTTTCAACATTCTCAGGATTCTGTTGAAAGTTACCCCAAAAATTTGCCTGCTTGAATTCAACTCGCTATTGAAAGAATCTTGACTTCTGTTTGTTCAAGTGCCGTAATTAATGACACTCCTGTGTCACCTACATTTCATCTGGACCATGTAGATCATGTCCCGATCGAAACATCAACCATCTTATATCTCCGACCCCTATTGGTGATACACATAAATGATATAGTCTTTACATAGATGGTAAAAATATAATTTGCTAAATATAGGTCACATGTAGATACAGACTTTGTCCTGAGAAGGTTTATTATTGGTAGAAATTGCAAAATTAATATTTTGCTGAGTGTATGATGTTCAAGTTTCAGACTTTTGAAACTGACCAATAAGAAGGTGACACATGGAAGGTATTTTCCTATAATGATGAACGGAATTTTACAGAAATCCTCCCACCTTGTTGAGTTAGTGAAACATTTAAATTCATCCGGGTGACAGATATCCAGTTTAGCTACCCTTTATCAAGTCTGGGGTAGTCGAGCTCCAGTTACCTACTTGTGAGTCATAACCTATCAACTCCGACGGACATTGTTTGTGGGGAGCATCATAATCTTGTGTCAGAAATTGCGTCAACGATTAATGGTTGAGTCCACCTCTACCATCAACTACAACCATCTAAGGTCGTGGTGAGCTGTCCATGTTTAATTCTCCTCAATTCTAGTAAGTCCGATCTTCCTTTGACAATCACTTAGGATTTCTGGGCTGTTCTCTACCACTTGGCCTACTCATCAGCAAGATTTCCTCAACAATGAGTAGATGTAATTTTCTTCTCCAGAGTGAGGCTCAAGTGTTTCCGGTGCATAAAGAGCATGAGGCATGTTGTGTTCATGCATTGTGATATTTAAAATGAAGTACACGATGAGTCTCATTAAGCATTAATTATCTTTTTTTGGCAGTGCATTTAACGCCACCATTGAGTTGTATCATTACACACGTCACTTTTGAATTCGCTTTAAACTAATTTATTAGTTTCAAAATCCATCAATGTAAGGGTCCACTATTGCCAAGAGTTTTCCAAAAAAATAACCAAAAACTGCCTGCAAAATGGGTGCGCGAGATATTCACGAAGACTTTTATGAAAGTGATATATGGTGATGAAAATATGGTGTCCATATAGTCAAATACTTGAAGACACCATTTTCATAATATCTGGAAATAGAATCCAGGGTATCTATATTACGACTGTGAATTTTGTTTAATTCTAGATATTTTTTTCTACTTACATAAATGACTCTAGCAATAAACAACCACAATTTTTAATAGTTTTAGACAACTTTTTTTTTTTATGTCACCATTTACCCTCAGCGGCGATGGACAGATTCAAATTTCCCCTCAGCAGAGGCCACGTCTTTTTCCCGCAGGGGCGCTATTTTTATTTTCCCTAGTGGCAACGCTTATGGTGAATAGTTTGTTTTAAAAGTACAAATAATCATGTTAAGTTAAAAATATCAACTGTGGCCTAAAGTTCCAAAATCATCTCTGAACAAAATCTGATCCTAAAAGTAAAGATAATGACGAAATATGGAAAGAAATTCAAAATGTCAATTATTAATAACTGATGATATTTTAGAAGATAAAAATATTAGGGAGTTATTTTAATTGGACAAGATAATTGAAGGAGGGAAATATAATTTATTTGAAAATAGATTTTTACAAAGTTGATGGAAGAAAGTTTATACAATTGGAATGAGCTTTTTTTTTTTTACTTTTATTCTTATGCATCTAACCAAATGGACCAACTCTCCTATTTCTACATGCAAAGAGGAGGTGGAAGTATATTCTAGAGAATTCCTATTTTCTAATTATTTTTATTTTACTTGTTTGCCAAGCAAATCTAGAAACTTCATTTTTTATTGTGTTTTGCTTGCTCACCAAGAAATTCTAGTGAATTCTAGGTGAATCCAGAATATGCAACAAACTTAATACTCCTCCTTTGTGCATATTTTGGTAACTCTAATCATTTCTCGTAGTACTTCGAACTTTGCTCGTGGTAGCGCCTTCGTAAATATATCAGCTAATTGTTCTTCTGTCTTGCAATGTTTGAACTCTATTTCTTTGTTCGCTTCAGCTTCTCGGATGAAGTGATACTTGATGCCAATGTGTTTAGTTCTATTGTGAAATACGGGATTCTTGGCCATTGCTATTGCAGACTTGCTGTCGCAGTAAATCTCTGTAGCTTCATCTTGTGGCTCTCCCATATCTTCAACTATGCGCTTTATCTATATAGCTTGACTCGTTATCATTGCTGCTACAATATACTCTGCTTCAGCTGATGATTGTGCAACCGTTGCCTGTTTCTTTGATGCCCAAGAGAATATTCCAGAACCTAGTGTAAATGCATACCCTGATGTGCTTTTCATATCATCTACTGATCCTGCCCAATCACTATCAGTATACCCAAGTAGTCTTGAGTCAGGCATAGATTGATACCATATTCCATAGTCTTTTGTTCCTTGGAGGTATCTTAGTATCCGCTTTGCTGCTCCATAGTAAACTTGACTTGGATTCTGCATGAATCTGGAAAGTAAGCTGGTTGCATACATTATGTCTGGTCTTGAAGCTGTGAGATAGAGTAAACTTCCAATTAAGCTTCGAAATTGTGAACTGTCTGCTTTTGGAGTATCGTCTTCTTTTCTGAGTGATTTGTTACTATCCATAGGAGTTGCTACTGTCTTGCAACCTTCCATCTTGAATTTCTTTAATAGACTAGTGGTATACTTCTTCTGAGCAATGAAGATCCCATCTTCAGATTGAACTATCTCGATCCCAAGAAAGTATTGCATTAATCTTAGCTCAGTCATCTCGAACGTTTTCATCATGTCTTCCTTGAATTTCTCGATCATCTTTTCATCATTTCCTGTATAGATGAGATCATCACCATATAGAGAGATTATGAGTGTACTGTTTGTACTTTGATTTTTGATGTATAGAGTTGGTTCACTTTGGCTCCTCCTGAATCCTTGCTCAGTGAAGTAGTTGTCTATTCTGCTGTACCACGCTTGTGGAGCTTACTTTAATCCGTACAGGGCCTTCCTTAGTTTGAGAACTTTATCTTCTTTACCTTGTACTACGTATCCTTGAGTTTGCTCAACACAAATTTCTTCTTCAAGATAGCTGTTAAGAAATGCTGATTTAACGTCAAGCTGGTAAATCTTCCATTTCTTCTGTGCGGCTAGTGTAATCAACACCCTTATGGTGTCAAGACGTGCAACTGGAGCAAATGTCTCAGTATAGTCGATGCCAAACTGCTGTGAGTATCCTTTCGCCACTAGTCTTGCTTTATGTTTTTGGATTGAGCCATCAACATTAAGCTTTGTCTTGTAGACCCACTTAACTCCTATGACTTCTTTATCTTGAGGAAGATCTATAAGCTCCCAAGTATCGTTTTTCTCGATCATTTTTATTTCTGCATCCATGGCTTTTCTCCATTCTAGCTCTTTTGAGGCTGCTTCGTAGCTTTCAAGTGCAATGATCATCAAGTTACAGCTTTGTATATTTCTGATAATCTTCTTGTTTTTCTTGGTGATGATTCTGGTGAGTCGACTGGTTCTTCTATAGTTGCTCGTTGTGGAGACTCAGGTTGATTGTTCTCCTCAACGTCGCCCTCCTATTTTTGTGGTTATGTTAGGATGCTGATATCTTTTCTTTCTACTTGACCAGTCTCCCAGTTCTAAGCAGCATCTTCATCAAACTTAACGTCTCGACTTATAATTAGCTTCTTTGTTCTTAGGTTATAGACTCGATAGCCTTTAGATTGAGTGCTATAACCTAGGAAGTTTCCTTTTTCAGTCTTCTTGTCAAGTTTACCTCTTTTTTCTTGTGGAGTATGTGTGTAGCATATGCAGCTAAAAACTCTAAGATGCTTTGCTGATGGTTTTCTTCCGCTCCATGCTTCAACTGGTGTTTTATCTTGCACCACTTTAGTTGCATATCGATTTAATAAGTAGACTGCAATGCTTACTGCTTCTGCCCAGAAGGTTTTTGGAAGACATTTCTCCATTAGCATAGCTCTAGCTGTCTCCATTGCTGTTCTGTTCTTTCTTTCTGACACGCCATTTTGTTCAGGCGCGTATCCAACGGTGAGTTGATGCTCCATTCCTTCATCTTCACAGAACTTGTTGAATTCATTTGATGTATATTCTTTACCTCTGTCGCTTCTGATAGTTTTGATATTGCTACCACTTTGTTTTTCAACATAGCTTTTGAACCTTTTAAAAATCTCCAATACTTGGGATTTTTCACGCAAGAAATATACCCATGTCATTCTAGTGTAGTCATCTATGAAGAGAATGAAGTACCTGTTTTGCTCATGTGATGGAGTACGCATCGGACCACATAAATCTGTATGTATTAACTCTAATGGCTTTTTGGCTCTCCAAGACTTTCCGGACGGAAATGGTTGACGATGCTGTTTCCCGAGCAAACATCCTTTGCAGACTGCATCAATCTCCTTTATAACTGGTAGATCTCTCATCATTCTGTTTTGATGAAGGATCTTCAACCCGTGAAAGTGGAAGTGTCCAAATCTCCTGTGCCACCGCCATGACCCGTCCACTTGTGCTATCATTGCCGCATTGTTTGCGTATCTCCATTAGATTGGAAAGCATCTGTTCTCCCGCTTTTTAACTTTTGCAACTACAAGAGATTTATCTTTCTTGTCATAGGTAGTGCAAGAATCTCCTTCAACATATAAACTGTATCCTTTCTCCATCATCTGACCTACACTTAGTAGATTTTGATCTAGTGTAGGAACCAAGAGAACTTCATTGATGTATCTATTGCCCTTTTTTGTATCTACAGCAATAGTGCATTTGCGTGTTGCATCTATGTAATTTTCGTTGCCAGTTTTTATTTGTGTGCTTATTTTATCAAGACTGCAGAAAATACTTTCATCTTTCGTCATGTGATTACTGCAGCCACTGTCTAAATACCATGTATCTAATTTTTCTTCAGATACATCCTTTTTTGAGGCGTAAAATAGACTTCCTTCTATATCCTTCTCTTCTGAGAAATTAGCTAGATGATTTTGTTTAAAACGACAAGATTTTTCTTCATGTCCAAATTTTTTACAGTTTCGGCACTGTGATTTTCCTTTAAACCAACAATCCTTCTCCAAATGACTTTTTCTTTTACAAACGCCACGTGGAGGATACTTGCCGTTATTAACAATTCCTTTTCCTTGAGTTTCTTTATTTTTAGAATTAACTTTAAATTTTCTCCCACCTTCTTTAGATTTCTAAAACCGCATATTAACTTTAGATTGAAAATCGTTTTCTATGTCAATTTCATAACGCCTTTCTAATCTTTTTTTCATGAGCTTCCAATGAACCCATTAATTCTGCAACTGTTAATTTATCTATATCTTTAGACTCCTCAATAGCTGCAATAATTGAATCATATTTTTCTGTGTAGGTAATTAAAATTTTTTCAACTTTCTTTTCAGGAACATCATCTCCATAAGATCTTAGTTGATTTATTATTTCAACTATTCTTGAATAATAATACTCTTTTGCGATTTCAGAATCTTTCATTTTTAGATTTTCAAAATTCCTTCTTAAAGTTTGAAGACAGCAAGTACGTACCTTGTCACTGCCGTAGAACTCCTCCTTCAGCTTATACCAAGCTTCTTTTGCTGTTTTAGCTCCCATAATTCTTGGAAAATAAGTGTTCGTCAAGCTCATTTGTAGAGCTAGTAGTGCAAGAGAATCTTTTTGCTGATTCTCTTTAAGTTCCTTCTTTTGTGCAGTAGTTAGAGTGGAAATGTCATCTGGGTTAGTATACCCATCGTTGACGACATCCCATAAATTTTGCGCACGAAAGTAGGTATTCATTTTGATAGACCAAAAATCGTAGTTATCTCCATTGAACGTTGGAATAGGAATGGATGAACGAAAAGCGTCAGCCATAGTATATGCTTACGCCCAATATCAATAGAACGAAGCTCTGATACCACTAATGATATTTTAGAGGATAAAAATAGTAGAGAGTTATTTTAATTGGACAAGATAATTGAAGGAGTGAAATATAATTTATTTGAAAATAGATTTTTACAAAGTTGATGGAAGAAAGTTTATACAATTGGAATGAGCTTTTTTTTTTTTTTTTTACTTTTGTTCTTCTGCATCTAACCAAATAGACCAACTCTCCTATTTATACATGCAAAGAGGAGGTGGAAGCATATTCTAGAGAATTCCCATCATAGAGATGGAAAGAGGAGGTGGAAGCATATTCTAAAGAATTCATATTTTCTAATTATTTTTATTTTACTTGTTTGCCAAGCAAATTGAGAAACTTTTTTTTTATTGTGTTTTGCTTGCTCACCAAGAAATTCTAGTGAATTCTAGGTGAATCCAAAATATGCAACAAACTTAATAATAACCAAAATGCATGTCCGGAGTGAATATTTACATCTGTGTGAGTAAATGTAGAGAAAGAGAGGTATGGGACATCATCACTGTTTACAAGGATGATTATTGAACGGGTGGTTGGGTTTGGTTGAGTCATTGGGGGAAGAACTAGAATGGAGGAGATGAGAAAGGTATGTACGTACAGCACAACTGTAAGTTTTCTTTTTTATTATTTAATTAATTTGGCTAGGGTTATAATTGCAAAATTATTGCGGTGTAATTATTAAAATTTTGTTTAATTAGGGTGTGATTATGAAGTGTGTACAAAGAAAATTTTAGTGGCAATTTATTCCCTTATAAAGGTAACTCTACCAAATGAACTTCCCAAATTATCCCCGAAAATTGAAGTATTTCTATGTAATCCAAAAATTTCAAAATCAAATTACTAACTCAGCCATTAACTAAACCCCTCAATATCGCCACATAACATTATATCACAAGGGCAATTTCGTCCGTCAACCAATATTTTCAGTGCCTATAGTGGCAGTTCTCGTAAATTCAATATAATCAAGGCTTGTTTCCAAAGGTTTGAACAATAAATAAGGGCTGAAGTCTTTCTTCTTCCTGTAAGTCTATATTTTTCAGAAACCCTAGTCACTCATTGCAGCGTTGAGTTTAGTCCAAAGGCTCGTTTGAAGGATCTACAAAATTATGTATGTTTTCTTGAGATCTTTGATTTTGTGGGTTTCTTTTTAGTTAACTTTCTGCTAATGGACCATAACTTCAAAGGAAGAGTGGATCTGGACTGGAAAATGTACGACACGGATTGGGACTTTGAGTTTATTAAGATCTGTTTTGGTTTTGCATTTTTATTTTAAATTATCTTTCTGTTAATCAACAGTAACTTTGTAGAGTGGTTTTGGTCTGGAAAATTTACAGCTGGTTGAAAAAATTTATAAGTTGAATGCAAATTGTTGATTGAAATGGGCTCTTTGAATTATGTTATCTAGTTTATTTTCGATGATATTTTAGAGGATAAAAATAGTAGGGAGTTATTTTAATTGGACAAGATAATTGAAGGGGGGAAATATAATTTATTTGAAAATAGATTTTTACAAAGTTGATGGAAGAAAGTTTATACAATTGGAAGGAGCTTTTTTTTTTTACTTTTGTTCTTCTGCATCTAACTAAATGGACCAACTCTCCTATTTATACATGCAAAGAGGAGGTGGAAGCATATTTTAGAGAATTCCTATTCTAGAGATGCAAAGAGGAGGTGGAAGCATATTCTAGAGAATTCCTATTTTCTAATTATTTTTATTTTACTTGTTTGCCAAGCAAATCTAGAAACTTCATTTTTTATTGTGTTTTGCTTGCTCACCAAGAAATTCTAGTGAAGTCTAGGTGAATCCAAAATATGCAACAAACTTAATACTCTTCCTTGGTGCATATTTTGGTAACTCTAATCATTACTCGTAGTACTTCGAACTTTGCTCGTGGTAGCGCCTTCGTAAATATATATGCTAATTGTTCTTCTGTATTGCAATGTTTGATCTCTATCTCTTTGTTTGCTTCAGCTTCTCTGATGAAGTGATACTTGATGCCACTGTGTTTAGTTCTATTGTGAAATACGGGATTGTTGGCCATTGCAATTGTAGACTTGTTGTCGCAGTTAATCTCTGTAGCTTCATCTTGGGGCTCTTCCATATCTTCAAGTATGCATAGCCATATAGCTTGACTCGTTGTAAGCGCAAAGGACACATGCATCTGCGAATTTGTCGGTGGCAGGTTACGCGTTTAAGTTGTCAGAAGAAATAACTGAACAACATCTTAATATGGATTTTCATTTTTTGGATTTATATAAATTGTAATTCTATTGTTTGTTTCGTTGTGTGAACATGCTCAATTTGTAAGCACTTCAACATTTCAGCGCTCTGTGAACTCTTGGTGCTCTAGTTTCTTTCCTTTTCTGTATGCCTGTATTTGATTGACTTATTGAGAGTCGGAAAAACTGTTTTATACTTTCGTTAACACACTATTTTTAGGAAACATATTTTCTATTTTGAGATCCAGAAAATCGCTCATGCAACATCACTACTAAATGGGACTAATGGAATACAGGTGATCGAGATGGCTATACCCCACTAATATATAAACTCAACCAGGGTCATTTTCCCCACAATTTGTACCATCACAAATCTTAGGTGGATGGAAATAATATTTTATTGTGCGGTCAGCTCTTAGGGCTTCAATCTTATTCTCTCCGATCAAACCACCGCTTGATACAATCAAATACAAAAACTTTTTAAATAAAGAAGAATGGGTGATTCGGCGGAGTAGATTTTCAAAGGGAGCTTTATTTTTTGTACAAGATTGTCTTCTACTTGGTCATACTAGTAAATAATTCTTGTTTGATTTGAGCATTTTTTTTAACGATAGGCTTTTCTTCTTCGTTCTGATTTTTTTGTCGTTAATTGAAGAGCATGATTACGTTGATAAGTTTGATTGAGCTTATTTTTAATTGACAAGCGGTTGAGTGAAGTACTAAGATTTTTTAAATTACTTTTTTGGGGTTTTAAGGTTTCTACCAAAATCTATTTTCACTTAAATCTATTTTTGTTATAAACTAGAGAGAAAAAGTGAGAAAACTAGAGAAGTCAATAGATTTGTGTGTTTTATTAAGAACCAAAGCCTAATATATATTTATAGGAAATAATTAGGGATACGGATAATAAAAACAACGGCTACGTGGATAAAATTGTCAGACACTAAATAATTGTATTATTTACAACACCCCATTTGAATGACACGTTACAAAATATGTCTCGTTAAAACCTTATCAAGAAATATCGGTGGGACAAAACTTGATTGAAGGAAAAAGTGTACGGCTGCTTCCTCTAATTTCAATTATTGTATCAATTCATCCTTGTCTTGCACGTCAATGTATTCAATATTACTATTTTTGGTGAAGTATGTCTTATATTATCTTGTATAGTCTTTAAATAACAACGTCTTCATACGAGATACTTATCAACTTTTAATGAATGTAGTAACAAGATGATTAAAAATATAGCTCTTATCGATCCAAGGGTAATATTAATAGTCATGCCACATAAGTCGACTATATAACGTATTTCTAATTTCATGCATCGTTAAGATAATTTGATATAAACTCATGGTTTCATCCACCACGATCTTTGCGTAATTCACTATGTTGAAAGTCGTGCATTAAATATTACGACTTTATATTTCTCATTTCATTTTCGCATTAGTGTAGAATACAGGTCTAGAAACTTCAAGTTCTTCTAATAAATTCAATTTTGGATTGCATCCCTTTTATTTGGTCAATTATTATTTTGTTCGATATATTTCGACGCATTTATTTTGATTTCTCAATATATGATTGAGAACATCATGTACAAGAGTATTATTGACAACTTTTTCTTTTTTCAATTATATTTTTTTCTCATAACGACGTAGCTTATAGAGATATCTCAATTTTCAACATATCACATACATAAACCTCTTCTTGAATTTTTATAATTTGTTAAGTCTAAATGAGTTCAGAGTCAATAATATATTTTATTTAAAATATAAATTATGTAAAGATTTACTCTTATAATATTATGCTCTTCGGGAATAAGTAATGTTTTAGCAGAATATTAATATTTAAATAGTTGTTCTTCTTGAGGAGCAACAAAATAATACAAATACAAAATTCATTTTCAAGCAATACACAATATTCTCCTAAAATATTGATTTAGATTTTTCCTTTCAAGAATAATATACAATATTCCCCCGGAATATTCTCCCGGAATATTGTACTGAAATATTGAACAAAAAATTTACTTTCAAGCAAATATTTATCTATCATAAATCGATACAATCAAATCGATATAATTTGATCGAATACCTACACCGCTTTGTTATGCAATTTAAATTTAAGAGAATACTAACCTTTTCTTTGAGCACATTAAACTAGTTTCTTTGTAAACTCAATTGACTAGAACTTATTGTCTTTCTTTGAATGATGGAAAAACAAATTCTACCTGACTTGAGATTTGAAAGCAAAAAAGAAAAATAAATTTTACTAACTTAATTGGTTAGAACTTCATGTTGATAACGTGTTATAAACGAGAGAGAAAAAAGCGAGAAGACTAAAGAAGTCAATAGATTTGTGTGTTTTATTAAAAACTAAGTCTTATAATTATATGGAAGAATTAGGGATAAAATGGTACGACAAACAAAGGCTGTAAGAATAGGGGCAGACACAGAGCTCTAAAGTTAGGAGGGCACAATCGAACTTGCAAAGAAGTTGGGAGAAATTTTACAATCGAAAATTTACGTCCAAAAAAATCGTACCCCGTGTAATTTTATATCCGAAAATTTACATGGGATATAACTTTTTCGGATGTAAAATTTCAAAAACTTTTGATGTTATATTCCATATAAAAGTTTCTAGTAAAATGATGAAAATTACATTGAGAAATTTGTATCGCAAAAATAATAAATGTTAATGAAATCATTGAATTTTATTTAAAAAAATTGCGAGTTAGACGTCTTTCTTTAAGATTTACGTTTAACGTATTTTTAACTATTTTCGATATTTGTTTGGACTATTCGATATGCCCATAATGTAGTTCTCGAAATAAGTTTTGAGATGACATAAGCAATTTGTAGATTCGATTAGCGTACGATCGTCGGAGAATTTTTAAAATTAGCATGTTATCGAAATTCAAATTTATTGTGATTTTACCCATGTTTGGTGGAGATTAAAATCAAATTTTTAGTAAATTTTGATAAAAGTTAAACAGTTATGGATTCCATGAAATATGTTATTGAAATTAATTGTTAACTTTGATTTAGATTAAAATTTAGATTTCAATCGATACAAAACATGACTTTAAAAAAAAAATCTCAAAAGTTGGGGGGCACGTGCCCCCCAGGACCCCCTCGGGTCCGCCAGTGTGTAAGTATATGATTGTCATTCACTAATAATCATATTATTTACAGCAATTTTTGCTTAAATCTATTTAGAGGATCGCTTTTTATCTATGTACACCGCACCGCGTACATGAATACAAAAGGTACATTTTAGTCAATGATCACATTGGATGAGTTGTGTTACAGCACAAAGACTTTTGCTTTTCTTTTAGCTAAATGATAGCTTGCTTGAGTATATTGAGAATGATGTATTCAACAGGACTAATGATGATGTAGTTATACAACGTTATCAAAGTATGAAACTCCAAAGGAACGCTTGTAATAAGGTATGATTTTGCTAAATTAAATATTAGTACTTTCTTTTATGCATTTTTTATTTTTTTTGTTAATAGTGTACATTAATTTATGTTCTTTTGTTTCATTTTTCCATCACAAAGTACCAACGTCCCTCATTTTAAGAGATAATGTTTCAAAAAAAAATTCGGGGGCACCCCGTTGGCCCCCACTCTAGGACCCCTTACTGCGATGGGCTGGCTCCGCCCCTAGTTTTGTCAATGATATTACTCCTTCTTTTACTTCTTTTTTTTGACACTAACAAAAGGAGAATCCTTATGCGCAAGGCATGTGTTTATGATAAAGCTCATTATTGTTTGAGACTTGTTTTGTCTAGTAATTTATTGTCAGTTAAAGGATTATATTGGGTCCCCTCACTTCTAAACTGTTCAAACTCTTTGACTTGTAAATTGTAGTGGCTAGTTGTATTATGCACAATAGTTATTTCCCCTAGAAGTTCATCAATTTTGCATTTTTTTTTTATGTGTTTGCACATTCTTTATGAAGCCCGAAAGTTTCAGTTAGAGGGTTAAGAGTACTTGGTTCTTGGCAATTCTTTTAACTACTGATCCAGTAGGACTGGTTTTTGCTCCTTTGACGTTTACCTTTTATGCTATTTTGCAATCAGTCTGTGCTTGCCCTCTGGTCAGGTTTCAGTATAGGATTATTATACAAATAAGCACGAAGACATGGTTACGTATGGTCACCGGTGCATGAAGAGCATGAGGCATGTTGTGTTCATGCATTGTGATATTTAAAATGAAGTACACAATGAGTCTCATTAAGCATTAATTATCTTTTTTTGGCAGTGCATTTAACGCCACAATTGAGTTGTATCATTACACACGTCACTTTTGAATTCGCTTTAAACTAATTTATTAGTTTCAAAATCCATCAATGTAAGGGTCCACTATTGCCAAGAGTTTTCCAAAAAAATAACCAAAAACTGCCTGCAAAATGGGCGCGCGAGATATTCACGAAGACTTTTATGAAAGTGATACACGGTGATGAAAATATGGTGTCCATATAGTCAAATACTTGAAGACACCATTTTCATAATATCTGGAAATAGAATCCAGGGTATCTATATTACGACTGTGAATTTTGTTTAATTCTAGATATTTTTTTCTACTTACATAAATGACTCTAGCAATAAACAACCACAATTTTTAATAGTTTTAGACAACATTTTTTTTTATGTTACCATTTACCCTCAGCGGCGATGGACAGATTCAAATTTCCCCTCAGCAGAGGCCACGTCTTTTTCCCGCAGGGGCGCTATTTTTATTTTCCCTAGTGGCAACGCTTATGGTGAATTGTTTGTTTTAAAAGTACAAATAATCATGTTAAGTTCAAAATATCAACTGTGGCCTAAAGTTCCAAAATCATCTCTGAACATAATCTGTTCCTAAAAGTAAAGATAATGACGAAATATGGAAAGAAATTCAAAATGTCAATTATTAATAACTGATGATATTTTAGAGGATAAAAATAGTAGGGAGTTATTTTAATTGGACAAGATAATTGAAGGAGGGAAATATAATTTATTTGAAAATAGATTTTTACAAATTTGATGGAAGAAAGTTTATACAATTGGAAGGAGCTTTTTTTTTTTTACTTTTGTTCTTATGCATCTAACCAAATGGACCAACTCTCCTATTTATACATGCAAAGAGGAGGTGGAAGTATATTCTAGAGAATTCATATTCTAGAGAATTCCTATTTTCTAATTATTTTTATTTTACTTGTTTGCCAAGCAAATCTAGAAACTTCATTTTTTATTGTATTTTGCTTGCTCACCAAGAAATTCTAGTGAAGTTTAGGTGAATCCAAAATATGCAACAAACTTAATACTCCTCCTTGTGCATATTTTGGTAACTCTAATCATTTCTCGTAGTACTTCGAACTTTGCTCGTTCTAGCGCCTTCGTAAATATATCTACTAATTGTTCTTCTGTCTTGCAACGTTTGAGCTCTATCTCTTTGTTTGCTTCAGCTTCTCTGATGAAGTGATACTTGATGCCACTTTGTTTAGTTCTATTGTGAAATACGGGATTCATGGCCATTGCTATTGCACACTTGCTGTCGCAGTAAATCTCTGTAGCTTCATCTTGTGGCTCTTCCATATCTTTAAGTATGCACTTTAGCCATATAGCTTGACTCGTTGTCATTGCTGCTACATTATACTCTGCTTCAGCTGATGATTGTGCAACCGTTGCCTGTTTCTTTGATGCCCAAGAGAATATTCCAGAACCTAGTGTAAATGCATGACCTGATGTGCTTTTCATATCATCTACTGATCCTGCCCAATCACTATCAGTATACCCAAGTAGTCTTGAGTCAGGCATAGATTGATACCATATTCCATAGTCTTTTGTTCCTTGGAGGTATCTTAGTATCCGCTTTGCTGCTCCATAGTAAACTTGACTTGGATTCTGCATGAATCTGGAAAGTAGGCTGGTTGCATACATTATGTCTGGCCTTGAAGCTGTGAGATAGAGTAAACTTCCAATTAAGCTTCGAAATTGTGAACTGTCTGCTTTTGGAGTATCGTCTTCTTTTCTGAGTGATTTGTTACTATCCATAGGAGTTGCTACTGTCTTGCAACCTTCCATCTTGAATTTCTTTAATAGACTAGTGGTATACTTCTTCTGAGCAATGAAGACCCATCTTCAGACTGAACTATCTTGATCCCAAGAAAGTATTGCATTAATCCTAGCTCAGTCATCTCGAACGTTTTCATCATGTCTTCCTTGAATTTCTCGATCATCTTTCCATCATTTCCTGTATAGATGAGATCATCAACATATAGAGAGATTATGAGTGTACTTATGTACCTTGATTTTTGATGTATAGAGTTGGTTCACTTTGGCTCCTCCTGAATCCTTGCTCAGTGAAGTAGTTGTCTATTCTGCTGTACCACTCTCGTGGAGCTTGCTTTAATCCGTACAACACCTTGCTTAGTTTGAGAACTTTATCTTCTTTATCTTGTACTACGTATCCTTGAGGTTGCTCAACACAAATTTCTTCTTCAAGATAGCCGTTAAGAAATGTTGATTTAACGTCAAGCTGGTAAATCTTCCATTTCTTCTGTGCTGCTAGTGCAATCAACGCCCTTATGGTGTCAAGACGTGCAACTGGAGCAAATGTCTCAGTGTAGTCGATGCCAAACTGCTGTGAGTATGCTTTGGCGACTAGTCTTGCTTTATGTTTTTGGATTGAGCCATCAGCATTTAGCTTTGTCTTGTAGACTCACTTAACTCCTATGACTTCTTTATCTTGCGGAAGATCTACAAGCTCCCAAGTATCGTTTTTCTCGATCATTTTTATTTCTGCATCCATGGCTTTTCTCTATTCTGGCTCTTTTGAGGATGCTTCGTAGCTTTCAGGTTCAATGATCATCAAGTTGCAGCTTTGTATATTTCTGATAATCTTCTTGTTTTTCTTGGTGATGATTCTGGTGAGTCGACTGATTCTTCTATAGTTGCTCGATGTGGAGACTCAGGTTGATTGTTCTCCTTAACGTCGCCCTCCTGTTTTTGTGGTTGTGTTAAGATGCTGATAGCTTTTCTTTCTACTTGACCAGTCTCCGAGTTCTAAGCAGCATCTTCATCAAACTTCATGTCTCTACTTATAATTAGCTTCTTTGTTCTTAGGTTATAGACTCGATAGCCTTTAGATTGAGTGCTATAACCTAGGAAGATTCATTTTTCAATCTTCTTGTCAAGT
The DNA here is from genome assembly GCA_035079005.1 of Fraxinus americana. Classification (NCBI taxonomy): domain Eukaryota; kingdom Viridiplantae; phylum Streptophyta; class Magnoliopsida; order Lamiales; family Oleaceae; genus Fraxinus; species Fraxinus americana. The sequence continues at coordinate 5,393,317 of CM068727.1, read as the reverse complement.
TTACCTCTTTTTTCATGTGGAATATGTGTGTAGCATATGCAGCCAAAAACTCTAAGATGCTTTGCTGATGGTTTTCTTCCGCTCCATGCTTCAACTGGTGTTTTGTCTTGCACCGCTTTAGTTGGACATCGATTTAATAAGTAGACTGTAATGCTTAATGCTTACTGCTTCTGCCCAGAAGGTTTTTGGAAGACATTTCTCCATTAGCATAGCTCTAGCTGTCTCCATTACTGTTCTGTTCTTTCTTTCTGACACGCCATTTTGTTCAGGCGTGTATCCAACGGTGAGTTGATGCTCCATTCCTTCATCTTCACAGAACTTGTTGAATTCATTTGATGTATATTCTTTACCTCTGTCGCTTCTGATAGTTTTGATATTGCTACCACTTTGTTTTTCAACATAGCTTTTGAACCTTTTAAAAATTTCTAATACTTGGGATTTTTCCCGCAGGAAATATACCCATGTCATTCTAGTGTAGTCATCTATGAAGAGAATGAGGTACCTGTTTTTCTCATGTGATGGAGTACGCATCGGACCACATAAATCTGTATGTATTAACTCTAATGGCTTTTTGGCTCTCCAAGACTTTCCGGACGGAAATGGTTGACGATACTGTTTCCCGAGCAAACATCCTTTGCAGACTGCATCAATCTCCTTTATAACTGGTAGATCTCTCATCATTCTGTTTTGTTAAAGGATCTTCAACCCGCGAAAGTGGAAGTGTCCAAATCTCCTGTGCCATCGCCATTAGCCGTCCACTTGCGCTGTCATTGCCGCATTGTTTACGTATCTCCATTGGATTGGAAAGCATCTGTTCTCCTGCTTTTTAACTTTTGCAATTACAAGAAATTTATCTTTCTTGCATAGATAGTGTAAGAATCTCCTTCAAAATATAAATTGTATCTTTTCTCCGTCATTTGACCTACACTTAGTAGATTTTGATCTATTGTAGGAACCAAGAGAACTTCATTGATGTTTCTCTTGCCCTTTTTTGTATCTACAGCAATAGTGCCTTTGCCTGTTGCCTCTATGTAATTTCCATTGCCAATTTTTATTTGTGTGCTTATTTTATCAAGACTTGTCACTGCCGTAGAACTCCTCCTTCAGCTTATCCCAAGCTTCTTTTGCTCTTTTAGCTCCCATAATTCTTGGAAAATAAGTGTCCGTCAAGCTCATTTGTAGAGCTAGTAGTGCTAGAGAATCTTTTTGTTGATTATCTTTAAGTTCCTTCTTTTGTGCAGTAGTTAGAGTGGAAATGTCATCTGGGTTAGTATACCCATCGTTGACGACATCCCATAAATTTTGCGCACAAAAGTAGGTATTCATTTTGATAGACCAAAAATCATAGTTATCTCCATTGAATGTTGGAATAGGAATTGATGAACGGAAAGCGTCAGCCATAGTATATGCTTACGCCCAATATCAATCGAACGAAGCTCTGATACCACTGATGATATTTTAGAGGATAAAAATAGTAGGGAGTTATTTTAATTGGACAAGATAATTGAAGGAGGGAAATATAATTTATTTGAAAATAGATTTTTACGAAGTTACTGGAAGAAAGTTTATACAATTGGAAGGAGCTTTTTTTTTACTTTTGTTCTTCTGCGTCTAACCAAATGGACCAACTCTCCTGTTTATACATGCAAAGAGGAGGTGGAAGCATACTCTAGAGAATTCCTATTCTAGAGATGCAAAGAGGAGGTGGAAGCATATTCTAGAGAATTTGTATTCTAGAGAATTCCTATTTTCTAATTATTTTTATTTTACTTGTTTGCCAAGCAAATCTAGAAACTTCCTTTTTTATTGTGTTTTGCTTGCACACCAAGAAATTCTAGTGAATTCTAGGTGAATCCAAAATATGCAACAAACTTAATAATTTTATAGCTGAATGCATACACACTGCTTTTGTTGTCGCTTTTTGTCACATTGTTTTGCCTTGAGGAAGTTAGGTTTCATGTTGGAACAAAAATGAATACATGATGCATATGTCTGCTTTTGGTTCTCATCACAGTTCTACCTTAAGCCAAATTATTTTTTTTGCTTTTCTCAAATCTGGAAAGTCGTCGATACATTAATTCACTTACCTTTTTGGACCTCTACAATTCAAATGAACTTCCTGTTAATACATCAAAAGAAATTCAGTAGATCATCTCCTTTATATCAACCAAAAAGGTTATGATCTAGTGTTTGTCAAATAATCTTATTCTATGGTTGAATAGTGACCACTAGATGCCAATGCTCCCTTTGATGATCTTGTATTTAAGGCATTGGAGGATCATTTCGGCATGCTTCCTAGGTTGTAGTTTATAAATTGAATGAATTGTAGCAAACAAAAATACCCACTCTCATAAAAATTAATGATTTTTATGTTTTTTTCACAAATTGATGATACACTGGATGAAATCTTGCTGATAAAATAAATATTCTTTTTATTAAAGGAAATTATTATGTTTAAGTTTATTTACCAATTCTTGCAAACTTGATTTTATGTTATATAAATGTTTTGTAGTTTAGTTTATTTTCTCTGGTATTTAGTTATAGTGCATAGTTGTGGGTCCTACGGACTATGTGTGAATGATAAGCGGCTTCTACAAAATTGGTAAAATGTATGTTTGACAAACTTAAAAAATTATCGTTTGCCAAACAAACACTTAGATGAACTCTAGAAAAGCAAAAGGGAACTAGGCATATCTATTAATATATTCTTGCATTTACAAATTTTTTGTTTTCTTTTTGCAATTTTTTTTTAAAGCTTTATCACATGGATCGTGATTTTCCGTGTACTAAGTTGCCAGTTGCATTAGATGAACTCTAGAAAAGCTAAAGGGAACTAGGCATATCTATTAATATATATTGTTGCATTTACTAATTTTTTGTTCGCTTTTCACAATTTTTTTTTAACTTTATCACATGGATCGTGATTATTCGTGTACTCAGTTGCCAGTTACATTTTTTGCACGCTGTAACCAAAGATCAAGATGGTTAAAACAGTGAACTTCTTCAAGTACTAATTCCATTGAACTTATTGTTTGCAGGAACTTCCAGCAGTGTTCAGGTTACAATTACAAGGAGATCTACCAGAGTGGGCATTCCTTCGAGATTGTTACACAAATCTATGGCCTATAAAAATGGCCAAAATTGGGAATGACTGTTTTTTTTGGGATGGCTGGGAAAAATTTGTTGAAGACAACTCTTTGGAATCGGGAGACGTCCTTGTGTTCCAATACGATGGGGACAATTTATTTGATGTCAAACTATTAGGGTTGTCAGGTTGCGATAAGGAGGGTCTTGGGCATTTCCATACGAGTGTAGAGGATAAGAATAAAGATGGTCCAGCAGAAGCAAAGCAAGTGGCTGATGGTAAGTTATGCATTTCTTTTCTGCCCATTTTCCCAATTAATTTTATTAAGTAATTCATTATTTTGACAAATTTAATACCAATGGTACAAACTGATTAAGATGGAGCTAGAAAAGAGGATGATGTTGAAAGCAATGAAGACCTATATTACATGGAGTCAGAGGATGACGGTGATGAGGGTATTCATGACAGTGATGACAATGCCAAAGTTTACAAGGAGATTATGGAAGTCCAAGTTGAGGATACTGAAGATGAGGATGACACTGAAAAAACTGAATATGCGACTCAAGAAGATGGTGAAGCAGATGCGGAACAAATGGTTGAAGGTCAGTTCTATATATATATACGCCCATTTTTTTCAATTGATTTTATGTTAACTTTCATTTTGTATAATTTCTTACTGATGGTATTGGTTGGTTAAGGTCGTCAACGTCCTCTCAACTCTTATGGTAATGACATTTTCAATTCTGTCTAAAGCCAACTTATTTTTCTGTTTTCTCAAATTCAGAAAGTTGTGGATATATGAAGTCACTTATATTTATGTTTTATGTCAACTCAAAAAGCTATGATCTAATGTTACTCACATATTTTTGTTTTCTGGCCGAACAGTGACCACTAGATGCCAAGTGATCCCTTGAATGATCTTGTATTTATTGCATTGCAGGATCATGTTTGGCATGCTTCCTAGCTTGTAGTTAAAGAATTCAATGAAATGCGGCAAACAAATTACCGATTCTCGTTATTAGATAAAATAATTATTTTTGGGCAAATTGCTGATACATTGGATGAAACCTTTCTCATAAAATCAACATTCTTGTCATTAAAGGAAAGTATTAAATTAGTAACTTTTGCAAATGTACTTACTGATTCTTGTAGACTTGATTTTATGTTATATAAATGTTTTTTTCATTCAGTTTATTTTCTTTTGTATTTAATTATAGTGCACAGTTGTGGGTTTTACTGTGAATAAGTAGCTTCACAAAATGGGTAAAATGTATATTTGACCAACTTCAAAAATCATCTTTGCCAAATATACACTTAGATGAACTCTAAAAAAGCTTAAGGGAACTAGGCGTATCTATTAATATATTTTGTTGCATTTTCACATAAATTTTTTTATGCTTCGTCACTTGAATATTGATTTTTCATATATTGAGTTGCCAGTTGCCTCTTTTGCATGCTGTAAACAGATATCAAGATGGTTAAGACAATGAACTTCTTCAAGTGCTACAATCCTACAACCAGCGCAAGCAGATTGGTATTAATATATATTTATCTGTGTTTCCCCATTTTTTTTTGTTGAATTTTAATATTTGTTTTAAGGGTCCTGGTTTTTGTTCTTAATTAAAATTTATTTTGTATTGTTTTATCTCATTTTTACCACAAGGATTTAATATGCTTAGTATTTCATTGCATACGTCGTTGTGGTTGAGTATAATGAAAATTCGGGTGATGGATTTTGTATCGTTTGAATGGATGAATAAAAGTTGTTAGAAAGTAAATAACTTTAAGCCACAAAGATTTGATGTGTCATCAATTACGTAAAAATACTTTATATGCCTTGAAGACAACATCAAAATCTGCAGGACCAAAGCAAGCTTGTGATCTGAATTACATGATACCACTAAAATTTCATAAAATCAACATAAAAAGATATGGTCCTGCTCCCGAACTAAATTTTTAAAAGCCTACACTGATGCTGGAGAAATTTTTTATTTTTTTTTCTATTTTGTGCTTTCAGAGTATAGATACGTAAAGATCTAAAAAATAGATTCATGACAGTTGGGAAAATATGCATTAGCTAGAAATGGCTCTTCAATGTTTAAAGAGTTTTGCTATGATCTAATTCCATTTAACTTATTGTTTGTAGGAACTTCCAGCAGCATTTAGTTTACAATTACAAGGAGCTTTACCAGAGAGAGCATTCCTTAGAGATTGTTACACAAATCTGTGGCCTATAAGAATGGCCAAAATTGACAATGACTGTTTTTTTTGGTATGGCTGGGAAAAATTTGTTGAAGATAACTCTTTGGAATCAGGAGACGTCCTTGTGTTCCGATACGATGGGGACAATTTATTTGATGTCAAACTATTAGGGTTGTCACGTTGCGATAAGGAGGGTCTTGGGCATTTCAATATGAGTGTTGAGGATAAGAATGAAGATGGTCGAGCAGAAGCACAGCAAGTGGCTATTGGTAAGTTGTGCATTTCTTTTCTGCCCATTTTTCCCAATTAATTTTATTAGATAATTCATTATTTTGACAAATTTAATACCAATGGTACCAACTGATTAAGATGGAGCTAGCAAAGAGGATGATATTGAAAACAATGAAGACCTAAACGCTGAGGAGGGTATCCATGACAGTGATGACAATGCCGAAGTTTACAAGGAGAAGATTACGGAAGTCCAAGTTGAGGATACTGAAGATGAGGATGACACTGGAAAAACTGAATATGCGACTCAAGATGATGGTGAAGCAGAAGCGGAACAAATGGTTAACGGTAAGTTCTATATATATATATATATATACCCATTTTTTTCAATTGATTTTATGTTAACTTTCAGTTTGTATAATTTCTTATTGATGGTATTGGTTGGTTAATATCATCAACGTCCTCTCAACTCTTATGGTAATGACATTTTCAATTCTATCTAAAGCCAACTTATTGTTCTGTTTTCTCAAATCCAGAAAGTTATGGATATATGAAGTCACTTATATTTATTTTTTATGTCAACTCAAAGAGGTATGATCTAATGTTACTCACATATTTTTGTTTTATGGCCAAACAGTGACCACTAGATGCCGAATGATCCCTTGAATGATCTTGTATTTATTGCATTGCAGGATCATGTTCGGCATGCTTCCTAGCTTGTATTTAAAGAATTCAATGAAATGCGCCAAACAAATGGCCGATTCTCGTTATTAGATAAAATAATTATTTTTGGGCAAATTGCTGAAACATTGGATGAAACCTTTCCAATAAAATCAACATTCTCTTCATTAAAGGAAAGTACTAAATTAGTAACTTTTGCAAATTTAATTACTGATTCTTGTAGACTTGATTTTATGTTATATAAATGTTTTTTCATTTAGTTTATTTTCTTTTGTATTTAATTATAGTGCACAGTTGTGGGTTTTACTGTGAATAAGTAGCTTCAAAAAATGGGTAAAATGTATATTTGATGGGGACAATTTATTTGATGTCAAACTATTAGGGTTGTTAGGTGGTGATAAGGAGGGTCTTGGGCATTTCAATATGAGTGTTGAGGATAAGAATGAAGATGATCGAGCAGAAGCAGAGCAAGTGGCTGTTGGTAAGTTATGCATTTCTTTTCTGCCCATTTTTCCCAATTAATTTTATTAGGTAATTCATTATTTTGACAAATTTAATACCAATGGTACCAACTGATTAAGATGGAGCTAGCAAAGAGGATGATGTTGAAAGCAATGAAGACCTGTATTACATGGAGTCAGAGGATGATGGCGAGGAGGGCATTCATGGCAGCGATGACAATGCCGAAGTTTATATGGAGATTGTTGAAGACGAAGACGAAGACGAAGATGCTGAATATGAGGATGGCAAAGAGGATGACAATGAAAACAATGAAGATGAGACTAAAGAACATGGTGAAGCAGCAGCGGAGCAGGTGGCAGACGGTAAGTGCTGTATATATAATTATGCCCATTTTTCCCAATTGATATGATGTATAACTTTCTGTTTGTGTAATTTCTTACTGATGGTATTGGTTGGTTAAGGTCGACCAGGTCAACGTCATCTCAACTCTTCTGGTAATGACATTTTAAATTCTATCTAAAGCTAAGTTATTTTCTCTTTCCTCAAATCGAGAAAGTTGTGGATACATGAACTCAGACCTTTTTGTACCACTACAATTCAAGTGAACTTCCTGTAGAATACATCAAAATAAATTCAGTTGATCATCCTTTATATCAACCAAAAAAGCTACGATCTAATGTCACTCACATATTTATGGTTATATGGCCGAACAATGACCACTAGATGCCAAACGCTCCCTTGCAATGATCTTGTATTTAAGGCATTGCAGGATCATGTTCCGTGTGCTTCCTAGCTTGTACATAAATAATTGAATGAAATGTTGCAAAAAAAATTCCGATTCTATTTATTTGATATTGATTTTTTGGCAAAATGCTGATATGGTTGATGAAATCTTTCTAATAAAATTAACATTCTTGTTATTAGAGGAAAGCATTAAATTATCAACTTTTGCAAATTTAATTACTGATTCTTGCAGACTTGATTTCATGTTATATAAACGTTTTGTTAGTTTATTTAATTTTCTTTCGTATTTTGTTATGTGTTTGACCAACTTAAAATTATCTTGTCAAACATTAACTTAGATGAACACTCAAAATGCTGAAGGGAACTAGGCACATATATTAATATATTTTTTGCATTTAAAATTATTTCCCCCCTCCTCACAGATTTAATTTTTTTACGCTTTGTTACTTGGACCTTGATTTTTCGTATATTGAGTTGCCAGTTGAATTTTTTGCATGATATAAACAGATAAAGATATCAAGATGGTTAAGACAACGAACTTCTTCAAGTGCTACATTCCTACAACCAGCTCACAAAGATTGGTATTCATACATTTATTTGTGTCTCCATTCTTGTTTTTTTGTTTTCTAGTCAAAGTTATACTTTTTCTTTAGGGTTCCTGGTTTTCATTCTTAGTTAAAATTCTGTCTATGGTTTACTCGTTTTTACCACAAGTATTTTTATCTCGTCTTTACTACAAGGATTTAATATGCTTAGCAATTCCTTACATATGTAATTGTGGTTGAGTATAATGAAAATTTGGGTGTTCGGTTTATTTTCTGCCTTCACATAGTGTGAGCAGAAGAATAAAAGTTGTTAGAAAGTAAATAACTTTATCCCACAAAGACTTGCCGTATCAAGAATTAGGTAAATATACTTTGTATGCTTTCAAGGTAACATCAAAATCTTCGAGATTAAAGCTACTGCTGATCTGAATTACATGATAACACTAAATTTTTTATAAAATCAACACAAAACGATGTGAACTTGCTCCTGCACCGAGTTTTTAAAATCCCACTCAGATGGTAGCAAATTTTTTTTTCCTATTTTATTCTTTTGGAGTTTAGATTTGTAAAGATCTAAACAATAGCTTCATGACAGTTACGAAAACGTGCATTAAACTAGAAATTGGCTTTTCGATATTTAAAGAGTTTTGCTATGATATAATTCCATTTAACTTATTGTTTGTAGGAACTTCCAATGGCCTTTAGTTTACAATTGAAAGGAGCTCTAGCAGAGAGGGCATTCCTTCGAGATTGCTACAAAAATCTGTGGCCTGTGAAAATGGCCAAAATTGATAATGACTGGTTTTTTTGTGATGGCTGGGAAAAATTTGTTCAACACAACTCTTTGGAATTTGGGGACATCTTTGTGTTTCGATTCGATGGGGACAATTTATTTGATGTAAAACTGTTGGGGTTGTCCGGTTGCGATAAGGAGGGTCTTGGACATTTAAATGTGAGTGTGGAGGATAAGAATGAAGAAAATGCTGAACCAGAAGCGGAACAAGTGGCTGATGGTAAGTTCGACATTTATTTCTGCCCATTTTTCCCAAATAATTTTATTAATTCATTATTTTGTCAAATTTATTACCAATGGTACAAACTGATGAAGATGGAGCTAGAAAAGACGATGACGCTGAACGCAACGAAGACCCATTTTACAAGGAGTCAGAGAACAACAGTGAAGAGGATATTCATGACAGTGATGGCAATGCCCAAGTTTACATGGAGATCGAGGAAGACGAAAATGAGGATGCTGAAGATGAGAATGGCGAAGACGACAAAACTGAAAACAATGAAGATGAGACTCAAGAAGACGGTGAAGCACGAGCGGAGCAAGTGGCTAATGGTAAGTACTGCATATATGTACTCCCATTTTCCCAATTGATTTGATGTATAACTTTCAGTTTTTATAATTTCTTACTGATGGTATTGTTTGCTTAAGGTCGACCAGGTCAACGTCCTCTCGATCCTTATGGTAATGACATTTTCAATTTAGGCTTGGCTATCCGGCCAAGAAATCCTTACTTTGTCACTAAAATAGGAAATCACGGCGAAATGATTTGGTAAGACTTGCATTCATGTTTCTTAATGACTTCAGCTAAGAAATTATAGTTAATTTTTTTGGTTTTTTGAGTCAATAGTGGATAATTTGTGGCAGTATATCCCCAAGGAGACAATCGTGGACTTTCAGCTGGACAATCTACCTGAAGAGATGTCCCTCATTGATCCACAAGACGGACAATTTCAGGTGAAACTTATAAGATGGAAGGATGACCGTGTATGGTACAGAGGAGGCTGGAAAAGTCACTGTGCCGTGAACTTCGTAAGCGCAGAGGACACATGCATCTGCGAATTTGTCGGTGGCAGGTTACGTGTTGAAGTTGTCAGAAGAAATAACTGAACAACATCTTAATATGGATTTACATTTTTTGGATTTATATAAATTGTAATTCTATTGTTTGTTTTGTTGTGTGAACATGCTCAATTTGTAAGCACTTCAACATTTCAGCGCTCTGTGAACTCTTGGTGCTCTAGTTTCTTTCCTTTTTTGTATGCCTTTATTTGATTGACTTATTGAGAGTCGGAAAAACTGTTTTATACTTTCGTTAACACACTATTTATAGGAAACATATTTTCTATTTTGAGATCCAGAAAATCGCTCATGCAACATCACTACTAAATGGGACTAATGGAATACAGGTGATCGAGATGGCTATACCCCACTAATATATAAACTCAACCAGGGTCATTTTCCCCACAATTTGTACCATCACAAATCTTAGGTGGATGGAAATAATATTTTATTGTGCGGTCAGCTCTTAGGGCTTCAATCTTATTCTCTCCGATCAAACCACCGCTGAATCAATCAAATACAAAAACTTTTTAAATAAAGAAGAATGGGTGATTCGGTGGAGTAGATTTTCAAAGGGAGCTTTATTTTTTGTACAAGATTGTCTTCTACTTGGTCATACTAGTAAATAATTCTTGTTTGATTTGAGCATTTTTTTTAACGATAGGCTTTTCTTCTTCCTTCTGACTTTTTTGTCGTTAATTGAAGAGCATGATTACGTTGATAAGTTTCATTGAGCTTATTTTTTAATTGATAACCGGTTGAGTGAAGTACTAAGATTTTTTAAATTACTTTTTTGGGGTTTTAAGGTTTCTACCAAAATCTATTTTTACTTGAATGTATTTTTATTATAAACTAGAGAGAAAAAGTGAGAAAACTAAAGAAGTCAATAGATTTGTGTGTTTTATTAAGAACCAAAGCCTAATATATATTTATAGGAAATAATTAGGGATACGGATAATAAAAACAATGGCTACATGTATAAAATTGTCAGACACTAAATAATCGTATTATTTGCAACACCCCATTTGAATGACACGTTACAAAATATGTCTCGTTAAAACCTTATCAAGAAATATCGGTGGGACAAAACTTGATTGAAGGAAAAAGTGTATGGCTGCTTCCTCTAATTTCAATTATTTTATCAATTCATCCTTGTCTTGCACGTCAATATATTCAATATTACTATTTTTGGTGAAGTATGTCTTATATTATCTTGTATAGTCTTTAAATAACACCGTCTTCATACGAGATACTTATCAACTTTTAAAGAATGTAGTAACATGATGATTAAAAATATAGCTCTTATCGATCTCTTCACGAGTCTCGTATATATGAGAATATTATTTCGAGGGTAAATGTCTTTTAGGTTATCAACATTCATTATATAAAGAATATGCCCCATTAAACCCTCATTAGGAAAAACCTTGTGGGAAAATCCCAATAAAGGAAAATGAGTCACTATTTTTTAAAGTATGCTACAAAAATTGTCTCATTAAAAACTTTGTCCAAAAACCCAATTAGACAAAACTTTGATCAAGAGAAAGAGTCCACCTCATAATAATATAATTTGAATTATACGAGGCATATTTAATCCTCCAAGGGTAATATTAATAGTCATGCCACATAAGTCGACTATATATCGTATTTCTAATTTCATGCATCGTTAAGATAATTTGATATAAACTCATGGTTTCATCCACCACGATCTTTGCGTAATTCACTATGTTGAAAGTCGTGCATTAAATATTACGACTTTATATTTCTCATTTCATTTTCGCATTAGTGTAGAATACAGGTCCAGAAACTTCAAGTTTTTCTAATAAATTCAATTTAGGATTGCATCCCTTTTATTTGGTCAATTATTATTTTGTTCGATATATTTCGACGCATTTATTTTGATTTCTCAATATATGATTGAGAACATCGTGTACAAGAGTATTATTGACAACTTTTTCTTTTTTCAATTATATTTTTTTCTCATAACGACGTAGCTTATAGAGATATCTCAATTTTCAACATATCACATACATAAACCTCTTCTTGAATTTTTATAATTTGTTAAGTCTAAATGAGTTCAGAGTCAATAATATATTTTATTTAAAATATAAATTATGTAAAGATTTACTCTTATAATATTATGCTCTTCGGGAATAAGTAATGTTTTAGCAGAATATTAATATTTAAAGAGTTGTTCATCTTGAGGAGCAACAAAATAATACAAATACAAAATTCATTTTCAAGCAATACACAATATTCTCCTAAAATATTGATTTAGATTTTTCCTTTCAAGAATAATATACAATATTCTCCCGGAATATTGTACTGAAATATTGAACAAAAAATTTACTTTCACGCAAATATTTATCTATCATAAATCGATACAATCAAATCGATATAATTTGATCGAATAACTACACCGCTTTGTTATGCAATTTAAATTTAAGAGAATACTAACCTTTTCTTTGAGCACATTAAACTAGTTTCTTTGTAAACTCAATTGACTAGAACTTATTGTCTTTCTTTGAATGATGGAAAAAAAAAAAATTCTACCTGACTTGAGATTTGAAAGCAAAAAAGAAAAATAAATTTTACTAACTTAATTGGTTAGAACTTCATGTTGATAACGTGTTATAAACGAGAGAGAAAAAAGCGAGAAGACTAGAGAAGTCAATAGATTTATGTGTTTTATTAAAAACTAAGTCTCATAATTATATGGAAGAATTAGGGATACAATGGTACTACAAACAAAGGCTGTAAGAATAGGGGCAGACGCAGAGCTCTGAAGTTAGGAGGGCACAATCAAACTTGCAAAAAAGTTGGGGAGAAATTTTACAATCGAAAATTTACGTCCAAAAAAATCGTACCCCATGTAATTTTGCATCCGAAAATTTACATGGGATATAACTTTTTCGGATGTAAAATTTCAAAAAAATTTGTTGTTATATTCCATATAACATTTTCTAGTAAAATGATGAAAATTATATTGAGAAATTTGTATCGCAAAAATAATAAATGTTAATGAAATCATTGAATTTTATTTAAAAAAATTGCGAGTTAGACGTTTTTCTTTAAGATTTACGTTTAACGTATTTTTAACTATTTTCGATATTTGTTTGGACTATTCGATATGCCCATAATATAGTTCTCGAAATAAGTTTTGAGATGATATAAGCAATTTGTAGATTCGATTAGCGTACGATCGTCGGAGAATTTTTAAAATTAGCATGTTATCGAAATTCAAATTTATTGTGATTTTACCCATGTTTGGTGGAGATTAAAATCAAATTTTTAGTAAATTTTGATAAAAGTTAAACAGTTATGGATTCCATGAAATATGTTATTGAAATTAATTGTTAACTTTGATTTAGATTAAAATTTAGATTACAATCGATACAAAACATGATTTTAAAAAAAAAAATTCTCAAAAGTTGGGGGGCACATGCCCCTCAGGACCCCCCCCCCCCTCCGGGTCCGCCAATGTGTAAGAATATGATTGTCATTCACTAATAATCATATTATTTACAGCAATTTTTGCTTAAATCTATTTAGAGGATCGCTTTTTATCTATGTACACCGCACCGCGTACATGAATACAAAACGTATATTTTAGTCAATGATCACATTGGATGAGTTGTGTTACAGCACAAAGACTTTTGCTTTTCTTTCACTTAAATGATAGCTTGCTTGTGTATATTGAGAAGGATGTATTCAACAGGACTGATGATAATGTAGTTATACAACGTTATCAAAGTATGAGAATTCCAAAGGAACGCTTGTAATAAGGTATATTTTGCTAAATTAAATATTAGTACTTTCTTTTATACATTTTTTTATTTTTTTTTTGTTAATAATGTACATTAATTTATGTTCTTTTGTTTCATTTTTCCTTCACAAAGTACCAACTTCCCTCATTTTAAGAGATAATGTTTCAAAAAAAAAATCGGAGGCAGCCCGTTGGCCCCCACCACTTCAACTCTAGGACCTCCTACTTCGACGGGCTGGCTCCGCCCCTAGTTTTGTCGATGATATTACTCTCTTTTACTTCTTTTTTTTTACACTAACAAAAAGAGAATCCTTATGCGCAAGGCATGTGTTTATGATAAAGCTCATTATTGTTTGAGACTGGCTTGGTCTAGTAATTTATTGTCAGTTAAAGGATTATATTGGGTCCCCTCACTTCTAAACTGTTCAAACTCTTTGACCTGTAAATTGTAGTGGCTAGTTGTATTTTGCACAATAGTTATTTCCCCTAGAAGTTCATCAATTTTGCATTTTTTTTTTTATGTGTTTGCACATTCTTTATGAAGCCCGAAAGTTTCAGTTAGAGGGTTAAGAGTACTTGGTTCTTGGCAATTCTTTTAACTACTGATCCAGTAGGACTGGTTTTTGCTCCTTTGACGTTTACCTTTTATGCTATTTTACAATCAGTCTGTGCTTGCCCTCTGGTCAGGTTTCAGTATAGGATTATTATACAAATAAGCACGAAGACATGGTTACGTATGGTCACCGAGTATAGAGGGTGTATCTGAGTTTTAATGAACTATTTTCTTTATTCTGACCGTCTTCCTAAAATAAGGACACATCAGCATAAGGAGGAGGAGAAATATAAAACACATTTATAGAAGTCTTTGCTGGTCGACATAACATGCATCACCCAGCTAGGAAACTTCACAGCATGCAATCTCTTGTCCATAAGAAAATTATCCAAATATACTCACTATTGTGTTACCTTCTTTGAATATTATTGTACTTTGAGGGCGAGAGCTCAGAGAGAACGATGATTGGCAGTACTAGATGATAAATGGCCCAGCCCGAAATTTTTTCAGTTCACCCCAATAAGAAATTTTTGTCCCAACTCCTCCAATCAAGATCACGTCATTACTGGTCTTTCTATTAGCAATGTTGCATATATCTAGAATTCTCTAGACTAACTTGGGAAACAAGAAAAGTTTTATCTAGAATTCACTAGAGATTTTTGGGAAGCGAGCACAATCAAAATATAAAATAATGAAAATATCAGAAAAATCTAAAATTCTTTTTAAGGGCCCAAGTAAGATAAAATAATGAAAAAATAAGAATTTTCTAGAGGCAAGCCACTAACTTTTGTATGCTATAAATAGAAGTTGCCACTTCAATTATTGCGTATGTGGAAGTCTAAAAGCATTGACATTGTAAAAAGTCTCATGTATTTGTAAAATTCTATTTTTCAATAAATTAAATTTTCCTCCTTCAATTATCTTGTCTAATTTAAAATTATTCTCTACTATTTTTATCCTACAAAATATACTTCACATAAACCACCAAACGTTTCCAATCTAATCTACTTATTTCTCCTACCAACTATAAAATATCATCACTATCTATTTTGATTATCAACAAATAGAAAGCTCAACATTTTCCTATCACGTCTAAAAATTAGTGAAAGACTATCCAACTTATGAATCCACGAAATTCATCGACACCCTGTAAATGTTAATTATGATACAAATGATCACTTGTTATCAATTGAATGGAAGGTCTAACTATATGAACAAATAGATTATTTTTTTCTCAAGTCTAATACCATCAATATATACATATGATGAGCTCTGCACCAACATGTTTCGAAACATAAACATACATAGACATAGACATCTTCCTTGTTATAGTATGCTTAACATATATATGCCATTATTATCAAGTAAGAATAGAATTCGTCTCTAATTATTTTTAAATTGAATTGCACCTTGTTATTCAATTATAGAAAAATATCATAAATTCAATTTCATCATGGAATTGGACGCAATGGGATTGTGCACATTGAGAAACACAAGGACATGTGCATGACTAAAATTGTCTTGCTATTTGGTTGTCAACAATAATTGATTTAGTGAAGTTTTAGCATTTTGGTGGAGTACAGCAGAAGGGACGGCCAAATGGGCCAACAAATCTCAACTCCCATGTCAAGTCGATCAAATAAAATAAGACTGAATTTTCTTTGGCTATGCAGCGCGGCATCACCCGGACAACCATTTTCAAGTAACTCGAAAAAGTAACCTACCACATTTTTGCATTGTCAAAAACAACACAATCTTCAGATTCGGGTGAAAAACATATATACTCGGTAACAAAATAAGTTTTAAGAAATATTGTAAAACACTAATCCCTAGCACTGGTCATCCCAGAACCATATCCCCCACCACCATAATTGCCATAATTTCCCCACAACCATAATAATCTGAGCCTCCCCCACTCCAATTATAAGAGTTATCTCTTCTAAAATCACGAGCACCAAATCGCTCACCACCACGCCTATTTTTATCTCCATATGGGGCTCGACTTGCATAGCGAATCAAACAATCAGGTACCTCTTGATTGGCTTCCTGCGTCAGATCAGCTAGTGGCTTTGCTAGTGTCGAACCTTGCTCAACAGTTTTTCTTTGAAGATCAAAATAGAACTTGTATCCCGAACTAATATTTAGTTCTTCAAACTTCAATTCTCGTACATCTCTATTTGACCTCTTCACAGCAAAATGCCAATATTCCATTCAGTGAACATCCATGTGTACCGAAATTGAATGATTGAGGACTCGTGTAAGAAAAATTGAATGGTGGTTGAAGTGTCGTAATTTTCAAAATTTGGAGACCTCAGGAGACAAAATAAAGTCCAATAATTTTAATTCAACATACATGGCTGAATGTTTTAAAGTTTCAAATTATAATTGGCAGATTCATAGGTTAGATTGCAACTTCATAGATGCCAGTAAGACTATCCAGTAAGTCTATTCAAATTATAATCGAGAGTAGCGTGGGACCCATTTTTAACTTGCGGATGCTTTAACTAACTTATAAGATGTTCAAGTATTCTATGGAGGCAGACTCTCGTGCTAGCTCCCTTAGTGAGTTAATTTGTCAAATTATTACAAATACATTGTAGTGTAACATCTCTTAAAATATCTCACCTATTATAAAAATTGGAACACAGGTGAAGTGATCATTTTTCCACATGCACATATCCTTCAAAGAATAACCTCCAACACCAATTACGTCTACCTGCGTTGGGCAAGTTCCTCCATTTTGCTAAGTTGGGCAGTTCTTATACTCACAATACCAATATTAAGTCGTTGATCCATTACACAACAAGACTATGATTTCATTATAGTTGTTACACATCGCGCTGTGAGGCCCCAGAAATCCCACATGGCAAGCAAACCTAGGGGCCACACTCCACGTCCAATCGCCAAGAGCAGTTGACCGAACCCATTGCAAAAGACCGACCCCTTTGCAAAAGATCGAACCCTCACCACGGGAGAGGCCACGAAAGGAAGGCTAGCAGGAAATTCTTTGTGCAATATTTTTGTACGTGATTGATGTGATAACTCACTGCTATCGCTGCCCTAATTTATCGACCAGGTCAAGTCTAAAGCACAATGTCAAATTTATGGCCAACAAAATGGTTTTAGCATTTAATGATTATGATTGATTGATACCTTTGACAAGAGACCTCAGCCGTGTGGATGGAGCCACGTATGCTTTTTCTTTTTTTCCCTATGGCCAACTTTCATCATTTTCTATTATAAAAGCTCACATAATGTGTCATTCCAAAGGTAATGCTATGCTCTCAGCTTACAACTTCGCTCTTTTATTATTCTCGATATACATCCGACCCCCTTTTACATTGGAACACGTGTCTAAAGCCCTCCATATTCATACATTAATATCGCCAACCGACTTGACTGTCACAATGCGCACGATCAACTCCACCACTACCGCAGGAAGCCATGTGTGGCTAACAGTTTGTCTAAGTGTGCAGGAATTAAGCTTGCGTGGATGTGAGAGTTCTTGGGATTTATTGGCTACATTTGAGGTACAAAATTTGAGGGGCAATAGATTGGTGTCATCTATGGGAAACCACACAATAACCTAGAACTTCCTTGTGGTGGAAGCCAATGGAGAGAGAAGTGTTCAAGAGGTTCAATCTTGAAGAAAGGCCCAGGTTTTTTAAGAAATAACAATTGAAAGTTCTAAAAGAAACACCATTCGGAGCTCCATTTGATACGCCAACTGCCATTGCACCATGAGTTTTAGCCACTACGGTTCTCACGCCAAAGACCAATAGGAGGAGGCTTCTAAAGAGGATGTTCTCCAGAAAGATGTCAATGTCCATCGACCCCATCACCAATATCAACGAGACGGTGGCGCCACTGCGCGCCTAGCAAGAGAGGTAGGAGAAATTACTGCAAATTACTGTCGTGCAGCATTCACTTATGCAAATACAGAGACAAGCTGGATATCAAACACCTCAACAGGGTGCTTTCCAGCAAGATGAAGAGGAGCATAATCAATGGGCCTATTCTCGAAGGCAACAGAGATAGCCTAGCCCAAGTGAAAGAGGGTGGAAGATAGACATGTCAACCAATCATACCTCTAAAAGACCTGCTCATAATCTGCTACAAGGAGCATAAAACTTTCCCACGAAATATACACAAGAACTTGAACCTCAAAGGTCCACTAGTGTCTTCGATAGAATTGGCCCATTAGTACCTAGAAATATGTCCTAGCTACCACCTCCTATGCAAATGCAACAAAGCTAGGGCAGAGCCATGAGCCCCAAGAGGCCCCTCCACCTAGAAATAAAGGAGAAAGAAGGGATACAGCAAATTTGAGAAACTAAGTTGATACTTCACAACTACCTCAATATCTGGTTGAAGAGAGTGATGCAGGTAGCCCGGGCAGGTCCTTTAAGTTGGATGATGATGATGAAAGTCTCTTATTTTCACAAGAGTTGAGGAATGCCTATGTCCCTAGCCAATTCGTACCACCAAACATCTCCAAGTATAAAGGAAATGGCAATCCAGCCAAGTATCTTAACAACTACGTAATTCACATGAGCTTGAGGGATACTTCGCGTGCACTCAAGTGTAGGGTCTTCCACCTCATTCTCATAAAGGCTTCAAAAATATAGCATATCCATGTACCAACTGAAAGTATTAGGAGCCCGCCGACCTCAAAAAGGCTTTTCTGAACTAATATCTCTCAAGCTAAGAAGGAAAAGTCCCCATTTAGTGCCTGGAAGATATAAGGCAACAGGCAGGTAAGACTTTGAAAAGTTAGCTAGCCCATTTCACGAATGAAATGACCTATTGTAAGAAATCGATAGATAGGCTCTTCAGCCTTAAAATGTAGTGTCAATATGAATACCCTCTTGTAGAGGGATGTGTGAAACAAGAACCCACAACTTATGATGATTTGGTGGAAATGAAGAGAAGTGAAATTCTAACGAAATGTCGATGGGGCTCCATCACCTTAAAGGCAGAGATGAGGCCTTATCTCACATTTGGTAAATCAGCAATGGACCCAGGCTGGGCACACAATCACCCCTACATCGGGTCAGGTTTTGGCTACGACTGCTTTAAATATTGTACCTTCTTTAACATATGAAGTAGTTGGGTATGAAACTCAAAGGCAACCACATCGCTCAAGGGATAGAGGCAAAGGTAGAAGCAATGAGCCTAGTAATAGACCTTATTGTACATACCATCGAACTTATTACCATGGCACCAATGATTGCATGTTCATGCCCTAACATGTGGAACAGAATGATGTAAGTTTAGGCAGAAGGGATATCCAACATACAGAAAGGAATATGATCCCTTGTAGGCACAACCAACAGCCTCGACGAGATAAAGTAAGGTAACATCCCATAGAAAAATCCCCTAGATGAAGGGGAGATGAAGATCAAAACAAGCCTAGAAGTGGACAGAGGCAGAGAAGAGAATGCCCAATAGATGTTGGGGATCCGCATGTTGGGGGAAAGTCAAGAAATGCACAAAGGAATTACATTATGGAAGTTAAGGATCTCTCCATAACAAGCTATATAGTCAATAATACCCTTCATGGGACTGAAAGCACACCTCCATCACTTTTATGCAGTAAGATGCAACAGGCATGCAGAACTCCTATTGCGATTAGCTGGTGATAAGGGCTGTTGTGGTAAAAAATGGCCTGAAGCGTGTGTTGGTAGATAATAAAAGCTTAGTCAACATTCTATTTGGAGCCATTTATGATAAGATGTTGATACGTCATGAACTTACCCCATCGACTCCCATCTGCATGGTTTCATCGATGATAGCACCATTCTTAGGTGAAAGATCACATGTTAGTAGAAATGGGATCACTTCCCTTGACGGCTCGTCATTTCATGGAGTTCCTTATTGTGGACCACAGTCGGCCTATCATGGAGTTTTGGGACGACTCCCATTGAGGGAACTTTGGGCTATCACCTCAATTCATCATTTATATATGAAATTCCCCACCGAACGTGGCATAGCCATAGTCAGAGGCAATCAAATGATATCAAGAAAGTGTTACATTAACTCATTAAGGAAGGCTGAACCTCAAAGTGTTAAGATGGTATTGATAGATACTTAATTTTCAAATACACCTAAAGAAAGGTCGACCCCTGAATTAGGGGTAGACATCGAAATAATATACATCACTACAGAAGAGGAGACCTCGGAAGAATGGATTATGGATAAGGGATTAGATCCTCGAATAATAGAATTCGATTCTTAAACAGCTTCATTTGAAGAATTGGAGATCTTTCCAGTCGATCTATAGGATCCTACGAAAATGCTTCAAATAGGAATATGAAGTTGAATGGGGAAGACAAGAAGAGGGTCAAGAGCTTTTTACCCAAATACTTGGATATATTCGCTGGGAGGTACGAAGATATGGTAGGAATCAACACCTAAATCAGTTGCCACCACCTCAACATTAATCCAAAATTCACCACTCACATGTAAATGAGGAGAGCCCTTAACCCGAAAAAATAAAAAGCCCAGCAAAAAGAAGTGGAAAAGCTGTTAGCCAACGGGTTCATCAAAGAAGTCATCTATCCAAAGTGGATTTTTAACCCAGACCGGGGTAAAAAAGCACAGTGGCAAGTGTCGTATGCATAGACTTCTTCAACCTTAATCAGGCTGTAACAACACTCCTTTAAGTCTTATTCATATAATGTGTTGACTTTCGAGTTGGCAAAGAAACCTGAAATGGGTGTTGAGCCTTTTCGATAACTGAAGCCAATGTGATACGAAGTGAGGCCCTTGGAGCAGATTTCGAGCCTCTTTAATAATTGAAGCCTATGATAAGGCTAAATAATACGAAGCGAGGCCCTTGGGGCAGATGTCAAGCCTCTTTAATAATTGAAGCATGTGATAAGGCTAAATTGTACGAGACGAGGCCCTTGGAGTAGATGTCGAGCCCCTTTAATAGTTGAAGCCTGTGATAAGACTGAATGATATGAAACGAGGCCCTTGAAGCAGATGTCGAGCCTTTTTAATAATTGAAGCATGTGATAAGGCTGAATGGTACGAGGCGAGGCCCTTGGAGCAGATGTCGAGCCTCTTTAATAATTGAAGCCTATGATAAGGCAGCATGCTCTAATGATTGAAAGCTAGGTTGATTCTCAATAAAAAAATAGATGTGGTAGGATTTCCAAGATTCCTGTTGCGTGCGCATTTAATGCGCAATGATGATGGCGTGCTATGCGGATAGCGAGGCTCACGTTAATCCAAGACTTGTGTACTTCACGATTTCATCTAAGCCTATGATTTGAATATTGGACTAGCACCTTTTGAATTCAATGGAGTAGATGAGATTGCAGATGTATGGTTTAGATTTGAATGGGAGAAGATCTAAGGGTAGGGGCATGTATAAAAGGCCCAAAATCTATTCCCTTCCCCTTTTCACCCACTTTGTGAATTTTCACCCACTTTGTGAAAATCAAAAGTAAAAAGCGTGTTGAAAACCTTTTAAATATTCCAGAACCTCCATCATTCCCTGTTCGGCTAGCAGCTCCGTTTTTCCTACTTTCCGGAATCTAAGACCTGTGTAAGTATCCAAATATCTTCAGATTTTCCAACTTGTTCGAATTAAAATGGCCTCCACTTCAAAGAAGTCATCTGGGGAATCTTCTAAAGTAGACATGGCTTTAATTTGAGCCAAGGTAGGTGTGGCCCATATAATCACCATTGAAAAGATTATGGAGGCCATGGGGGCACTCATAGTGCATGGATGATGCCGGAGGGTCCTATAGATTTTAGTGTAAGGTGGGAGGCTTCTTTGTGGCCCACGGATATTAAAGAGGATGGGTTGGAGAAATTTAGGAAGAGGTTTAGGATCCCTGATAATATAGAAATATTTGTGCTGACCCCCAATGAAAGAGCTTGTTTCCCTAGAGAATGGTCCATAGTAGTTAGCGAGGTCATCCCAGGTAGGGAAATGAAGCTACTCTTGCACCCATTCTTTAGGTTTATTCTTAGGCACTACAACTTAGCCCCTACCGAGCTAGTGCCAAATGCATGGAGCCAATTAGCATGGGCCTTTCTTCTTTGGAAGGAGGTCACTCTTGGTGAGGATATGCCTCCGCACGTTTTTCAAACCCTTTTTCAACCCCGACCCTCTAGTAGGGGGAGTGACTGCAATGGATGGTACTGGATGAACCCCTGGGGCCCGCATTCTCCTTTTATCTGGGGGACACTGACCTTGATTAAAAATTAGAAGTCCTCATGGTTTTGGGTTGGGGTTGCTGGCAAATAGTCGATGGAGATGCGGTCCCAGAGATCACCGCGCCGACCCAGTACCACAAATATAGTGAGTCGAACATTTATCTAATGACATTTATCTTATGCTTTTGTTCCCCCACTCCCCTCCCCTCCCCTCTCCTTCCCTTCCCTCCCTTCCTTTATGTAAACTTTTTTAGCCTAAAGTAAACTTTGTACATCTACAGTTAGCCGGTTTGAGCTCGAACCATCTGAGTGGAGCGTCATAAAGGCTATTTACGAACTGACTTCGGAGACGAGGTCTTTTAAGAACGTATTGGCAAGCAGAATATATTTGTCACACATAGGCTAATGGCTATTGAGGCTAAGGAATGTTTAACTTAGTCTTCTTATTATGTGAAGTGCATTTTCTTGGGCCTAATTGTTGACGCTTCACTCTTCGTCCTAGGAATGAGTATGTCAAGCCGGATATGCTTTTTCTTAGGCGCCTAAAAGAGGCGAAAATAAGAATCTCTTGGGCTCCACTTCCTCAACTTATAAGAACCAGCGCGACGAGCTGGCCCACCTCTCAAAGGTGAATCTGCCACCTCTTCTAGAGAAAATAGGGAAATAGGAAAGAAGGTGAAGGAAGGAAAAACATCCCTGGAGAAGCCCCCCAAAAAGAAGTTCGTCTTGTCGAAGAATATCGAGCGTCTCCCTCTCCCTAAGAGTCAAACAACCATTGGAGAGTCCCTGCGATGGCCCATCGTAGTAGAGCCAATATCTTCCATTAAAATTATGGATGTGGAGAAGGTAGCAGAAGAAAAGGTCGGCCTCATTAAGCGAAGGCGAGGCAAAGAGGCTAAGAGTGCTCCCTCTGAAGGGAAGGCTCAAAATTTCCTCGGAGGGAGGTCGGATGAAATTTTCACCACGGTGATGGATTCAGCCAAGGTTCAAGGGGCTACGAGGGTCCATCATAAATATTATATGACAAATATTCTTCGTATGGTAAACATGGTGGAGGTGGGTATGGCCCTGCAGGCTCACTCTGAAGGATTCTTTTTAAACATTCAGATGGAAATGAGGTGACTATAAGGCCTCAATAAAAAGTACCTTACCAAGGTAAAAGATGCTAAGGGTGGCGTTGAATAAGGCTAAGGCTGAGACGTCTTCAACCAATGAAGCCATGGAAGCCTCCAAGGTTAAGAAGGTCAAGGCGGAGTCGAAAGTGGACGTAATTGCCAAGGAAAATGATGAATTAAAGAATGAAGTCCACATTTACAAGGCTGAGGTAAATGTTTTGACGAAGCGTGTGAAGAATTCTGACAACCTTCAGCGGATCGCTTTGTTAACCTTGGAGGCTACTAATAAAGAGAAGTGAGAGTTGAAGGCTCAAGTTGGAGAGTTGACAACCGAGGTAGCTAGTCTAAAGCAACAGTTGAGTGGGGTAGGGAAAGCAGTAGTCAACAACTATGTTGCTCACTTTCATGAGACGGTGGAGTATGACGGCCTTGGTTTATACTTTAGGAAGGTCACGTACAATGAAGTCTTCGATTGGCTCGCTACGCTACATCCTCAGCTGGAGCTTTCTTCTCTAAAGGATGAGTTTCTGTCGGACTACCCTTACATCCCTGCCAATGAAGAAAAGGATTCGGTGGAAGTGGTAGGTGCCCAAGAGAAGGCCCAACAAGACGATGCCCCTGCATAGGCTAGGCCTCCTCCCCTCCCCTTGTAATTTATTGTAACTTCTTTCTTGGTAATGAATTCAAATTTATTTAATCCAATTTCGATCTTGCAACTCTTCTATTGTGGTATCGTTTTTCTACGTTAGCAATTGATTGTTTTTGGGGTCTCCTTAATCAATTATGTTCGGATAACTTATGGGCTCGCCATAATAAATCAATCATTGGTAACTTTATGGGTTCATTTTAATTAGTCAATCTTTCAATCAAACTAGCCATAATTAGTCAATCTTTCCATCAAACTTTTAATCTTTATGGGCTTGCCATAATTAAACTTTTATGGGCTCGCCATAATAAATCAAACTTGTCATGCTTAACATATGAGCTTGTCATAGTTAAAAATAAAGGGTATATGCATTAATCACAAAAGGTACATAAGCAACGATCAATGCCTTACTAGTAATATATTCTTAGATGTTCAACATTACAAGGGTAGGGTTGCACATTCCATCTAAGTTCTCAATTAAGAAGGTCCCTGGTCTAACGTCACCTAATATGCAGTAGGGGCCTTCCCAGTTCAGACCCAACGTCCCAATGCCATCTCTTTAGAGGATAAAAAACCCTTCTGAGCACAAGATCGCTTCTCCTAAATGATTTCTTCTTGACCTTGGCGTTGTAGTACCTCACTATTTTCTTTTGATATGAGGCCACTTTAATTTTCTAATCATCTCTCCCTTCTTCAAGGAAATCGAGCTCACATCGCATTATCTCATCATTGGATACTTCGTTGAATTGTAGGCAGAGAGGAAAGGGAAGACCCACTTCGACTGGGCTCATGGCTTTGGCCCCGTAGAGAATGGGGTCTCTTCAATCGTAGTTCGGCTGATAGTGCGAATCACCCACAACACATGGAGGAGCTCGTCACCCACGCCCCATTCGATGCATCAAGTTTCTTCTTCAAGAGGTGCTTTATAGTCTTATTGACGGCTTTGACTTGGCCATTTGCATGGGGTTGGTGAGGGGAGGAGAAGTAGTTTTTGATACCCAATTCGTCACATAGGTCTCTAAGCTTTTTGTTGTCGACCTGTTGCCCGTTGTTTGTAACGATTGAGTGGGAGATTCTGAACCGGCATATGATATTCTTCCATATGAATTTATAAGTGTTTGCTTCTGTTATTTTTGCCAACAGTTCTGCCTCGACCCACTTAGTGAAGTAATCAATGGAGACGATCGCATAGCTTGCACTTTCCTTTCATTTTGGCATAGGACCTATTAGATTGACCCTCCATTTGGAAAATGGCTAGAGGCTGAAAACTATGGCCAACTCTTGGGATAGTTGTCTTTGAATGGAGGAGAAACACTGACACTTGTCGCATCTTCTCATGAATTTTACAGCATCATTTTTCAAAGTTGGCCAGTAGTACCCTTATCTTAGTATTTTCTAAGCCAATGCTGGGCCCCCTGTGTGGTTGCCACAAATTTATTTGTAGATTTCTAGTAGGACGTAATTAGCCTATTTCCTCCAGTGCACCGTAAGAGGGAAGATGAAAAGCCTATTTTGTAAAGTACTTCGTACTGGAGCACATAGTGGGCAATTCTTTGTCTGAGCTTGTAGGCCTCTTCCTTATTTTCGGGCAAGATGTGATCTTTAAGGTAAGCTATAATAGGTTACATCCATTGTGGGGTTCCTTCAATCCACATCACCTCTCCTACTTTAGCTGTGGAGGGCCTGGAAAGGTATTCAATCGGTATAATTTTGAGCAGTTTTGAGTCTTTCCTGCTAGCCAATTTTGACAAGACATCCACATGCATGTTATCTATTTTTGGGATTTGGGCTAGCTCAAATTTTTCAAAGCATGGAAGCAGGTTCGTAACCTGTTTTAGGTACATTGCCATACCCTTATCTTTGGCTGCGAAACCGCCGTTGACCTAGCTTACAACCAATTGGGAGTCGCTGCGAACTACCAAGTTTTTGCCATGTATTTCTTTGGCCAATATGAGGCCTGCTAGAAAGGCCTCGTCCTCAGCTACATTGTTGGAGATCTTAAAGCCAAACCTCACTACACAATTAAGTTTGTGACCTTCTTGGCTCTCCAGCAGTACACCAATCCCTAATCCGATTTCCTTGAAGGATCCATCAACAAACTATTTCTAGGCTGGGGAGTCTGTCGGTTCTATCACTACATTGATTTTTGTTACCTCGGTGAATTCTATTATGAAATTCGCCGTTGTTTCCCCCTTCATTGAGGTTTTTGGTTGATACGAAATGTCAAATTCACTTAATTCGACAACCCATCTTATCAGCCTCCCTGATGCATCTTGCTTTTGGAGCACTTGCTTGAAGGGTAGGCTTGTCGACATGCATATGATATTGTCCTAAAAATAGGGCCTCAACTTCCTAGAAGTGATCATAAGGGACAAAGCAAGCTTTTCAAACGTCAGTGTAACACGTTTTCACAGGCAGAAAGGCTTCGCTTACATAAAACTGAGTGCCACCATCCTCCCCTACTAGTACTGAACTTATGGCTTTGGCTCTTACGGCCAAATACAGTAGCAACGCTTCTCCCTCACTGGGCTTTGAGAGAATGGGGGCTTGGCCTAAGTGTTTCTTCAGCCCTTGGAAAGCCTCTTCACATTCTTCGCTCCACTGGAACCTCTTCCCTCCATTTAAGATTTTAAAGAATGGGACGCATCTATCTGTAGCTTTGGAGATGAAGCAGTTTAGTACTGCCGGCGCCCTGTTTGACATTGTACTTCATTGGGCTTATTGAGGGATTTCATGTCCAACAAGGCCTTAATTTTTTTTAGGGTTCACCTTAGTGCCTCGCTAGTTAACCATATAACCCAAGAACTTTCCAGAAGCAACCAAAAGCACATTTCAATGGATTCAGCTTCATTCGGTATTCCCTCAAGATCTTGAAGGTAACTTCCACGTGTTCAATATGATCTGTAGACCTGAAGCTCTTTACAAGCATGTCATCAACGTATACCACTATTGTTTTGCCTATGAGGTCCGAAAACATCCCATTAACTAGCCGTTGATAGGTCGCGCCAGCATTTTTCAAACCAAACGGCATGACTTTGTAGCAATATAGGCCTCTATCAATGATGAACGAGGTGTTTTCCTCGTCTGTTGGGTGCATGGAAATCTGGTTGTACCCTGAGTATGCATCCATGAAACTCAATAGCTCGTGGCCTGTAGTATAATCGACTAGTTGGTCGATCTTTGGAAGCAGAAAGTTGTCATTTGGGCAAGCTTGGTTGAGGTTGGAGAAGTTTATGCAAACTCTCCATTTACCATTGGATTTCTTTACTAAAATGGGGTTGGATATCCACTTTTGGTACATTGCCTCCTCGGTGAACCCATTAGATATGAGCCTTTGCACCTCCTCCTTCAAGGCTACGTATCTCACTGGGTTCAAGGCTCTATTTTTTTACCTACGAGGGGTGAACTTTGGCTCCACATTAAGTTGGTGAAAATTGACCTTGGGGAATGCCCACCATGTCTTTGTGTCTCCACGCAAATATGTCCAAGTTGTTGAGTATGAAGTCCTTAAGCCTGGTCTTTTCTTCTGACTCGAGCTCACTCCCTACTTGTAACACTCTTATAGGGTCCTTAAGCCTGGTCTTTTCTTATTTGTAACACTCTTCATGTCTCCACACAAATATGTTCGAGTTGTCAAGTAGGAAATCCACATCAACGATCCCCTCTTCAGTGGCGTCTATCATGTTGACGTATTCCCCTTGTTCAGGGGTAGAACTTTCTTCAGGTACATCAACAATTTCAAGTAGCTCATCATGGAAGGGTACGATAGCTCGTATCACCAGTACATCTCAATGGGGGTAATGAACCCTCGTAGTGTCTTCCAAAGAAAAAGTTATTGGTGGGGCATTCCCGAATCCGCGGCCAATGCCATTGATCAAGTAGCTCATCATGGAAGGGTTATTAGCTTCCCTTGCATAATTCCTCTGAGCGTTTCTGAACTCTCCCCTTATGTGTGGACCACCTATGATTATGCCAATTGCTCTGATGGAAGCATTATCAGCATTGGCCAAGGGCTCTCTCCTGGGCCTTGGCTCTCCCCTTGTCCTGTTTCCTTCTTCCTCGTATTTTCGCTGACGCGATTCATTCATGCAGTGTCGCCTTACCTCATTATGTGTAGATTCTCTCTATCGCCTCGGCTGAGGTGTGTTCCTTTGTGTCTGATGGGCATTTTCTTCTCTCAATACGGGGGCCTGTTTGTTCTACATGATACGGCCTCGACAGGTAATTCTCAGTACTATGGCTATTGGTTCGATGGTAGGTGCAGTATTGCCTATCCCAAGGCTCCCTACTTCTCCCTCTGTCTCTCCTCTGGATGGATTCGGCTTCTTTTGAACCTCAAGTCCAACTTCTACATACGCTAAAGAGAGTACTGCATTTAGAGTGGCTATAGCCAATGATTGGCCTGAGGTAAGGGCTATCGTGTGTCCCGCTTAGGTCCACTGCTGGTATATCAAGTGGGATATAGGGCCTTTTCACTGTCTTTGAGGTAGTGGGAGTCCCAGTGAGGTTCTATTTTGGTGATCAATCAACTTCTCATTAACAATTTCTCTTCTCATCATTTCCACCAAGGCATCATAAGAAGTGGGATTTTTGTTTTGCACGTCCCTCCAGAGTAGGGTGTTCATGTTGAGGCCTCCTCTTAGAGCACTCGTCTGTGAAGAGAGCTAAGTAGCTTTTCAAGGTTTCACCTTCCTACTACCCCATGTCTTGCAGCATTTGGATGGGGCTTCCCTTTCTTTACTAGACAAATACTGGTTTAAAAAGGCCTTTTTAAGGTCTAGCCAACTTTTGATGCTGCCAGATGGATACGGCTGTACCAAATTTCTGCAGCCCCAGATAGAGTGAGATGAAAAGCTTTGTATTTTAGCGTTGGCGAGGCTCCTCGTAGAGACATGTGGGTCTTGTAGTTGTTGAGGTATTTTGTCGGATCACTTTTTCCTTTCGTATTTGGGTATCTTTGATGGCACAAAATGATTTAGAACTGGGGTGCTTCTCAACTCTTGGGAGAAGGGCAAGTTTTCGTCATCATCATCCAACTCAAATGATCTGCATGGACCATCAATCATTTTCCTCTGTCTAATAACGTTGAGGTTGTGATATTTCTGCTTGATTTCTCAAGTTCACCTCTTCTCTTCTCTCTCGCCTATTTATAGGCAGAGGTGGAATCCCTGATGTTCATACTCATGGTATTGTTTTTGTCTTCTTTGAACAGTGGGTGGTTGATGGGAACTATTTCTAGGACTTGACAGTCTAATTTGATCAAAAATGCTGTTGGACCTTTGAGGTTCATGTTCTTGAGTATATTATGGTGGAAAATTTCCTTCCTGTAGCATGTTATCACTGGGTCGACTTGTAACGTAGTTAGTAGAGGTGTCTACTTCTACCTCTCTCTCTGATGGGCTGATATCCCTGCCATGCGCTTGAGGGTATGCTGTCGTGTCATTCTCCTCACCTTCTTTGGGAAACATTCCATGCCAAGGCGCTTGATATCCTGCCTGTTGGTTCATTTGCATGAGTAACTGCTGCATGGCATCATTCTATTGGCCATGTTTTTCATATTCGTGGCCATTTTCCCTACCGCTAAGCATGTTGTCGTACCGCATGCATGTTCACATTTGTGCGGAGGACCTCTTCTTTAGAAGCCCCTTGCTACCTATTTCTACTCTACGATCCATGGTGACTAGAACTCATTGCGAGTATTTGACTTTGAGCTAAAAATAGGTGCTTTAAGTGCTCTTTCTTTGCAGCGATTCTTTCTTCAAGAACCGTACACTTCTTCAAGGTTCTGCTTTGGATGACTTTTACCACAAGAATGTTCATGGTTATGGTGTCGAATTTTCCTACAGACAGCGACAATCTATTGACCCTAAAAAACATGATATTAGATCCCAAGGCCTCTCACGTCCACGCAAGCTGAATTCATGCACACTTGAACAAACCGTTAGTCACACGTAGCCTTCTCCGGAGGGGATGGAGTTAGCCACATGCACTCCAACTGTCAATTCAGTTAGAGAAATAGTTTAGAATGTGGGAGAGCTTTGAACGTGAGCCTCCAATTAATAAAAAGGGGGTCGACTTGGGAGTGAATAACTAAAAAATGTATGTAGCAGCATATAACTTTTAGAGTCTAAACTTGCATTACCCTGGAATGACACTAAGTGTGAACTTTTATACTTACTAAAAATGAATGGGGTCCATTAGATAATAGTACACATCACCTCATCCAAATTACTTCCATTTCTCATCATATACATCAATCAATCCCCGCCTTAAATGCTATTACCACTTTCATATCCATAAATCCTATCTTGTACTTTTAGACCTGACCAAATAGGATGGCGGCGGCGACGGTGGCAGTGAGTTGTCTTGTCAACTGACGTGGTGAGATTCATTCAAGATCTCGCCACTGCCTCGTCCTGAGCCGGCTCTGTCAATGGGATCTACTTGTAGAGGGGTCTGTCCAGGAGCTTTATGTGAGAAAGAAGGGTCGTTCACACCTGGACCGGCTCGCCCACACGTAGCTGGGCTATCCTAGGCCAGCGTATGAGGCATGGGCCCCCGAACTATTTGCCACTTAGACCATTCCGCCCCCTTCTTGAGTCCTAATTTTTCAAGATGTAACAGTATTCATATATATTTATCTGTGTTTCCCCTTTTTTTGTTCAATTTATATTTTTGTTAGGATCCTGGTGTTCATTTTAATAAAAATTCTGTTTTGTATGGTTTTATCTCATTTTTATCTCGTTTTTACCACAACGATTTAATATGCTTAGCATTTCCTTACATATGTAGTTGTGATCGAGAATAATGAGAATTTGGGTGGTGGCGCTTATTTTGTGCCTTCACATCGCGTGAGTGGAAGAATAAAAGTTGTTAGAAAGTAAATAACTTTAGGCCAAAAACACGTGTGTCAAGAATTAGGTAAAAATACTTTATGTGACTTGAATACAACATCAAAATCTACATGATTAAAGCAAGTTTGTAATACGAATTACATGATATCACTAAAAACTTCATAAAATCAACATAAAACGATATGAACTTGCTCCCGTACCGAGTTTTTAAAAGCCGACTCTGATGCTAGAGATTTGTTTTCCTCTTTTATTCTTTTAGAGTATGGATATATAAAGATCTAAACAATAGCTTCATGATAGTTAAGAAAATGTGCATTAAACTAGAAATGGATCTTCAATGTTTATAGAGTTTTGCTATGATCTAATTACATTTAATTAATTGTTTGTACGAACTTCCAACAGCCTTTAGTTTACAATTAAAAGCAGCTCTACCGGCCAAAATTGAAGACTTTTTTTTTTCGATGGCCGGAAAAAATTCATTCAAGATGACTCTTTGAAATTAGGGGACATCTTTGTGTTTAGATAGATGGGGACAATTTATTTGATATAAAATTTCTGGGGTTGTCAAGTTTTGATAAGGAGGCTCTTGGACATTTCAATATGAGTGTCGAGGATAAGAATGAAGAAAATTACGAAGTAGAAGCAGAGCAAGTGGCTAATAGTAAGTTGGGCATTTTTTTTCGTCCATTTTTTCAATTAATGATATTATGTAATTCATTATTTTTTCAAATTTAATAACAATGGTACCAACTGATTAAGATGGAGCTAGCAAAGAGGGTAATGTTGAAAGCAATGAAGACCTATATTACATGGAGTTAAAGGATGACAATGAGGAGGATATTCATGACAGTGATGACAATTCCGAAGTTTACAAGGAGATTGAGTAAGACGAAGATGAGAATGGCAAAGAGGATGACACTGAAAAGAATGAAGATGAGACACAAGAAGATGGAGAAACAGAAGCGGAACTAGTGGCTGATGGTGAGTTCTGAGTTTATTTATGCCCATTTTCCCAATTGATTTGATTTATACCTTTCAGTTTGTATAATTTCATACTGATGGTATTGGTTGGTTAAGGTTGACCACTTCAATGTCTCCTTGATCCTTGTGGTAATGACATTTTCAATTCAGGCTTGACTATCCGGTCAAGAAATCCTTAATTTTTCACTAAAATGAGAAAATCGAGGCCTAATGATTTTGTAAGACTTGCGTTCATGTTCCTAAGTGACTCCAGCTTATGAATTATGTATAATTTGTGGTGTTTTGAGTTAATAATGGATAATTTGTGGCAGTATATCTCCAAGGAGGCAATTAAGGACTTCCAGCTGGACAATCTACTTGAAGGGATGTTCCACATTGATCCACAAGACACATAATTTCAGGTGTAAATTATAAGATGGAAGGATGACCGCGTGTGGTATAGAGAAGGCTGGAAAAGTCTGTTGGAAGAGTGATAAATCTCAAACGAAATGAAGAAAATAAAATTTAGGTTAGAAATTTAAGAGAAGAAAATTTTTCTCCAAAACTTATATTTTTCTGTGATGATAAAATACTACAAATGAGCAACATATTTATACTACATTTGGTACGTAAGAATTAATTGTTAACGCATGAATTTTAACACTCATTAAAATTCGTAGATACGTGAATAGTAAATAAATTAATCCATAATAACTCTAAATTCATATAGATCAAGATTCATCGAGTGACCGTTCATTCAACTCTAGACTAATATTCTAAAATCCTCTAGACTCAAATAACACCAAGTTTCTCCTTCAATTTA
This sequence comes from Fraxinus americana, assembly GCA_035079005.1. Taxonomy (NCBI): domain Eukaryota; kingdom Viridiplantae; phylum Streptophyta; class Magnoliopsida; order Lamiales; family Oleaceae; genus Fraxinus; species Fraxinus americana. The sequence continues at coordinate 5,360,632 of CM068727.1, read as the reverse complement.
ACGAAAGTTTCGGTCTTCAATGCCTTTGTAAAAATGTCTGCAACTTGATATTGTGTCTTGCAATGCTTGACCACTACTTCTCCTTCTTTGATCAAATCCTAAATGTAACCAATCAGCCATAGAGCTCGACAATCAGCTGCACACAAAGCAATATACTCTGCTACTGTAGAAGAGAGAGCAACAACAGAATGTTTCTTTGAAGACTAAGAAATTGCACCAGAACCAATATTAAAAATAGACCCTCGACGTACTTTTGTGATTATCTTTATCTCCTCCCCAGTCATTGTCACTGTAACCAATCAAGATTGATTCTTGAAGTCTCTTGTAATGAATCCCATGATCAATAGTACCAACAACATAATGCAGGATCCTTATACCAGCTTCCAATGACTTTTCTTTAGTGAAGTTATAAATCTACTCTACATGCAATCAACAAACATCAAATATGGCCTTCTTGTTGTTAAATACATTAGACTTACCACTAAACTTTGATAAAGACTGGCATCAACTTCTTCTCTCCCATCATCTTTACTTAACTTTAAATTTGCCTCCATAGGAGTACTACAAGGAACAACACTATTCATTCTAAATTTCTTTAACAAGTCTTTTGCATACTTCTGTTGAGAAATGATAATTCCTTCACATATTTGTTTCTCCACCATGATCAGAACGTAAACTTTTTATTTTATATCCACTCCGATTTTCAACAAAAGCCTTGAATGTTTTGAAGCATTCAGAAACTCCATTTTTTCTTTAAGTAGATAAATCCATGTCTTTCTACTGTAATCATCAATGAAAGTGAGAAAATAATGATTACCTCCATTTGACGGTATTCTTATAGGTCTACATAAATCAGTGTGAACTAATTCAAGTGGCTTTGAGGCTCTCCATGATTTGTCAACTGGAAATTGATTACGATGATGCTTCCCGAGAATGCATGCTTGATAAGCTTGATGACCTCTCTGACTAATGTTTGTCATTCCTCTCACCATATGATTTTGACTGTTACATCTCAAATTTTTAGTCAAAAGTCAATGGTTGAATTGTCAAGGTCAAGGTCAATATGGACTTAATTGGAATAATTTATTTTTCTTGGGACTTATTTTATATTCAAGATAATTGAGGGTTAAGGTGGTTTAAATTAAAAGTTAAGGACTTACTTATTTTATCATTGGAAGTTGGGGGATAACTTTGCAAAAGCCCATAACTTTGGTAAGTTAATAACCCATTTCTTTTCATTTTTCCCCACCATTTACGTAGAGGAGCTGGGCAGAGAGCAGAGACCGAAAAAAAGAGAAGAAAAAGGGGAAAAGAAGAAGGAAAAGAAGGGGAAAAAGAGGAAGAAAAGGAGAAGAAGGTAAGGTGGTTATCCAACTTGATTTCGATTTTTATTTTAGCTATTTTCTTAGAAGTAGAGATATGTTATGTTAATTTCTAGGGTTTTAATTGGGTTCGAAAATTTCTAATTTTAGGGGACAAATCATGATTTTTAGCTCAAGTTTCCTTGGTGGTTAGCTTCCATTTACATTTAAGGTAAGAAATGTTATTTTTGGGCAAACCCTAGATTTTCCATTGGATGTTTGAATAAGTATTGTTAGTGGGAATTGTAGTGGTGATGTAATACTTACAAGAAAGCATGATTTTATGGAATAAAATGTATGTTTAATTGGTTGGATGTTAATTATTAGTTGTTACTTGATTGAAGGAGATATTTGTAGTTAATCTTAGAATGAATGTTATGTTGATTATTTGGGTATTAGTAAGTGGACTAGAAAATGAAATTGGTTCCATTTGATTAAAGGAATAATTTGGGACATCTAGTCAAGTATCGAGAAATTTAGTTGTAGTATTATAATATTGCATTTTAGAGGTTTCCTAACTTGATAGTGGTTGAATTAGTTATCTTGTATGGTTTTTCAGGTGGTGACACAGAGTGTAGCGACCGAGAACTTTTGAATAATATAAAATTAATTCTCGAAAAAACGTGTCGCTCGACTTTAACCTAATTTTTAAGAAATAGCACGTTCGTCTAGCCGTTATAAAATTGAATTCAAATCTATTCGATTAAATCCAATCTCGAATAATAATTTTATTATCAATTTCAATTTATTTTATTTAAATTCAATTTTTATTTATTTCAAGTCCAATTACATAAGCCCAATTTTAAGCCCAATTATATAAGTCCAACACCTTAAATTTCAATTCTTTTAGCCCAATTTATTTTAGTCCATTACATTTAAGCCCAATTATGTCGGCCCAAACATTGATGTTTAGGCCCAATCCATTTAGGATTCCTTACAACCCAATAGGCCCAAGTGGCACATAGGGATTTGTGCCCTAAAAATTCCTATTTTATTTACCATCATCTCTCTCCATTTTCCACTACTCACGCAGCCAAAATCATAGTTGGTAAGAAATTGTCTCTCTCTCCAACTTTCTCTCCATTCCCAGGTGAAACACCATTGATGCTAGAAAATCCATTTCTAGCATCAACAGTGTAATCATCAATACAATGCAATCACCAACACTGCACAATGCAGCCATTTCACAAACCATCACTGCAATCACCATCTCCAAAACCATAGCCAAAACACCAACCCGACTGCAAACCCAATGCCGACCGTCCACCGATTACGACACACACAGCTGCGACTTCAACCTAAGCTTCGAACACCAAGCTACAGCCAGCCTCACCCAAAAATTCACCTTAAACCACTACAATAAAACCAAAGAACAGGAAGACACCAGACTTACCATTTTCGGCTCACCCAACAACCACCAAGCTGCAACCTCGACACCACCACCTCCAACTTACGAGACCATCACCATACGACAATCAACCCAGAACCACCATTAGAATTCCACCATCCAGCTGCACCAAAACCCCACTGAAAAACGAGACCTTAGCCAAGCTTGCCCATCACTCAACCTATGAAACCGAGACCAACACTACCCCGACTCCCGGCTCGAACCCGTTTCTCGAACTCCGGCTGAACGAACCACCAGGACTAGCTCCCAAAAGCAGAGACCTCAACTTTGAAACCAACTCCACACAACCACCAAGCCAGGAGCAAAGCCCGAAGTCGAGCACACCAGAACCGCCTCAGCCGAAATCAAACCATCCAAATTCCACCAAATCGAGAACCAAATCAACCCCAGCTTGATCCACAAAACCCCGAAGCAAAACCCCAGACAAGAAAAGAAATCAAAACCAGACCTTACCTCGGAAATGTTGAACCCGAGCCCTTATGCCTCGGTTTGAACCTCATTTCGAGCCCAAAGCCCCAAATAAACCCCCCACCTACCTCTATGACCAGGCGCCACCACCGCCGTGGTCAGTGAATGGCGAGATTTGAGGAAGGGCTTCGCCCCTTTCCCCCCTTCCCCGTCGCTCGTCCTCTCTCTCTGTAATGAGAGAGAGGGATGAAAGTTTTATTTTGTTTTTGTTTTGTTTTTGGTTTTTATTGATTTGATTTTTATTTTAGATTTTAGTTTAATTTTTGATTTTAGAAGTTATAACCACTATTGAGTTTTAAAACGTTTATTTAAGTCCATATGTTTTAAATGTTTTTAATTCCAGTCCTTTAATTTTATTTCAGTTTTAGTAAATGTTAAATTTAGTCCCTAGTTTATATAAGTTATTATTTCAGCCCCTAAACTTTTATATTCAATTTTATGATTTTACAATTTAGTCCTTAACTTATAAAAGATCAATTTCGCCCTTAAACTTTTATTTCGGTTTTCAATAGCTTCTAATTAAGTCCCTAGGTTCTATTTTTCACATTTAGCCACAATACTTTGAAAATAGTATTTTTAGCACTTAGATTTGTCAAATGCAATTTAATAAATTTCCAATTTAGCCCCTATACTTTATTTTATCTTTTTAAGCCATTTATTTCAATTCAAATAATTTTCAATTAAGCCCTTAAACTTAATTTCAACACTTTAAAACTTTAAAATTCGAAATACTAATTCAAACTTATTTCCTATTTTTGGCTAGACGATACGTACGAGCAATTAGGAGCTTGAAGTTATTTTCCCGCTCACTTTTCACGCAACTCGAAACAATTGAGGTAGACTCGCCACCATTAATTAGTTTAAATTATAATTTCATGCTTTATGTGAATTACGTGATTTATATGCTTTATGCATAGGATGAGAATGTGTCATATGAATTATATGATATTGTTATGCTTGCCATAACTTATATGCTTAATTGCATGAGAAAGAAAGAAAGAAAGAATCTCTTATGAGATAAGAAGAGAATGTTATGCATAACTTATGTGCTTCATCCGCACAAGAAAGAAAGACTACCCACAACCCATGTTTTTAAAGAGCCTATGATTTTCAAGAAAATGAGCCCAAGATGATATCACATTGTATATTGCATAAGTGTGTTTTCAATTATTCTGTAAATTTTTTATCGGCGATGAGTCTACTGAGTATTTCTTTGAAATACTCATTCTGCTATTTTAACAATATTTGCAGACTTCGGAGGCGAACGTGATTGATCCGGCAGTGGTGGCAAAATAAAATTTGATTATCGAAATTATTAAATTTTCGAGTTTATGTATTGAAACATTGTTAACGTGTTTTTCGTTTCCGCTATTCCAAAACACGATATTTAGATTTTGAACAATTATCCAATATATTTTAATTGCCGACGTAGTTTTCAATTGCAAATGTGATTTTAAAATTAGGTCATTTCCGCAAAATTGATTGACAAAATTAGGGCAAAAGATGATGACGTGGCAATCCGGGTTAACAGAACTCGGGGCGCTACGACAGTATCGAACGATCTGGTTTTTACGTAATGCGGCAAATTTTAAAAAAAAAAAAAAGAGAGAATTTTCAAAGAAAATTTTTAAAGAGATTATTTTATTTAATTATTCTTTTGGACGGTTGCCCTTTCTGCTACCATTCAATCCGTCGACTCCGAAGGTAAGGAAGTTATTGAAATTTCTTTGTTATGTTATTTCGGATCTTTGTTTTACGATTTACGAGATTTAGAAGAAAGAGAAAGAAGCGTATCCAGATTAGAAAGAAAGAAAGAAAAGAAAAGACGAGTTTGAGCATAATTGGAAATAATTTTCTAAATTTTACGTCCTCGTAAATTTTAACTAATAAGAGATGAATAACCACGTAATTGGACTTTGCATAATTGGTTTAGGACATGGCACCCGTTCGTAGAAATGCACCCGGTGATGTAGAACAAGGCTGCTAGAGATTACGACCGCTTCGAGGCCTAGATTTGATTGGACAATTGCCCAACACATAAACGGTTGAATGTCGTACGGGAGCGGGCCATACGACATGGCTCGTGACTGTGTCGCCGATCGATTCACCACTTACTCTCGACTTTCCGCGGCGACTATGCGGAAGTAGCTGTGTAACATATACATGGATGCTCTCCGTCACCTAATGTGGATATGGGATATGATACATTGCGTGAGATTTGTGGCATATTGGCCCATGTATTTTGAGCACTTGAGGGTTGTGCACGAAGGGGAGCGAACATGAGCCATGCGAGCACGAACGGTGCGAGAAGATGAGTTAGCACCGAGGGGCAATCCAGGGAGGAACCGAGAAGAGGAAGAAGATCCGAGGAAGACCCGAGAAGAGGAAGAAGATCCCGAGGAAGACCCGAGAAGAAGAAGAAGATCCCGAAGAAGACCACGAAGAAGAAAGAACCGAGAGGAAGAGCAGTCCGGCGTTGGGAGAATACCGGACACCGAATCATGTGTGAAAGAAGAATAGAGAGATAGGATCTAGAGTAGGTTTGACATCATTGTATAAAGGAAATTGGAAATGTTCGGCATACATGCCTTCTATTCATGTACCCGCACCAAAAGAAGTTGAATTATTAATGAAATGATGCATGTTTAGAAAAGGCCCAGACTTACAAGGAGAAGAGATTGGTAGCACCTTCGAGGTTAGTTTGCGATCGGGAGAAACTATCGATACTAATAAGATAGTCGAGCGGTACAAATAGATTTTGATGGTCAAGTTTTGGAGCGAGACTTGAATATTATGCGAATGAAAGATTTCGATATTATTCTAGGTATGGATTAGCTCGGCACCAACCGTGCTTAGCAATTATGTGCCGCGAGAAGGAGGTTATTTTTCGTAAAGATGGTGAAGAAGTATTCGGATTTTTATGGGACGAGGATCGAGGTACTTCCTACTTTGATTTCGACTTTACAAGCGGAAAAGCTATTAGCCGAGGATAGTTGTCATGGCTATTTGGTTAGTCTTCAAGACAAACCCGTAGATGAGATTACTACGGATTCGGTGCGGTAGTATGTGAATATGGTGACGTTTTTCAGACGATCTACCGGCACTCCGCTCAGGATAGGCAAGTGGAATTTTCCATCGATTTGGTACCAAGGGCCCTTTGTTTCTAAAGCTCCGTACACATGGCACCAAAAGAGTTGCAAGAATTGAAGGTGCAATTAGAGGAATTGCTAGAGAATGGTTTTATCGAGGCAAGTGTATCCCCGTGGGGGCACTGTCTTGTTTGTAAAGAAAGAAGAACGAAAGCATGAGGATGTGTATCGACTATCGAGAACTTAACAAGTTGACGATAAGGAATAAGTATCCCTACCCGGGATCGAAGACTTATTCGATCAGTTGAAAAAATCTTGCAATCTTCTCGAAGATTGATTTGAGATCTGGGTACCATCGGCTAAAGGTTCGCGGTGACGTACGAACGAGCGTTCGGGACACGATATGGACATTATGAGTTCACGGTGATGCCGTTCGGTCTTACGGCTTTGCAATATTTATGGACTTGATGAACCGAGTTTTCCATCAGTATCTTGATAAATTCGTTATTGTTTTTATCGATGATATACTGATCTACTCCAGGGATTCCGCACAACATGAAGAACATTTGAGGATTGTGTTGGAAACGCTGATGTGAATTTTGGCTTGAAAGAGTAGGTTTCTTAGGTCATATTGTTACAGCTAAAGGTATCGAGGTCGATCCTTCTAAGGTTGAAACCGTAACAAATTGGCCAACACCTGCAAATGTTGGAGATGTGAGAAGCTTTCTTGGATTAGCTGGATATTATCGGCGATTCATAGAGGGTTTTTCTAAAAATAGCAGGTTCTATGACTCAGTTGACCAGAAAGGGAGTTAAGTTCCAGTGGACAGAACAATGTGAACAAAGCTTTCAGAAACTTAAGAGACGGCTATTTCGTTTCGGCACCAGTCTTTGACGATACGAGATGGATACGAAGGTTTCGTTATTTACACCGATGCATCCAAACATGGTTTAGGTTGTGTTTTGATGCAGAATGGCAAAGTGATAGCATATGCTTCAAGACAGTTGAAGCCACATGAGAAGAATTACCCGACACATGATTTAGAGCTCGCAGCTGTTGTGCACGCTCAATGTGAGATTTACACCGATCACAAGAGTCTCAAGTATTTCTTCACTCAGAAGGAATTGAACATGCGACAACGTCGATGGCTAGAGTTGGTAAAAGACTATGACTGCACCATTCTTTACCACCCGGGTAAAGCAAATAAGGTTCTTAAACGCTTTGAGCGAAAGGACCTTAGGACGATTATCGGCTTTGGGAACGACGCAAGATCGATTGATTCGAGATTTGAGGAATCTAAGAATGAAATGCGGGAACCCCATCGGTCAAGGATCTTCTAAATTGGCAAATCGAGCGTTAAACCGGAGCTTGAGAGGTCGGATTATAACGGCTCAAGCGGAGATAAATTTTTGGAAAAGATCGAGAACGAAGTTGGAGCGGCAAGAGAATAGGTTCGAGATTGCCTACGATAAGGCACTTATATTCGGAAGGACGTCTCTGTGTACCCAAGGATGAACATATCGAGAATGAGATTTTGTGAAGCTCATTAGGCACCATATGCATGCCACCGCGGGGAGGAACGAAGATGTATCGTGATTTGCGCAATACCTTTTGGTGGAGAAACATGAAGGGATGTATTGCAAAATTTGTCTCTCGATGCATGACGTGTCGACAAGTTAAAATTTGAACACCGAGAGACCATTAGGATTATTAAATCCCTTGGATATACGGAATGGAAATGGGAGAAAATTTCCATGGATTTCGTAACGAGGTTACAGAAATCGGTGAAAGGACATGACGCTATTTGGGTTATCGTAGATCGACTTACGAAGTCGACTCATTTCCTACCAATCGAGAATGACTCTCGATGTGGATCGATTATCCCGATTGTATGTTAGAGATTGTTAGACTTCATGGAGTACCGGTTCCATTGTATCGAGATAGAGACCAGAGATTTACATCTAGATTACGGAAGAGTTTGCAAGTAGCGATGGGTACTAAATTAAATTTTAATCTTTGCCCACCATCCCCGGAACCGATGGACGGTCGACGCACAGATTCGAGACACTAGAAGATATGCTTAGAGCTTGCGTACTAGATTTGAGTGGTAATTGGGAGACTACTCCATTAGTGGAATTTGCCTACAATAATAGTTTCCGAGGCTACTATTGGAATGGCACCATATGAGGCACTTTATGGACGACGATGTCGATCACCGATCTATTGGGATGAAGTAGGCGAGAGAAGAATTTTAGGTCAGGAATTGGTTGAAAGGACGATTGAGGCTATTGATAAGATCGGACTACGGATCAAAGCGCTCAAGATAGACGAAGAAAAAACTATAGATCAAAGGAGAAAAGACTTAGAATTTGAAATTGGAGAGAAAGTATTTTTGAAAGTAGCTCTATGAAAGGAACTATTCGCTTCGGCAAGAGAGGAAGTTAAGACCTCGTTTTATCGGACCATTCGAGATATTAGAGAAAGTGGGTAACGTGGCTTATCGTTTGGCGTTGCCGCCAGGAGCTATCGGCCGTACGACGTTTTCCACGTTTCCACAATGAAAGTATATCCACGATCAAGTCACGTGGTAAATCTTGAGACTATTTCGATTGAGAGGAATCTGTCCTATGAGGAGACACCTATGTGCATTATAGAAAGAAAAGTCCATGTCTTAAGAAACAAAGAGATTCCTTTAGTCGAAGTCGATGGGGTAGACGGGATAGCGATGAAGCTACTTGGGAGAAAGAGGAAGAGATTAGGCCAAGTATCCGGATATATTAGATCAAGTAAGTTTAAATTTCGAGGACGAAATTATTTTAAGGAGGTAAGGTTGTGGCGGCCAAAGAACTTTTGAATAATATAAAATTAATTCTCGAAAAACGTGTCGCTCGACTTTAACCTAATTTTTAAGAAATAGCACGTTCGTCTAGCCGTTATAAAATTGAATTCAAATCTATTCGATTAAATCCAATCTCGAATAATAATTTTATTATCAATTTCAATTTATTTTATTTAAATTCAATTTTTATTTATTTCAAGTCCAATTACATAAGCCCAATTTTAAGCCCAATTATATAAGTCCAACACCTTGAATTTCAATTCTTTTAGCCCAATTTATTTTAGTCCATTACATTTAAAGCCCAATTATGTCGGCCCAAACATTGATGTTTAGGCCCGATCCATTAGGATTCCTTACAACCCGATAGGCCCAAGTGGCATGGGGATTTGTGCCCTAAAAATTCCTATTTTATTTACCATCATCTCTCTCCATTTTCCACTACTCACATAGCGGCCAAATCATAGTTGGTAAGAAATTGTCTCTCTCTCTCCAACTTTCTCTCCATTCCCAGGTGAAACACCATTGATGCTAGAAAATCCATTTCTAGCATCAACAGTGTAATCATCAATACAATGCAATCACCAACTTGCACAATGCGGCCATTTCACAAACCATCATTGCAATCACCATCTCCAAAACCATGGCAAACACCAACCCAGTACAAACCCAGTGCGGCCGTCCACCCGATTCACGGCTTCACCACAGCTGCAGCTTCAACCTAAGCTTCGAACACCAAGCTACGACCCGGCCTCACCCAAAAATTCACCTTAAACCACTACAATAAAACCAAAGAACAGGAAGACACCAGACTTACCATTTTCGGCTCACCCAACAACCACCAAGCTGCAACCTCGACACCACCACCTCCAACTTACGAGACCATCACCATACGACAATCAACCCAGAACCACCATTAGAATTCCACCATCCGAGTGCACCCAAAGCCCCGCCTAAAAAACGAGACCTCGGATTTGCCCATCACTCCAACCTATGAAACCGAGACCAACACTACCAGCTCCCGGCTCAAACCCGTTTCTCGAACTCCGGAAAACGAACCACCAAACTAGCTCCCAAAAACGAGACCTCAGCTTTGAGGAAACCAACTCCACACAACCACCAAACCGGAGCAAAGCCCGAAGTCGAGCACACCCAAAACCGCCTCAAACCAGAAATCAAACCATCCAAATTCCACCAAATCGAGACCAAATCAACCCCAAGCAGTCCACCAAAACCCCAAGCAAAACCCAAACCAGAAAAAGAAATCAAAACCCAAGACCTTACCTCGGAAATGTTGAACCGAGCCCTTATGCCTCGGTTTGAACCTCATTTCGAGCCCAAAAGCCCCAAATAAACCCCCCCCCCACCGACCCCTATGATCGGCGCCACCACCGCCGGTCGGTGGTCTTGAATTTGAGGAAGGGGCTTCGCCCCACTTTCCCACTTCCACAAGTCGCTCGTCCTCTCTCTCTGTAATGAGAGAGAGAGGGATGAAAGTTTTATTTTGTTTTTGTTTTGTTTTTGGTTTTTATTGAATTGATTTTTATTTTAGATTTTAGTTTAATTTTGATTTTAGGAGTTATAACCCTAACCCCCAAGTTTTAAAACGTTTATTTAAGCCCATATGTTTTAAATGTTTTAATTTCAGTTCCTTAAATTTTATTTTCAGTTTAGAAGTTATTTAATTTAGTCCCTAGTTTATATAAGTTATTATTTCAGCCCCTAAACTTTTATATTCAATTTTAACAGATTTACAATTTAGTCCTTAACTTATAAAAGATCAATTTCAGCCCTTAAACTTTTATTTTCAGTTTCAATAGCTTCTAATTAAGTCCCTAGAGTTCCTATTTTTCACATTTAGCCACAATACTTTGAAAATAGTATTTTTAGCACTTAGATTTGTCAAATGCAATTTAATAAATTTCCAATTTAGCCCCTATACTTTATTTTATCTTTTTAAGCCATTTATTTCAATTCCAATAATTTTCAATTAAGCCCTTAAACTTAATTTCAACACTTTAAAACTTTAAAATTCGAAATACTAATTCAAACTTATTTCCTATTTTTGGCTAGACGATACGTACGAGCAATTAGGAGCTTGAAGTTATTTTCCCGCTCACTTTTCACGCAACTCGAAACAATTGAGGTAGACTCGCCACCATTAATTAGTTTAAATTATAATTTCATGCTTTATGTGAATTACGTGATTTATATGCTTTATGCATAGGATGAGAATGTGTCATATGAATTATATGATATTCTTATGATTGCCATAACTTATATGCTTAATTGCATGAGAAAGAAAGAAAGAAAGAATCTCTTATGAGATAAGAAGAGAATGTTATGCATAACTTATGTGCTTCATCCGCACAAGAAAGAAAGACTACCCACATTGTTTTTAAAGAGCCTATGATTTTCAAGAAAATGAGCCCAAGATGATATCACATTGTATATTGCATAAGTGTGTTTTCAATTGATACGTAAATTAATTATAAGTGATGAGTCTCTGAGTATTTCTTGAAATACTCGTGCCTTATTTTAACAATATTTGAGACTTGATGACGTGATTGATCCGGCAGTGGTGCAAAATAAAATTTGATTATCGAAATTATTAAATTTTCGAGTTTATGTATTGAAACATTGTTAACGTGTTTTTCGTTTCCGCTATTCCAAAACACGATATTTAGATTTTGAAAAATTATCCAATATATTTTAATTGCCGACGTAGTTTTCAATTGCAAATGTGATTTTAAAATTAGGTCATTTCCGCAAAATTGATTGACAAAATTAGGGCAAAAGATGATGACATGGCAATCCGGGTTAACAGAACTCGGGGCGCTACACAGAGATTGGAAAAGCCTACCGATCTTTATAGGCTGTAGCTTATTTTGAGTGAGTGGAAAAACTTATTTTTCAGAAATAAATAGTTATTGAATTTATATCGGATTAGAAAGTTAATTATTTTATATAACTGGTTTAAAAGCATGATTTTTCAGAATCAAATGGATTTCATACTCAATTCTTTTAAAGTTAAATTAAGTTCATTTGATCATTTCTCTAGCATGTTGTATTCATATGTTATATTTCAGTATATTTAAAGTTATTTTAAAACCACTAGAAAGTACCCAGGTGATTTTGATACTGCTGATGTGAATGCGTTTCCACAGTGTATGACATCATATGGTTATTTTACCCGACCTACATTGATGTGAATGTGTTTCCACAGTGTATGGTCAAATATGGTGATTTTACCCGCTCTACACTATTGTGAATGTGTTTCCATAGTGTATGACCAGATTATAGCTCTGCGCGCGTATGACCCAGTCTACGAATTTGGGAATTTCAGAATCGAATAGCTTTGCCATGTATATCGGTACTTATCGGTACATGAGTAAGGTTATTCAGGGTACCTTTTGGTGTGATATTTCAGTATTTCTACAGCTTATTGGATTTTCAGTTATAGAATTCAAATTAGTCAGTTTTCAGTAAATGACTTTCAGCTTATAGCATTGATCAGTAAAAGATTTCAGAGATTTTCATTTATACTAGATTGCTTACATCGTTATGCTTTATAGTAAATTATTTAGAATGAAAAATAAAGGATTTTATGATGCAATCATGTTTTAAGTTTTTTTTATTTAAAGTATTATCTGATTTCATATTTTTCTTAAGATTCCAAAGAGGTAGGATTTTTAGAAAATATGCATAAATGAAAGGAAATATTCTTATTTATAATTATCCACTCACTGAGTTGCAAGCCCACATATTTTTCCACTTCTTTTCTTATCAGATAGTAGCTGAGTTGAGAAGCATTGGAGCCTAGTTGTCCACCGTGTAGAGCCACATTTTGTCTATAATTGTATGACTCATTTTGTCAATTTACATAGAACATATTTTTGGGGTACATGCATTAGTTGTCGGAAGTTAAGGTTGTAATTTCATGTATCCATGTCATGGGCTCATTGCATATTGAGTATTTTGAGACTTTTGAAGTAAAATGGTTGTAATTGTCGACTTTCTTGCTTTGTTTTTGGAATGGTTTGATTTTTGAGGGACTGGTGTACCCTATTTAAAAACATATGTTCTGGTTGGAGAAGTTTGATTATTTTTCAGGTGGTTTTGGTCCAACTTACAGGGGAAACTCTGTCAAAATTTTTATAAAAGTGGGTCATAGTTAGAACTAGTTATAGTCGCTTTGGTGGTAGGTCGGCACTTAGTTGGTATCTATCATCGGCGCACGACACGTGTCAGGTCTATTAGGGTGACTTGGGATGGGTCGTGACATTGACACATATGAGACAATGGGCTAAAACTCAAATGTCCGTACCGAAAATGCCACAACCATGAAATATCATTTACCAAAGTGATGAAACGTGTGCTATAGCCATATGAAGACCATCCGTGCCTTTGATCTCGCACTTATCATCTCTGAAATTAACGTTATATCCCGTTTGAAGAATATATCCAACACTCAATAGGTTATGTTTAAGACCTTAAACATAGAACACATCGGTGATTCGTTTGACTCCTTTCTTTGTCCGAATAAGAATGTCACATTTTCATTTTACTTGAAGTCGCTTGTGACTTCACTTTTGAGAGAATCATCCAAAATTGTAAAAATGTCTTTATTGTCGGTCATGTGATTACTGCAACCACTATCAAGATACCTGACATTTTCAGCGACAACTTCTTGTGTTCTACAGGCTAGAAAAAGTGCATCTTCATCATTATTTTGTTCACCGTGCATAAAGTTTGAATTATTTTTGCCACCATCATTCATCTTAACCTGTAATCCACTTTAGTATGACCAAAACGATTGCAATTGTAGTACTGTATATAAGAGAAATTACAACGACCTCTGCTTTGGCCTCTTCATCGGCCTCTTCCTTTTCCTCGGCCTAAAAAAGAACTTGATTCTTCCTTGCTTTCTTTGTGTTATTCTGGGACTATAAATTTCTACCACCTCCACGTCCACCTCTTCATCCTTTAAAATTTTGCCTAAAAGAAGCTTGAGATTGAAAGGCATGTTCTAAATGAACAGTATCAAATTGCTTCAATCTAAGCTCGTGAGATTGGAGAGATCCCATCAAACTATTTACTCAAATTTTTTAGTCATGCGACTGAGAATTTTCTCAACAATTCTCTGATTTGAAATTCATTCTCCATTTACTTTCAATTGATTAACAATTGAGAAAACATGATTAAAATAGGGATAGTTTGTTAAAAGGGATAGTCAAACAATGTAGTTGAATAAAAAACATTTTCTCAATATTTATAGGTGAAATGGCCTCAATTAAAAAATACAATAAATAAACATTATCAAATGTCTAAAATATCTCTATCAAGAAAAGAGTCAAACACCCTTTCAATCCAATCAAATTTCCCAATTCATCTCCAATCGTATCAACGTGCTCTTTGTCTCCCTGTGCTTGCTACCCTATAATCTTATTATTCATTATATTCCTTATCTTATCTTTTTCAACATTTTGAGTATTTGAACAAGAATTTTGGTTTCTATATTATCTACATTAAAATCTCTATTATATTTGAAGAAAAAAGAAATGTATTTTTGGAAATCTCATGTATATTGGTCCTTTTATTATTGAATATAGTATGAAGTTATATTTTAGTTTTTTTTTTAACAGTTGGTGTACTTCTATACTGTCTGCAACTATTGAACGATTTGTAGTGCAGAACGGCACTCCAACCGTTTTAAGTAGTGTAGAACGACACTACAGTCGTTATGTTCCATGTAAAATGACAATACAAACATTATATATTATGGTCTGTCCGTTCTTTATAATACAATGTAGTTACATTTATAATTTAAATATAATAGCTATTTTCATAAGTGTAGTTGGTGTTTGAAAACTAGACATAACCATAGCACTTGTACAGATTATGTATCACTTAGTGAAAGACATAAAGGATGAAGACAAGACGGTATATATGTGGCTTTTTTAGTGTTACGATGTACTCATTTTGTAATATTGAAAAATGATGGTGGTGTTATGTTATGATGCACTACTTTTGTCATTTTAAAAAGCAAACTATTTATAATGTTTAGAACTATTGATTTTGTCATTATCTTAGACTTGATGAAGCCAAAACGACAGTTATACTGTATTTTTGTTACAATAAAACATCACTGGTGATATAACGACACTTGTGCCATTTTTAAACCAGTAACGGCACTTGTACTATTTTGTTTTTTCATGTTGATTAAGTAATGACCATATCTCTCGAATGTTGTAAACGACATGTCCATCCTGCAACTTAAATGAATTCAACTTAATGATTATCGGGTTTCGGATGGGTCGTGGTTGCTTATATTCTTGTTTATTGGCAGAATGTCAAAAGTATTGTTAAATGACACTTGTGCCGTTCTATTGATTTCTCCAATATTTTGTTACTTTTCCAGCGAAACGACCTCAAACATTGGACCCCTTAACTTAAGAAGGTCGAAAATGTTGATTATGTGACAAATAAAGGTAGAATTGATATAGAATATATAGTATCAAATAGTGAAATCACAAGTCTTGATCTAAATTCGTTAGAAAGTATAAGTATTGAGTATATCTATCGAATGTTGTAAACGGCATGTCCATCCTGCAACTTAAATGAGTTCAGCTTATCAATTATCGGGTCTCGAACGGGTCGTAGCTGCTCATACTCTTGTTTATTGACAGAACGTCACAAGTATCGTTAAACGACACTCGTGTCGTTCTGTTGATTTCTCCAATATTTTGCTACTTTTCCAGTGAACGACCTCAAGCATTGGACCACCCCTTAACTTAAGAAGATCGAAAATGTTGATTATGTGACAAACAACGGTAGAATTGATATAGAATATATGATATCAAATAGTGAAATCACAAGTCTAGATCTAAATTCGTTAGAAAGTATGAGTAATGAGCATGTCACTCGAATGTTATAAATGGGTTGTCCATCCTGCAACTTAAATGAGTTTATCTTATCGATTATCGGATCTCGAACGGGTCGTGGGTGCTTATATTCTTCTTTATTGACAAAACGTCACAAGTATCGTTAAACAGCACTTGTGCCATTCTGTTTATTTCTCCAATATTTTGCTACTTATACAGTGGAACGACCACAAGCATTGGATCCCTCAACTTAAGAAGGTTGAAAATGTTGATTATGTAACAAATAACGGTAGAATTGATATAGAATATATGGTATCAAATGGTGAACTCACAAGTCTTGATCTAAATTTGTTAGAAAGTATGAGGAATAAGCATATCTCTCAAATGTTGTAAACGGCTTGTCCATCATGCAACTTAAATGAGTTCAGCTTATCGATTATGAGATTTCGAAAGGGTCATGGCTGCTTATACTCTTATTTATTGACAGAACATCACGAGTGTCATTAAACGGCATTTGTGCCGTTCTGTTGATTTCTCCAATATTTTGCTACTTTTCCAGCGAAACAACCTCAAGTATTGGACCCCCTAACTTAAGAAGGTTGAAAATGTTGATTATCTCACAAGTCTTGATCTAAACTTGTTAGAAAGTTTGAGTAATGAACATATCTCTCTAATGTTGTAAACATCATATCCATCATGCGACTTAAATGAGTTCAGCTTATCGATTATCGTGGTTCAGACGGATCGTGGCTACTTATGAGTGTGTTAATTGATAGAACGACACAAGTGTCGTTAAATGGTACTTGTACCGTTCTGTTGATTTCTCCAATATTTTTTTTTTCTAGCGGAACGACCTCAAGCATTGAACCCCCTAACTTAAGAAGGTAAGAAATGTTGATTATGTGACAAATAATGGTAGAATTGACATATGTTATAAGGTATCCAATGGTGAAATCACATGTCTTGTTCGACATTCTTTAGAAAGTGTAAGTAATGAACTTTTCGTTCTAATGTTGTAAACAGCTCGTCCATTATGCAACTTAAATTAGTTCAACTTATCGATTATCGGGTCTCGAACATGTCATTGCTCTTTATACTCGTGTTTATAGGCAGAACGGCACAAGTGTCATTTTCAAGGAGTTTGATTTACAAACATAACGACAGTTCTACCGTTTTAGTAGACGTTCTCAAATCAATAACGGCACAGGTGTCATTATCTATACAGTTGCGGCAATTTGCTGTTCACGTTGTTCTTTTCATTACTCAGTAACAGCACAAGTGTCGTTCTCGTGGACTTTTATTTAAAAATATAACAACAGTCATACCGTTCTAATAAATGTTGTCATCCCACTATCAGGCACAAGTGTCGTTTTCTTCACAGTAACTGTACTTATGTCGTTCTCATGAACGTGTTTGTGTCATTTATACCGTCACTTGTGTCGTTCTCGTAGATCTTTAAATTAAGGGCATCAAAACTGTAACTACAATAACATTTAACTAAATCTACGGATCAACGTTACCGTTCTAACAAAAATATATAAGTGCGCTGTTCTCATGGACAAGTTATTGATTCTTAGGGCATGGATGGGTCGTGTATGCTTATGGTCATGTTTATGGATAGATCGACACAAGTGTCGTTTTCTTCACAGTAATGGCATAAGTGTCGTTCTCATGGACAAGTTATATTTCAATAACAACACTTGTATCGTTCTTTTAGAAGTTTTCATCTTACTAATGAAACAAGTGCCATTCTCAAGGACCTTTTCATCCCCTACATGGCACTTGTACCGTTCTCTTTTTAATTTAATAACAGCACAAGTGTCATTCTGTGGACAAGTATATTTACAAACATAATAACAGTTATACTGTTATAATAGACGTTCTCATCTCAATAACGGCACAAATACACATTTACAAACATAATGATAATTGTACCATTTTAATAGACATTCTCATCTCAGAACGGTACAAGGACCGTTCTTGTGTTTATAGATAAAACGGCACAAGGGACGTTTTTATTTCAGTTGCTACTTATAATCGTGTTTACAAATAGAATGACACAAAGGTCATTTTCTTCTATGTAACAACACTTGTGTTGATCTATTATTTTCTCCTATATTTTGATTTGTTTCTAACATAACAACCTCAAGCAATGGACATGTGATAAAGAACTATTGAAGTGATATAATGGACTCTTATAACTATTCTCAAGAACGTTTTCATTTCAATAACGGGACTCGTGTCATTCTCATGGATGCTTATAAGTCCAGTAACATCACTTATGTCATTCTCATAGAAGCTTATAAGTCCTGTAACGGCACTTGTATCGTAATCATGGACGCTTGTAAACATTTAACTTACATAATCTAACTTAGAGAATATTTATTATTTTATATTTTCTAACAAAGATAAGAAACAATCCATTTTCCTTACACTTCTGATCCTATTTCTTCCTACGCCTTGTGCTTACACACTTAACACTAATGATTATCTATAATTTGATCAACAACGAACTTTAATAGAGACACAAATCCTGAAGACTTCTCAAAAGTTCCATTATGAATGTGCCTCGTGATGAGAACCCAACTCTATGACTTTTGCACAGATATGTAGTTCAAACATTCGCTGGAAAAACTATCGTAACCTAATATCTTCATCATTACTTTCCCAATGAGCTATAATCAAGCAACTCACTCCAAGGACTTCATTGACTTGAATCTTATTCAATGAGAACCTAATATACAAGTTAAAATAAATTATCTTAAATGAGTAATAATAGAAAGACAATGAATAAAAGAAACTAAAATCTGAAAAGACCGAATCAGATCTATTGACATCAATAAAGAGAAATGGTATCAGCTCCAACTTCTTTATCGACTCAACCATGGCATGTCAATGTTGAAGCATTAGAATATCCAACCAACACATATAATATTGTAGCAAATGTCAAGAATTAATTGATCATTAATGAGCTAATGCCAAGCAAATAAACAAAAACTCTTAGAAGAAACAAAGAACAAAATATAAAACTAGAATTTAGAATTCGAAGGTATTGAAAGATCAAAATCTCAATGTCTATATCTTGTAGTGATGTGTTTCCCCACAAAAGAGGTATTGTTTCATGTTTAGGAATTCAAAATAAATTTTCTGTAAGATACAAGAGGTGCACTTCCTACTTCTGTTCTTTGCTTAAGTTGTTAGAGGTAGGATTTTCCTACCACTAATAAATCTTGCCTCTATTTTTCACTCGAGCGAGAAGATACTGCAGCAAGGCTTTTACCTTACTCACATTTAATGACTTTCAATCTTTCTTCCAGAAATTCAAACCTTAATCCACATCCAAATATCCATGTACATATCTTATCTATACAATTGATTAACTTAACTACAACACCCTCCAAATACCCCATCCAAATTAGTGAACTTCAATAATCTAAATTCCTACTGCAATAACTGCTATTACTGCAACAAGGAATACAAAATAAACATAAAAAAACTCAAATTTATATCTAAAAGAGAATTAATATGAGAAACAAATCACTAATCCATTACATATCGTATTTACGATTGATATCAAAACAACAAAAGGATTTCATTGATAAGTTTTATTAGTAATTTCTTTATCATGTTATTGACACAATTTTTGTTTATAAGAATGCTAATAGATGAATTCCTCATTAACCCATTATCTTCAAAATTTCGTAAGTATCAAAAATTCATCAATGTTAAAAAAACTCAACTAAAATTATACAAAAAAAAACTATGAAATCATAAATAGTCCATTTTTTTTTATACTTTTCATGTCATTTCTACTCCAATTGAAGCACAAAATCACATTTCAAAGTGAAGGAAAATTGAAGAAAAAATTACATTTTTACTGTACCAATTTGTAACAAAGAGAGATAAAACAATGTGAAATAAACTTGAATGGAAGAAGAAATTTTTTTGTAATCTTGAAATGCACAAGAAATTGAGGTGAAAAAGTAGACATTAGTTTTAAACTTAGAGAAAATAGTTTCATAGTGAAATTGAGAATAAGAAAGGAGGTGAAAATGAGGGAAATTTGGTGAATACTTTACTATTAATATACGAATTTCTTTTTAAACCATGATCTTCAAAACCCTAAATGTATCAAAAATTCATCCACATTAAAAAAAAACTCAACTAAAACTAAATTAAATATACAAGTAAACTGTGAAATCATAGAAGATGCCTTGTTTACACTTTTTCATTCTAAACCTACACCAATGGAAGCAAAAAATCACATTTCAAAATGAAGAAAAAAAAATGGAGGAAAGAATTACCTTTTTTGTTGTAATAGCTTTTGCCAAAGAGAGATGAAGTAATGTGAAATAAACTTGAATCAAAGAAAAAGATTTTGATAATCTTGAAATGTACTGAAAACTAAGGTGAAGAAGACGACGTTAGAATTCAAATTTGGAAATAGGGTTTCAAAGTGAAAATGAAGAAGAAAAAATAAGGTGAAATGAAAGAAATTGTGTGAATATTTTGATATAAATTGACGGGCAACTATGTCATTTTACTAATTAAAACATTTTAAATTTTTTTATTTTGTCTTAATATTGGTCAAAGGCCATTTATCCAAATTCATTGTCCAACCAGACTATTTGGCCAAATTTCCCATTAAAATATTCCACCACCGACTCATTCCTTAAAATTTTACTTACTTACGGCTTTACATAATAATTCCTTAAAATTTTACTTATTTACCTCTTAAAGAAAATATAGAGATGGAAGAATGAAACTCAAGCTTTAACAGCCATACTTACCTCTTTTTCCCCTTTTCCTCTTCTTTCTTTTTCTCTTTTTGTTTCCCTCTCCTCCCTCTCTTTCCCATTTTCCGCTTCTGCTATCGCCCAACTTTCTATTTTGCATAAAATAAGAAATGGGTCAATTGCATAAAATAGGGTAAGTCCTTCATTTTCTGTTTTATATAACATTTAGCCATGAACTTTCCATAATTGAATACTAATTCCCTAAATTTCCATTTTATTCATGACTATGAGCCCTCTCTTCTTCTTCTTCTTCTTCTTCTTCTTCTTCTTCTTCCTTTTTACTCCATTTTTATGCCATTTACTTTTAGAACTTGGAAGTTATTTTTTATATATTGTTGACCCCAAAAAATGGTCTTATGACGTGCCCAACAGAAAATTAGTAAATCACTTCTTCAAAGGTTGAATTACAACATAC
Source organism: Fraxinus americana (assembly GCA_035079005.1). Taxonomy (NCBI): domain Eukaryota; kingdom Viridiplantae; phylum Streptophyta; class Magnoliopsida; order Lamiales; family Oleaceae; genus Fraxinus; species Fraxinus americana. The sequence goes on along the minus strand of CM068727.1, from coordinate 5,339,374 downwards.
TGGAACTCAAATATGAACTGTAACTATGAATCATCGTAGGGAATGATCCACTGCGTTATGTATGTTGTTGTTGTGATTGTTTTTTGCATAAAAATGGGGTCGGCCGTGGAATGTAATAGAGAGAGTTAAGTTTTACTTTTGATATGCAAATTTAAATTGTCCTCTACCGTCTGGAGTCACGCTTTTTATATCTCCCCATGAGTGAAGACGATCGGTTCAATGGTAAAGGATCCAAGGGTCCTTGTTCGAGTCAATCAATCAATGAAGCCATTAATGCTTAGATTTCCTTATCTTTGTCCCTGACAGGATTTGACTGCGTAGGTGTGGAGACGGCGCTGGCAGGACGTTGTCTTGTCAATCATTTCACTGGATATTTTGCCAGTTGATTTGTCGTCTCGTCAAAGGGGAGCCGATGCTTTCATTGACGGGATTCAGGTGAGAACATAATGGAATTTTATGTGGGCTCGCTGCTTGGTATACACAGGGTCGTCTGTCCATTCTGCCGTCGGTGGGCTCGCCAGCTTGCCACGTGGAATTTTCTATTACGATTATTCATATGAGCAACATCAGTCCCCTAAGTCCAATATCATTATTTATATCTTGCGTGGACTTTGAAGCCTGAGAAGCGATGGGATTTTGACCTTGGCTTGCTGACAGGAGCTGGCGTATGTCTTTACCTTTCTCTACTTGAATTTCAAGGCCATGGGCCTTATGTTGATAAAGGCGGTTCTCCAAGATCCTGCAAAGATGTGAGGTGTGGTTTCTGCGTGGTCGAACTTTATTAAGGCAGAACCTTTTGGAGACGAATCGTGTTGAGGCAGAACCTTTTGGAAACGAACTATGTTGAGGCAGAACCTTTTGGAGACGAACCGTGTGGGAGCAGAGCCCTTTGGAGACGAACCGTGTAAGGGTAGAGCCCTTTTGGGAATCAATGTGTTGGCTTTCAAAGAGCAACAACTGGATATTCTCATTCCCAAAGCTCAAGCGACGTGATCATTGAATGCACAATGATGATGGCGTCTCACCCCTACCCAGGCATACGTGAATTCTTGGCGCGTGAGCTGCACGAGCTGATCTGGGCTATTGATTCGAATTCAAATTTGCGCCTCTTGGCTTCTATGCCAATGATGGGGTGACTAGTGGATGACTCAGATTAAGGTTGGGACAACATCCAACGGCGGGGACTCATCAGTTAAACCTATAAAAGGCAGGGAATCACTCTTTTTGCCTTTTTTACTTTTTCGAAAGCTTAACATCCCAAGTGTAAGAATTCTTCTCTCTGAGCCCAACAATTCCCGTCATTGCCAGTGATCAACTACATTTCAATTTTGAAATTCTTCGGGACTCGATTTTTGCTAGGTTTGCCATAAGTATATTTTGTTTTTCTTGCTGTACAAAGTTCTTCTCTTCTTTCTCCTTTTTTTCTTTCGATGGCTTCCGAATCAGATAAATGTGTAGAGGGAGATTCTTCTGGGTATGCATTGTCTTAGTTCACACTGAGGAGGGAATTCCTCTGCCAACATCCCCTGAGCAGCTCGTAGAGGGGCATGGTAACGTAAGGTGGGGGCCTCCTGTGGCCGACAGATATTAAGGAGAACAAACTTGAGGGCTTTAGGGAAAGGTTTAGGATTCCTCACGATATTAAGTTACTAGTTTTAACGCAAGAGGAGAGGGTATGTTTCCCCATAGAGGGCTGCGTGGCGGTGAGTGAGACAATCCTGAGTGGGGATATGAGGTTGCCACTGCACCCTTTCTTTAGGGTTGTCCTTAGGGAATATAATTTGGCCCCAACCTAATTAGTGCCAAATGCATGGAGCCTTCCTCCTCTAGATGGAAGTGACCTTTGGGGATGATATACCCTCACACGTCTTCCAAACCCTCTTCCAACTCGGGTGTCATGTAGGGGGAGTGATTGTAAAGGGTGGTATTGTATAAATCCCTGGGGTCCACACTCGTCTTTCATCTTTGGGACCCGTACCTCGATCAAGAATTGGAAGTCCTCCTGGTTCTGGGTCAGGGTTCGCTGGCAAACAGTGGAAGTGGATATGGTTCAGAGATCGTCATACTGACCTAATACAATGAGTACAGTGAGTCAAGCTTCTTTATTGTAGTGCTTTATTCTGTTCATTTATTTTTTATTTTCACTAAAGTGTGTTTTATGTAGGCGCGATTGATCGATTTGAACTTGAACCTTCGGAGTGGACCCCAATCTGAGCCATACACAGAATCCTCTTGGAAAATAGGCATTTCAAGAACGTTATCAGTAAACGAACCCTTTTTTAACATTCATTAACTAATAACTACCAAAGGTAAGGCCATACATTCTACTATTTTGTCGGTTTTCTTTGATGCTATTATCCTTAAATCCACATGTATTTTGTAGGCCAGCACGATAACAAGGAAAAGGCGAGGCCGACCCTGCTTCAATTGAGGAGCCTTGGGAAGGCCCAAAGAAAGAAACCCATAGGCGCTGACTCCTCCACCTATAAATATCAACGAGACGAATTAGCTCACCTTTCAAATACAAAGCCGCCTCCCCCGGTTGAGAAATAAGGGGAGAAAGGGAAAGAGAAAGAGGTGGAGGCCACGTCTGAGTAACCCCTAAAGAGGAAACTGGTAATAACAAAGAACTCTGGCCCCGACCCCACTCGCAAGCGCCAAACTACTATTGGGAAGTCCCTAGAAAAACCCAATTTGGTGGAGGCGATCTCATCTATGAAGGGAATTCATGAGGAAGAGGAGACTGGGGTGGGGGTCAACCTCATAAGAAAAAAGAAAGGGGACGCGAAGGGTGCCTCATCTGAGGAAAAGGCTCAGAGTTTTTTGGGGGCGGTTGGATAAGATAGCCCCAACTATCATGGAGATGCTCCCCGCGAAGGTCCAAGGGGTGACGAGGCTCAGTCACAAGTATTGGACCGAGACATATTCATCCCACGCTGACACCTGCAAAGTAATTGATTTTATGGAGGCCGAACTCGCCATGCAGGCTCGCTCTTAAAACGTCTTCATTAGTGCTCAAATGGAGGCGAGACGAATGCAAGGACTTGTCAATGATTATCATAATTGAACCCAAAATGCTGAGTTTGGGGTAATTAAAGCTAACACCGTAGCCTCTGTCGCAAATAAAGCTGCTGAAACTTTCAGGCGAAAATGCACCGAGGCTGAGAGTAAGGTAGAGGCCCTCTCTAAGGAGAACAAAGAGCTAAAAAAGGGGACCCACCTATGTAATGCCGAGGTGGCTACCCTGATGAAATAGATCAAAAACTCCGATTTGCTCTAAAAAATTGCCTCTTCAGCCTTGGAAGTTGCAAATAAGGAGAAATGAGAGCTGAGGGCTAGAGTTGACGAGCTCAATACTGAGGTTTCTAGTTTTGGCAAGCAGCTTGAAAGGGTTGGAGAGACGATCTTGGATAACTATGTCACCCATTTTCACGAAACCACCGAGTATAAGGGGCTCAAGATCCATTTCAGGAGGGTAGCCTGCAAGGAAGTTTTTGACAGGCTTTTCGAGCTCCACCCGTAATTGGATCTAACTACGGTGAAGGAAGAGTTTCTCAATGCAAGCCATCCACTCGGGCCATCGAGGCTGAGGACTCGGTTGAGGAGGTCGACCCTCCTGGAGGGCAAAGTCAGCAAGGGGAAAATACCTCGTAGGGTATGGCTTGAGGCTATTTCTTTTTTCTTTCCTTTGTACTTGGAACTTTGATTAAAGTGTAATTGAATGTTATTCTTCTGCTTCAATACTCGTTACTCAGCTCTTACAAATTGATAATTAATAGGCTTAGTTAACACGTAACAAGCGAGGGTGGTTGCCTCAGAATTAAAGGGCTATGGGCTGGATACCACGGTTAACTCCTGGGGTAGTTGCCTCAGAATTGAGGGAAAACACTGGCACTTGTCACGCTTCTTGATGAACTGAAGGGCGTCCCTTTTCAGGGTTGGCTAATAGTAACCTTGCCTCAACACTTTATGGGCCAGTGTTAGGCCTCCAATGTGGTTACTGCATATTCCTTCGTAGATTTCCCTTAGTACATAATTTGCCTCATCTCCACTCGTGCACCTCAAAAGAGGCGATGAGAAACCTCTTTTGTATAAAACTTCATCCTTGAGTATGAAATGGACAGCCTTACGCCTGAGTTTACTGGCCTCTTCCTTATGTTTCGGTAGGGTATTGTTATGGAGGTAGGCTGTGATGGGTCGCATCCTATGAGGGGTTTTTTTGACCCACGTTACTTCTTCTGCTTTGGCTATGGAGGATCTAGGGAGGTACTCCACAGGGACGATCTTGAGCAATTCTGAATCTTTACTGCTTGCCAATTTTGAAAGGGCATTCGCGTGCAAGTTTTCAACCCTCGGGATCTGGGTTAGTTCAAACTTGTCAAAGTAGGGAATCAGCTTCATCACCTTTTTTAGGTATGCAGACATACATTTGTCCTGGCTGCAAAACTGCCATTGATTTGACTGACGATGAGCTGTGAGTCGCTCCAAACTACTAGATCCTTTACTTGCGTTTCCTTAGCTAACCTGAGGCCTGCTAAGAGTGCCTCATATTCAGCGGAGTTGTTGGAGGTTTTGAAGCCGAACCGTATTGCACAGTTGAGCTTGTGGCCTTCCGGGCTTTCTAGTAGGACCCCTGCTCTTGAACCAGTTTCTCTAGCGAACCTATCTACAAACAATGTCCATGCTGGATGGTGCGTTAGTTCCATTTTGACATTGAAGTCTATTGCCCCTGTGAATTCGACGACAAAGTCTGCCACTGCTTGTCCCTTGATGCGGTCCTGGGTCGATATGTGATGTTGAACTCAGTAAGTTCTACGGCCCACTTCATAAGTCTCCCAGATGCATCTGGTTTTTGAAGCACTTGTCTGAGGGGGAGGCTCGTCAAAACTTGTATACTATATGCCTGGAATTAAGGTCGCAACTTCCTAGAGGCGACCATGAGGGACAACGCTAGTTTCTCCATATCAGTGTAACGGGTCTCCACCGGTAGGAGGGCTTTGCTAACATAGTATACAGGCAACTGGACGTTACCATCTTCTTATACAAGTACCGAACTTACGGCCTCGCCACTCACAGCCAAGCATAGTAACAAAATTTCCCCTTTTCTTGGCTTGGAAAGAAGGGGTACCCGTTCGAGGTGCTCCTTCAGCCCTTGGAATGCCTCTTCACATTTTTCGCTCCAACAGAATCTTTTTCTCTCTTTTAGAGCCTTGAACAAAGTGAGGTATTTATCAGTCAGTTTGGAGATGAAGCAATTCAGTACCGCGAAGCGCCCTGTTAAGCATTGCACTTCTTTTGGCTTACTGGGGATTTTATGTCTAGTAAGGCCTAAATTTTTTCGGGGTTAGCCTCAATGCCACGCTAGTTCACCATGTAGCCTAGGAATTTTCCAGAAGCGACTACAAAGGTGTATTTTGACAGATTCAACTTCATACAGTACTTCCTTAAGATGTCGAAGGTGGCTTGTAAGTGATCGACATGATCGGTTGATTTAAGGCTTTTCACCAGCATGTCGTCAACGTATACCTCCATTGTTTTCCCCAGCAGGTTGGAGAACATCTTGTTTACTAGTCGTTGGTAAGTTGGGCCGGCATTCTTCAAACGAAAGGGCATGACCTTATAACAATACAAACCTCGATTAGTGATGAAGGAGGTGTACTCCTCGTCAACGGGATGTAAGGGAATCTGGTTATACCCCGAATAGGCGTCCATGAAACTCAACAGCTCATGGCCAGTAGTAGATTCAACCAATTGATCTATCCTTAGGAGTGGAAAGCTATCTTTTGGACATACTTGATTGAGGTTGGAGAAGTCTATGTAGACCCTCCATTTGTCTTTACTCTTTTTCACAAGCACCAGGTTCGATATCCATTTTGGGTATATTGCCTCCCTGATGAACCCATTCGATATGAGCCTCTAAACTTCTTCTTTCAGTGCGACATACCGCTTCATATTAAAGCCTCTCTTTTTTTGTCTGTGAGGACTAAATTTAGGGTCTACGTTGAGCTGGTGGCAACTGATTTTGGGGTAACCCCCACCATGTCTTCGTGTTTCCAAGCAAAGACGTCTAAGCTGCTAAGCAAAAAACATTTGATCTTGTCTTTTGTTTCCGGCTTGAGGTCCTTTCCTATCTGTAATGACCTCGTGGGGTTGCTTGAGGTTATGGGGAAGGACTCCAGTTCTTCTGCAGGAGTTACATGTGAGTTTGATTCCATGACCCGTGGAACCAGGTCCACCTCAATGACTGTTTCAGGGACGTCTATCATGCTGACGTCTCTCTTTGTTTAGGGGTTATTCTTCAGGTGCATCAGCTATTTTGGTATCTAACATGACCATATTTATGCTTCTGGGCTCATATTTTCGTAGGGAGCTGAGATAGCACTCTCTTGAACTCATCTGGTCACCTCGCACAGTTGCGATTCCCTCTTTTGTGGGAAATTTCATACAAAGATGATGTACGAACGTCACCGTCTCCAATTCCTTCAAGGCAGGTCGCCCCAAGACTCCATGGTAAGCGGACTGATGGTCCACTATCAAGAAATCCATGAAGTATTGAGCTCTGAATGGGTATTGTCCCATCTTTATTGCCAGTGTGATCCTTCCCCTAGGGACGATGCTGTCCCCAGTAAAACCGTACAGAGGGGAAGTCATTAGGGCGAACTTGTGGTCCACAGTCATCTTATCGAAAGTGGTTTAGAAGAGGATGTTAACAGAACTCCCATTATCAACTAGCTTACGCTTTAAACCGTTCCTGGCCGCAATAGCTCGCACCACTAGCACATCACAGTGGGGGTTGTGAACCCCTGCGGCGTACTCTTGGGAAAAGGTGATTCGTTGGCCACTCCCAGAATTCTTACTGGCGCTGCTGACGAGGTAATTTTTCAATGGAGGGTCATTTGCTTCCCTCGCATAGTTCCTCAGAGGGTTTTTGGAGCTCCTTCCTATATGCGGGCCACCAATTAGGGTGTCGATCTCTCTAATGGGTGCATTGTCAATAGCGAATGGAGGCTCTCCCCCAAGTCTCTAACCCCATGTTCTATTCCTTTCTTCATGCTCCCACCGCGGGGATTTGCTTCGGCGATCCCTTATTCCTTGGTTGTACGAGGCTCTTACCTAGATGGATGGGCATTTGTTTGCCTGCAATAGTTATTTCTATCCGTAATAGGAGCCCTGGCAGGTTCTTCATAATATGGCCAGGGGGAGCTATTTTTAGTGCTATGGCCATAGGTTCGGTGGTATGTGCAGTATGGCATGTCCCTTGGCTCTCTTTTCCTTCTTCCTCTGCCTCTTCCTCTGGGCGTGTTTGGCTGCCTATAGGTATCAGGTCCAACCTCTTCATATGCCAGAGAGGGCACAACATTTAGCGTGAAAGTTACCAAAGCTTGTCCTGAGGTGGGTGCTATAATGTGTCCTGCCTGGGTCTACTGTTGGTCCACCAGGTAGGATACAGGGCCTCTTCTTTGCTTCTGAGGCTGTGGGAACCCCCATTGAAGTTCAGTTCCTATGGTCAATCAATTTCTCGTTGACAATTTCACTTCGCATCATTTCCACCAGGGTATCGTAAGTGGTGGGGTTCTTATTTCGCACTTCTCTCCAAAATAGGGTATTCATGTTGAGTCCCCCCTCGTAGTGCGGAAAGGGCCTCTCTGTCAGTGACCTGCTCGCAATACGTCATTTCGTCTGTAAAGCAAGCCAAGTAACTTTTCAAGGTCTTCCCTACCTGCTGTCTCATGTCCTGTAGCCTCTGGATAGGGGTCTTTCCTTCTTTGCTTGACAGGTATTGGTTCAAAAAGGCCTTCTTCAGATCGGCTAGCTTCGATTACTATTAGCCAGAATGCAACTGTACCAAATTTCAGCAGTCCCTGTTAATGTGAGGTGGAAAGCTCGACATTTTAGTGTGGGTGAAGCTCCTCGAAGCGACATTTGAGTCTTGTAGTTGTTGAGGTGTTTGGCTGGATCACCTCTCCCTTCGTACTTGGGTATTTTTGGTGGTACAAAGTGGCTGGGGACTAGAGCTCTCCTCAGTTCTTGGGAGAATGGTAAACTTTCATCATCGTCATCCAGTTCGAACGACCTGCAGGGGCCCTCAAGGTCGTCCTCTTCAGCCTGATAATGGGGTTACGATGTCCCCACTTGATTCCTCATGTTTGCCGCTTCTCTTCTTTCCCGCCTATTTCTAGGCGGTGGCGGCATCCTATGGGGCTCATACTCCTGATGATGTTCTCGCTCTTCATGAGTAGGAAAAGGCTGTTGAGGCCTATTTCAACAGCGTTTTTCTAGGCCTTGTGGGTCAAAAACACTAGCAGACCTTTGAGGCTCATGTTCCTGGGGATATTATGGGGAAAAGTGTTCCTCCATGGACGTGTCTCTGCCATGGCGAATTGTGGCATAGTTGGTAGATGTGTCAGCTTCTGCTTCCCTTTCCATGGGCGTTCGTCCCATACATTGGCGGGTACGCCGCCGTATCATTTTATTCACCTACATAGCGAAAAGCCTTGCATTGAGAGCCTAGGACCCAGCTTGTTGTTGCATCTGCATTAGTAGCTGCTGCATGGGAGCATTTTTTTGGGCCATATTTATCATGTTTGCGGCCATTTCTAACTTCTCGCACTAGACACGCAGTTGTACCTCCTCTTCTATGGCAATGGTGAGGGCGGCGTATGTTCACATTCTTGCGGATCACCTCTTCTTCAAAGGCATCCTGGTGGGTGTTTCCACCGTGAGTTCCCTGGTGACTTGAACTCATTATGTTCCCTAGATTTCTTTCTCAAGATGGTTCTTTATTCAAGAACCAAAACATTTCTTCAAGGCTTTTTACCCACAGCTTTTACCACTAGGATGTTCGTGGTTATGGTATCAAAGTTTCCCATAGACAGCGCCAATCTGTTGACCCCAAAAAATGGTCTTATGACGTGGCCAACAGAAAATTAGTGAATCACTTCTTCAAAGATCGAATTACAACATACTGGAACTCAATTATGAACTGTAACTATGAATCATCGTAGGGAATGATCCACTGCGTTATGTATGTTGTTGTTGTGATCACTTTTTGCATAAAAAGGGGGTCGGCCGTGGAATGTAATAGAGAGAGTCGAGTTTTACTTTTGATATGCAAATTTAAATTGTCTTCTACCGTCTAGAGTCTACACTTTTTATATCTCCCCGTGAGTGAAGGGGATCCGTTTGATGGTAGAGGATCCGAGGGTCCTTGTTAGAGTTAATCAATCAATCAAGCCATTAATGCTTAGATTTCCTTATCTTTTTTCCTGACAGGATCTGACTGCGTGGGTGTGGAGACGGCGCTGGCAGGGCGTTTTCTTGTAAATCATTTCTCTGGATATTTTGCCAGTTGACTTGTCGCCTCGTCAGAGGGGAGCTGATGTTTTCGTTGATGGGGCTCGGGTCAGAACATAATGGAATCTTATGTGGGCTCGCCAGCTTGGTATACACAGGGTCGTTTGTCCGTTCTGCCACCTGTGGGTCGCCAGCTTGCCACGTGGAATTTTCTATTACGATTATTTATATGAGTAACATATATATTGATCATTTGATTGATGATTTAGTATTGTGATTTGTGAATTTTGATGAATTATGATTGTGAGCACACAAGTTGTTAGCCATTGAAGTCATTGACAGTCGATAGTCGACGATCAACGATCAATGGCCGTCCTAACTTATCAACATTCCTAGATCCGCCACTGCATGCATTGTGAATTTTTCGGAGGTAGGTTACCTGTCCAAGTTGACACAAAAAATAACTGAAGTACAGCTTAACATATATTTTACATTTTTTGGATTTATATAAATTGTAATTCTATTATTTGTTTTGTCGTGTCAACATGCTCAATTTGTCAGCACTTTTACATTTCATTAGTCGAATTCTTGATGGTCTATTTTCTTCCCTTCTCTGTATGATGTGAACCCTACTCAACAACTTTTCTTGGAAGATCAAAATAGAACTTGTATCCTGAACGAATTTTTGGTTCTTCAGACTCCAATTCTTGTAGGTCTGTATTTGACCTTTTGAAAGCAAAAATGCCCATATTCCATTCAGTGCACATCCGTGTGTACACTAATTCATTGAAAAACACCATCTTTTTTAATGTTATGTTTCCTTTCCAGTAAACTTTTTCTTTTCCCTTTTTCCCCCCTTTTTTTGGTTCACCTTGATTTTCTCTTCAGAAATTTAAAATAGGGTGTATTATGTTCAAGGAAAAAAAAACGTCTAAGGAAATGGAAGGGAGAAAATTAGGAAAAATAGTCTTAATGAACAATGCTATCTATTATGAATGATAATAATCATTAGTTTAGGTGGGTTGATTTATTGTGTAATATATAAAAATACATCACGTCACACTAAATAATCAATCGAAAAGTTCATTACCATTTAAATGGGACTAATTGACAACATCTACGGCTATACATCAATACAGGGCCGACTCTAGCCCAAGGCAACCTAGGCGATTGCCTTGGACCTCAATTCTTGAGGGGCCTCAGAAAATTAAAAGCCCAAAAATTCAAAAATAAAATTATTTTCTTTTATGAGTTGGGTTATTTATTCCATTTAAAAGACATGACTAAATAACATGATGGACTAAATAAGAGGCCAAAAACATTTGGACACTTACATCCTTAATGAGCTTAATTTAAAAAAAAAAAAAAAAATCTCCCATAGTTTTTTAGTAAGCTTTTAATTTATTTATTTTTTTAATTACTTTTTATTAAAGTTAAAAATAAATTATTTATTTTAGAAGGGCTCATTTAATTTTTCATATAAAAAATCAATTTGAATTGAACATGAATGATACTAAGGAGATCAATACGGTTATAGAAAATTATATTTAAGAGTTTCGTAATAATTTGTCGCCTAAAACCTCGAATATCTTAGGATCGGCCTTTCATTAGAACACACTAAATAGTATTGCATGTCTGGACGAGATTCACTCCACTTAAAAAAGCAATAAATAGCTCAATTACTATTATTGAAATATACTCTCTTTTTTTCTTTTCTTTTTTTGCCTTTTTCTTTTTTTGGTCTAGAACGTTTGATGCAAAAAAAAATATTATTATTTAGGATTTTTAATTATGATAGTTTGTTTAATTGACTTATTGAGGGTTGAAAAAGAAAAAAGCTTTAATAGTTTCATTCACACCATATTTATAAGAAACACATTTTCTACTTCAAGATCCAAAAACTCACATGTAACGGCCCAAAACTTACCATTTTGAGTCATTAAATATATATTATAAAAATAGAATTTTCATAAAAGATAATTATCCCCAAAGTTACAATAATTAAAAATAAAACACTTTTTTAATCATAAAATTTATTTTTTAAAAAAAGTCATTAATTATCTCATCTTTATTATACCATCAGTGGCTAGTTCCAAACTCCAATGTCTCGAACATCAATTACCTAAAAGGAGGAAAATTGTAAATAATGAGATAAAATTTCAATAAGTGAGCCACATAAATCGTAATTTATATTTAAAATTTAAAAATTCTTAACGTACATAGGGAGACACGAGAATTAGAGACCGAACTTATGCTGTCATAATCCCCGTACATAATCGTAACATACATAGAAACACACAGGAATTAAGATCTCAATTTTGTGACTATAATTCTCGTGCGTAGCGCTATTAAACTACGGTCTTTTGAACTTAAACATATAGGACTCATATCATATTCATAAATCAAATTATGTATTTCAAAGTATGAAAAATGATCTAACATACAACGTATGACTACACTTACCTCGTAAATTTTAAGGGAATTTCATAAAACATGTATGAAAGAACCTGATTTCAAACAATTGTTTATGAACTGTGTGTGTAGTGTGCGACAATCATAGTTACACAGACACACATGTATGTATGAATATATGTATGTATGTACGTAATTATGCTAATCATATAATTTAAACCAATCAACCATAATTACATATAATTATACATACATAGATACATATGATGATAATAATATTATAATTTGACTCAACCAACCATAATTATATATAACTATACATATGAACACACGTGATTGTAGTAGTCATACAATTAAATTAATCATAATTATATCTATAATATTCACGCATATATGATAATTTACTTATTTAGTAAGGAATCTTCCTAAATTATTTTTTCACATATAAGGAAATTTACTTAATTTTCACAATCAATCATATATATATAGATAAAGATGAATTCTTTGAATTATCTTCAAAGTAAAAGACAAGAAAGCAAAAGTTCAAATGCAAATTCAAATCACCGAAAGACAAGATTCTTCAATCTACTTCAAGATGCTTTCAAGTCCGGACTTCCGCAGCTATAAAAGGAAAACACTTCATTTGTTTTCCTCAAGTTGAGAATAGCGGGAGATATTCCTCTTCAAGAAAGTCTTAAAAATTCTTGTAATTTTTATTTCTTTTCAATATTGTGTTACTTGTTTGTAATTTCAAAATCTTTATCAATATCAATTTGATTACTTTCAAATTTTGTTCTTTACTCATCTTCCCCCACAAACCCCAGCCACAACCTGGGCCTCTTTTGGTATTAGAGTCATAAGTGAGTGTTGTGAGAAAACTATGTCAAATTACTGTCCTTACTATGTCAAGGGTCAAAACTAGTGTGTAGCCATGGATGTCCGCTGAGAGCGTTGGTCAGCCTATGTTTGCCGGAGTAGGTGTTTAGGGTGGTCCCATTTTTAGGATTTGGTCAAGCGTCGGTTTAACCTTTAGCATTGTGTCTACAATGGTAAGATTACTGTTTTCATTGCATCATTCAAATATATATTTTATGTCTAATTGGTTTAACCAAGATATTGGTTCAAAAAAAGGTAGTACTAGTTCAAAAATGAAAGCATGTCAAAATATTTTCAAAATGATAAAGATGAAATTGATCAAAACTATGTATCTTCATCAAATGATTTTAATTCAAAAGAAGTTCAAATTGCTCAAATTGAACAAAAGCTTCAAAATTGGACTATTCCAAAGGTAGATAAGAAATCTATCTATGAAATAGGTAAATTTAATTTTACTCAAAATTGTGTTATCAAAACTTTGGAGCAAACTATTCATATTAAGGAACAGATTACCTCCATCAATTTGCTTTCAAAAGAATCTATTCAAGCTCATCGAAAAAAGTTGCAATATCTTCATATTGAACTAGTTCAAATTGCTGTCAAGCATTTGTTTCGTCTTGGTCTTGATATTCTTGTTCTTATAACTTTAAGAGACAAGAGACTCTTAAGATTTGAACATTCAATACTTTCCATGCTCAAGTCTAACCTTGAAAGTGGTCCAGTCTTTTCAAACTATTATTCAAACTTCTCTGTTAGTCTTCAAGATGGAGCTATCTTGAATACTCTCAATCTTCGTATTCAAACACACAATTTCAAAGTTGATGATAGTTCAAGAGCGTTTGCATTAATATACAGTGTATAGTACAAGCTCTTAAACACTCACTAAACATTCGTGCTCTTAGATCTTCTCTAAGAGAAGAGAGTCTTTTAGTTAAAGTCAATCCACTTCATTCAAATGTTATGATTCCTAAGAGAATTTCCTTGGAATCTTCAAGAAAGAAGACTAGTTTGGGATTTTGAAAATGTTCAAAATACTGTCCCTACACCTTTTCGGAGAAATCCTGAACAGGTCATTCATTTTCCTGATGGAAGTGTCAAAGTCATCTTTGATAAACCATCATCTTCAAATACTCTTCAAAGATCCTCTTCCTACATATCTAATGATAGATCTCAAAATAATTCATTTCAAGCAGCAAGGTTTTCAACTTCTTCACTCAAAGGTGTCAATTTCAATCCAAAAACACCAAAACCTTTTTATCAAAATGAATCTGAAAAGGACGATGAAGAAGTAGAGCCTCCTACTTCTTCAACTGTCTCAGATATGATTCTTCCTCAATCTGAAAGACTTGATCGTCAATACAATGTTATTTCTTTCAGAATTGATAGAAGAAATGAATTCAAAAATGATCAAACTCCTGAAGTCAAAAGGTTCAAACATTTGTTCAAAAAATCCTTTTCAAATGAACAAATTGAGTCTTATTGGGATGAATTTTTTGAATCTGAAGAAGATATTAGTTTCTTTGAATGGACATACTTCTAAGTTTTCAATAAATCTCCAAAAAAAATTTCTTCTTCAAAGAAAATCCAAACCAACTCTTCTTCAAAAAAGACTTGGAAAACTCCAGATGGAGAAACCCTTTAATCCATTCACCATCCACTACAAGAAATTGTAGTTCAACATGGCACTACTAAAGTAGTTGATTCCCCTTTCAAAAAGATTGAGAGACATGACGATACTATGGTTATCACCAAGGATGTCAAAAGTGTTTTATCTCAAAACAATTATTCAAATATTGTTCTTCAATCTATTTGTACTCAACTCAACAGAATTGAAACAAATTATGAATCTGAAGCTCAAACATCTGACAACGGAAAGAAGAAAAAGATTATCGATTTATCTGCTTCTTCTATTTGTCACTTTCATGACATTCCTCCTCCTAAGAAGCTTGACTCTAAAGAAGATGTTCTTAGAGAACTTGCTTCTCAATTTGCAGAACTTTCCACTTCTTCAAAAAATATCAATACCATTGAATCGGCTATTGATAATATTGAATGTCAATTTTTTGAAGAAACTGATTTGCATATCAACAAACTTCATGAACAAAGATTTCAAAGTCCAAATCTACCAACATATTATCCTCGTCCAACTCCTCCCGATCTTCTTTCCGAAGAAAATATCCAAAAATCTTTTTCCTATGACGGAAATGCTATCATTGAATGGAGCATCGATGGATTATCCGAATATCAAATTATTCAATTACTTGAAAAATTGGGTATTTGTTTTAATGCCTATTTATGCAAAAGGAATTGATCGCCATCTGGCAACAAACAATATTATCTATGGCTTCGCAAGACAACTGAAAAGCTGGTGGTTTAACTATCTTCATGAAGAAGATAGAGTTGAAATTGCTAATGCTGTTAAACCTACTGATGGAAGCAATGATAGTTTTGCTCATATGGTTTTCAGTATTATCAAACATTTTGTTGGCATCCCTACTGATATTCAAGAAAGATATTCTCAGAGTCTCATGAATCTCAATTGTCCTACTCTTCAAGATTTTCGATAGTATAAAGACATGTTTCTTACTCGTGTCTTTGTTCGTCGTGATTGTGATCAATCTTATTGGAAAGAAAGATTCATTTTTGGACTTCCTAAACTCTTCGCTGAAAGAGTTAGAAATGCTATCAAACAAAATCATCAAGAACAATCTATCTCTTTTGATGAACTTACTTATGGAGAAATCATAAGTTTTGTTAATCAAGAAGGATTATCTCTCTGCAATGATCTTAAACTCAAAGCCAAACTCAAATTTGAAAAATCTCAAGGTCACAAAGAACTTAGACCATTTTGTCAACAATATGGATTTGAGAAAATTATTCCTCCATCAAGAGCAAAACAAAAACCGATCTCTTCTATTCCAAAAAGAAATCATTTCTCAAAATCATCTTTCAAAAGAAAAGAGTTTCAAAAACCATTTTCAAAACATTCTTCTAAAAAGAAAAATTTTAGAAGAAAAACTTCAAATGTTGCATGCTGAAAATGTAACAAATCAGGTCATTATTCAAATAAATTCTCAAAAGTAAGATTAATAATCTTCAATGCGATGAAGAAACTAAACTTGAGCTTCTCAATCTTGTTAATTCTGATATTGAACAAATTTATCATAATCAACAAACTTCTTATTCTGATAAAAGTTCAAAATCATCTTCTTCCTCTTCTCAAAGTAAAGAGATTTGTGATTGCAAAACTATAAATGTTCTTACTAAAGAGAAAGAATTTATCAAGGATATTATTAATCAAATACCTGATCAAAAATTGAAAAGCAGATTCAATTCTCTTTCTTCCTTCAATACCTGTTCCTGAAGCTTTCAATCGTCAAGATGTTCTTAATCGTTTTCAAAATGAAAAATCTAAGGTATTTAGTTCTGATCTTCGGTCAGAAGTAAATATCATGAAATCTCAAATTTCAAATCTTGAAAAACAAGTTCGAGATATCAAAATGAAAGTTGTTCATCTTCAAGTTGATAAGCTTGAACAAAGATCCAACAGTGAATCCTCTTCAAGCAGTGATACATCTCATGCGTTTCATCAAACTTTTGATTCAAAATCTCAGAAATATTCAAGTTCTGGGTCTCATAGATCTTCAAAATCTAGCACAAAATCTCATAAATCTTTTCATCCTCTAACTGAAGAAGAAAAGGTCAATGTTATTTCAAGAATTCAACTTCAAAAATGGTATTGCAATATGACTATTGTTATCAATAAAGAATTCAAAATTCATCATCGAGTCTTAATTGATTATGGTGCTGATCAAAATTGTATTAGGGAAGGACTTATTCCCACAAAATATTTTGAAAAAACTACTGAACGACTCTACGGAGCCAGTGGTCGAAACCTTGATATTCAATACAAGCTTTCCAAAACACATGTCTGTCGTTCAACTATTTGTTTCAAAAATATATTTTATTTAGTCAAAGATCTCGATCAAGAAATTATTCTTGGTACACGCTTTCTTGTTCAAATTTATCATTTTACAACAGATGCTAAAGGATTAACTACAACAATTTTTGGAAAGAAAATTACTTTTAAATTTTCAAATCCACCTTCTTTTAAAGATATCAATATGTTAAAAGATGCTTCAATTTCAAAAAATTTTAACAATATTCATTTTAAGAAAAACCATATTCAATTTCTTCAAGAAGAAATTCAATTTCAAAAAATTGGGGAGAGATTACAAGATTCTTCAATTATTCAAAAAAATTCATATTTTCAAAAACAAATTGAAAAAGAAATATGTTCAACTATACCAAATGCATTTTGGGATAGAAAAAGACATATTGTTTCTCTTCCGTATACTCCAGATTTTCAAGAATCAAACATTCCTACAAAATCTCGTCATATTCAAATGAACAAAGATCTTCTTGATCATTGTATGAATGAAATACAAGATCTCCTTGATAAAAAGCTAATTAGACCTAGCAAGTCGCCTTGGAGCTGTTCTGCTTTTCATGTCAATAAATCGAACGAGGAGTTCTTTGTCTTGTTATCAATTTCAAACCTCTCAATTCTGTCCTTCAATGGATTTGTTATCCGATACCTTAAAAGAAAGATCTATTAAATAGATTATTCAAAGTAATTATCTTCTCCAAATTTGATTTATAAAGTCAGAATCTGGCAAATTCAAATTAAAAAAGAAGATAAATACAAAACGGCTTTTAACATTCCTTTCGGACAGTATGAATGGAACTTTATGCCCTTCGGTCTCAAAAATGCCCCTTCTGAATTTCAAAAAATTATGAACGATATTTTCAATCATTTTCAAGATTTTATCATTACTTACATTGATAATGTTTAATTTTCTCTGAAAGTATTGAAAAACATTTGCATACATTCATTCATGTTATAAAACAAAATGGTTTAGCTGTCTTAGCTAAAAAGATTGTTTTATGTCAAACTAAGATTAGGTTCCTTGGTCATAACATTTAATTAGGAACACTAACACCAATTCAAAGAAGTCTTGATTTCACTTGCAAGTTCTCAGATGAAATTTTAGACAAAAATAGTCTTCAAAGATTTTTAGGTTACGTTAATTATGTAGGAGATTTTATCAAAGAAATTAGAATCCTATGTGTACCTTTATTCAAAATATTGAATAACACCCTGACCCATGGAGTCACGAGTGTACCTTAGCGGTTCAAAATGTCAAAAAAGCCATCAAAAGTATTCATTGTCTTTCAATTCTTAACCCAAGTGCCTCCATTATTGTAAAAACTGATGCGTCAGATCTAGGGTATGGCGGGGTCCTCAAATAGATTCCTTCCAAATCAAGCCAAGAACAATTGGTCAGATTTCATTTTAGAGTCTGGTCAGATTCTCAAAAGAATTACTCCACTATCAAAAAGGAGATTCTAGCAATCGTGCTAGTCATTTCAAAATTTCAAAATGATTTGATTAATAAAAATTTTATTCTCAAAACAAACTGTGAACCTTCAAAAGATGTCTTGCAAAAAGACGTAAAAAACTTGTTTCCAAACAAATTTTCATAAGATGGCAAGCAATTCTTTCTTACTTTGATTTTCAAATTCTTTATATATAAGGTTTTTCAAACTTTCTTACAAGGGAATTTCTTCAGAGAGAAAAAGAGAGTTAAGAATGAGTTATTTTGAAAAGAAAAAGAACAAACAGAAAAGTTCAAATCCTCAAATCCCATTACTCTCAATTGATGATTACATTTCTGGATCGCATGGATCCACTTACTCAAATTCTCAAAATTCACAAAAAACCACTCTTGCTTTAAAAATCCCAACTCATCCTGCTCAAAAAACCCAACCACCTTCAAACTTCAAAAAAGCTATTTAAACTGGAACTGGAAAATTACCAGAAATCAATCCATCTCAAAGAAACTTTTCATATTTCACAAAACCCTGTTACACTTCGGTTTGTGAAATGGAAACTTCATGGATTCATAGATATTCATGTCTTGATGAATGTCTTGAAGATATTTTTCCTCAAAATTTTCAATTTTTACCAACAAACATCAAAAAATCCCGTGAGTACTATGAAACGATCCTTGTTAAATCCGGATCAACAATTATTACTCACACACCAAATGCTCAAAGAAAAGATCATATTGATTTTTCAAAAATCTCTATTCAACGGGTATGGTCTTACGAAGACTAGGGGACCAACCCGTGGAATGAAAAAAGAATGAATTTATCAAAAGATATTTCATTTGAATCTCGTTTCAATTATTTTGATTATATTGATGCATGGTCTAATGTCTTTTTCTATAGACCAATAACACATTCTTGGTTTATTCTTTTTAAACAGACTTGTTCAAATAATTTTTCAAAATGGTTTCTAACATGGTTCGAATATTTTGGACTTGAAGAGACTATTTTACCTAGTCTTACTCTTCAAGTGTTTGAATATTTCAAAAAAGAGGCAAAAACTTTTTTGAAACCTCAAGAAAATCTTTTATTTCAATTTTGCTCATAATCTCAAAGTTTCATGGATTCTTTATTGGGACTATCAAATAATTCAAAATCCTGGTGAATTCAATGTCAAAAAGATTGCTAGAATATTCAAAGTAAAATGGTGGACAAAATTTCATGAAATAAATTGTTGTCCAAAAGCAGTCAATTCGTGGATTAAAGAACAAAAGAATATCAGCCTTCCTTCCAAAAAAGAACAAGAAAAAACTGCTGATTTTCTTACTGAAAAATCAAGATTGTTGGCTATGCTAAGCCAGTGTAAAACTCCAGAAGAACTTTCAATTATTTCTGAGAAAATTGCCAATATAACAAAAGCCACATCAAAGAAATCAAAATCAGAACAAGCAGATGAATCAAATGAAGAATCAGATCATGCCTATGACAATGAAGATGACTGTTATGAGTTTGATATTGATGAACTTATTGATCAAGAAAACATTAAAATTACTAAATGACTACATGGCCATAGTTATTTAGATGAACTTCTAAAATTTCATACTCAAAAGGCCAAAGATTTCATGTTCAAATTATGCTTGCCGGCAAACAAACTGTTTCTACCAGCCCTGCCGACACTCAAACAAAAAGATTTGACAAAAGCAGCTTTATTACCTTTTAATAAAGCCATCAACTTTTTCAAAAAGCCGGGATGGAGATAAAGATGAGTTCTTTGAATTATCTTCAAAGTAAAAGACAAGAAAGCAAATTCAAATCACCGAAAGACAAGATTCTTCAATCTACTTCAAGATGTTTTCAAGTTCGGACTTCATTTGTTTTCCTCAAGTTGAGAATAGAGGGAGATATTCCTCTTCAAGAAAGTCTTAAAAATTCTTGTAATTTTTATTTCTTTTCAATATTGTGTTACTTATTTGTAATTTCAAAATCTTTATCAATATCAATTTGATTACTTTCAAATTTTGTTCTCTACTCATCTTCCCCACAAACCCATATGTGTGTGTGTGTGTCATACTTATATATAATTACATACATATATAGACACACGTAATTATTGTAATCACATAATTGAAATTAATTAATTATAATTCCATAAAATTATATACATATATAGATGTACGTAATTATAGTAGTCATATAATTTAAATCAACCAATCATAATTATACACAATTACATACATAGGCATACGTAATTATGGTACTTATAATTTAAATCAATTAATCATAATTATATATATTCACACATACATAGTAGATAACTTATTTAAGAACGAATATTCCTAACTTATTTTTAATATATAAAAAGGAAGTTTACTTAATTCCATCCAATATTTTCATGTAAGTATGTATGCATCATATTCATATTACATACATACACATACATACATATATATAAATATTCATATCATCTATATAATTCAGGAAATTGTACTTGTAGTCACTCAACTATTGGCCGATATGCAATTTTATTCCCTAACTTTCATCATCTTGCACTAAGGTCCTAATTTTCATAATTAACGACTATAAAATATTTTGAGGTATTATAATCTACTCCTCTTAAAATAAATTTTTGTCCTCCAAAATTACCTTAGATATCATCGTCAAACAGTTAGGAATATTCGTAAAATGAAATTTTCTAAAAATGAAAATTTTCTGAAATAGAAGTTTCTCAAACTAGATGCTTCACAAAATTAAAATTTCATAAAATTGGGATTTCTAAAATAAACGTTTCGTAAGATATGAATTTTTGAAATAGAGCTTCTAAAATGGAATTTTCTTAAAAGTTTCTGAAAATAAGGTTTCTAAATATGATAAGTTGGAGGAGAAAAAAAATTAAACAGAAAAAAAAAGTATTTAAAGGTATAACTTTCCAAATTAGACTCTACTATCTAATCTATAAATTTTCTAAGGTCGACAATTCTCATAATTGATATGTTTCACAATGTAATTACTAGTCTTAAAATGAAATGATATCATAAAATTGTCATTCTCATAACTTAAAATATCCATAATAAGTTTTCGTAATTAACATATATCCATAAAATCATAATTTATATCCACATTTAGCTACGTTGCTATTGTTAGAAATTTCATGATTGCTATATCAAATAATAAGCTGATTAGCATGAAAAATAACACATATGAAGTGAAAATTATAAGTAGCTAAGCATAATTCTTACATAATCTCATGCATATTCATACTTATTCACATAACATTAAATAATTATGACTTATCATATTTTTCTACCTGATTCGAGGAAATCAAAGCTTGGAACTTGACGTCACGTAGCAGTGATCTGAGAAACATTAAATCAGCCTATTTCGAAAAAAATATCTTAACATAATCGTATTTCTACCCATAAAATTTTAATATAAATAGTAACTCACAATTTTTTTTAATTGGAGACCTAATTAAATATTGACCAATAGTGTAGGACCATAGAGCAATTTCTTTTACACGTGCATATTTTTCTTTGGCTAAATTTTAGTACTTTGATTGTATGATTTATTTAAATATTGTATATAAATTAACCTAATTAATTGGTTAATTATTATAATTAGAGAAAATTTCATTTATTAAATTTAGAAATATTATTTATGCTTGTGTAATTAACAATATAATATTTTTATATGGTGTGTTAGAATATTTATTTTGACATAATTTAAATCAAATGTTTAATTATATAGCAATAACTTATTAGTAGCAATTATATATTTATTAATATAGTTAATTGGGTAATTAGTTGAGTGATTGATTGCACTCTATATGTAAAATGTATGGTATTAATAAGGGAATGAACGTTTGTACCAAAATAGGTAATAGAGTCAAACCCTAAATACCCTTTTTTATACCCCCCTCATATCACTTACACTCACACAAAACTAAGTTTGTACCTTACATCTTCCTTTTTTTTTTTAACTCATCTTCCACGTATACTTTCATATTACAAAATTTAGTACCCACAGTGTACAAAGAATTTTGGGGTGAAAGTTTAGCAAGACGATTTCCTTAATTTACTTTGATTTTCTTCGATACAACTGTAAGTGTAATAGTACAAATTTTTCTTTATTATTTAAATTACAAAAATTTATGCTATAAATATGATAATACAGAAATCCAAGTTATGATTGTGATAAGGGTTTAGTAGCGCTATGTACAGGAATTATAGCCACGAAATTCAGATTTTAATTCTCCGTTTCTCCATATATGTTATGATTTTTCGTATTTAAATATGAGACGAAATTCGTTATTACTCATTTACTGCGATTTATATCTCATATTTATATGTTAAAATTTTTTATATGTAACTAAAAAGGTGGGATCGAGGCGACCGGAGGTGGATTGTTCTTGCATGGGTGAAAAATGAAGAATAAATTATGTAGTTAAGGATTTTGGATCGTCACATCGCTCATACGACATCACTACTGAAATGGGACTAATTGACGACATCTAATCGAGACGGCTATACCCCACTATTATATAAACTCAATCAGGATCATTTTTCCCCAATTTTTACCATCACAAAAATTAGGTGCATGGAAATAATATTTTATTGTGCGGTCACTTCTTAGGGGCTCGATCTTATTCTCTTCGATCAAACCACGCAGAATCAATCAGATACAAAAACTTTTTAAATAATGATGAATAGAAGATTTGATGTAGTTAGGGTTTCAATTGGAGCTATATTGTTTTGTAAAAGATCTTCTTCTACTTGGTAATACTAGTAAATAAGTCTTGTTTGATTGAGCCCTTTTTACCATAGGCTTTTCTTTATTCCTTGTGAATTTTTTGTCAATAATTGAAGAGCATGATTATGTTGATGAGTTCGATTTTGCTTATTTTTTAACTTGACTTGCGGTTGAGTGAAATACTACGATTTTTTAAATTACTTTTTGGGGTTTCAAGGTTTCTACCAAAATCATGAGTCTCTTGTTATCTGGTGTACCCACCCCCCCCCACCCCACCCCACCCCACCCACACATGCATACAGAAGTTATATTTTAGGCATTAATCACATTGGATGAGTTGTGTCACAGCACAAATTTAGATTTTGTCGAAATCGAACCTTGATTGATGATAGTTACATTTTTTCCCAAACAAAATTGCAAGAAAATATTGATAGAAAGTGGGAAGCCCACGTGAGAATTGGCCCATATGACCCTAAATTTGACAATTCCTAAAATAGACTGTAGAAAGTAAAGATCACATGTTATTCTGAGTGAATTTTGTGGGTCAGCTGTAGACAAAATCTAACTTTAAATTTAAGCTGCTATCTTAACTTCGGAACAAAATTAAATCTAGTTTCAGAGGATTTAATCATGTGACAATTCAATAGAGATTTGAATGTTCTCATTATTTGAACTGACTTATTTTCCTTTAAAGATTGAGAAATAATTCGCCGTTAAAACTAAAAACCTTTCAACTGTAACTATGCGTCTGGTTTAGCCATTGTTTTTTGCTCCATTTTAATGAGATTTTAGGAAGAAAATGTATTTTGAAGATTTTGTAGTTTAAAAAGAAGGAAAATTTTTCAATAATGGTCAGAAATTAGTGGGGTTACTACACAAAGGTACAAAAGGTTATAAACAATTGTACAGCCTTGCCTTTTCAGAGTATTATATGGTCCTTGATGTGAACTTCAATTACTTTGAAGGTGAAATTATAAAACCCATTTTCTTGGTTTAATTAATGAAAATTGACGCAAATAGAACTAGAATAGCATCTAATGAACCGAATCGAGATCTTCATTGTTGGTCAAGAGATAATATTTTTCATAGTTTTTTTTTTATTATTGTTTTTATGATTACGTAGTTTATGCATTGATGCTAAGGTGGTTTAATATGATATTAACATAGATAAAGATTATTATTCCAAGAGTGTTATCGGCATTAATCTTTAAACAAAATGAATTTAGCTAGTTTGCATGAGTGTTAAAAATGTAACAATAGATCGATAAGTTTCACTTATCTCGTAAAATTACAACTTTTAGAAGAAATTGGACAATATTTGAGTTCCGCACCAACTAATATCTTCACACCTACCCAAGGTTTTGGAAAAGAATATCCCAAGTAGTGTCCACTTTGTTGCATCTTGATATGTCCTACTAAACCTAAAATCTATTTATTTTATCCATTCTATCAACCAATATGTCCAATCAAAGCATAGTTGTAATGCTCTACCTTGGGTAGGAGTGAAGATATTAGTTGGGATGTTTAAGGTCTGCACTACAAAAATGCTCTACCCCCAAATAATTGCCTTTAACTTGTCTATTACTCATCACCTAACTATAAAAATCTAAACCCAAAAATAGAGAAAAAAAAATGAAGAAATTTTATAATGTTCCAAAGTGGGTTAAGTACAAAAATTTAAGAGCACTTAGCTTTGAAGTTCTTTAGCTGTTTGAATTGACCGATATTTAGATTTCTATCTTAACTCTTTTGGCTTATGTTGTTTGCTATGAAATTCAAGTTTGGAGATCCATTCATGCGAATAGTTATAATGGAAACTCAAGTATCAATCGAATAAAAAGTATTAGTATTATAGATGCACAGACATTATCTTCATGTGGGAATTTTCAAGCATCCATAAAATAAAAATAAAAAAAATGTTATAGGTTCTTATTTATTACTATTATTATTCATTTTTGGTATATTCAGTAAAATATTTGATATATTTATTTACTAAAGAAAAATCTAGAAAAATTAATTAATCCAAGATTTTTCAGCTTTTTGGTAGCATATACAAGTTAATATGAGGTTGTGGGTTCTGTTCATAAATTGAAATTAAATAAAATAAAATAAAAATTGAGAAGCAAACACATTGATAATTAGTTTGACCTGTAATATTTCATTTCCTTAGCAAGTTGGTCCATAATATATCATTATAGACTTTATAGTTGTGAAGTCAATTCTCAATATCGGAAAGTATCAAAATCGTCATTAAATTATAATACAGCTTTTATGAAAAAACATCCCACTCTAATTTTTGGACATTATTTCAAGTTTGAAAGCAAAAAATCAAGTTTACAATATATACGATGCTTTAATAGAGATTTATAGACTTTGCATCATTGTACGGAGGTGATCAAACTGTGATTCCCACGTCGGACTGTAAATAAGGATATCATCGAAGTAGACAACCACGAACTTTCCCATAAAAGGTCATAACACCTGATGCATAAATCTCATAAAGGTGCTGGGTGTGTTGGACAGTCCAAAAGGCATGACCATCCACTCATACAAACCATGCTGCGTCTTAAATGCCGTCTTCCACTCATCTCCAGGCCTGATTCTGATTTGATGATATCCACTCTTAAGGTCAATTTTTGAGAAGACTTTAGAACCGGAAAGCTGATCTAACATATCATCCAGACGGGGAATTGGAAACCTGTACTTCACTGTAATCCTGTTGATTGCTCTACTATCAACACACATACGCCAAGAACCATCCTTCTTCGGCACTAGCAGAGCAGGAACTGCACATGGGCTCATACTTTCACAGATGTAGCCCCTCTCCAACAATTCAACCACTTGTCGCTGCAACTCTTCAGCTTCCTCAGGACTGAGGCGATAAACTGGTCGATTAGGCAGACTTGATCCTGGAACAAGGTCAATCTGATGTTGAATATCCCTCATAGGCGGCAACCCCGGAGGGAGATCCTCAGACATCAAATCAGAGAACTCCGTTAGCATCTGCTGTACTTCGACCGGTAAATCTGGAATCTCGTCATCGGTATTATTCTCATTGAAGTGCACGTCAACAAGAATTCAGTTTGAAATGTTATTGGAGTTGTATGTCAACAAGAATCCAGTTTGAAATGTTATTGGAGTTGTATGTCAAGTGAAGTTCTATTTTGAAAACCCATTGGGAGTTAAAAATTTGATATTGGACCTGAAAAAAAGTTTGGGATGGAGAAAGTGATTTGAAAAAAAAAATTATTATTTTTTATTTTCCGACCAAAACACCCGGCTCCTGGATGTGGCGACGTGGCGCCCACCTAACCTGTTTCGAGTTTTCTGTATTTTTCTCTCATTTTCATTTTGGACATAGTTTTTGACATCCTATTTCATCAACAACTTTACTATGAGGGTTTAGATATCCCCTACATATTTCTTATAAATATTAGGCTCTTGTATACAATTTTATAAGTGTGAGAAAATAGATTACTAAAATTATGAGATCCATTGTAATTTTTTATACTCTCCACTATTCTTTAATTAATAAAGTCTCTTAATTTCTCGACCATATTTTTTGTCTTTATTATTCTTTTACTTGATATAATACTTCTTTATTTGCCATATAATTTCAACAATTCATTCTAGTAGTTGATTTCATCAAGTGGTATTCAAACAATATATAATTCTTATATATCCAACATTGCTAACACCGATCCGGACATATTAATATTTCTTCTAAAACGAGATATTTTGGTTGTTTCATAACAAGTGGTATCAGAGGTTCGACAGTTCCGCAAGAGCAAAGGGTTTGATTTGTTCGAGGTTTTTTGTTCACGATGGCTTCCATGAAGTATGAAATTTCGCTTTTGGATCAAAACACTGGATTTTCGCTATGGTAGGTTAAGAAGCGTGCAATACTCGCATGGTAAGATCTTGATGATGCGTTGTGGAATTGACAAGATCTCCGCAATTTTGACCGCGGAGGAGAAATTACAGAAGGATTAGAAGACAGTTTTTCACATTCATCTTCATTTATCAAATACCATTCTTTAGGACGTTTTTAAGGAGGTTTCAGCAACAGATTTATGGTTGAAGTTGGAACAATTGCGCATGACTAAAAGTCTTACAAGAAAGCTGCATCTCAAGTAGCATTTATACTCTCATCGAATGGCAGAAGGAGGATCATTGGAAGATCATCTGGCTGTATTTAAAGAGATCGTCACTGATTTGGAAATTTTGGAAGTAAAATATGATGAAGAAGATTTGGCTTAATCCTATTATGTTCATTGCTCGCTTCGTTTTCTTCATTTAGAGACACTGTCTTATGTAATCGTGATACTCTCATCATAGAGGTGGTATATGATGTTTTATATTCAAAAAAGAAGATGAAGCATCTGGTTTTTGAGGGCAGAGATGGAGAAGGCTGGTTGCTCATGGTGGTTCTGGAAGGGACAGATTGAAATCTAAGTTTAGTAATCAGATTTGTAACTACTGTTAAAAAATGGGCACATGAAGAAAGATTGTTACAAATTGCAAAATAAAGAAAGGTTAGCTGCTAATCGATATTGGAAGCAATCAGAGATTCATGTAAAGTAGACCTCACAGAGAATACTATAAGTGGGAGAGATTTCTTGGCTATTTCTGACATCGAGTCTAAATCACAAGAGGATTGGATTCTGGATTCAGAGTGCGTGTTTCATGTATGTCCTAACAAGAACTTGTTTACTACATATGAAACCGTTTCCAAATGTGTCGTGATTATGGGAAACAACACATACTGTTGGGTTCCTCGAATTTGTACGGTCAAATTGAAGCTATTAGATGGGACAATTAGAACACTTGACCAGGTTCGACATGTTCCGAAATTTGAAAAAGAATCTCATCTCGTTGTCTATCCGTAATTCAAAGGGTTATGAGTTATTTGGTGGAAGTGGAGTTTCAAAAGTTTGTAAGGTTGCCTAAGTTGTATTGAAGGGATAGAAAATATGAGTTATTTTTTATTTTCTGGGCAGAACACCCAACGCCGCAGCGAAGGGCATAAGAGCTGCGGCGCCCCGAATGTGGCGCCGCGGTACCCACCTGACCTGTTTCGGGTTTTCAACGTTTTCTCTCCTTTTTCGTTTTGAACTCAATTTTTTGACATCATACTTTATCAACAATTCTACTATGAGGGTTTGGACTTCTCCTACATATTCTCCATAAATATTAGGCTCTTCTATACAATTTTATAAGTGTGAGAAAATAGAATACTAGAATTATAGGATCCATTATAATTTTCATTATTCTCCATTATTTTGGAGTTAATATAATCTTTTAATTCTTGTGTCATATTTCTTGTCTTTGTTATTCTTTTGTTTGATCTAATATTTCATTATTTGTCATATAATTTCAACAATTTATTGTGATAGTTGATTTCATCAAATGGTATTCAAACAATACATAATTCTTGTATTTCCAATATTGCTAACAGCGATCCAGGCATATTAATATTTTGGTTGTTTCCAGTATAAGAAAAGAAGTGAGAAAATGTACACTTTTGCTCGGGAACGTGTAGTATTGAGAAAATGTAGTATTTCTATTAGGTACTTTTGGATTCCTAATTTAAGAAGTAGTAGTCAGAATATATACCACAAAACATTTTATATTTTCTATGGATTGTTGAGAATTATAAACATTAATTTTATCCCACCAAGAACAAACAATTTGAAGAAAGAAAATTAAGAATCAAGAACATACAAGATTTATAGAGGTTTGCTTTGATATGAAACTACGTCATCTCTCACCGCTACAGTAATTCACTAAAATGAAAAAATGTTTACAAAAGAAAATATCAATCATATCTCGTCTAACCTCTTTTTCGCTCTATTTGATGATAATACATAAAGGGAAAAATTCATAAATAAGGTATATTCTTTACACCAATTCAAAAATAAGGTTTATAGTTTGAAACTTCAAAATTCAGGTTTTTTTTTTTTTCTAATATAATATAATATAATATAATAAACCCACCCCACATGCACCACCCCCTGCTCCGGTGACTATTCC
This sequence comes from Fraxinus americana, assembly GCA_035079005.1. Lineage (NCBI taxonomy): Eukaryota > Viridiplantae > Streptophyta > Magnoliopsida > Lamiales > Oleaceae > Fraxinus > Fraxinus americana. Next base: position 5,310,622 of record CM068727.1, on the reverse strand, counting down.
GACGACCATTCCGACCACCACTCTTCTCCGGCTCCGATTCCGGCGACCATTTCGGAGAGGTCACAGATTTTTAAAGAGTCACATATTATTATAGTCACCGGTCACATTTTGGTCACAAATTTACAATTTAGTTAGTCACATATTATTTTTCAGTCACGGACAATAATTTTTATACGTCACATATTATTTTACGGTCACAGTTCAAAAATTTTGTAGGTCACAATTATTTTTTTGGTCACATATTTCAAATTTAGTTGGTCACATATCAAAATTTATAGGTCACACGGTCATATATTTCAAAAACTGGTTGGTCACAGATTATTTTTGAGTCACATATTACTAAATTTTTAGGTCACAGTTGAGTAATCAGTCACAGATTACCAAATATTTGGTCACATACCCTCAAATACTTGGTTACATAACCAAGTAATTGGTCACATACACCAAATAGAGGTCACACACCACACCACACCACCGTCACCAACACCGCTTGTCACAGATTAAATATTTGGTCACAGATAACCAAATATTTGGTCACACACCACCAACAATAACCACCAACGTGGCCGCCCCCACCACAAAATCGCCACCACCACCATAGATCCACCAACAATAACAACCAACGCACAGCACATCACTCAATAGCAAAAAAAAAAAAAGAAAGAAATAAAAAAAAACTAAAATGGAGCAGCGAAATCGCTGCTCCTTTCCCGGCAGCGATTTCGCTGCCGGATGTGCAGCGAAATCGGCTAGTGCGAGCAGCGATTTGTTGCCACTGCACATCCGGCAAAATCGTTGCTGGAGCAACGATTTGTTGCCGGATGTGCGATTTATTCTTGTTAAGCAAAAATCATTATCGTGGGGGGAGGGAGAGGCGCCGCGGCGGCGGCGGTGAGGAAGATGGTGGTGGGAGGGAGAGAGAAGGGGGGGCAGTCGTGAGAGAGAGAAAAATTAGGGTTGAAAATGAATTAGATTTTGGATATAGTTATGGTTTGATATTTAAAATAAAATATCTGAAAAGTGAATAAAAAATATACAAACCTGATTTTTAAAAACCATTCTTTAAACACCTGATTTTTTATAATTTCCCATACATAAAGCCTAAGTACTATTCCCTATTTATAAGATAAATTAAGCCAAAATCGAATTTTACAAGGACTCATATTCCCTCATAGAATTTTACAAGAATACAAATTCATAAATAGTCCTTAATTAAACTTTCAGTCAATATTTAGGGCTTAACAATAATTAGATTATACAACTGAACATTAATATACTCAAATTATCAAACCTCCAGTGGATATATTATAAATAAATATTATTCTAATTTATTAAAATACTCCTACAAATATTATACATTTAAAATCCTCGGGCATGTTTGATAGATATTATTGAGAAAAAAATGTATTTTAAATAGTGATATGATAGGAAATATATGATTAAAAAGTAAGGAAATGTTATTGATGTAATGAAAAATATTATTGGCTTAAAGAATGTGTGGTTAAAAATGAGTTTTGAAATAATATATTTTAAAAGAATATGTACCAAACAGGGCATATGCAGAATCTCCCAAAAGAATATACCATATTAATATCACAAGGGGACAGTCAAATTCTTCATGATATAGATAATCGCACTGTTAAAATTTTGTCATATTTGATCTTTACACATTAATTTCTCCAAATGCATTCCGTTAATCAAGCAATCAAGCCACTGTTTTTTCATGTGCCCACAGTTACTTAAGGTACATAATATTAACCCTCGTCAAAATCCGTGTGCACGACGATGGCTGATAGTTGGCCCTATAAAAAGTGTCATTATTCAATGGTTGTGTGTGTCTATATATATATATATATATATATATATATATATATATATATATATATATAACTTATTAGAAATTGTGTAGGCGAGTACGGTCTCTTTGTGACTTCATCATTGAGGACTGATTGTACAACTATAGAATGAAAGATATAAAACCAGTTTATATATCTTCGAATGTTGGAGATTAAATTACAGTGAAACGATAAACCCTTGTTTGATGACCATTATTTGGCAAAAATAAAGTTTTGAATAGTGAATGCATGGTTAAAAAGTGAAAAAAAAATTGGATTTACATATAAAATATTTTATTGTGTAAATGTCTGATTGGAAATGAGTATGTAGAATAAAGAGTTTTGAAATAATGATTGTCAAACATCGGCTAAATTAGAGTCATTGACATCGACACAGACACAATTTTCCAACCAAACCAATAAGATGGACATGGAATCTATGAAGCTAGTGCATTACTTTATCACGACAATTTTGAAATATCAAATTGATAGAAACTTTATGCTGAAAATAGTAGAAGTTGAAACCCAAAAAACACAAATTCTACCTAAATTACAATGGACAGACACTAAAAGACATGGATAAAGAAAGAATCAACATTTTCAATGAAAAGCCAAAGTCCAAACAAGATAAAGAGTACCCGCAAAATTTAATGAGATTTAAATAGATCCTTGTTGGATCATACTATTCTGCATGTGAAATATTATCTTGTTTTGTTAAATCTATCATGTGGTCCCTTTTTTTTTCAAAATTTAGATGATATCCCAAAAATTAAAAAAAAAAAAAAAAAACCAAGTCAAAAATATATTTTTCCAAAACTCATTTCCAACTGGACATTTTCTCAGAAAATAATGTTAAATGTCAATTCAAAATTTTTTCTTATTTTTTAACCATATATTCTTTTAAAAAAATCGCTATTTCAAAACATATTTTTCTGAAAATATTATTATGGAACTCAAATATCAATATAAGATTTACAATAAAAAACTGAAAATAAGTAAGAGTCTCACTGTTTGTCTCCAATCCATCGCTCTTTGTACCATTTTAAATATAGTTCGACAATAAATCTCTAATAAAGGAAGCGTCCAAATTATCATTTATTATATCGTGACCATTATGGTATCGTCTCATTTCACCAATCCAAGTTAATTGGGAAGCAAAATCTAGTTTCACAAAATTGAAGCGCGCGCGCGTACACACAAACACAAATATATATATATATATATATATAGACTTTTGTCTTTTACGATTGGCATTTTTGTAGAAATAAACAAAACATTATTGAGCAATACAGTTAATATTTTTTTTAGTCATTACGAAAAAAGAAATATGTGGAAAGTAAATTTTTTCAGATCCAAGAAATCAAGGTTGTTCGATCGGTACAGACAATTTTCGGCCCACAGATTTGAGATCAAAAAGAGAAAAAGCTTGAAAAGACGACCTTCATGCTTATTGACACTTGTTACATTGTCATTCTCTTGTTCGAAACATTAGTCCCTCTTTGATGGAGACTAAAATTTTAATTTTTATTGAAAGTGAAAATCAACAATTAATTTTGATTACTTATTTCATGGGACTCACAATTTTTGAACCATGCATTTTATCAGATTTTACCAAATTCTACTAAAAATTTTAATTTTAAGCTACATCAATTAGCAGGAGCTAAATATAAACCACGTATATTTATCCATATATATTGATATATAACTTTCTGAAACTCTTTTACAAAAATAAATATATAATTTTTATCCTATCAGGAGAATAGTTTCATCCATAGCATGGCTTTAGTTTCAATAGCTAGTACATATCACAAGGTATACAGAAACATTAAGGGTCTATTCTATTTACCATTTTCAAGCCATTTTCTGTTTTCAATTTTCCAAAACAATGAAAACGCGTTCTCTTTTCTATTTTCGAAAACGCGTTTTCGAAAACAAGTTAAAAATTTACAAAGAAAACTTAAAACGAGTGTTTTCAGTTATAATCAAGTCAAAATTTTCAAAACACGTTTTGAGTGTTTTCAAAACAATTTTTCAAAATTTCAAAAAGAATACATTTTCAATAATTTCAAAATAAACACTCAAAACACAAAATTCAAATTGAATTTAAAATTCAAACACAAAGAGAACAGCCCCTAATATTTGATCATATTTGTTTTAAGTTTTAAAATTGAGCTCATCCTAGTTCACTATGTAGCAACATGGAGATTATTGAAGGTCTTCGTATAGAAGTGTTTTGATACTTATGTTAGTTTGATCTAAATAAAAAATAGATTTTTAATAGATTTTGATAAAATTTGATGGAGTATGTGATTGAAAAATTGTCCTGTGAAATGTGTAGTTAAAATTTATTGTTGATTTCGACTTAAATTTTAATCAACTTTTTTAAGTGAACCGAGCAAGGGCCTAATAAAATGGTGACGTAAAAAGTGTACAAAACAGCAAAGGTTACCACGAATGATTAATCAAGTATCAATGGTTGGAGAAATGATTGCGTATTTAAAAAAGAGATGATGAGAGTGATTGATTAAGAAACAAAGTCACGTGAATAGCTCCTATAGCATTGATCTTCTTTCGCATTAGAATCTTATCTTGAGATAATTGAGTTTGACGTAGAAATTTCTAAAGTAATACTCATTGTTTGGTGGGGATTAAAATCAGGGTTTTAATAGATTTTGATAAAATTAATAAAATGTGTGGTTTAAATGGATCTCATAAAATATATGGTTAAAATTAATTGTTAATTTTAATTTAGACTATAAAAAATATTTTCAACTACACATTTTTCCATAAAATAATATTACAGGAAAATTGAAAGTTTTTCCTTATTTTTTAACCACGCATTCTTAAAAAATTCAGTATTTTAAAACTCATTTTCCTCCAAATTTTGATTAAAATGGGCTGGGCATAATACTTGTTTACATCATTTAAGGTGCCTGGAAACACCTCTCAATTATTGACTTATAGGATCAAGTGACCTAAACTTCGTTTTGGAATTTATGTTATGGTCCATCTCAATCACAAAAGGACTGATCAGTTTGTTCATAATCAATTTACGAGTACACAAATTGCATTGCCTTGCGTACAACACAAGTAATTCAACAATCCATCCACTACAAATTATATAAATTATCACAAATTAAAATTTAGAGAATTTGATTCTCTAACTAAGCCATTTCGAGGTACGCAATTGAGTTTTTGAACTTCTCAGATTTGACGAGCATCTGAATAACTAAAGAATCATGAAAATATTCTTTTCGAAATTTGAAGTCCCTATTTAATAAACGAAGAATATCACATTTCTTCTTTAGTAAGATACCACAAGGAAATAGAATATGACGAATAGACAATATATAAATGAATCATGCTACAGTGTCAGAATGGTTGGCATAATGTCTCATAACAATCTATCATTGGACTGTTGAAAACACAATCATCTTTTTCATCAAATCACCTTCGACCACCTAAAATTCTCGCACTGTTTATAACATTATTTTTCTAGCAAAGTATATAAATTGCCAAAAATTATTTCATATTAGCAAACCTCGTAGGGTACACAAGTTATGACTTACAACGTGGAAACACCACCGCGAGGAAAAATCGAACTTCTTCTAAATTTACATATCTAAACCCAATTTATCTCATCACGAATTCGGGTTCCGCTTCAAGTAAGCGTCCTAAAAAATAATCTTCCATAAATAAAGAAAAAATATTTGAAAAATACAGAACCAAAAGCAGCTTCATGCATATCCTCATCTAAGCATTGAGGTAAGAGACTCAAAAACATCTTCTTCACAAGGAATGGTGAGTCCCATGTCATGATCAAACCCGAATTCTTCTTCTGCACGTCGGAGAAGAATCTGAAATTCAGGTCTTGTCAAGAACGAGATCGGAACTATATATCTAGTTCTGTTTTGTCCAACGTATACTGCAAAGTGACCTTTTGGCACGTCGAGAGGAAGCCCTTCTTCGTCGTACCCTTGTTTCTTCCCCAAGCTCGAGCACCGCTTTAAAATCTGTTTTAGAACTGCTGTTTGTGACAGCTTGTTTGATTTTCTGATAGCCATTTTTGGAGAAGAAAACTGAGAAGAAAGGAAGGGGTGATCAAAGTTTTTCGTTTGGAGTTAAAAAAAAAAGAGAGTTTTGAAGGGTGTGGTGGGAATGAATGGGTGTGCACAAGGGGTATATAAAGTGGGAATTTAGGGGGTGGGGGTGAAACAATCGCATGTGGCCTGTGGGGGCAAAGAATAGGGCACAAGTGTTTTTGGGGAGTTTACTTAGCGAAAAAACATAGTGGGAGCCATAGCCATTGGGTTTACAAACTCTTGTTGCCTTTCATTAGAACATGGTCCCCTCTGAATATTTTTTTATTTTTCTTGATATGTTTTGTTTTTCCTTTTTGTTATAATAGAGAAACTCCAATATTGTAATTTAGAGTTTTTTGTTAAGAAGACTTGAGTGGGTGAGAAAGTGAACAACTTTCTCTAAAAGACTTCTTCCATGGTTCGATTAATAAGGTTTTGCATGTCTATGAATTTTACATTTATTTTATATTATGCTTGTAGCGATGAGGTTTGCACGACATATTCGTACGTCATAGAATTAAAAGAGGTTTGCGAAACATTTGTTTATTAATTTACTTATTCTTATTTAGTCCGTCATACAAAATACATTTTATTGATCGAAACAAGGTCTCGACTTCTCATATTACCCTTTATTTATTTTTTCAAAAAAAAAAAAAATAGTAGTAGTAGTAGTAGACTTCAAATACTTTGCATAACGTTTTTCAGTTATTCATTTACATTGAGTCAAGTGTTCGACTTGTGTTAAGTCCATTTCATACTTGTATCTGAAGACTTTGATGAGAATGTAGGCCTTTAAAAGGGACTAAACCTAAAAATTATACCCATTTGAAGTTGTTCAACGTTAATGCATAGTTTAATTAGTTTGGTACGGTGAATCATATGGTACTAGCAAACATTAAGATAGAAAGAATAAAAAAAGTTAAAATCTCATTGTACTTTTCAATTTTGTCTGGAATCATGTTACAGTGTCGGATGCATTCACATAATGTCATGTAACATTTAATCATTAAAATGTTTTAAACACAATCAATTTTTTCATCAAATCATCTGCTTCTGAAAAGGTGACAAAACCCTTTTATCTAATATTGCAATAACTAACATACCTTATCAGGTTAGAACATGGCGAATGGTCACAACATTATAATAGTTAATTAGTCATTTCACAAGGCACAAGGAAGATGAAGAAAGGCATGTTCTTGTAAACTATACCTATTAGAAGTTGTTCAACATTAATTGATTGTTTGGTAAAATGTTAAGATGGACTACTAAGCAACATTAAAAAAGAAAAAGTTCATGTTTTGCTAATATTTATAAACTACTGTAAACAATCAAATCACTTTTTATTTACATATTAATGGGGTTTTCGAGTATTGCCTACTCACTTATCCACCATTTAGTTCAATCTTTTTTATAATTCAAAATGTCTACTATACGATTTAACCACATTTAGTCCTTGCTTGGTTTAGATAAAAATTAGATTCTAGTATATTCTGATAAAATTTGATGAAATATGTGGTTGAAAAGTTGCGAGGCTCATGCAATGTATAGTTAAAATTAATTCTGGACTTTGAATAAAATTTAATCCAATTTTATATCTGAACAAAGAGGAGCTTAATATTGTTTGCTAACTATACCATTAAGCCCATGTTTGTCTCTCATTCTTTCAAAACTATTTTTCTACATATTCACTTTCAAACACACATCCACACAATAAATTATTCTACACATAAATCAAAAAAAAAAAAAAATTACTTTTTAACCATACATTCTCCAAAAATTCACTATTCAAAACAATTTTTCCAAAAAAATGGCCATCAAACATGGGCTAGATATGTCATTTCATAAGGCATAAGGGAGATGAAGAGGTAAATTGCACAAAACGTTCCAATTTTTCACTATTATTGTGCAAAACATTCATACATTCTATTTTTTTACATTTTCACCCTTAATTACACATTTAATTTCATGAAACGTCCTTCCGTCCATTTTCATCCAGACTCATCGTTAAGTGAATGCGTGAAGTCATTTTTTTTACCTCCTCCATCCTCTTCTCCAATTTTTCCCCTCCCCAATCATCTTATTCCTAAAGTTCGAAACCAAACAGTTTTGGGCAACCCAGTCCTCGGGCTTTAGTGTGTATTCCTTGCTAATTTGAAAATTCCAACTCATGGATGCCATAATGACTGTTAATATGGAGAACTTCAGGTCTGACTAGGTAGGTGTCATATGTGGCTTGTTTTTAGATGTCCAAATTTGTTTATCTGGAGCAGTCAGCATTCACCGGTTGAAAAAAAAAAAATAACTGCAAACAAGCACATTCAGATTGGTGCCTGTTGGGCTTCGATGGACCATGAGTTTCATAAATTGTTTGAAAATTCACAAAATCACTTTTGGGTTGTCAATAGGTGTAACTGGATCAGTTATCTCGAGGAGTGGGCACTTTATCTTAGCTTTTATACCTTAATGTATCCCCAGGTCTCTATTTAGCTGTTGATCTCTTAGGACCTTTTCTAGCCTGTTGAATTGGTAAAGACATGCATTTTCAGTCCTTCCTCTCTTGAATTCTTCAGTGCAGTCGTTCAAACCCAAAGCTTCAAGCTTTCAATACAGATTCCTCTAGAGTGCAGTCGTTCAATACGTAATGAGCTAAGAGCTCGAGGAAGAAGATGAGGGAGGAGGTTGAAATTGGGAAAGAAGATGGGGAAGGTGAAAAAATGAGCTAAGAGCTGGAGGAAAAAGATGAGGGAAGAGGGTGACATTGGGAAAGAAGATGGGGAAGTTAAAAAAATGTTATAGGACAAAAATACCCTTCCATTTTGGAAAAAGAAATGACTCCACGCGTTCACTTAACGGGGGATTTGGATGAAAATTGATGGAGGACGTTTTGCGTAATCAAATGTGTAATTAAAGGTAAACATATCAAAAATGGAAGGTAAGAGAGTTTTGCATGATAAAGATGAAAGGTGTAGACATTTTGTACTATTTACCCACAAATAAAGGCATGTTCTTCTTGTACCATACACTATTCATGGGCATGTCTTTCTTATTTACATCCGTGATAAAGGACTTTTGATTGTGGTCCTTACATTGCCAACCTAACAAAATGACCAAATACGAGAAGTCGCAATCAAGAAATAAATTTGAATGTACAATGAACATTTGAATTTACAATGAACGTTTATTTCGTGTTGAGTAGAGTTTGTTGTCAAAATTCTCAATTCATGAATTGAAGGGCTGAATTCGATACGGTATCTTTACAAAATTTTAATATTGTTTATCAATTGGTGCACCTAATGTTTCGAGGTTACCACAAAGTTCAAACGTAGTTAACACTTAAGTACACAAGTGTTTAGTGAATTTTGGTTGGATGAGCGCATCATGCATGCATAGTGTGCATTAGGGTTCACATGGTGGTTTTCCATCCATTACTTATAGATTTTGTAATATATTGTCTCTAGAGTTTGGTTAGAAGCTGTTGATTAGAAACCTTAATTATATTTAACCGAGAGAAATCGATTAGCAAAAAATAAATAAAAAATAAACACACAAGTTATAGAAGTTCGTCTCAATTTGAAAATGTCCCGTTCTGATGATAGAGTAATTCATTATGATGAAAAAGAAGTTTGCAATATAAAATTGAACACCTAACTTCTCTTTTATGATGGTAGTCTAAAAGTCTAATGACGGCTCCTTATTTATAAGACAAATTAGGATAAAAAAAGAAATTTACAAGGACAAAAATTCATAAGATGACATTTACAATTACACAAATTCATAAATTGCCCTTAATGAAATTTTGGTCTGAGACCTCTACCCTCATACCCCCCAAGGAGAGGGACTTCCTACCCCTTCCAAGTACTCGACCCGCTTACGGATTTTGCAAAACGACAATAGTAGCTCTATAATTTAAAAATCTCTCACTTGAAGACTAATTCACCATCAGTAGCTCCTTTACAAAAGTAACAATTCCTCAATCCTCAAAAGAGAATTCTAACTGAAGTTTCATACAACTTTAGTTTCTCGATCGGAATAGTCTTCGTCAACAAGTTAGCCGAATTCTGACTCTCTTGAATATTCTCGAGTGTTAAGATTTTATCCTCCAAAGTTGATATGATGAAATGACAATGAATATGTCTGTGTTTTGTCCTCGCATGATAAATAGGATTATTCGCTAAGTGAATAGCACTTTAACTATCACAATGTGATACACTCTTTCCCATAGTTGTGACCCAATTCATTCAAAAAAGACTTCAACCACATCATCTCTTTGCTAGTTTCGATCACGAGAAAATACTCGTCTTAGTTGGAAAGAATAACCATCTTCTGTAGTTTAAACACTCAACTAACCTTGTACCCAAAGTGTATACATATCAAGTCGTACTCTTCATGTTATCAATATCTCTTACCATATTAGCATCTACATAGCCCTGGAATCCCAAGCTTGATTATCTAAAATATAAGACTGAATCTGTAGTCCCTTTCTAGTACCTGAGAATCCACTTCATTGCCTCCTAATGATGTTTACCCGCATTACTCATATATTTACTCATATCTATTCCTCTACTTTCCATTATTTCCTTTTTTGGAATTTTTTTTCGGAACTCTTACCTATATTTTCGACATTTAGGCGAATTTGATATGAGACTTCTCCAGAATCTCTTCTACAGAATTCCTCAGCAAGAATAATGTCACGAACATCATTGAATTTCATTTTCGCATGGCCTATAGAGTTACTGGCTCTCATAGGCTCCCAACTATTCGATAGTGATGCTAATAGGATTACAACACATACCTTAGCGTCAAGTTTAATCTTAGCTGAGAAAAACTAATTGATAATTGAATTCAATTTATTGAGATGTTGTACTGTTGGAGCACCTTCAATCTTTTTAAAATTAAATTATTCTTTCATCAGATGTACATTATTATACGCAAATGAATTCTCATACATATCGAACAATACCATTATCAAATTTGTCATGATTTTCTCGTTCGCCACGTTGTGAAATAAGTTTTTTGACAGTGTTAACCATATAACACCAAATCCCTGATGATCAAGGAGTTTCCACTCATCGTCCTTCATTCCTTGCGGCTTTACATTTAAAAGGGGCTAGCTCAACTTTTTACTAAACGGATAATCATCAATCTGCGTCCCCCCAAAACGTAAAATACATACTATCAAATTTACAGATCAATAGTGATGTTCCTTCTTCGTCAGCCATTGATCTTAATTTTAAAAAAAAAAAAATCCAAAAGCTCTAATACCAATTTTGTAGAATTAGAAACTCTAATTCTATTCGGTTGAGAACAATCACTTGGAAGAAATAAATAAAGGCACACATGATTTATAGAGGTTAACATCGATGTGAGATTAAGACATTTTCCGTCGATGTAGTAATTTACTATAATTAAAAAGAAGTTTACAAGACAAAATAGTACACTTATCTTCTCTAAACTCTCATTCTCTCTTTTATTATGTCAATTTAAAAGTTTAATGACAACTCCTTATTTATAAGATAAATTGAGAAAAAAAAAATTTACAAGGACTCAAATGTTTAAGATGAAATTTACAAGGACACAAATTTCAAAACTACCCTTAATGAAATTTTGATTCTGAAACTCCTCCCCCACGCTCCTCAAGAGGCACTGTGAAGCGGTAATGATTAGACTCTACAACTTAATAGATGCTTGTCATAATGATATAAATTGGCACATGACTAAGGTGGTTCGACCAAAACATTGAAAACTAATCTGATTTAAAAGCCAAAAAAAAAGTCTCCACGTATCAAGAAATCATTAACAAAGCTAGATAATTTAAAAATCTAAAATCATTTAGCATAGACCTAGTGCATCAAAATGGTGCAACTTTTATGTCAACTTATTCAGTCATCTCCAACTCATTAAAAAAATAAAAAAATTACTTTGTTTCCTTATTTTTTATTTCTCAACAACAAATTTATTTCAAAAATTATTTAATTATGTATTCTACAACTATTAAAGTTACTCAATTAAAAATTACATTTAATTAACAAAAATATTGTATTTATAACAAAATTTAAAAAAAAAAGAAAAAACATTACACTCTGTATCATAATTAAGAAAATATTACACTTAAAATCACGATATAGAAAATACGTATAATATAAAAAATAATAATTAAATGAATTAGTTATAAATAAAATTATATCACTGAGTAATAAAATTATATAATAGGAATTAAATTTTATTGTAGTATACAATGAAGGACAAATGGAAAATAATTAAAATTGTAAATATAACAACAATGAACTGTGTTTCGACATTGTTCACTTACTCTAATTTTGTATGAAAATTTGAAGTTCGAATGGAGCATCATTGTAACACAAAAATGCATTTTACGTCATTTTGAAGTTGAATGGGATACCTTAAAGTCCCATACAATATCAATTTCGTACGGTTTTGTCCCCTTAGTTGTGTCCATTTCAATTCAGCCATCATTCAATTTCAATCCGCATCATTACACAAAAGTTGCATATGTTCAACTAATTTAGTGAAAATGGAAATATTAGTAAAGTCAAAATACAAAGAATACCAACTGGGAGTAAGAGCAGAATTTCTTGAAATTTAAATGGAAATTGCTAGTGGGGTATGAATTGTCCTATTCTTAAAGGCAAGAGCAAAATTTCTTGAAACTGAGATGGAAATTGGTAGTGGGGTATGAATTGCCCTATTCTTAAAGGCATCCCATGTTCTGTGAAGGAAATTTGTTTCAGAGTTATGAGATTATAGTGACATAAATAGCAGGGGGTGTCCTACTAATTGTCAAGTTTGAATGGTTGTCTTAAAGAAAATCTCATAAAAAGTTCTAGCTGGAGAGATTTTGACTTAACTGATTATTTATTTATTTAAGAAGGATCCTCTTTGTGTGATTCAGATTTCAAAGATGCATTCCTTTAGTATTCTTCACATCATCTTCTCTCTCACATTTTACCCTACATAAATTTTAGTTCCTTTCTTTATTGTGCTTTTCTCAAGTTGAATAACAATGAATAAATATACTCGTATAAGCAATCGTGTAACTCTTTTTAACAAAATTGACATTTTAAAATGAAATCTTAATTCATAATATGATATTAGAGTTCATCATACTTAAACGAGCAATTCAATCTGACTAACTTAAAACAATCATAGGGATTCCAAAATTGTTTTCGAATGAGCTACCATGCGGGGCACATTAAGCCCCCGTTTGGGCCACATTTTTATCTCATTAAAATGAAAAATATGACTGATATCCATCATATCAACATTTAAATTCAAATTCTTTATCTCTTGTGTGGGCTCCAATAACAGCTATATTTTTCATTCTTATTCTATAATAAGGTGGCTCAAACAAGGCCTAAAGATAAGTCACACATTGAATAATAATAATAATAATAATAATGAAATAGATATACAACATATAAACACTTGTGTTACTTCTTTTAATAATATTGACCTTTTAAAATATGATTCATATTTTATGCATGAATATGGTCTATATTTGTTTCTTTAGCTAGCAACTTTGAGAGACTCTAATGGCGATAAAAATAGAGAAAAACAAACATTTACAAACCATGACATGAATAAATTAAGTCTTATTTTTAATAAATTTGAAATAAATTTTTGTAAGAAATTATGCGATGAGATCTGACAAAATTTACATGGCCTGTTAATATCTATTTTCCATTATTTCAATTTAAAATCGACTAAAGTCGAGGTCCTAAAATTGTTGTTTTCAAACGAGTTACCATGCGGGGCACGTTAAATGCGATGATACACAACATATAAAAATTTTTATTACTCCTTTTAATAAGATTGATCTTCTAAAATGGAACCAAATTCTATGTATGAATATGGTATATATTTGTTACTTTAGCTAGCAACTTTAAGAGACTCAAATGGCGATAAAAACAGAGAAAAACAAACATTTACAGACTATGGCAATAAATTAAGTCTTATTTTTTATAAATTTGGAATAAATTTTTGTATGAAATTATGAGATGAGATTTGACAAAATTTACATGCAGCCTTAGCTCATGAAGGCTATGTTACATTTGCACCAAGTACTGTTGTAAGGACAACAAAATAAAGGACATGTGTCAACCAACCCTGTTGATTGGGTTAATGCTTCAACTTATTCTAACAAATCAAATCGAAAAGTTGCATGATTTTTATTGCTTTAGTTAATTGACTTTTCTTAATTTCAGAAGACTTAAAAATTCCTGATAAGTAATGACTTGTTCAATGCCGCGTTTGTTTGAAATGAAAGATTGGTAGCCCCAATACAGCTCATGCATCCATGGAATGCAGGACACCAAAGGACTTACGGTTGTACCTCATCACATGTACTGCACAACATTTAAACAACTTTAATTGATGCAATGTCTTGACGCAAATGTATGATCTTATGACATTATAACAAATTCAAAGAAAACATCGTTATATTCTACGGTTGAAGTTGAGTTGATTAGTTTTCACGAAGTCACGAGGAAATTCTACATATCAAAATGATGAAGAGCTGAATCTCACAATGAACGTAATTGTATGCATGGATAAACATGGATGGGAGTTGAGAAACGATTTGTAGTAATGAATATGTAAATACACACAAACTACAATTGACATTTGTGTTTCACTAGTTGTAGTCAACGTTGTGTATTCTGCAAATTTTATTATGGTATGAATCTTATTTTAGATGTTGGCTCAATGTAATAGATGTTAATATTGCTCTTATACAGGGGCGGGGCTAAAGTTTTGTAATGTGGTGTCAAAAATTAAAATGCATTTAAAAAAAAAAAAACAATACAACATTAATGAAAATAAGTCAATACATTATTATAACTGCAGCCGATGCATTTTCATATTTTGAAAACGTCATATAATTACATCATCATCAATATTATCGAATATAACATTTTCAATATATGCAACAAAACTATCACTTAACCATTGATCTTCCATCCGATTACGCGGTCGATTCTTGATAATCTTCATTGTATAAAATACTCTCTCTAGCATAGCAATAACAACTGAAAAAATTAATGTCAATGTTACAAGCCTGTAAACTAATGGATACATCTCATTTTTTTCGTCACAACCAACTTTTACAAGATCTTTAAGGTCTTGTAACCCTTCAAAATTTTCATGAGTGCACATATCAATAATATGTTTGAATTTGCTCTTCAATTTTTCTTAAAACAAATAAATTTAAAAATTACATATTTTTTAAAAACTAATCAACTTAAAAACTTACAATATCCTATCATTGGATTTACTACAACTCTTCGGCCATTATACTGTCATTTGTTCTTGAATACGTAATTCCGCGCATCCCAATCTTTCAAACATATTAAAGCATCTAATATATCTTCTTTTAGTTTTGATCATTCATCTTATAAAACTCGATCACCTAAACTAAATGCAATCTCCAATGCTATATATAAACACCGAAGAATAACATCGCGACGCGAAGAATCAATTTAATAATCTAAATCGGTGGTGTCGTTCTTTATTAGATTTCCTGATTTCTTTTCTTCTATCATGTTATACTAGATTTATATATGGTAGGTAAACGATGAACCTCGTGATGTGATATTTTAATTCCTAATTTTACTTTGTTGACAAAAAAAATAAAAAAAAAATAATAAAATATCATGTTTCATATTAGCCCAATATGCAAGCATGAGTGTCGTGCGCACAGTAAATCATGTTTCATTTAAACATGTATTGATCAATCTAATAATGCACAATTTTCACTATTCACGGTCCATACATAGTCTAATATTAAGGCCCTGTTTGGGAGGGATTAAATTTTTCTACAGTAAATCAATTCTCATTTTCAACCACACATTCTTCAATAAAATAATATTTTCCATCACATCAATAATTTTTTCTTCTTTTTCAACCACACATTCCCATCATATCACTATTCAAAATCAATTTTTCCCCCAAAAATCTCTCCCAAACAAGCTCTAAATATCATGGTCGGCAGAATTGTCAAACTCACACAAGCACACAAAATTCTTAACTATTACTATAAATGCGTAAAATTAAGAATAACCCGATAAAGAATGAAAAACTGAATTTTTTTTTCACACAATCACACAAAAATAAAAACTGCAATAACATGATGAATGATATATTGACATATTTTCACCCCCAAACATATACAGAACATTATTCTCAATTTTTAAAAAATAATAAAATGTAAACTTAGTGGCACATAAAATTAAGGACAAATTCATAGAAGATAAAGAACAAATGGTGAGGAATACTTTTCTGATCGATGGGGATGCAAAGGTGAAGATGGTAGAGGAAAAAGAAGTGTAAACCATGCATAGACTCTTTTATTACCTGTAGAAACGATGAAAAAGTAATTTTATTAAAAATTATAAAAAACTTGAAGAAGAAATTACCGATCGAATGCATAAGGCAAAATGAATAAAATGGTAGAAACGATGGGTTGCCTCCCATTCAACTCTAGTTTATAGTCGATAGCTCGACTGTACCGTGTGGCCGCTGATCACGGGCATCTAAAGAAGGCTTTTTATGCCTTGTCCATTTTTATTCTTTTTGCTTTGATCCACTTTTCATTTGATATCCACACATCTTCCTTGCCATTTTCAACATAATAGGACTTGTCTATTCTATCCTACTCAACTTCAACTATGTAGATTTGTATTTGCTCTTCAGGCTTAATCACAAAATCAATTTTTGGACAATCAATAAAGTCGGAAAAATGTGAGGTTATTTCCTCCTTATTGATCGCCTCATCCTCATTTAGCTCCATTGTGATTAAATTTTCACTCGTTTTTGGCTCTTCTTCAATTGTTGAACTCTCATCGAGTAGAGTGATTGGTCCGCAATCTAAATCCACGGGCAATGAGAAATTGGTCCCAACGACCCCTTCAAGTGGATTGTACCCCCAATATTGAAATTTTTCCAAGTACATCCAATCTCCCAAAAGCATCTCGCTTTCATCAAACTTGACCAGTTTTTTGAAATACTTTGCAATTACCTTTTCTTCTAATAAAGGAGGACCATCTCCTACAAGTTTGATATCATCATCCCAATTATAAGGTATAAAATCTCCAACGAGCATGTACCTTTCATCATTTTTGTCAATTGCTTGCTTCCGACACCTTAAATATTCTCTAAACCTCATAAGTTTTGGCGCGTGTAAACCAGAGTACGAGAACAAACATTGCCCAGTACAATGCATCGCGTAGCAATTATCACAACTCGGGTATCCTCCAAGCATATCTTCATAATTTATGTAGAGATTATCCATTGCAAAAGTTTCATTACCTCACCAAGTTAGAATCATACAATTATCTAAAAAATTTAGGGAGAGAGTGCAAATACGAAATAGATTAATAGGACGTGGTTAGCAAAAAATAAAAGTAATAAAATAATAAAATAAAAGAAAAGTTCGAATTAGTGTCAAAGTAAATAAAATCAAACTAAAATCAATCCGCTGCAATGGCGCCAAAAACTTGTTATACGAAAATATGTTTCGAATAAAAATTACTGCAAGTGTACGGATCATTCAAGTAATAAAGTGAATTTTAGAGTCCAAGTATCAATCCTACGGAGATTTATTAGTTTGATTTTACACCTTAACCGAAACGTGAAATATGGTTGAGTTTTGTAACTAAATTGTAGCTAAACTAAGTGAAAGCAATAGTCAATGAATTGATTGAACTAAATGCAAATTATATGATTGAATACAAATTAAAGTAACTAATAAAAAAGAAACGCACTAGGTTCACGAATTCCCATGCAATGATCTATTTTAACTCTAGTTCTATAAAATTGACAACACGCTTGAATTGATGAAGAATCAATATTTCTAACTTATTCAATAATCTCTCTCGAGTAGAACTGAACCTATTCTCGCATACCATTTGACTATATTTCTATGACAAATGCAGCATACAAGAATGCATGACGTTTTGTAAACACTTAAAGATTCATATAGAGTATAGCGGTATATTTCTATCCCCTATTGGACCCTACGATGATTTATACCATGTCGAACTTATTTTCCTTTTTCCAAATGCATAAAACAAGCTACCACACTCATACAACTATTGCGCATATAATTGTAGAGAAAAAGTAATGTATATAAATCATTCAATAATTCAAAACGCGTTTTAATGTCAACAAAAAAAAAAGAATAAATTAATTAAAAAAATTTTTCAACAAAGTAAAACTAAGAATTAAAATATTACATCACAAGGTTCATCGTTCGCCTAATACATATAAATCTAGCCTAACATGATAGAATAAAAGAAATTGGAAAATCTAATAAAGAGCGACATCACCGATTTAGATTCTTGAATTGGTTTTTCGCGTCATGATATTATTCTCCTTGTTTATGCCTTGATTTCTCTCTCAAACACTTCAAAAGTCTCCTCCCAGATCTGCCTAGGGTTTGAGGACGGCTTAAGAGTTTATATAATTGTCAAAAGATTTGTTTCAATAAGAGTTGGAATGAAATAAGGAAACCAAAATTTTCATGTCGGAGGTCTTCTATGCAATTGCATAGTACAAAGTCATACAGTCGCATAGAACAAATAAATTCAGCCCAAAAGATCTTGGTAGTGGTCTATGCGGTCGAAAGGAATTAATACTATGCAACCGCATAGTGTTGGAATTTTTCTCCGTCGGACAGCGTTTAATATTTTGGTCATATCTTTCACTCTGAATGTCCGATTGTAGTGATTCAAGATGCGTTGGAAAGCTAACTCAAAGAGCTACAACTTTTCTTCAGAAATTATCTTCCAATTAGATCATTTATCATGTTAACAATAGGTCTTAATATGAGACTGCAAATCGGTGCATAACTTTTTCGATTGAAAATTGATGTGTGATCATACTTTGATGATATTTCATCCCTTTGATGTCTTCTTTCATCCAATTGACTCCCAACATTCTCAAATCTTCATCATAAGGTTCGACACAACTTTTCAATATTTGCACTTGAATCCTCAAACTTTGCTTTTGCTTCATTTAACCCTTTTTTTGCTTATTTTTCCTAATTTCTCCCACTTTCATTGTTGATGTCCTGCAAACACATGTTACATCAAATTAAGCTATATTCTACACATTTATCGACAATTATCCATGTTTTTGAATTGAAATGAACGTGTAAAAACATTTTTATCATCTTCTTTTAGTCTTGATCATTCATTTTATAAAACTCGATCACCTAAGCTAAATGCAGTATCCGATGCTACCATAGACACCGAAGGTGTTAGTAGATCGCATGCAATTTTTGATACAATTAGATATTGCCTTTCGTTACACCTCACCATGATAGAAGACTAAATTCTTGTAATTCTTTTGGTTAACATATTACGAATGTCCACGCACATATGCCTAGCTAATTTAGAGGGAATTTCAAGATTTGTACCACGACATCTATTACTCTAGATATTGATGAACTAGAACTAAATGAAGGAACACTTGTATTAGAGTTTAAATAATTCCATGTATCATCTGAATTTGTTGAAATATTTCTTAAAAAAGAGCTTTGGAAAGTAGAACTGTCATGTCCTTCTTTTTCAACTTAATTGTTATACGTTTCACATAACATAGATTATTTATGTACATGTGCTAATTCCACATTCATGAAATTTGAAACTCCTTTTATAATAGTTTTTGTGCTAATTTATTCTATGGAGTTAAAATTTCATAAATATTGGGAAGAGTTGCCTTCTTTATTTTTTTAGTTACGGTGATGGGCCCTCGATTATAATTTTCACACGACTGTAACATAAAATATATAGAGTTCCATTTACATGTCACATCAGTGACAAATGATTTCTCTTGTAAGTCACACTCTACACACAAACTGTTAAATGCTTACTTTTTGTTTGTGACATAGTAATAAAATTTATTACTTGTTTAATTTTATCTAAAGGTAATCTTATATGTTATAATCCATCTTTTACAATCAAATTGATAATTTGACATACACAACGTTGATGAAAAAATAAACTTTCAAATGCAGAGTTAAAATCATTAATAAATTTTTCGATAACAACTTTGTTTGCATTAGCATTATCAAAAGTAAAAGTTTGAGCAATTTTTTGTATACCATATTCTGGTATAATATCTTTTAAAATCATGTATATAGTCGCATTATGAGAATATTTTACATATCTGAATGCAATAATCCTTTTATGCAAAAGCCATATGTGATCAATGTAATGAGTTGTAATAGCAATATAAATTTTTTTATTAATATCAGTCCATAAATCAGAGGTAAACGATATAACACTATTAAAAATTTTTAGACTTTCAATAGCAACTTGTTTTATTTTGTTATATAATTTTATAATATTTGAACGAATAGTATTTCTACAATACGAAGTATACCTGGGTTTGAGATAGTTATGCACAAGCCGGGTAAAGTTTATTGACTCTTCATCGTAAGCGACATCTCTGCAGCAACCACGTATGCAATCATTCCTTCATGAAATATTCCCTGTGAATATATAAAGGTGCAATGAGTAGAACAAAAATCGTTAAACACTAGTCCGGTCTGTTTCGAGTTGAGACCAACTAGTTTCGCTTTGCAACTTCTTAGTATATGATTATTCAAATGCGTTGTACTTGAACCGGGTTTCCAACTAAGTTCTTTACCACAGTAATTGTAACATACTTTCCAAATATCAACTTCATTTTGAATACGAACTTTTTTAAGTGTCATATGTTTCCAACAATTCGAGAATTCTTTTTTCGATATTTTAATCTGAATTACATCTTCCTCTTCGATATCCTCCAAATCAATTGAAAGATTTTGAGATGCATCCTAACTAATGGAGTACTCGAACTACCCTTAAACTAATTAATGACATCACTAGTAAAATTCATCTATAACTATTATAACAAAATATATTGAATATTAGAGTAAAAGAAGCTGAATATTACAATAAACTTGGAAATTGAAGTTGAAACTAGAATACTGCAAGTTTAAACTTATTGAAGTAAATTGATATGAAACTCAAAATTTTAGCGCATATTTATAGCAAAAAAATATATATGTTTCAACCAAATTCAAATTCAAATTTCAAAAAATGTTGTAATTTTAGACTGTAATTTTTTTATTTTTATCTTTTAAAGTTTAGTAGATTAGTTTTTTTTTTTCGGCTCGACTCGGCTCGTCATAGGCTGAAAATGGCCCTTGACACGGGCTGGCTCGGACTCGAGCCGACGTTCCCAAAATGGGGGCTCGGCCCTAGCGATGAGTCGGCCCGACCCGAGCTATTTTAGGGCTGAACCACTGGCCGTCCGAGCAGACGAGCCACATTAACATCCCTTACTTCTTTGGTTCTCTTGTCCCTCCTAACAAGAAATGTAAATTTTCTAACCTAAAGAGCCACCTCTAGCTTGAATAATTTGTGTTTAATTAATCACCACATACTTTCTCTAATTGTTGGACTAATATATGTATTTATATGACAATATTTAGGTATTAAAAAAAAAATTGTGTTCCAATTGGTTTCCAAAAAGAGTTTGAGAAGAAAAATGAAACAATTCTCTTTGTTCAACTTAAATCATTTTTTCGTGCAATTTTAGTCATTCATCTTCTAATCTTTCCAATTAGGTCCTCATTATTTCAAAATTATTAATAATTGATCTGATGCAAGTTTCGAAAGGTTGTAACTTAGTCCCCAAACTTGACTTTCAATGTCATATTTAACTCCTAAAACTTATGAATTTCGTCTTATTGCTCCATTAATACTTTTAATTGCTCAATTACAAATTGATTGATCTTCAAGTGCTTTGAATAAACTTCAATTATGCTCCAATTCTCCCATTTCCTTCAATTTTCTCCAAGTGCGTCCAAATTGGAGTTTTACCAAGAATTGAGCATATTTACACAAAATTAAGTAGATATTAGCTTAGTTCGTCATTAAATACCTAAGTCAAAAAGTCCTAAAAAAAGTTTATAATGTGCACTTATCATTTAACTAGATATTTTATGGGATTTAAAATTTTTATCCATTTTTCAACTACACATTTCATCAACGTTTATCATAATCTGCAAAAACTTCTATAAAATAAATTTGTAAGAGTTTTGAGAAACACCCCTTAATGTTATTTAGTAATCTACTTGGAATGGTGACCCTTTATCTCTAAGTAATGAAAAGCAAATGTCAAAATTGTAGATTGTGTGTATATGGTCATTAATACACATTGTTTCTCAACTTCCATCCATGTTTATTCATACACGTAATTGCATTCTTTTTGAGAACTCTTTCTCATTCTGATTTATAGAACAAATTATTTTACTCTTGACACGGCTTCAATCATGTGAATATAACCATATCTTCGCCCCCAGAGCACATCTCCAAGTGGTAAAAGGTGAAGGTGGAAAAGCTTCAATTTTGCTTGAGGCTGCCGCGTCAAGGGTTTGAATCCTGAAATATGGATTTGGCCATTGAGTAAAGTGCGATTGTACACACCTTTCCACGTATCGCTCGGACATAACCTGCAATTTACCTCCTTCACCAAGGCTCAGGGCAGAGCAGGGGGGCCATCAAATATGCGGCTCATCTTTAATATAACCATATCTTCTTTGAGTTGGTTACAATGTAGTAAGATCACACATTGGTGTCAAGACTTTGAAACAATAAAGATGATACTGATGTTGTCTAAATGTCGTGCAATACATGTGATAAGGTACAGCCATAAGTCCTTTGGTGTCCTGGATTCCATGGTTGCATGAGCTGTATTAGGGCCACCGCCAATCTTTCATTTCCTTGAAAGGGTATATTTTAAATAGATGTGACAAATGAATTTTTTTTTTTTTTGGGGACAATGAATTTAGAATAATAACGTGTAACTTGTCATCTACATAATGCCTATGTTTTAAAAAATGTTCGGATATTGACCTTGAGGGAAAAAAAAAAAAAGTTAAAGAGTCAAAAGGCCGAACATGTGTTCCGAAAAATTAAAAAGTTATACATGTAGATCTTTTGATTGATTCCTAATGTTTCCAATCCTTACACGTAATTAAATCAAATTTCGAACTGATTCTTAATTTTCTTGATATGATATGTTGGGATTTGTATATGGGATGCCATGAATATCATCCGAAGGTCATTGCATTCGAAATTTGTTGGGTCATTAACCCACGCAATAGGGTTGGTCGACGTAAATGTCCTTTACTATGTTGTCATTACAAGAGTACTTCGGGCAAAGGTAACATGGCCTTCATGTGCTAACGGGCAGCCATTTTCAGCCCTTGATATTTTTATATTTTTCCCTTTGTTAATTATGTCTATATTTTTAAATTTTATGATTTAGTCGATATTAAACTGGAATAAAGGGAAAACTTAATAAAGAAAATAACCATATAAATTGTCAGATCTTATCGCACAAATTCTAATACAAGAGGTGACTCTAATTTATAGAATAAGACTTTGGCCTTGTTTGGGAGAAATTAAATTTTTCTACAGTAAATCAATTCTCATTTTCAACCACACATTCTTCAATAAAATAATATTTTCCATCACATTAATAATTTTTTCTTCTTTTTCAACCACACATTTCCCATCATATCACTATTCAAAATCAATTCTTCCCCTAAAAATCTCTCCCAAACAAACTCTTTTGTTTATTGTCGTATAAAATTTCTTTGTCATTTTTTGAGTCTCTCAAAGTAGTTACCATCTCCGATCATCTTCACTTCTAAATCTAACAAGTTTAAAAGATAGGCTTTGATTTAGACTAAATTTCTATTGTTTTTATCAACTAGGATTTCCTTCTTTTATATTGATTAAAAATTTCTTTACTTTTTCCAATTCATGTGTAATATTGTTAATAGGTGGCTATATTACCACACCAAATTTTTTCCATGGATAATTATATTCACAACAATGTTTTTGTTCATTACATTACACTTTAATAGCGATGAAGGTCCTTAATTTTTGAATTAGCATATATTGTAGCTGATGACGATTTATATTCAAATATTCTGTTAGTAACGGGGAAATATTTTATCAAATAAATCTCTTTTTTTGGTCCTAACAGATTTTGTTTGTCGTCGTCAAGGAAAATATATGCTAATTTGTAGAAGAGCCGAAAAAATAAGAAGAAAAAGTTGACATAAGTGCAAAAATGAGCAAAAATTTAAGATCTTCATTGTAATAAAAATTTTATACAATTAACAAAAAAAATTGATACAATCAACAAAAATTAGTGTGAATATTATCGTCCTTTTTTTTGTTCGATAACATTTTTTTTATTTACTAAAATGATCATTGTTAGGTTTTTTAAATAATTGGCAAATCTGTGAACAAAAAAAGACTAGATTTAATATATTGTAAAAGTCAAGGAGTAAGTTACAAATATTATAAATTGAGTTGTATTAGGTCTAGGGTTCGAAAATGGAAAGAAGAAAAAAACAGCGCCTCAATTTCGCTAGACTATCATGGTGACTTTGCTCGAACGATAGAAACAGAAATATCGTCGCTAGCTTGTCGTATGGCCTTCGCTCGAGTGACACATCGTCGATCACCTGTCGTCCAGCTTTCACTTGAGCGACAGGGTTATTCGGAGAATTTTAATTTGCGTTTTTAAGACTTTTTATCCGGCGCATTCATTCCTAAACCTACAGTATAAATACCAGATAGCCTCTAAACGTCTTTTCTTAAGGTTGAACATTGATAAAATATTGATTGCTTCATATCCTCAACATCCATAGCTTTCAACCTTTATTGATTGTTTTGTTTTGGGCATTGAAAACGTCAAAATTCAATTAATCCAAATACCAAACGGTTACTTCCTACACATCTGTCTGAGCGTTGAAGATCGAGGAAAGGTAATTGGAGTTAGAATTGTTAGAGAACGTGGAGTTCTTCGTTGATCCACAGGAGATAAACGAATTCATAAAGTCGGGAGTTGGTGCAGGAACGAACAATTCAGAAGTGCTTTGAAAACTGTAGTTAGGAGTTGGTACATGAGCACACAATCCAAGAAGACCGTGGAAATTGCAGTCAGGAAGTCAGAAAATACTAGTGGTAGTCAAGTCTGGCAGACTGTAAGTTCTAATTCATTTATAGTGGATTGTTGACTGCAAAATGCTTGGAGTTTTTACCAGTTGGGGTTTCTCCGTGATCATTCCTGGTTTTTATTTATTATTTTCATATAACTGCGATATTTCAACATAGAAAAATTGGATTGTTTGATTAATCATCTATAAATAATTAAAAGTGATTTGTTGCTATTTAATTATTAATTTTTAATTCCGCATAATCATCTATTCACCCTGTTCTAGGCGTAGTTAGGATCGAATCTCGTAATTTTAATCATGACTGAAATGACATAAATAATCACTCCACACCTTTATTTTTCCGTATCTTTCATCCATCCTAACATACAACCTCAAACTGAAACCCTGAACTCTACACTAAATTTCAAATTGAAATTCACACCTTTGCAAAGAAAATTGAAATCAACCCTCACATATCTGTCTTTTTTTTTTCCCCCCGCTTTACTCGTTATTGGGTTAGAGACTAAATTGTAAAATAGTTGTACTGTATTTATTTTTATTTATTTTAATTATTTATATATTTATAAATGGTGGAATAAAAAATTGGGATGATAATACAATCGCTCTTATTAATACTATTACTCAATCAATCTAACCTACAAAATTTCCTCCTCCTAAATTCTTCTTTATTCTCTAAGCCCATGTTTGATGCAGATTAAAATCAATTTTTTAGTAGATTTTGATAAAAAAATTAATGAAATGTGCAATAGAAAAGTTGTGAGTTTCATAAAGTATGAGATTAAAATTAATTGTTTACTCTGACTTAAATTAAAATTTTAATTTTAGTCAGTACAAGACAGGGGATTTGTATTTTCTCCTCCTTTATTTCTATCATCTCTCGGCTATGTCAATTCCTTGTTGTCTCCTCCCCACTCGGGAGGAACAAAACAAGATGGTACAGCAAGGGAAGAGTCTAGAATGTATGTAGAGAGAAAGTGGTGAGAAAAAAAGAAGACACGAAGAAGTGTTTTTAGCCAGTCAAGCTCTCTCCAACTTGAAATTTTTTAAGAATTTTTCTCTGAAAATAATAAGATAAAGATAGACAAAAAATCGATAACATTAGACAACCCTTCAAAGAACTTGACAATTAGTAGGACACCACACTGCTATTTCTGTCACTATAATCTCATATTCAGAAACAAATTTCATTCACAGAACATGGGATGACTTAAAGAATAGGGCATTTCGTGCACCACTCCCACTTTTTTCCATCTCAAGTTCAAGAAATAAATTTGTTCTTACTTCCATTTGGGACTTTTTCAATTTCGATTTTATTAAACTTTCTAAGTTCACTATAGGCAACTTTTGCATAATGAGGCATATGAAAATTGGAAGACGATTGAGTTGCAAAGGACATAATAAATAAATGAAAAAAGATATATGAAATTAATATTTCATTTATTGGGTCTTTAGGGTCAAAAAGGTTTTAGGTTTTTCATTTCTTTAACTTTTTTAAAGATTTCTTGAAAACTAGATATTCTTGGATAACCAATGTTTTTAAATCGGACTGGTTTTCAGTTTTTTTTTTTTTTTTTTATCGAACCATACTCCCCAAACTCTCGAGATAAAAAATTATGAAATCCAAAATAAAAAGATGGGCAACCACCGTGTTTACATTAATTCACAAGATGCATGCATGATACTCACTCAACTAACCAATCTAAACTCACTTAACAATAGTGTAACTAACTACGTTCTAACTAGATGTTGGCTATGTGACAAATTCAAAACATTAAAACGAACTTATAGATAAACAATATTAGATTTTTTAAAGATATTGTATCAAATCCAGCCCTACAATTCATAAAATTAAGGATTTCGACCACAAAGACTACTCAAGATGAACAAATCTTGTTTGTACTTTTCGAAGTTATATATATCTTGATTATGACTTCTCTTATGTCATTTTGTTAGGTTGGCAATGTAAGGACCACTATCAAAAGTCCTTTACTATGGACGTAAATAAATTGAAACACCTATGAATAGTATATGGTACTTTGTTTATCTTCCTCGTAACTTATGAAATTGATTATATGTCAGCAATCAGTGTCATCCTAAACTAGGAATGACAATGGGGCGGGTATGGGGCGGGTATGGGACGGGTCGACCATTCTCAGCTCCATCTCATCGAGTATTTTTGTTATCTTACGCAATCCCAATTGAAAAAAGATTATACTTTAATTAATTAAATTATTACTGCCCACATTTAAGGCATATGCCGTATATAGTCTATTTTTATGATATGCCTTATATAACGTCGTAAACAAATATAACAAAAAGTTACTTTTTGTTGTAATGAATCAACCGAAAATGCATTTATTAACTGAAATATAACATTGAAATTTGTGTGTGTATATGTATCTACATATGAAGTTGTACATTGTTGCCTCATCATTATGTCCTAATATGAAATGGACATAACATTTGATTCAGCACACTCAAATAACTTAAAAACATTACGCTGAGTATTAAGAACATCTTATGCATTATAGAATGCATCTATAAATTTAAAGAGTCAAAAATTTTATGAGCTCCAACAATACTTTTGGCTCTTCATTTTACTTTTCTCAAGAAATATTTATTGCTTTCTTCACATATTTTATATAACATAATTTTTTATATATCAAAAACCAATCAATTTAAATGTGTTTTGTTTAAGAAGTAACTTATTGAAATTTGTGACTTATTAAATGCAATCATTACACATGAAAAATAAAGAATGCTCTCTAAATTTGAAGAGACAAATCCGTCTCTATTTTGAAAAGTTAAAATAAAGTGTCTTTTTGAGCTTAGTTTTGAGTATTAGCTCGTTAAAATAGAAAGACATTTTAATATTATTTTAATTGTTTTAAGTTTAATATACCAATCTTGAAATTAATGACGAACATAAAATAAAATAAATGTAAAAATCTGAAAAAAAAAAAAAAAAAAAAAAAGATGCCAAAATAAGCACAGTCGTACTGTTTTTGATCTCCTGCAGTTAAATTTGATGAATGGTAACAATGTAAAATTATGGGTAGTCTCTTTCTAAAAAGGCCTATTTTTAAGGTCATAAGTAAAAAAAAAGGTCCATTTTAGACCTTAAAATATCACTACTATATTAAAAGAGGGGATAGCAAATCACTGTTCATTCTCGCACCCTCCTTTTCACACTACTTTCCTTCAAACTGGATTTGCTACAGTAACTTATCAGCCGTCTTAAACACGTTTCATCTCTACTTTCATTTGTAGCCGACTTACATTTCCTGCCGTATTTTCTGTTGATATTTTATGACCGACTAACATATTATTAGTCAATAAAAAACACACAAAGTCCAAAAAAAAATAAAGTTGCCGACTTACATTTTCTGCCCTATATATACATGCATGCAAATACATTTTCTACACAGTTTCCTTTTTCTCAAAGAAAAGATTTAACCAAAAAAAAAATTCCTCTGAAAGAAAAGATTTAACCAAAAAAAAAAAATTCTCGGGATTCATCGGGTCTCGTAGTTGATTTAGTTCTAGACTAACCATCTTGAGGTCCGTCGCGCCAAGAAGAAGATCTCCGCTCGACCTTCTCGGGAAAAAAACTCCGGTGTAAATGCCCGTGCATCGAAGTAAGTAGAATTACTCTTTTACCTATGTTAATTGGGATATTACTGCAATCAATGTTCAGTTTTTTTAATGAAAATTAGTGATTATAGTTATGTGATATATGGGGTTATGTAACAGCACGTTTGTAAGTTGCAATGTAAAAAGAAATGAAGGAAATAGGATGACACTAATTCTTTATTGATAACCAAAGTGCAAGAAGTCCTGCAAATTTTAAATTTTCATAAAGTCAGTTCATTAATTGTAGTTTCTGGCTATGCATTCTTTGTCTTATTTTTCTTTCGATTTGATTTCGTAAATATTTGAGTTATTGCCTTAAATGTTTATATTACTACTGAAATGTTGTTGAAGCAAAGATTTCGTCGTTGTTGAAGCAAAGATCGTCAATATCCGAATTCCCTACCTATATGTTGTTGGATGATTTTGGTATCATATTTTGGATGATGGGTACGTAAATTAGTCAATAAAAACACACAATACTCCCGTGCACGCACGGGGAGAGTCAGTCGATCCCGTTGGGGGCGTTGCCCCAACTCCCTGACGCAGTAGGCGCCGCTCGACTTCAAGACCGGACCTCGGGTCAAAGCGATCTCGATGGGCGTTGCCCCCAAACCCCCACGACTGACCGGCAGTCGATCCCCGTCGGGGCGTCGCCCCAAACCCCCACGAGGGGCCCCGTTTTGACTTTTCATTTGTGTTATTTCGCATTACATATAACAAGTTTATTTCTAATTGTATTTTCCGTGGTTGTGATTAACTACGTAGTACACTTTATAATATTGTGTCCAAATCTTTTTGCATATTTTTACTTTAATAATCTAATTTCCATTTGTTAACATTCAGTGGTCCGATCGCTATTCATCTCTCGAATTTTTCCCTCTTCGTTTTGCTTAAGTGAAAATGTAAGAATTTCTTCTCTTCTAGAAATTTAGCTTCATTTAATAATATTCAATTAGTCTACTTGTAGATATAATAGTATAAAAAATGTTTATAATTTTCTAGCATTTCATTTCATCAAATATTTCGAGGCAAATGACTTCAATGTTTATTACTATTGCATTAAATTTTACAATTTCATTACTTTATAACTTTAAATGTATGCATTTTATTAATGTTATACTATAGTTCTAGGACTTTTATCCATCAATTTTATTCCACGACTTTAATGTTGCTCCGGACCGTTTTTCCCACCGTATACACGTTTTCCGCATTGTGTCTCGTCGCTTCTTTTTTCCTTTTCTGTTAAATAACATATTTAATTTATTAACTTTTTCCACTTCCTTAAAACGCCTACGCGCCTTTATTGCCCTTTTATGTTAAATAACATGTTAATTCATTAGTTTTTTTCACTCCTTTAAACTTTTTCCTCTCATTTAGTTCATATATTGTTTAATTTATATTCCAACTATTTCATAATTTATCTTATTTTCTTTTATAGATAATTCAAAAATGTCTGCTGATGGAGAGCCTAATCTTCAAAACCTTGAAACTATTTTCCAAAATACAAATGAGTCCTACAATACCTTCGTTCGCCAACAACAAAATCAAAGACATAAGGATCGGCGAAATCGAGTTAGAACTGGGTGCATTGATCAACGGAAAAGGATAGTTAACCCTATGTTAACCGAGAATGCTAATTTAGATGTCGCCAATGTGTATACATCTACAATACATCATCATTTTGAAACTTCTACTTCAAATGAAGCAATTGCCAATATTTCCAATTTGGAATTACAAGAAAGTTCTACCTTATTGAATGTACCAATTACTTCATATGTATTACCAACGTGTACTTATTGTGAACATTGTGGTGCACAAAAATTTTATAAAGAAAGTAAAAGTTTTTGTTGCTCGGACGGAAAAGTTAAGTTTTTATATGTGTGATTCACCAACTGAACTATTCAATTTGTTTACTTCTACGTAACCTAAATGTATGGAATTTAAAAAATTGCAAGGGGATATAATAACCATTTTGCATTCACTTCATTTGGTGTCAAATATGATAAAGAACCTGCTTTAAAACATATAGAGGTATATACACATTTAGAGTTCAGGGGCAAGTATATCATTATGTAAATCAACTTATACCAAAGAATAATACGCCTTATTATATGCGCTATATTTTATGATACGTAAAATGAACTTGAAAATCGTATGAAAATTTCGAAAACTTTATTGAATCTACTTTAATGACTTTAATTGAAATTCTTGAAATAAATCCATATAGTAGATTTTTTAGATCTTTAAGTGATATAACTAACTTACATAACTACCAAATACATATAAGATGTGACCCAGGATTTGATCAAAGAGTTTTTAATACTCCCACGCTGCCTCAAGTAGTCATTGTATGGATTGAAGATGATGGAAATGCAAATGCTCACATTCGTGATATTACTATATACGGGCATTCTGGTGATTCACATAAGGTTCATTATTATTATGGTTGTTATGATCCTTTGCAATATCCTTTACTTTTTCCATATGGGGAATCTGGGTGGCATGAAGGTATTGATAGATGCAAAAGTCATTTCGAGATTTGCCCAATTTTGATGCTTTTCCTACCACGATTAATTCTGCATCTCAAATTATCGAAAAAGAAAATCAAGGTTTGCGAATATTCCTTTTAGTATATTTCCTAACATTTTCAATATAAATGTTATAAATGAATACTAAAATTGGTTTTCTATCATACAGTACTTAATGGAACTAAGAAACGGTCTCGGTGTTTCTTTGCCGAGAATACTATTCGTACAAGTTACAAATCAAAGCCTCCGGGTAAGTCTATATTGCTTCATAGTGGTAGACTATTTCAACAATATGTTGTAGATATGTATGTTAAAATTGAAACTACTAGATTAGACTATTTTCGTAATAATCAAAAACAAATTCGTGCTTCTGAACTTTATCAAGGCATTGTAGACAAGTGTTGAAAATGGAGAAACAAGAGGGTACAAAATTGGAAGAAAATTCGCTTTACCACAATCCTTTACATGTGGGCCTAGAGATATGTTAAGGAGATATATGGATGCAATGGCTATTGTACAACGTTATGGAAAACCAGATATATTTTTAACTATAACATGTAATCCAAATTGGCCAGAGATTAGACAACAACTAAGACATAATGACGAAGTTCAAAATCGACCCGACCTAATTGTACGAGTATTCGTAGCAAAATTAGAAGAGTTAAAAATGATTTATACAAAAAAAATGTCTTAGGCCTTGTTATTGCACATATATATGTGATTGAATTTCAAAAAGAGGACTTCCTCATGCACATCTATTGTTAATTTTCAACTGCGCTGTGTACAAAATTTCTTGTGCTTTGACGTTGATAAGATAGTGTCCCTGTGAAATTCTGACAAAAATAAATGCTCTCATCTTCATTCTCGTTATTGTTAAACACAATATGCATGGTCCTTGTGGAAATCTAAATCCAAAGAATGTATGTATGGAGGCAAATGGAGGTTGTAAAAATAAATATCCTCGAGATTATTGTAACACTACTATATTTGGTCATGACTCATACCCGTTGTATAAACGTCGTAATAATGGCATTTCTGTTAAAGTTAGAGGTCAAATCTTAAACAATCAATGGGTCATACCATATAATCCTTATTTAAGTGCAAAATTTGACTGTCACATTAATGTTGAAGTATGTTCTTCGTCAAAGTCAGTAAAATATTTATACAAATATGTATACAAAGGACATGATCGTATTAATTTCTTAATTGACACAAATGAAACAGAAAGAAATTGACGAAATCTCGCTTACCAATCATTTAGATGGATATCTCCACCGAAGCTATGTGGAGGATTTTTCTTTCCATTTGCGTAAATTTGTCTTACTGTTTATTCTTTACAACTTCATATGGAAGATTATCAGCAAGTAACATATAATGAGAATGATGATTTATCTACTGTTATTGACAATGAAAATATGAGGCAAACAATGTTGACATAATTTTTTCGAATGAATCAAGTAAACGAGTTTGCTCAAGCATTGTTATATCGGGGTTTCCCTACATATTTTGTTTGGAATACACATAAAAAGATTTGGACTTCGAGAAAGAAACGAGTTTTTATAGGACGAATTGTCATAGCAAATACTTCTGAAGGAGAACGTTATTTTCTCCGCATTCTTCTTAATCATATTCAAGGGCCAACATCATTTCAATATTTAAGAACTTCAAATGTGGTAACTACTACAACTTATCGAGAAGCTGCATTTCTACATGGTCTATTAAGTGGAGATAACCATTGTGAAGAATGTTTATCTGAAGCTATTGTTTATAAAATGCCATTTTCTTTAAGACGTCTTTTTGCTATAGTCCTTATACTTTGCAACCTACTCATCCAAAGTTGTCTTGGGATAAATTCAAGGCTTATATGATTGATGATTATGTACATGAAAATACACACATAGAAGTTACTGAAGTACGGGCTTTAGAGGATCTCAGCTCTGTTTTAGATTCATTGGGTAAAAACATAAACGACTATGAAATAATATCATTCAATGTAAATATAGACGAGAATGAAATGTTGAGAAGAATGATTGCGGAAGAGATAACTAATTTGGATGTTCATTGTGCCCATGATGATGGCAAAGAACCTTAAATGACAAACAACACCGCGTATGATACAATTATGGAAAGAGTAAAGTCGAATCAAGTGGTGCTTTCTTTATCGGCGGTCTGTGGGACAGTAAAACTTTTTTATATAAAGCACTTAGCCGGTGTGAGATCTCAAAATTTAATTTGCTTTGGCAAATCGCATCTTCTGGAGTATTTGCATCTCTATTACCTGGAGGTAGAATGTTCATTCAAGATTTAAAATTCCTTTGGAAACAATTGGTGAAATTAGTTGTAATGTTAGCAAGCAATCGCCTTTAGGGACTTTATTTAAAATGTCTAGATTAATAATTTGGGATGAAGCAACTATGGTAAATCGTTGTGCCATTGAAGTCAGAGATAAGATGTTAAGAGATATTACAGATTGTAATTTGCCTTTGGCGGTAAAGTGGTGGTTTTCGGAGGCGATTTTCGACAAGTTCTTCCACGTACAAAAAAGGAAAAAGAAGACATAATGAGAGCTACCTTAGTATTCTCTGATCTTTGGCCTTTATATTTACATCTACCATTAGTTGAGAATATGAGGGCAAAGTTAGATCCCAAATTTTGCGAATACTTGCTTGAAATTGGAAATGGAATAGAGCAAGAACATACTTGTAAATGCATTAAGCTTCCAAACAATATAATTTTACCATTTGAGGATGAAATTACATCTTTAAAAAATCTAATACATCATGTTTTTCCAAACATAGAATCATATGCTGATAATTTACATCTTATGGCAAATCGAGTTATTCTTACGCCTACAAACGAATGTGTTGATCGTATTAACAAAATTTTGCTTGAAGATATTCCTGGTGAATTTTACACATATTATAGTTTTGATGAATCAATTGACAAATCAGAACAAATCCTACAGGAAGATTTCTTGAATAGTTTGACCTCAAATGGTATTCTACCACATGAATTAAAGCTCAAAGTAAATTGTCCTGTAATGTTATTACAAAATATCAATCCTTCTGAAGGGTTATGCAATGGGACACGTCTTATTTGTCGAAAATTTGAAAAGAACGTAATTCTTGCTGAAATCACTACTGGCGAATATTGTGGAAAGCATGTTTTCTTACCGAGGATCCCTTTTATACCTCTAAAAAGTGATCGAAACTCAATTCCATTTAAAAGAACTCAATTTCCAATTAGACCATGTTTTGCAATGACAATAAACAAAGCACAGGGTCAAACACTTGATTTCGTTGGTTTATATCTTCCAGAATCAGTTTTCTGTCATGATCAACTATATGTAGCATTATCAAGAGCAAAAACAAGCACATCTATAAAAGTTTTACTTAAACCATCAAACACTGACACTTTACACAACACATGTACTAAGAATATTGTGTACAAGGAAATTCTTTCATCCATACATCCGTAGAACTACAATCTTCATGACTATTTTTGACATTTGACATCTTCTGAGATTAAATTGAATCTGTTTCTTCGGTGCTATATACTCGACAAAGGTTTTACTCTTTCTTGATCAATTTAGATATACTTTCATTCATCATTTTTAACTTTAGCTAGATAAACGCATATAAAATATTGTTCAAATAAATTTCTCAATTATTATAAAATATATCATGTCTTAAATTCTGTGAGTCCGCTAATACCGATCTCGTACATTACATTTCTCTTTCTCGATTTTTCTTCCATCTATGTTAATGCAGAATTTTGTCATTTATGATTATGCTCTGACTAAGATACCCGACAAGGAACCGAAAAACATGATAAGCAAAACCTTAACTTGCGTAACTAATGAAAGGTATGAATTTCTAGTAAAGAATTTGAATTATTAGATAGTTCTATCATTTTTTATTTATTTATTTTGTTGATGGCTTACTAGAGAGAATGGAAAATTTTTCAAAGAGATGTTTTTATTACTCGGGTCAATGTAATTATTAAGAACATTTTTTGGAATCGAACCGTAAACTTTTAAAACAAAAGGTAATGTCATGTAGTTTCGTTCGACTACAACCGCAAACTCTATAATTTGCTACTTTTCCACATCTCTCGTCATATTATTGTAACTACTTTTAACATGTTTCAGATGCTCAACTAGATGGTAGTGGATAGAGTTAATGAAGAAAAGAAGTTAGACACATTTTTACTATACCATAAGTACTATTCAATATTGTGTTCCAATTACTTTATTTATGTTATTCCTTTCCAATCTAATGGTGCATTATTTATTCATTGCTCAAAGGTTTATCCAATTGTCATTGCCTTGATCATCCCTCCAAGCTTAATTAGTTTGCATTAGGATTTACTCATGGTGGAGTTCACGTGGTAGAACTCTAGAAACGGAAGGAAAATGAAGTATGGCGCCTCCTCAAGAAAATGGTGCAAGCTATCGTGCCCATTGCATTTGTACGGACCAATCTTCATAGTATAATAAACATGTATTAGATGACTTAACTTATAAGATTAGACGCTGATAGGTCGAGGGAATGATTACAATGTTAATAGACATAACATGGATAGAAATAGTTCAAAATATGTAAGATAAACTCGTAATCTTGGAACTTCTTTTTGCTTTTTCTTTTCTTTTCTTTTCCCTTGGACCAAATATTGTATCTACATACACACTTACATGTTTGTAAAGATGATGTCCTGTAGTCTTTAAAATTTTTTCTCTTCCTATTATGGCAACTTCTTTTTCTATTGGGAGCATTTGCTTTATTTTTATGTTAGTTTAATAAACGAGAAACCCAACGAAAGTCTCATTTTCAAATAAATTGTTGTATTCCACGTTGAAACATGCATTGTTCCCCTCTTGTAAATTTGAATTTCGCAATTGGAGGCAATTCCTAGACAGTATTTATTGCTATTCCTTTTGTTCAAATTTTTGATTGCCCTTATATTTCTATAAAACATTATTTCTTTTATACAAATGTGTGATGAAATTTTATAATACAATTTTCCATCTACTCTTAACGTTCAAACCGTTAATATTACCTTAAAAATTACACAACCCGTGCATTGCACGGGTGTTAAACTAGTCTTTTCAATAAAAGCATAGGCTTTTCAAAACTAATTAATTGAACTGTAGAAATCAATTCCCCAATTTCTTTTTAGAGAACTCTAGTCCCTGTTTGGAGGGGATTAAAATAAAAATTTTAGTAGATTTTGATAAAAATTGATGAAATGTATGGTTGGAAAATTGTGGGTCCCATAAAATATGGAATTAAAACTAATTATTGATTTTGACTTAAATTATAATTTTAATTTTAATTTTCACCGAACAAGGGCCTATTATTTAATTTCTCACCAACTTAGGCCTTCTTAACAAATACCTCTAAATTATGAGGGAGTTTCTCTATAAAAGTAAGAAAAAATATCAAGAGAAATAAATAATATTTTCTTGAAGTGGGTCCATGTTGTTCAAACCAAAGCCAACAAGACTTTGCAAACCAAATGGCTATGGTTCCACTGTGGTTTTGAGCTAAGCAAACTGCCCCAAAATACTTGTGCCCTATTCATTGCCCCCCACAGCCACATGCCATTGTTTCATCTCTATCCCACCCCCACCCTACCTCCCCCACCCCCTAAATTGCCACTTTATATACTCTTGCCAGCCCCATTCATTCCCACCACACCCTTCAAAACTTTCTTTCTACTATAAACTAAAAATTGATCAGCCCTTTATTTCTTCACATTTTTCTTCTCCAAAAATGGCTATCAGAAAATCAAGCAAGCTGTCGCAAACAACAGTTTTAAAAAAGATCGTAAAGCGGTGCTCGAGCTTGGGGAAGAAACAAGGGTACGACGAAGAAGGGCTTCCTCTCGACGTGCCAAAAGGCCACTTTGCAGTATACGTTGGACAAAACAGAACTAGATATATCGTTCCAATCTCGTTCTTGACAAGACCTGAATTTCAGATTCTTCTCCAACTTGCAGAAGAAGAATTCGGGTTTGATCATGACATGGGACTCATCATTCCTTGTGAAGAAGATGTATTTGAGTCTCTTACCTTGATGCTTAGATGAGGATATACTGAAGCTTATTTTGCTTCTGTATTCATTTTTTAAAGATACGTTTATGACAACTAACTTTAGATAAATATTTTTTAAGATATTTATTTACATGAACCCATGAAGAAATGAATTGGGTTTAGATATGTAAATTCAGGAGAAGTTCATTTTTTCCTTACGGTGGTGTTTTGAAGTAGTAAGCTGATACGTGTTTTTGTACACTTATGGGGTATCAACTAAGATATTTGTTGTTCATTTGGATAATTATAGCTTTATTATGTGTTAGTTTTGATTTTTAGGTAAAACTCGAGATAAATTGATGGAATTGAACAAAATAAATGAAAATCGGCGAAAAATGAAGAAATACAAAGTTCGGGACTCAATTGTACATTTTCAATAATTATTCGAACTTAATATCGATGATGGAAAAAATAATTAATTCAATTATAGGGATCGCAATGGGGCGGGTTGGGGTCGTGGCAACTTCCCGCACCCCGACTTGGTAATTTTGTGTCCCACCCAACCCCATACACATTTAAGGCGAGACGGGACTAGGTGGGGGGCGGCTCACTCTGAGAAATGTCAAAACTTATTTGAAATTTCTTCTACCACAGTCTAGTCATGTTAAGTACTTGCCTTTGATTAGATATTATCATTTTTACTCTTTCACTTTGTATCTTTCTTTCTTTATAGTGTTAAATTATCTTCTAAATTCTAGCATTGATATACTTGTTTATAATCTAATTCACACTTCTGTGATAATGATATTGATATATTGTTGGTTAGCTGATTTTCTAGGCCAAATCATGAAGTTTTAACTATTTAAATGCATGGGAGGCTTGACTTTCGGAAATACCGATTGTTTTATGTTTGGTCGTACTTTTCACTTTGCCGTCGCCTTTCTCAAATTCTCAATTTGCTTATAAA
Organism: Fraxinus americana; assembly: GCA_035079005.1. Classification (NCBI taxonomy): domain Eukaryota; kingdom Viridiplantae; phylum Streptophyta; class Magnoliopsida; order Lamiales; family Oleaceae; genus Fraxinus; species Fraxinus americana. The sequence continues at coordinate 5,272,498 of CM068727.1, read as the reverse complement.
TAAATTATGAATGAATAAACGTGCCTAATGCCTTGAGTCATTTTTTTCTTTTTTCGGTTAAAATTTGGGCTTGGGCTAAATGGGTCATTTTGGGATCAATGGGATGAGTCTGGGTTATATTATTCATATTTTTTAATTGAATTGTAAATGGGGCGGTGTCATGGGTCTAGTAACATATTTCACATACCCATCCCCGGTCAACATTCTTTGCCATGTACCCGTGTCGAGTACCTGTTTAAGTAGGTAATACACATCCTATTCGAGGACGGGGACGGGGCCTTGCGGGTATCGGGTTTAATGGGGTTTTTTTTACCATCTCTATTCAATTGGATGAAAATGGAAGTCAAATGATCAAAATTATATCAAGGAAGGACTCAACTTGAACAATTATTAAATATGAGGACAGAATTGCAAGAAACTAAAAATGAAGAGGGCGCGCAGGAAGCAAAAGCCGACGTACTCAACGGGGAGCCAACAACACCTGTGGCACGCTCAGCTTAGAGGCCGGTGTGCACGAGTAGACATAATCCAGGGATCGACGTGCAATTTAGATTTTAAGTCGGAATTTTAATTGGATTGGAAATCTACACAATTTTGACTTGAATTGTGGACCTCTATAAATTCACAACTTGGGCTAAATATTCGAGAACTTTCTCTAGTCTCTTAATACACATTCATAACATAAAATTCATTAAGAATAAGAGGCAAATTTATATATTTTGGGAAAGAAGATCAAAACCTAACAAGAATTGAAAGCCAATTATATCAAGAAAATGAATATTTCAATCTTGAACTTGAAGATCAATATATTTTGCATTATTTCATGATCCAAATAATATTATTCTACTATTTTACTTATTATTTATATAAATCATGCTAAGTTACATCCGTTTTTGTATTAGATGAAAATGAATCATATTATTTATTTATTTTAATACAATACTAGTAGATTAGTATTTTTTTTACGTTTCTTGATTAATTTGTATTCACATTGTATTATTTAATCACTAATTAGATAATTAATTGTTTGTTGTAGTATTATGATGCTCACAATAAGTTTAGAACGCGACAAGATTAACACATAAACAATAGATATGAATATTAACAATATAACGTATGCAAGTATATAGATAATCTGAAATTTAATGTGTTCTAATAATTCGAACTCCTACTAAAAATAGACTCGAGAAGGATTACAGTATAATTAATTTATCTTTAAAAAGAAAGTTAAGTACTTTAGTTTTATCTATTGTCAAGAATGTATGGACGAAACTAAATTACATAATTGAGAACTGAAACGGATAACAATAGACTAACTCTAAATCCAATACAATTCTCCATAATTTGATATAAACTTTAATTTTTCAATATTTTTTAGATTAAATTAGAATAATTACAAATCAAAATCTCTTTCGTCTACATACTTCGAATTCTAGACAAAGCTAATAAATTTGAATTAAAATTTATTCTCTATAAAACGATACTCTCAATTCACTAAATATATTACTTGTCAATGATCCCATAGACTTGCGTGTTTCGCACGACACATAAGTCATAGCTTGTACCCCCAAGAGTATAATATGAAATAACTTTCGAGATTTTCTATATATTCGTTCCTTCATTCTTTTTCTTTATGGTATCTAGTTAAAACAAAGGGATACTGATAAGTGTATTTTATACACTTATTAGATGTCTAAAATATTGATATTTGATAATTTTTCTGACAAAATATATTCTAAATTATTGTATTTTATGTTATATACGTAAAATTCAATGGTTGAACGAGTAATTGGAAGAAACAAAAGAAAATCAAGGAAAAATAGCAAAATCTAAAGTTTGAAGACCAAATTGCAAATAATCAAGAGTTAATTCAAACCACAAGACGATACTTTGAGTATTGCTAGGAGACAATTGGATAGAATTAAAACTAAAAAAGGAATGGAATGTTGTCAAAATATTATGAAAATCAATTTTCAATCACACAAGTTATATTCCAAATTTTTAGTCTAAAATTGATATCTATTTTTTGCATCGTAAACGTCCGAATTGAAAAAATTATATTTTCTATAAAAGTTGTATCACGTTTAATTATTTTTTCAATGCATTTTGAATTGTCTTAATCAGATATCGAAAAAAAAAAGTTATGACCAAAATACTGTTGTGCAGAGACAAAAAGTCCGCGATCGAGAGCAACTTTCATTATTCAATTGGAACTCTTTTGGAAATCAATTTGAACGTGATTTTCAACCAATTTTTTACTCCTACAAATATCTAACAGCAGAATACATATTGGAGACCTCTCATATACATCTCACATACCCTAATATTCATCAATTATTATCATCAAATGAGAAATATTCATAATTCTTGCGAGAGAATTGAATGGTACTTGCAAGAATTCAATCAAGTAGAGATTCAAACTTATTTTTTTAGGAAAAGAAGAGAAGACGCAAGTGGAGATTTATCAGAAGCCATTTAAGAGATTCAAGATTTCAAAATTCATCTTCATCTTCTCAATTTATTAAAAAATATGGGTTATGTCTTTTCACTTAAATATGATTCTTGTAATTTTCATATGTTATGCTAGTTTTATACATTGATAGGATGAGATAAACCCTTATTATGAGATTTTTTTATTAATTAATCATTTTGACGACTAGTTTTCTTGGATGTTATTATTGTTTTCATTTACTTTTGAATTAATTAGCTACTAATTGAGATGATTTATTGGAATCTATTATTATCGAGAGAGATAATATGTTTTTAGCTAAAAATAATAAACATTGTAAAATTCGATAGAGTATAGAGATATACCTCTTTACTTTACATGGTTTCTATATGTGTTCTACATTGTTTAATACATTTATCATATTTGCATCTTTCATCGAAAGATATGAGCGTCACATGTGGGAATAAATTTGATAATTATCGAGATAGGTTATCAATTAACTTATGAACACTGACCAATAAGAATGATTACAAATTGTCACTTTAATTCATTGTGTTAAAAATGGATTAACAAAGGGGATTCGACATCTTAGTAATACTTTCACATATTTGAAATCAAATCAGTTAAATTGCTTTCTAATTTAATCGATAATTTATATATTAGTATAGAAAACTCAAAACCTATTTGCTATTCGATTAATGTTGCTATTAATTTGAGCTCCACTGAATACTTAGTCATTGTGGGTTCGACATTCTACACATTATTATATCATTTGTTCACGATTTCATTCAATTGCGGGAAATCAAATGATCTGGGTGACATAATTGGTCTGTTGATTAAGAATTGTGAAACTGCGTCATTTCACTAATTAATAATTATTCATATGATCATGTCTCCATCAACAATATGTTGCATATTGAAAACCTCTCTTACAAGTGTATTGGGCATACATATAGGTTTAACCATTGAAATTTATCGCCGATTACTTGCTCCGTTTTGTTTCCTATCAAAAAAAGCCAAGAAATCAAGTAGACCGGTTGGAGGAAAAAAAAGGAATTCTAACTAAGCCTCTATTTGTCATTCTTTAAAATTTTAAATTATTTGTTACAGTATCATTCTCCACCACACATTCATATAATAAAATATTCTACATACAAACCAATAAAATTTGGGATAATTGCATAAAAACTCCAAACCTTTAAAACACTAGCAGACTTTCCCTAAATCTTTGATTTGTTGCAGCCGTCACCACTAACCTTTTGAAACGTTGTAGGACTACCGTCATTATTTTTGATAAATGGGGATTAAAGTTTTTTGAATCATGTTACTTGTACAATTTTATTCGAAAATTTTAATTGACAACTCAAACTCAACAACACCATATTCATCCATTTCAAAAATTATTGTTAAAATTAATTGTCTGAATTTTGACAATACCAAAATTTTCAACCATTATCGTCCATAATGATTGTAGTAATATATTAATTCAAGTTTCTTTTTCAAAAGGGTAAATAGCACAAAATATCCCTACCTTTCAATGTCATTGTACAAAATGTCCATATCTTTCATTTTTGGCATTTTCACCCCTACTTTCTACCTTTCATTACGCAAAAGGTCATTTTCAACTATTTTTCTATAAAAGACGATTTTATCCTCCAATTCAAATAAAACAAAAAGAAAAAGATGAATAACCAATTGCAACTATAGTCTTTTAAGTTTTTAAAAAATTACAAAGAAATCATAAATTCTCCATCACCACCACCACTTTCACAACCTACCAAGTTGCCACCTATAGATCCACATAGTGCCACCTTTCGGCCACCACGCCCACCGGACTCCACCACCACCAATCTCGCTTCACTCCCCCAACGTCCTCCCCCACACGAATTTGAAGATTGGAGCACTTGGGACCCACTAATTTTGGTCAGACAGCTCTCTCCATGCATCACGCCAGTGGAGAGTTTTGAACTAGAAATTAAAACGGCTGGGGGATAATTGGTTCAATTAGATTCATACTCATTGTCGTTTGGATTTTTTGATTGTTCGATTGATGCCAATTTGAGGATTAGTGTTGTGGGATGCCTGAATTGAAGGAGAAGAGTTGGCAAAATGGACTAGCCACCGTCGAATGTCTAGATTACAGTAGAATGATTTGAGGCATGTTTGATTGATGTGAGGCCATATATAGGTTCGTAGAGGTGAGGGATAACCGTCGGTGGTGGTGCGCGACCGTGGGTGGCGTCGAAAGTGGGGTTGCCTAGGTTGTATACGCCAATTTGGTAATTTAGGCTACAAATGTGGTTGTTTTCGACAGATTTTGTGACCAATACTGTGGGAGAGGATGTTGGGGAGAGTAAAACGAGTTTAGTGGTGGTGGAGTCCGGCGGGCGTGGTGGCCAAAAAGTGATGCTATGTGAATCTATAGGTGGCAGCTTGGTGGGGTTGTGAAAGTAGTGATGGTAGAGAATTTAAGACTTATCTGTACTATTTTGAAAAATTTAGGAATATGATTGCAATTAGTTGTTTATTTTTTCTTTTTGTTTCATTTGAATAGAAGGGTAAAATCGTCATTTTATTGAAAAAATGGTTGAAAAGGACCTTTTGCGCAATGAAAGGTGGAAGGTAAGGGTGAAAATGTCAAAAAATTAAAGATAGAGACGTTTTACACATGACATTGAAAGATAGGGACCTTCTATGCCATTTCCCCTTTTCAAAAATATCTCTGCAACAGTTCTCTTAGGGGGTGTTTGACACCCATTTTTGTGAAAAAATGTGTTTTTGAATAGTGATTGATGGAAGAATGTGTGGTTGAAAAGTAAAGAGAATTTTTAGGTTTATGTGTAATATTATTTTATTGATAGAATGTGTGGTTGAAATGAAAAAAGAGAAAAAGAATGAGAATGAGAAAAAAATGGGTGCCAAACGGGGGCTAAATTTAGGCCTTGTATGGGAGGGATTAAAATCAGATTAAAATTGAAAATATAGTCGTTATTGTTGACTTTTATTAGATGAGTGGGACCCAATAACGGCCATATTTTCAATTTTAATTGGCTTTTAATCCCTCCCGAACGGGGCTTTAACGTTGTAAGGGTGTCCTCGTCCAAATGTTGTATTGCGGTGCCCTAATTACCCGCTCATACTCGCATATTCTTCTCCACTGTCCGAAAAATTCCTGACAAACTCGAGCTCTCATTTAGAAAGTTATATAAAAGTTCTCATTTTGATAATTTGTGCAATTTTCGACATTCGATTTGGCTTGGCGTTTCTGGATTTCTTTTTTGATTGGAAAAATACAACTGGTGTAGAATGGGAGTTCCGGCGTTTTACCGGTGGTTGGCGGAGAAGTATCCTATGGTGGTTGTGGATGTGATAGAGGAAGAGTCGGTGGTTATCGAAGGTGTTAAGATCCCGCTGGATACGAGTAAACCGAATCCGAACAACATTGAGTACGATAATTTGTATCTGGATATGAACAATATTATTCACCCCTGCTTTCACCCTGAAGACCGCGTAAGTTTCCTTGTGAATTTTTTGATGAATTAGGTTTATCTTTATTTCGAGATTTAATTGCCCGCCGTTTTGTTATAGCGGGAAACCAGTAGTGGAAATTAAATGGAACTTAGACGTTGGGATTTCGTTGACTGGAAATATGCAAATTAAATAGAACGTGCTTCAGGATTTTTGCTGTTTGAATTTTGGAAAGTAGTTTATTATTATAAGTTATTCATCATAAAAAGTGGGAAAAAAAATGATGGTTGTTAGTTGAATACCATGTAAGCTGTTATTATAGAATTGTGAGGTATTATAGGATGATGGGAGAATACTTGAATAGCATATGATGTATCTATTTAAATTGGTTCCAGAATCTTGGCATGCTATAAATTTCCCTTCCATCACTCCATGTGCATGCAATTTCTGTGAAACTACCGGATGTATTAGGCTAGTTACTTTGTTTCTAACTGTCATTAATCTTAAGGATTTGTGTATGTCCACTTTCTTCCGTTACAAGTATATAACATTATATGCACAAGCATCTAGCGATTCTCACGTGTGAATGATTGATTTGGGAAGTCCATCTTTTCAATAGGCATCAGGAACTGCGATGGCTGCTGAAGTTTTATTGTTTAAGTTTCCCCATTTTCAGTGTATTGGCTTAAGCAGATTGCACATTTTATGTTTCTCTAATCATCAAAATCATAGTTTTATAGTCGAGATTCATATCTTATCTTATTTTCACATAGTGAATCGTATTGCATTGTAAGAAATGCTTAAAAAATTAAAGATACATTCTCACACAATCTTTTGAGAAAATAATTTATTCTAAGTAAAAATTGAAGTATCATTTGACTTAAAATGATGAGGTGCTCGTGTTCATGGCAAGAAATATCAGTGGATTTACTTTGAGTATTAAATAATCCAGAAGGTCCTTAGCTTTTTGTCTGATCAGTCACATTCTTTGATGGAGAAGAGAGAATTTTGTTACATTTTCTGAGTTTGAAGTGAAAAGGTATAACAAAAAAACTCATTGTGAAGAGTTTGTCATTGCTAGAAATGTGTAGCAACTTCTGGAGCAAAAGAGAATTGTTAAAAGAGCTAAAAACATTGAAAAACGACACTTAAAATTCAACTTTTAGTCAGTTGGGCCTGACTGCTGATCCACATCTATGATATAATCTATGACATATCCTAAGATACGTACTGTATAACTTATGCATTTCATAGTAGCTATGACCACGACCATTGCAATTTTGCAGTACTGCATCTCTTCATTGGAATCTTTTCAAATCATATGATATTGGAAAATATGACGGGAACATTAGCCTTCCCCTAATTCGTAAATTAACTTACCTGATAAAGGATTGTTTGATTTGATCTGACTATTGATTCTCGAAGTTTATTTATATGTAAGTCATTGTAGTAATTCATGTAATTGATTCATTGTTCTCTTGTAAGACGAATATAAAGTTGTCCATATTTTCTCATGCAGCCTTCTCCAACCACTTTTGATGAGGTGTTCCAATGCATGTTTGACTATGTAGATAGGCTTTTCGTGATGGTGCGTCCTCGAAAACTGCTATACATGGCTATTGGTGGGTAAAAGATTTAATTTTCCTAGTAGTAACTTCTAAATGCAAGTAGATGCTGATCTGTTCACTAACTTCAAACTGGAATTGCATGGCAGATGGCGTTGCACCAAGGGCTAAGATGAATCAACAACGGTCAAGGCGATTCAGAGCAGCCAAGGATGCAGCAGAATCAGTATGCATCCGTCTTATGTATTTCCTATTGACAAGAGTTAAAATGGCAGTCGCAAGGCATATAGGGATAGTCTGATGTGGAATATTCTTTTGTAGGCAGCCGAAGAGGAAAGGTTACGTGCGGAGTTTGAACGAGAAGGCAGGAATCTTCCACCCAAACAGGAATCACAAGTTTTTGATTCCAACGTCATTACACCCGGAACACCATTTATGGCTGTTCTATCTATTGCTCTGCAATATTACATCCATCTTAGACTAAACAATGATCCTGGATGGAAAAATATTAAGGTATTATTCCTTTCAACTCATTCCAACAGCTGTTACACCAAATAAATCTGGTTATTGTTTTTTATCGCAAGGCACAAAAGTGAAATTGCCTATAACATCTCTAACAATGTGCAGATGCTGCATCAATTTATGACGAATTGAACAAAACTAAATTTCTGTAAATAATTGAAATGGGACTTTCATTTCCTTGAAGGTTATACTTTCTGATGCGAATGTTCCTGGTGAAGGGGAACACAAAATCATGTCATACATCCGTCTTCAAAGGAATCTTCCTGGTTATGATCCAAATGTCCGCCATTGTCTGTATGGTTTGGTCAGTGTTCTTTTTGACAACTTCTGTTGAGTTTTCCTCTCACGCTCTTGCAAATGTTGAATGTTATCCGTTGTGACATGACAGGATGCTGATTTGATCATGCTGGCTTTGGCCACCCATGAAGTTCATTTCTCAATACTTAGAGAGGTACATGCTATGCTTTTCATTAAAGGGAAGATTGTAACTCAGTACTGAAATTTTTGTCTGTACTCACATTGATTTGATAGTCGAAGTAAGCAATTATGTTCTGTTGAAAACTTGGCATTGAGTCGGGATAGTTGAGCCTACTGTTGTCTTGCAATGTGTGGCAGTACATGGTTTTTGTGTAGTGTTAGGTACATTCTACTTATTTTTAGGTAAGTTTTGTACCTTCATCTCAATAATGTTTGTTTTCGTTAAAATTCGCGACAGGTTGTATTTACTCCTGGGCAACAAGACAAATGTTTTCTATGTGGTCAAATGGGTCACTTTGCTGTAGATTGTGAAGGAAAGGCAAAACGAAAGGCAGGGGAGTTCGATGAAAAAGGTGACAATGATGTTGTGCCCAAAAAACCATACCAGGTTAGCTTCGCATACATACAAAGAAACACAGTTAAAATTACCTTTTACATATAAATTCTTCTTAACGCTAATTTGTGCTCATTTGGCAGTTCCTCAACATTTGGACTCTTCGAGAATATATAGAATATGAGATGAGGAATCCTAATCTTCCATTTCAGATTGATTTAGAGTGTATTATTGATGATTTCATCTTCATGTGTTTCTTTGTTGGCAACGACTTTTTGCCACATATGCCTACGCTGGAGATTCGTGAGGTGTGTTTTAGAGATGCGCTTCTATTTTGGTAATTTGGTAGTGTAATTTCGTGTCTCTGTGCTGCAACCTTTGACTCCGAGGTCAATTAATGTGTTATGCATGCTCACTAGACAACATAAATAAGAGATTGCCATTACAGAACATTAAAGTCTCCAAGTTTTTCCCGCTTCTATTTCTGTTTTATTATCAATATGAAATGACAAACAAGGGTGTAGCTATTGATTAGCACGCTACTGAAATTTAATATGGCAACCTGTCTCCAGGAAGTATTGTGGAAAATAGAATTTTATACCAAATAAACTAGTAGAATTGTTAAGGGCAAAATTTTAGCTGAACATGGTGAATTAAGTTTCTGCTGAAAACTAATAGGGGTGGAGGATGGGCTCATAGAGATGAGGAAGTTGAATTTTGCTGATTGTTAAAATTCTAAATGTTTTATTATAATCAGTATTACTGATGATCTGAAAGTTTTATGCATGGTATTTACTGAAACTCTTGCATGGAATATAGTGTATTTATTGTTATTATTGAACACTATTATTTATGTTTCACTTGCCTTTATTTTTCGTTGTTAATTCTTGTTGTGTTTGTACTCTTTCAAATTCAGGGTGCAATTAATTTGTTGATGGCTGTTTATAAGAAGGAACTCGGGGTTATGGGTGGGTATTTGTCAGATGGAAGCAAGGTATGTAATAGTATGGCTATGTAGTCATGTTATCACCTATTTTTTTACTTGACTCTGAGTACTTTGTGGGCTTGTTCTTATATTGTGTGTTGCTTCTTCATTGTTTTGCAGCCAAACATTAGCAGGGTGGAGCACTTTATTCAAGCTGTGGGATCATTTGAAGACAAAATATTTCAGAAAAGGGCTAGATTGCATCAGGTTAGTTGTACCATAATCCCACCTCCTCTCTCCCCTTCTTTCACTTTGTATTAGTAAATGCTTTATTTACTTATTTTACCGTTCTTCCAATGTAGTGGTTCCATATCTTTTTGTGAGATTATACTCCTGTTTAGAAACCTGAGTTTGAAGTGTCTGTTGAGGATGACCTCTGTTTAGCAAGGATCATTGTTGAAGCAGTTCTTAATATTATTGCCCCACCTCGTCAATTTTTTATTCTATCTTTCAACACGACATCCAAGGGAGCTACAAGCGTGAGAAAATAAAAATAGGTGTGGTAGAGGCACTGCTGTGTTGATATGTGCAGAAGAAAGAGGAGACACATGTCTTCTTATTGTACATTCTTGAATTATATTGCTTCCATTTAGATGTGGGCATATAAATATTCGTGATTTAACATTCCTTCCTATGTGCATATCTCTATATTTACTGCGGTTTATTTCCATGACCAAATGATTACTTTTTTTCTTAATGGAAAAGCAGAAAAAATTGCAGGAATTTAGAAATTGTTGATTATTGACTTTTTGATTAACACTTTTGTTTTTTCAGCCCTTTCACTTACATGGAGGATTTTTAGCTCATGTAGAACAGCAGCAGTACCTAACCTTGCCTTTTCTTGTTGGATGTAAAATTTAGCATGGAATGATAGCTGCTTCAGTTACTTTATATCTATTTAACAGTCATTTTGACTATGATTCTAGTTTCTGTTTTACAAACCCTTTCCAGTGGATCGAAGGAATTTGCTGCCTTAATTTATAATTAATGTGCTTATCATATATATTTCTTCTTTTTTAAGACTATTAGCATGTGATTATTTAGTGATTATTCATGTAAAATGAACCTAAAATGATTATATATGAGCCTGCTCTTTTTTCCAGAGACAAGCAGAAAGGATTAAGCGTGAATCTCTAATAAAAAGAGGAGATGATACTGAACCTCAAGTTAAACCTCAATCTTTAGTTCCAGTTGCTCATTTCCATGGTTCTCGTCTTGCTTCGGGTCCTTCACCTTCACCCTATCAACGGAAAGGTTCTTCAACTTCTCTTGGACATGAACAACTAGGTCAAGCTACCTCAAGTTTATCCACCATTGAAGTTCAGTGCAAGCAATCTGGAAAATTTGACAATAAACAAACCTATGCCCGGGCTCGGAAAACAGCATGTGTAGATTCAGGGGCCACTATAGGTGCTGCCATTGTCGAAGCTGAGAATAGTCTTGAAATTGAAGTATGTTTTCCTGCTTCTGAAGTGGCACTTTAATGTAATTCTGACTCCATTCTTTATGATTATCTTCAATTGGCCAAATTTATTGGTACAAGGTTTGCCAGTAGGGACTTAGGTGCATTTATAACTAGGATTACTGTTGTCTTCTTATAAAACTATGCATCAGTTATTGTTAACATCAAAATCCAGTTGAAGTGGTTTCTTATATATTTTGTTGTTCAGGCACGTGAAAACAAGGAAGAACTGAAAGTGAAGCTTAAGGAGTTACTTCGTGAAAAGTCTGATGCATTTACTTCTGATAATCAAGAGGAAGACAAGGTTTAAACTTCACTGAACTTTCTCGTTTTCAACTTTATACAAGTTCACAATTATTACAAATTATGTTTTATGGAGGAACAATGTAGAATATATAGAATGTCCTATTTGCATGTTTGTCTGTTTGTTCTTGTTCTTGTTTGTGTTCACACTTGTGCGTGTAGAATTCCAACAGTTAGCATGCAGTACAATTTGTTCTCAAATGCCATAGTTTTAAGATGCAGACTCTATTGCTTATGATATTTGTGGAACAGGAACGATTGATTTGCTGTAAGTGCTCAGTAAAGATGGCTGTGTATGGATCTAATTTGACAAATGTGTCCCCCAGTATAAGATTATCTGTGGGATTGGGGGTGGATCTATTAACTTCGTATCATGACTCTGCAAAAATACTGAATGAATATGTTAGCTTTGAGCAAACCATGAAAAAGAGTGTAGTCCAGCTGATTATGTAACAGTGAATTAGTTTATTTGGGAGGCTGCTTAACAGTACCACGTGTGAAAAAATTATTCCCAGATCTCATCAAGATCATGATGTTTACCTTCACTTTTCAATTTGTAACGGAATTATAGACGTACATTTGTCACTTTGCAATGTGACAAAAGTGTTTTTGCTTGGGGTATTTATTTAGCTAATGTATCTTTTGTAGATCAAATTGGGAGAACCAGGATGGAAAGAAAGGTATTATGAAGACAAGTTCTCTGCAAAAACTCCTGAGGAACTTGAAGCAGTACGAAGAGATGTTGTAAGATATTCAACTTGTTGTCATGTATACTGTTAATGCATGAAAAATCAAGAGGAGGCTCCATTATAGAATAGCATCAGTTGTTAGGCTTTTAGAAATCAAGATTAGGTGCCATTTAGATTTTTGGCAGTTCATGTAATGTTTACCATGCTTATCATAACTTATTTAAGCATCCACCTTGAAAAATGGATTTTTTTAATATGCATAATTTTCTACTCATTCAACGAAAGAGGCGTGAGCCTCAGCTCTGTAAGTAAAGTTTGACTGAAAGCTGGTATGCTGAAGTAAAAATATTCAGTAACTATTGAGTTCAATAGATGTGGCTTATTATTTGTAGCTCTTTTTATTTAATCTTATACTCGGGTCATCTACGTGAATCTGATTAGAGGTAGGTAGCAGTAATGATTTACCAGATGTTTGATATCTCTGTAGGTTCTGAAATACACAGAAGGATTATGTTGGGTTATGCACTACTATTATGAAGGGGTTTGTTCCTGGCAATGGTAACTTTTTTTCTTTCTTCTTTGGTGACGTCCTTATTTTTTAAATAAGAAAATAATGTACTTCAGTTTTTGGTTTTGTTTTTTATTTATACTGTCTCTTTTTTTGCTCTGCATGTTTGAACTTTTCTGATAAAATCAAAATCTCATTGAAGATATTATGATATACAGTGCTCTATATAATCCACTGCTTAAAAAAACCTTTGGAAGCCTTATATAATAATTGACTCCCTCAAAAGCTCCCCTGCTCTTTGCCTCCAAATAGACTAAAAACATAGTAGCTGCTTTCCTAGTTTGTCTTTGACCCAGGTTATCCTGCCACTTGTGACTTCATAAAAGAGCTTGTGCTTCAACACCTAGTAGCCGTATATTAAATGTATGCATTTTACTCTAAAGAAAATGCGTATGGCTTTTGATTTTCAGTTTTCAATTTAAGGACGATGTTGGTCGTTCCAATCTTCAACTGTCATCCTTGTAACGAAGTTCCTAGGACACGTAGTATCCTTTATAACACTGCTTGCTTGCAGATTAAGCCATCAAGCTTAAAGTTTGATATATTGTATTTGGATATTAAAATTCTATTGGGAATGTTAGATAATTTTTTCAATTCTCACACTTCTTGCCTCTTCCTCAGTATTACATAAAAACATGTCTGCACTCTTCTTGCTAATGATACAGGTTTGACTGCATCATGATCATCTATATTCTTGCAGGTTTTATCCTTACCATTATGCACCATTTGCTTCCGACCTGAAAGATCTTGGACAGTTAAACATAAGCTTTGAATTAGGGTCTCCATTTAAACCATTCAATCAATTGCTGGGTGTTTTCCCAGCTGCAAGGTTTGACTGGTTCTCTTTTATTCTGTTTTATAATTACGATTATGTCTGTTGATGCCTCTAACAAGGTTTATTTGCAGTGCCCATGCTCTACCTGATCAATATAGGAAATTGATGACAGATCCAAACTCACCTATTCTTGATTTTTATCCCACAGGTATGACTTTTTTTTTTCTTTTATTTTATGGGACGACTCGATAATCTAGCGAATATGAATATGTTAAGATGTACGAGACATACTAGAATGTTTAAGATTATAAATTAGAATAACTTACCTATCAAAAAATAAATTAGAATACCCAACCAAATGGAGGTGACACCAATTGAGGATAAATGAAATGGCGACATCTCTTGAGGAGACATAAAGAAAGTCCTCCTTCACAAGAGCTTTGTGTGATTCGTTGCAAAGGATTTGATTCATTGGATCTTCCAGCAAATGCTGCACAAACTAGTGGTTTTTTACTGTTCTTCTATGTACAGGATAAAATAACAATCTTTTTTGTTTGCTATCTTTCTTCTCAGATTTTGAAGTGGACATGAATGGTAAACGGTACTCTTGGCAGGTACAATATTGTGTTTGCTTGAACAGTAACTCAGAAATTTTCTGTTATATTCGTTTATAATCTTTTGACTTCTAGGGCATTGCTAAATTGCCTTTCATCAATGAAGACCGTCTACTTGCAGAGGTCGCTAAGATTGAGCATACACTTACGGTATAGAGTTTTCTGCAATCAAATCTTAAATTCTAGGTTATTATGCAGGATGTTTATTTTATTTAACTTCTTCAGGAAGAGGAAGCACGGAGAAACAGTGTGATGTGTAACATGCTTTTTATATCATCATTTCACACGCTATCTCCATATATATTTTCTCTTGATGATCGCTGTAAGCAGCTGGCTTACAAAGGACGAGCAGAGATTAAGGAACAGCTGGATCCAGGATCCAGGTTTGTGTTGCAAGGTTTACATATACTGAACAACTATGATCTGTGCTGTCAATGAGGTGTTCACATTTATTTTAGTTCAACGTCACCTCTTGGTGTGGTATACATGGTTATAAATTCATTTAAATGGTAACCATGTATACCAGACCAACCATGAATACTCGTATTGATTAGATAAGCTAATGGCTTTTAAAGTGATTCATTTAAATGGTAACCACGTATACAGGTATTGATTATATAAGCTAATGGCTTTTAAAGTGGTTTTCAGACTAAATAATAAGTTCAAGCTTGTATGGACCTTTTTTCTGATTTTACTTCTGCTACTGTAGTGGTGGGATGAACGGCTATATTTCCCTTTGTGCTGGGGATCCTTGCCCTCCAATTTTCAGATCTCCTGTTGAAGGGTTGAAAGATATTATGGACAATCAAGTCATGTAAGCAAGCTTCTAGACATTTTAAGACAACCTTCCCTTGGATCAATTGGATGTGAAGCTGCTCTTTTTCTGTTTCTATCTTCACCCTTTACTGTTAATTATCATATTCAGATGTGCAATATATATGCTTCCAGATGCTCATAAGCATATTGCTCAACCACCCCCAGGTGTCATCTTCCCCAAGAAGGTAACTTGAGATGATTCAGTCTTGATTTCGAATTTCATTATCACCATAGCTGGAGGATGTTATTTAATTCGGGTGAAAAAACATTGTTAGTCACATTGCTGATAAAGAAATTTTGTGTTAATCACCGAACTTTGTTCTGTTCAGAAGCTGTCACTGAAGTTTGGCATTTTGTTTGAGTTTGGCAACTCTGTTCCATTCTATTAGTTTTTCTAACAGAATGTCTGATGTTGAAGACCTCTACATTGACGCCGTGTCAATTTGTTGTCTGGCACGTCATACATTCCATTAAAAAACTAATGGATTTCAACTTAGTGACAAACAAATATTAAAGGTGAACTCCAGTGACCAATTTGAAATAAAATAAAGTTCGGCAACTAACATGAAACTTCCTTGTTACTTATCAAAATAAAAAAAAAGTATTTTTGGCCATATTTAGTTTGTACACATTTTATGCTTTACAATATTTCCATTAAGATTTGTTTTCTGTCTTCTTTTATGGGATGTCTGAGCATCTCTTGTTGACTTCATATTTTCACCTTGCAGAATATTGCTATCAGGCACCTTTCTAGAAATGAAAGTTGTCACTGTTGTAGACTATTGTTATTTTCTTTATTGTGCGAGAATACATTGTCCTGAACTCTTGACAAAGTAAAGTCGAAGAGAACAATCCACGAAACCCATATTTTAATACTGTATTGCCGGACTTGTCCTTTGTTGGTTTTACATCCTAATCTCACAAGTGAATTTTCCGTCTCATTCTATTATTAATCTGCTCTCGTAAGATAAACTTCGGATAGTCATCATGAGATATAATTGTGCCCCTGAATATTACCTTTGTTTTTTTGAGTTAATTGAGAACACAAACCTCAGCCATCTTAAGGGAAGAATTTAAAAGAGAGACACGAGAGAGAAGTATATTCTAAAGTCAGCATTTAACTTAGATGTATTATTCCAATGAAACAGTTTCCTCCGCCTTCATCTCTTCTGGTAATATACTGCATTTCAGCAATTTTCTACATCTCAATTAATTCTCTGTCAATGAACTAAATTGACTAAGGGTCCATTTGGCAACTGTTTTGAATAGAGCCTGTTTTGAAGAGAGTTATTGAAAAGCTGTTGACTTGGTTGTCAATCCAAAAAGTGCTACGAACAATAAATTTACTGTTCGACAGTGTAACTACAAAATTGCTTCTGTGTTATGACTTGTGCATGTACTACATATTTATTTGACTAGATTTCAATTATTTATTATATATCTCACACCTTTTTTTCACAAATAATATCTATTTTATATTCTATAAAATCTGGTACAAATTGATATTTAATTAAAATATCTTGGCATAATTATTTTAGTATAAATGATTTAATTTATTTGTTAAAAGTATAAACACTGTAAACCTTTAAATGTTTTAACATCATTATTTGTACTTTATTTGTCCAAGTATAAACAATGTGTAATTTGTTAAAAGTTTATTTAGAAAGTTTTTTTTGGTTAATATATTGATGTGTAGGAAAATTTAGATGTATTTAGTATTATATTAAATTAATAAGGATAATTTTGTCGATTAAATGTTGCATTAAATACAGATTTCAACTTTATGTAAAAGATGAATTTATAGCTTTTTAGAGAAGCTCAAATTTTGAGCTTTTCTAAGACAGCTTAAAAAACTATTTTTTTAGTCAATAAGTACTTGTTGCCTTCAACTAAACATCCATAAATTTAACCAAAAGTACTTTTGAGCTTCGAAAAAGCACTCTGAAACATGCTTTTTTTTTTTTTTTTAACTTCTAACTGTGCCTTGGAGGGGTTGAAATTCTGCAATGGCTAATAGAGTTTTGAGTTCAACACATTATTATTACTTGAGTTATCACCTGGCTAGAAAATGGCACCAAATATTTTGTAATTTTTTTATAGCATTTTCCTATTAGAGTTTGCATGATTCCATGGTGGTACCTGTGAGTCAGTGACATGTAAATGGTGTAGTTTGCTTGATGGGTGGAATTTGTATGGAAATTATGCATGAAACAGCTAATATTTATACCTTGATTTCTTTTTCTGACTGCATAATACTCTCCAGTTTTTCTTTTCATTTTTGGTCTGGTTTAAACTTAGTTAGTTGTACGAGATTAGTGTGGCTAGACCACATGATTTCATAGAATGATATTCTGGTGTAGCCTTATTTAGCCCATATTTAATGGCCATTATTTGAGAAAAACAATGTTTTGAGTAGTGAATTTTTGTAGAATGTGTGGTTAAAAAGTGGGGAAAAGTTTTGGATTTACTTGTAAAATATTTTATTGTATGAATGTGTGATTGAAAATGAGTATGTAGAAAAAAGAGTTGAAAAAATGCCCATCAAAACAGGGGCTTAATCTGTTGTTCATCTGTAACTTTCTACCATGTTATATGCAGATTGTGACAATAGGTGATCTAAAACCGGAGCCTGTACTTTGGCATGAGGACTCTAGGAGGAGGCCGATGGAAAATGGAAGGTGTGTTGATTTAATCAAAGACTTGATTTCTGCACTTTCTAGATTATTTGTAAGGATCGATCAGTGTAGGAATTTTCTTTGTCAGGCATAATCATAATAACAATGGAGCCATTTCTGGCCGGCATCTTGGAGAGGCTGCACATCGACTTGTTGCTAATAGTTTACAGGTAAGGGCAGATGGGAATGGTCGATGCGATCAAATATATGCTCCGCATCAGTCTCATACCGGTGCTTATGGCCGGCACTATCAGCCGTACCATCAAAATCCATACTCTGGTGAGGAACGGGTAATGATGCAAGGTAATTCGGGCTATTCTCCCGTGAATGCTGGAGATCATCACAGGTCGTCAATCTCCACGTCTTATAGACAATTGCATGCTTCTCCTCCCCATAATAATGCTCAGAATAGATATAATCATCCTCGTAATGAGTGGAGTGGGAGGTCTGGCCATCAGGGTCGTGGTTATCATCCCCGACATGGATACAACCGTCAGGTTATGCAACAAAATATTGGACATGGTTACCCATCACATCCTCCTCCGGATATGGATCGAGCTCCAATTCCTCCCGATCATGTTTATCAACAGGGTGGATACAACAATTCAGGGGCCCACCAATTTTACAAGGGTGGTAGCTGGGTCCCTCCAGTTAACCCTAGTGTTGGCCGAGGATCTGGCCACCCTGGCCCATCGGGTAACCAATTCTCCGCTTTACGTAGGGGAGGAAGTCGAAGACCACCGCCTCCCGACCTTCACAGATAGAGCTGTTATGTCTTGCCTTAACATTTGTGGTGGTTAGCATAATGGTAATGTTGTAAAATGTAGTCTATAAACTACTAGGGATTTTATACGTCAAATGTTCTTTAGTTACAGCTTTTAGCATGTGTTTTATTTTAGGCAGTATTATATTAGTAGCCGAGGCCAAATCTAGTTGCGCTTATTGATAAGAAGAGTTTGGGCAGTCGGCTTTATTCATTCTTTCAATTATTTGTGATGTATACTTTTGCCTCATAAAGGATAGGCAGCCTCTGCCCCACCTCAACCCACCAACCATGGAAAATATTGCAGACGAGCTTATGGGAAAGTATTTTCTTCTGCAGAGTTGTGTTAAATTTTAGTTAATCTTGTACCAGTTTCTTAGGGATTACAGTGATTTTGCTTTCAGTTAGCATTCAGGTATGGCGCTTTGCTCCCGGTCTGAAAGACAGTTTGGGATGGAAATTGTGTTTTGACCAAGCTACTTATTTTTGCCAAATATGATCTCCAAAGTTACTTTCTCTACTAGCAGAACTAACTGTTCCTGTTTTATCGAAAGTAAATCTAGAGTGCTCTTTGACTTATTATTCGGTGGATTTTCTACTTCGTAGTTTGAGTTGAATTTTTGTTTGTGTTGTCCAGCCAAATAGGGTCCTTCCATTATTGAAAGAATGCACCTTGTCTGAAGATCCGAGATTATTAGAGAGCATAAAATTCGATGTATGTCTTGAGTTCACAAAGTTGGTGTTGTTTGTTATCATTTTCTCTTTTTGGTCTCAAAAATTAATAATTATACTATTCCTTTGTTTCTATATTAGCACCATGTTCTAAACTTGTAGAAATGTGGACTGGCTGATATAAAAATTGATGTGACATGATTTTTAGCAATATCAGATCTTTTCATATTTTTTGTCTGTGTCAAAATGTATCACGCCTCTGTATGATATGAATTGTAGTTATACTGATTCGGTATACTCTAAAGACGCCCTCGGTACAATATTGGATATTTTAATGGAGGTAGAAATTTTTAAGGAACTTCGACCTAGTCAAACCTCCTTTTGCTCCTCAGCCTATGGGGTATTAGCACTTGTTACTAGCTGTTTTAATTAAATTTTTAGTAGATTTTAAAGAAAGTTGATGAACTATGTGGTTTAAGAGTTACGAGTCGCATGAAATATGATGTTAAAATTAGTTTTGGACTTTGATTGCCAAACTGGAGCATGGTTGAAGTTGAAGAGAACTTCAATACTTGCTCATTATTACCTTTATGTCTTTAATTATTATTATTATTATTTTTGGTTATATTTTTATTCTCAACTTCTCATTTGATAAGCAAAAATTATTTCTATTGATCATTTCCATCTAAAAAGTTTGTTACGAGCATTTAAAAGATTAGTGTACCTGAGAAAAACAATGTGACGTTTTCATTAGATAAGGATCTAATTATTAATTGAAATGGGGTCAGGGCTGCATCAGCGCACTTGTTCAATTGCGTTCGAATTAAATTAGTTGTACATCCATTGTGCACAACGAGTTTGACGGTGACAAAATTGAGGCTATTGATTATTTTAAATGTTGAAATGAATGACGAAATTGTATGTCACATCATGAAATGTAAACAAAGTTGTTACAGTTTCAAACCCAACTTTTAAGTCGAATTGTTTCTCGGAGGCTTGCAACTATAAACTACCGTGGGTCGGCCTATATGATATTTTTTAGGGAAAATTGTTGTGGGCTCCTAACATGTTCGAAACTTCAAAAGAATCTCGAAGGCTGTACAATACCTAACCTTTGGCTGAATTCATCCTACATTTTTACACTTGAAATGCATTTAAAATAGTTAGAAACAAATAAAGAATATGTTCAGAAGGAGAAAAAAAAAGGATAATCATTTTAAAATGAAAATTATTCAAAAAAAAGTTCATCTTCCCCAACGGCCCTTTTGTCCTTGTTTGTCCCCACAACAAAACCTTTGTCACCCGCTGCCCCCAACCTTCCTAAAAACCCACACTGCAGTATAAGCTTACCACATTTTAAGCAAAACTTGGGGCGATTCTTACTGGTAGCTCGTGGTTGCTGGATGGGGTTGCAGGTGATGCTAACTGTGGTTGGCTGACCGCGGCGGTGGGTGGCACTGGTTCTTTGGTGTGGTTGGGTACTGGGGGTTAAATTGGAGGAGAAATGCTACTGCTGTGCAAGATCTGTGAAAATTTCTTGTACCTACAGATTTATTCACATTGGACAAGATAAAGATTTAATTTTTTTCTTTAAATTTTGAATAATTCCATTATTATGAATTATTTTTATTGCCTCAAAAGTTTTAAAAACATGGAATATCAATTTGCTTTTTTTAAAAAATGATCGACATTCTATTCACATTAAATTAACATTTTTAGATAAAACCATTCCAAATGTCCTTCAATTGCTTATTTAATATGAAGTTTAGGAACTCTGCTGCCAAAATTGAAAGATTCAGTACCCCTTTGCACTTTTTGAAAATGTTTGAGACCCTGACTCCAATTTCCCCATTTTGTAACTGAAAATAAATCGACCTGTTTAAAAATGGTGATTCAAATATGAATCTACTATTCAAAACAATTTAATAGCTAGAGGATCCATGAAATTTGAAAGAAACCTGACTTTTTGTCGATTTAATGCCTACAACAAACATAAATTACATCCATTGTGATTTTCTTGGTTAATGCTAGTGAAATCAAGGATAAATTGTTCGACATCCAAGTATAGAAAAGTTAAATGAAAAAGTCGTTTACAATGTGAATTTCGACTCAATCTTACAGGTCCACATCAAATAAACTCCACTATCCGCGGCCATGTATAGTCGAGCTCTTAGTCATCATCCTTGAATTCTCTGTTCCACAAAAATATATAATCTCATCACAAAGACACAAAATAGGGCCCCGTTCGGGAGTGATTAAAATTCAATTAAAATTGAAAATATGGCCGTTATTGGGCCCCACCCGTCTAATAAAAGTCAACAATAACGGCTATATTTTCAATTTTAATCTGATTTTAATCCCTCCCATACAAGGCCTAGGTATAATTTCCTAGCCCATGTACAAATTCATGGTTGCATTGTTGATTCTGTGATAATAATTCGAAAAACACGTACAAATTACCAATATTCAGTCCAAATAATATATTAAGAGGGTTGCAATACATAGAGAGCGAGTCTAAAACTTAAGGCAAATCTTATGATATGAATCCTAAGCAAGACATATCATGCAGTCGACTCCCGAAATACAGGAATAAGGTTTAGTATTCGCGCTAGATGTTGCAAGTATTTCAAGAGTTATATGAGCACAAGGGAGAGCTGTTGTTATAATGTATGATTTCAATATAAATGTTGAAGATATTTATTGAAGAAAGCATGTACCTACGGTCAAGGTAGCGTGGTTGAATGCCACTTCCTTGGCAGGTCGTGCAAGTCAAAGAACCAACACCGTCACAGTTTATACATCGTGAGACTTCTTTCTCGTCCCCACCAAGCTCGACCACCACACTGCCACTCCCCATGCAAAATCTGCATTGCTCTGCAGAAAATCCCTATTTAAGTTTGGAGTAATTTTCACAGCAAATGCTTTTGGAAAAAAATGGTTTTTATTAGTTGGTTTGGTCAAGTTTTGACCAATTATTTTAGTGGGTCCCGTTGGACAAAATATTTCTTTGGCCGAGTGTGTTCTACTTTATGAGTGGATTAATGCAATGCATTTATTTTCTCAAAACCAATTTAGGATGAATGAGAAATTAAGGCAAAAAAATAACAACTTGAAGTTGAAATAAATTGGAGTAAAAATTGGTGGAGAATTGAAAAAGTGTAAATCCCACATAGGAAAGCTAGAAGAATATAAACCAATTTACATCGCTCAAGTTTGGGAATTGAGTTTGACCCCCAAGGAGTACCAATAGTCTTTGAAGAGGGAGAGAACCTATATGCTAGTAGGTTGGGCCAAAGCCCACACGCGCGTGCCACCGCTGTCCGACGGGCACGGCACGGGTCGTGGGCTTAACTTCGACTTGGGTATATATATATATATATATATATTTGTCTTCGTTAAACCAATTTGTCCTACGCAATGATAAGGACAGATTCAAGTCACATTCCATGTACAGAAAAGCTAGAGATCTATGATGCACCGATACGGACACGTGTGTCCGACACGATGCGTGTCGGATACGCTGACACGCGATTTTTAAAAAAAGTACGGACACGACACGTCATCGACACGTTGATTAAATTCTTAAAAATTCTTCATTTATATAGTATAAATTTAGTTTTATACTTGTTATTAATTTTTCTTGTTGAAATCTTTTAAACATGAGTACCTATTTGTTACTTGCTAATAACTTTGAATTAACAATATATAATATTTCTAATATAAAAAGAAAAATGATTACGGTAGAGTGTCCGAGAAGTGTCGGTATCGACTCATGTCCGACACGGACACGCTACCCTAATTGAAGTGTCCGTGCTACAGAGCTAGAGATAGTGTAATTCTTTATCACTGCTAAATAGTAGATGAAATAAACTCTAAAAGCTGTCAGCACACAAAGTGCAATTGCTGCATCTCATTTTACACTTTGTTATTAATGTGAGATGTATATTTTCTGATTTTTTTTCTCGAGTCTTGTTTCCATCCGTTTGGAGAAGTATATAAATAATAACATGAATTAATATTTTGCAACATTCTTCTAAATTCCCATGAGTGATTGGTTAAAATGTATAAATAGACACATTTTGTGTTTCTACTGAACTGAAATTCTAAACGACATCTGATTAGATAAAGTGCAGATGCATGCGGTGAGAGTTTCAGAGTCCATTTATGTCTTTATGTATCTTTATCAGTAAAAGTATTATTTTCAGCCTTCCTTTCTCTTCCTATATCCTGGTTTGAGTAATATAAACCTGTTATTTTCTTGAACAAGATGGCTTGATTCAATTAATCGTGGGACAAGAAGTTATCTCATACTTTAATAGTTACACAAAGGAGGCCATTATAGCCAGATTTAAACACTAATCACACTAAAAAATTGTCCAAACTAGTTTCAACATAGAAATTCAATGCTAGAAGTGAAGTCTACAAAACAAGTAGAAGTGCATGAACAAGCAAATTTGAAAAAGATATTGTTCCAATCAAAAGTATTTGCTAAAAAATAAATAAAATCTTTCACCCAGCTGCTCCAATGATGCAGAAAATGACACCAAGTACCGAATGACCCATGTTTGGAGAAGCATAAAAATGTAAAAGTTTGTTTCCAAATGTGTTTGGATGTGTTACTTTTTTCCTTAATTAAAAGAACAAAAAGTTAGTTATTATTAAAGTAACCTTCACATGACTATTAAAATAGGTAACTTACTAACAACATGCTCGACAGTGATTTTAAGTGATTAGAAGTTGTTGATGTTATGGAATTTGTGAATAATAAGTGATTAATAGTTGGGGGTCCTACTATGTTTTAACCATCTTAAATTATAATTTAAGGTGGACAGAATACTATTTTCCCAGCTTTGACAGTAAAAAATTATTTATTTTAAAAAGTATTTATTTACCTATAAGTCAACTTTTTAAGCTTAGCGAAACATGCTTCGTAGTTTGGAATTGGAAAGTTTTGAAGTTTTAAGGGAGTGAGGCCTACGAGTTAGCTTAACTTTTCTTAAGCATATATTGTGTGAAAGTTTAAAAGACAGACGAAAATATGGTAAAACTGAAACAAAACCAGAAATTTTGAAACAATAAAAAATGTGGAAATGCTATATTCAAATATGAAGTTTAATGCAACAAGACAACTAGGTAGAAATTCAATGCTAGATTTTTGAAGTTTTCATTTTCGTGCATCATAGGGTAAAACAATGGCAGAGAAGGAAGTCAATGACTTACGAGCACCGCTGCCGCTGCAGGGGAAGCATGGCTGAGTATTTTCTCTTTTGGCCTGAAACATTAACAATAATACACGATGGCCTCAGAAATCCAATCTTTTGCAATAACTATATCAGTCTCCACCCACCATAATCTAAATATTCTTTTCCAAAACAAAAACAAAAAGAAGATGAATAAGAATGTTTGGCTTAGCATATTGCTAAAAAGGAAGCCAATTTTGGCTTTATTTCGTGGCTTATCTTGAATAAGCTAAGCCAAACACGCTGTAAGAAGAAAGAAATACTTACAGCACTGTCTATTTGGTTTTCATAGAAAACAGGAATTCCAATCCCAAAGGCAACACTCACCACCCCAACTGTTATCGCCACAATCTGTCGATTGCATTATCAGTAAAAACATTTGATCATATTAGAACATCAACAAAAAATAAGCACTCAAGTGAAGGGAATAAGTTGGATTGCATTATTTGTAAACATATTTGATAAAATTATAACACCAAGAAACTCAGATACTTAATAGAAAAGAACTTAAATGAAGGGAACAAGTTGAATTGCATTATCGGTAATATTTTATCAGATTAGAATACCAAGGAACTCAGAAAATTAACAGGAAAAAAGAACTTAAATGAGGGCATAAGCTGGATTGCATTCGATCAAATTAGAACATTAAGAAACTCATAAATCAACCCAAAAAAGGAGCTTAAGTGAAGGGCATAAGCTGGATTACATCATCAGTAAGTACATTTTATCAAATTGGCACATCAAGAAACTCGGAAAAAAAAACTTAAATGAAGGGAATAAGTTGGAATGCATACCAGTAAATACATTTTATCAAATTAGAACATCAAGAAACTCAGGAAATTAACAGAAAATAAAAATAAAAAATAAAAAAAATGAAGGGAATAAGTTGGATTGCTTTATCATTGAGCACATTTAATCAAATTAGAACATCAAGAACTCGGAAAATTAACCTAAACATGAAGTATAATGAAGCGCATAAGCTGAATCGAAATATCAGTCCATACATTTCATCAAATTAGAACATCAAGAACTCGGAAAATTAACAGAAAGAAGAACTTAAATGAAGGGCATAAGCTGTATTGCATTATCAGTAAACACATTATTAAATTAGAACATCAAGTAATTTAATTAAAGGGAAGGAGTTATATTACCGTGTTTTGGTCAAGATCAACTGCTCTAACACGTGGATAAGAAGCTGGTGCCCTTTGAGTTTTGAAGGATTTATGGGAAATAGACGAAGACGAAGAAGTAGAAGATAGCTTTAAAGGGCAGTAGAGGAATTGTGAATGCAGGCGAGAAATTGGAGGAGCAGCCCACATTTCCTCTTCCTCGCTCTGTATATTTGTGATTTTTAATTTTTGTTTCCTTGGAAAGCTTGCAATTTGCAAGAAAAATTTCGAAGGTACTACTGATATTGTACAGTATAAATAACTAGTTTTTGGTTGAGTTTTCAGTTCTATGAATCAATGGTGGACATGGGATTTTGTGGGGTTACATTCAATCTGGGGAAATACTAACGGACTTTGACCATGAAAAAAAAAAAAAAATTAAAATGATGAAGTTAAATATCAAAATTCAAACACATCCTCGTCTTCGACAAAGTATTTGAGTGGAGAGAACAAAAGAAATATGGAAAAAAATCCAGTCAAAATCGTCATCTTCATAGTCACCTAACGCCGACCACCCCACAATCTGATCATTATCTTTAACAATGTTAGTTTTTTTAGGATTATGAGATTGAATTTTGATTTATTATGTTTAATAATTTTGTGAATTTTATGATGTTTATAATGTATATTCTTCATTATTTAAGTAGATTATTGTGTGTGTACTAGATTTAAGTCATTTTTATTTTTTTTGCCAAAAAATAGTTTCTTCTCATCGAAAATGGCGATTTTTACAGGAAGAACCAATCGGCAATTGTTAACTCGGCTCAACTATTAACAGTCAGATTAGGTAACAATCGGCCTGGGTTGACTGTTACTACTGGGCCGACTGTCATCTATTATTATTATTATTAAGAAATTTTAATTCTTTGTTTAAATTAAATAAGGAATATTAAATTGAAAATTACCAAATTAAATATTCTTTTAAAAAAATTACCAAATTCCTTTTTTTTTTTTCAATTTGAAATTTTTTAATTAAATATTCTTTTTAAACAAATCTTTAATTTTTTAAATTTTAATTAAATAATATTTATATTCTTTATTTGATTTTTATAATTTCTTTTTGTTTAATTTTTTTGTTTATTATTACTTTTTCGGTAATAATCTAAAAAATTCCTTAATTGTTTTCTTCTTATTATAATTTAATTTTTTAATTTAAAATACATTTTAATATTCTGGCTTTATTTTTTTTATAATTTTTTTATATTTATTTTCCTTTTTATTTTTGGTCATTAATTTGTCTTTAATTTAATTTATTTTTTTCTTAATTATTTTAAATTTTATTATTTATTTTCTATTTATCATAATTTAATTTTCTTTTCAATTTAAAATGCGTTTTTATATTCTTTCTTTCATTTTTATACTTTTTTATTATTCTTTTAATTAATTAATTTTTTTTATTTTTGTTTGTAATTCTTTTTTTTCTCCTTTAATTTATTAAATCATTTATTTTTTAATTAGCGTCAATGTAAATGAATCTATTTATTACGTATAGTAGTTACAATTCGATTAACTTAATTCTCTAAAATTATGCTTTATTCCTTTATTTTGGTGAAAGTTCTAATTTTTGAATTTTTTAAGGATGGAGTACCATCTTGATACTGAGTTGAGACATATGGCAATAAAAGATACTTGGAACAGTAAATTTGAGAGTTTTACTACTGTATTGGAGTTGCTCGATGATCAGCACAGAGATATACTACGTCAGCCTTTTTCTGGCCCATGTATTAGTTGAGAGAAGTACAATACTCCAGGCAAATCGTTGATGCATTACTACGTCGACTGCTTATGTCAATCAAAGACGATGTTCTCCACTTCGACCTCGAGGGCAAAGTCACGAGTTTCTCTATGTTTTGACTTTGTCTTGATGACTGGATTGAAGATTACGGGCGATGAAGTAGCTAGCGACGATTCCCAAAGAAATAATAGGTTGTACGACACATACTTTTAGGAATAGTGGGTATTGCTTCTACAGCAGTCGATTGGCACAACTAGAGAATCCGACCAGATGTTGGATAGATTGAAGCTGGACTGGTCTATATCCTTGAAAGCGTGGCGATGTGTCATCACAAAAAGACTGCGATCAACCTTTTTATATTTGGAAGTTATTGGCGACATCGATGCCTTCCTCAACTATCCATGAGGGCGAAGATGTTTTGAAGACACTGTACACGTCTTCACCAGATCACATTCAAAATCAAAGGGATCCTTGCGTAAGTACTATACTTATGGATTATCATTAGCAATGCAAGTAAATGTTTAACATAATTAACGTTAAAATATTTTTTATACAGAATTTATATATAATAATTGAATGTGTTGCAGATCTGGATATATAAGACTGTCCACCTCTTGGGTACTAAATTTGTGAGCCAAGAGGAGATGCTTCCCTCAGATACATTATTGGCGAGCATCCCGAGTAGACGATTGTCCATATAGAACTCTCCTCAACGACCCTCAGGTGTGTATTATACATTTGCGATATATATTGTATGTCATTTCAAAATCTCAGTACATGATCATTAACTAGTCGAAATGTCAATATGTTGAGTTGACGCCGTTGAAAGATAAGGAGGGTCGAGGTTTTGTGAGTGAATTAGTTGTTCAGCATACTCAAGATGACCAAACATTTGATTCTATCCGGACCGAAATTGGGTATGTGAATTGAATATAATTTACTGATTTTCATTTTGTATGAGTTAGTCTATTTTAATTAAATTAATAATTTTTAACATTGTTATTTGTGTAGGAGTGCGGTCCAATTAATCGGCAATCACATTCGCCCTGAATATCACATCCGTCGAGGGGATCATCCCCGCTGATGATATCTCCTTCTCCTCATCTAGACACCTCCTCCTTGAATCTCCTGCACATAGTCAGAGTTATTATTTCGATGATCTGTATGTCCACTTGACTAGATTTATAATCGAGGAGGTGGGCACGTTATAGCAAGAGTTAAGAGAGGAGGTGGGCATGCTACGAGAAGAGGTAGGGATGCTGTGACGAGAGTTGAGGTAACAAATTTATGCCATATTTTGGAGTACTACGAGGCCATTTAGAAGACTTTTAGGATGAGGTCTCAGAGCTCCGATGAGATATAGTAGGTAGATGAGGGAATGATGGATCGGATGACGAACGGGGTGATAGAGAAGGTAAAGGATAGGGGGGTCACCCACCATTATGGACAGATGAGGTGCATTAGAATCATTTTTGTTATATATGGAGTGGGAAGTGGTGACCTCGATGGGACGAGAGAGGTGGTGGAGGAGAGAGGACGGAATGGGTGGCCCCGATGACGGATGACGTGACGATCCTTGAGGTTGAGGGAATGGTGGTCCCCAGGCGAAAGATGTGCCCGAAACGAGTGGCCCCGATAACAGTGGAAGTGGCGAGCCTCGAGGTGGAAGGCATGGCGTTCCCCGAGGTTGAGGATGTGCTCGGGATGGAGGGGTGATGGATGAGGAGAGGATATCCATCATGATAAAGGGTAAGAAGGGTGCTGTTGACGTGCTGGAGCAGGTGGTCAGTAAAAAGTGAGATTGTTATCACAGTACGTCGTTTCTCCTTTCATGGCTGAAACGAAGAGGATGACGTTCGTGGATGGAACGTACCTCAATCTCTTCCGAGATGTGGGCCTCACCAAATGGAAAGCGTTCGAAATAGAGTGAAGAAGAATTATACCCAGGGTAAGTATTTTATGATTTTAGTAAAGTACGCTCGCTAACTTATATATACTTCTTTTAACATTTTTCTTTTCTTTTTTAGAGTTAGCCATACGATAGCTTAAAGTACGATACCAGACGCTTATAAGTGGTTTCATGACATCACTGTTGACCTATGGTTGATCATGACCTTAATGTTTTGATTATAACAAACAAGTCCATCTTATTTACTAACAAATTGAATTGAGTGTTTAAGCCTTCAAAGTTATAAAGATTATTATTCACACTCAAATAAAGTACAAGTGAAGGTTAAATGAGCATTCAAGATAATTCATTCGAAACAATAGTGATTTGCATGCCACAATCAAATTGGAACGTAACAGAATTGCAAATCAAGATATAAGTCAAAGAGAGGCTCGAAGAGATCAAGAACATTGAAGATAGAGTTATTTATCGAACCTCGTTTATATATGTAAAGGTATAGCTCGTCAATATTTAGTAAGTGCATAAGCTCAAATATTTCTCATAAATTCATTATCAGAAACCTTGAAAAATCATTTTCAAATGTCCCTCAAAAGATCACACTTCAACTTTCAATCAAAAAGTTGTACTCCGGTTTTCAATCTCATATTGGGACAGAAATTTGACACTGAAGATTATCTAGTTTGAAGATGATTTCTGAAGAAAAGTTGTAGCCCTTTGAGTTAGCTTTCCAACCCATTTTGAATCACCTTAATCGGATATCGAGAAAGAAAGATATGATCAAAATATTGAAAACTTTCCGGTCTGGATACTTCGGTCGACCGAAAATAACGGTTTGATTTCCAACGGGTGGATTTTCAAAATTGACACTTTCGGTCGACCAAAAGGTACTGTTCACTCGACCGAAAGTTCCTGCAACCTTCCTTTCTTGCTCTATAAATATCCATCTCTTCTCCATTCATTTTCAACAACTTAGAAGAGATTTTTGAGAGTTTTTTTATTGAGAAATCATTGATATTACTTGAGTTTAAATTCTATTACAAAGAATTTCTTGATTGTTCAAACCTATTTTATTCATTTTATCAAGAAATCTTTTTAGCAAAGAACTCTTCACAAACTTCATCTATTCTTCATTCTTGATAAAAGTTTTCTTTACCAACACTTTGATTTAAAGTGTAAATCTCTCTCATACTTAACTTGTATTATTTGTTAAGAGAGATCATTTGTTTGAAAACTTTGATACAAAGAATTTCTTGATTGATCAAAACTAGTTTCATCTATTTCATCAAGAATTCTTTTTGCAAAGAAACTTTCTCAATCTCATCTATTCTTAATTCTTAATAAAAGTTTTATTTACCAACACTTTGATTTAAAGTGTAAATCTCTCTTCATACTTAACTTGTATTATTTGTTAAGAGAGATCATTGGTTGAAAAACTTTGATACAAAGATACAAACTATTTCATTATTCATCATTCGTCAAAGTTTACAACATCAACATTTGAGCTTCACTATTTGCTATCTATTGAAGTGTTTACCTAACTCTCTAATACTTAACTTGATTATATCATTTGTTAAGAGAGTTTCTTCATTATAAAATTATCACTTATTTCTTGACGGTTTCGAGAGCCTTGTGAAAACTCGATTGCAAGGATATGTGCTCCTTGTTGTAAGTCACCTAAGGATAAGTACTCTTTGTTGTAAGTCACTTAAGGGTAGGTGCTCCTTGTTGTAAGTCACCTAAGGATAAGTGTTTCTTGTTGTAAGTCACTTAAGGATTGGTACTCCTTGTTGTAAGTTACCATTATAGTGCATTTGGCCTTGCTCGTGACGGAGAGCTTGGTAACGGGGGACGTAGATCATTGCATTGGATCGAACCTCCATAACATATCGTTTGCATTCTCTATCCCTTTTATTTAACGCATTTACTTCGCACTAACTTATATTGTTCTATTTACGCATTTACTTGTGTTTAGAATATTTGCGCATTCACTATATTAGAATCTTGAGTAATTATCGAAAAAGTTTCAATAACCAATTCACCCCCTCTTGGTTAGTTATTCTTGGGCTAACAATCACGACTTCGGGAGCTTAGCTCGCCGACTATGTAAGTATAATATCATAATTTTTTGTTTATGAAGAATTTATGTATACATATTTTTTGCTTATTAAATGAAATAACCGCCCCTTTGTTTTTTATTGGTGTTTCTTACTAAAGGACATCGACCTTGCTATGGATCTATTGCGCGATCGGTCTCAAAGATATCCAAGATCATTTAACATTCCTGGCCGAGTAATATTGAGCACCGAGTTCTTGTGTGCCATTATCATTGAGTATCAGTCACTTCAACTTATGGGTAATAAGTACACGATGCCTGAATGTATAGTCGAGTAGGTCATAGAGACATTCCCGAGTGTCGGGAAAAAATTCATGGGAGGGTTGTACACATATATACATTCCAGTGATCATGAATCATCATTGTTTTGCCGTAGAGGTCGTCTTTACTGATTCTACTATATATGTGTACAACTCAGATCATTCTTATCTGGTTCAGGGTCAGCTTGAGTTTAACCTGAAGCCAGTAACTATGATCGTTTCTTTGATGGTTAGACAAGTGAGGGTGATTGTGAATGATATACTAGCCATCGTGCGGGATACGACGATGGCAAGACAGTTGAAATCGTAAATATTTATAATTTTTTTTAAATTTGAAAATTCAGTTTTTAGCTACACGGTACCGAACTAACACATTATTATTTAATTGCAAGAGCGATTATGACATGTTCGCAATAAAGTATATTGAATTTTTTAGTATAGGACATAAGGTTGATGAAATCAACCAATGTTGGATACAAAATTGGAAGAATGAGTTAGCGTGCGATTTGTATGATAGTGTGTGATTTGTGTGAATTCAATTGTGATCCGTAAATATTGTATATTTAATTGTGAAATAATTGTAAATTTTGTAAATATCGTATATTTAATTGTGAAATAATTGTAAATATTATTAAAAAAATGCAAATATTGTTCACATTTAATGGTGATACCATTACATATCCGTTGAATTGTCATTTAGGAGAATTTGACTTGTATAAAAATGGCAAATATGCCCAATTGCTCTGCACCTACGCGGTTGAGGAAACTCTCCAATAGATGGTATTTTAGACGTACATAGATTACCAAACCACGTGGTTCAATATCGGGTGGCAACAAACTATTAAGTGGAAAAATATGGTAGATAATTTCTTACTCGGTTTCATTCGGTTGAGAAAATATAGTCTCAACATAAGCTGGTCTCCAATAATCAGCCGTATAATAACGAGAGCATGAGGTTCTCGTTGCAAAGCCTCTATACATAACCACTGCGACTGCATGATCACATGGAAAACTCTCCAACTAAAATTGACTACAAGTGCATGTGTTATCAATCAAGTTTACCATATATTCTATATTACATGCATATTTCACGGAGAAGTGCTTTTCATCCGGTGGTTTTACATTTAACTTTCCCACAACATCTGCAATCTTGATAAATTTATGTTCTTAAATCGGGCTAGCACGCTTATGCAATTCTGTGATTCCATAATGGTCGTGAAATCACTGTTCCAGCTTGTTACGAATGTTCTCAATCATTGTGAGGATTGGTAATTCTCGATCATTCTTGAATAATACATTAACAGACTTCGTATTGTTTGATATCATCATGTTGTATCGACGTCTTGAAAAATGTAATCGCACCCGATATTCAATCCCCATTTTTGTTAGATACTCCCATGCCGGTAATGATTTACTTCCTATTTCAACCATGAACTTGTTACACTCTTCAACACTGTAAGCTTCTGCCGCTCTACTGAACAATGAAATGATGGCGTTGTCTCGATACCTAGTCTTTAGGTTATCTTGTATATGGTACGTGCAATACCCATGATGTTCTCCTTAAAAAATTCAGCGATATCATTTATTATAGACGGTCCCCGATTAGTTACAAATGCAATGTCCTCGACTTCATCAATTACTTTCATCAGCTATGTGAAGAGCCAACACATTGACAAATCATTCTCGCTTATCGATTATGCCGAATGTAAGAGGGTAAATTTTGATGTTGGCATATTGACATGTATCAATAATTAACTTACCTTCGCATCTAACTTAGAGTTGTACCATCGACTAAAATTAGGAGTTGCATCGCATTTCTAAATCCCTGAATGGATTGTCTAAGAACCTTGAAGAAAAACCTAAAACAATTCTTGCCCTCTGTCTCAATAAAAAATGTCGAGCCAAGATTTTGTCCCCATGTTATGGCAATCCCTCATTTATCATAACTCTCCTCGGTGGAACCCATTAAATTATCCAACGCTCATTCTTTGGTCTTTCAGATCTTGTACTAGCTCATGACCACTCCATACTCTCCACCGTCGTTAATGATGTTCGAAGGACTATAGATCGTTCGTGGTTCCTGATCATTTCAACGAACTCCAACTTCGTAAGTAAATCATGAAGGTCCGTTGATCGTCTATGGTTCCGTCGAACAATAAAGTATGCTCAGCCTTCCCTGTGATCATTTCAACAAGTTTCTACTTCTCAAGTATGTTATCGTGTATGCATGCGAACTGCAGGTAACTCATCGTGTCCATCTTCGTACCTCACAAACGCTAAGGATAACCGTTTTCTACGCAGATAATTGTTAACAATGACTTATTTGATTTCTTTACTTTTGAATTCAAAGTTGTATTTCAGTAAAATTTAGTACACAACTTTCTGCAAATCTTTTTTTGTTTCAAATAGTAACTCGACATGCAAATCCTCATTATCAGGAACCACACACGAAAAATTCAATGACGATCCACTCGATCCAACCCCTGATTTTCCACCCCACTCATGTTTCTGAAAAAATAAAACAATCAAATCATTATTTGTAAATTCAATTTCATTCTCATTGTCTGACCTACCGAAAAAATTTTGTGAATAATAGCAAGATCACGATGATGAACAATTGTCTCGAGACTAACCACATTATCCTCATGAGCTATCTTTACTGTGTCCCAAAATCTAAAAAATCATTGACATTGCGATCCCCTCCATTCGAATCTTTGTGGCCACCTTTGGTGACATTCTTCCTCACTGAAGTCATGTAAATAAGAGTCGTGTGCATTTTGTTCAATTCAAATAAATAAATTACTTCAACATCTGAAGTAACATTCATATGTGGAATTGGAATGGATGAATGGTCGTTGAATTGAAATCTCAGTTCCATATCTTATTGAGAAGGATCAACTTTCAGCTTGTTTTGTAAATCATAGTACATTTTTGCATATGATGTACTCGATGTTACAGAAATTGAAATACCAACATGTATATCACTAGTCTATTTCCATACTTATCGATCTTTTCTATCCAATTCGAAATAACCAAAGTAACATATTGAGATTACAACCATATCTGCATGACGAAACAAAATTTTTAATTGTAAGAAAAAAATAATCGGAAAATCGGCCCAACCACTAGGCAACAGAATTTTATTTCCAAAAAAAGTCGGACATGATATTAATAGTTGGCCCGACCAATCTGGGCCGACTGGTAACAGCCATAGCAACCGACTGCTAGAGCTATTAACAGTTAGCTGTTAAGGCCGTCGAAATAGTACGTTGTCATGAATCTCGTCTAAAATAATACACATGCAAGAATTTGTCTTTGTTTATACTTTAAAAAAAATTATAGAACTATTAAATGTTTTTATCTACATGTTATTCTATATTGCAATAAGATTTATAGATTAAAAATATGTACTAATTTAACGAAAACAAAGTAACACATACATAAATATATTATCGATTCGATGTGATAGATATAAAAAAGATATTTTCTTGTTAGCGTTTGATAAATTTCTAAGATTTTGAGATTGAAGCAGGTAAAAATTGAGAGATTTTTTATTTGTGTTGGAATAAACAAATAAGAAAAATTAGCTGATTTTCAAATTTTATGTGGGAAATATTTGGTTTTTACTTATTAACTTAAAGGGTAGTATTGTCTTTTAAACGAAACAATATTTTGTAATTGAATAATATAGTGAAGTGCATCTTTATCTTTTAACAATCAAAATGTCATTGTGAAAATATGCAATTGTTGAAAATTCAAAGTGAAAATTAGGATAATTGACCAAGTCAATTTTCAAATTACCCTCATTCAATCTTCACCACGGAGAAATTGAAGTGTTGTAATAGTTCTTGCAATTTTGGGTCCTCATGTTTTGGATTATGGTTCATTTAACCATAGGCATAGAGGTGTCAAACTATATTATTATTAGTCATTGGAGAAGCTATGCGAATTGTCGATAGTCGATAGGAAAATGCCATTTATGCATTCTTTTTTGATATTATGGTTGACATGACATGTATTGACAAGTGTTGATTGGGTGAAAAAATTGTCAAAAATTTAAATTGTATAATAGTATATTGCACGTGGCAAGATGTTAGAAATGATGTAAATCATAATATACATGTAGCATGATTGTTGTCGATAAGTCAAGTAGAAGTATAAAGTGAGTTGAATAAGCACCTGCTTAGTGACCTTTAATTTAATTTAATTTATTTCTCATACTCATTTTCAATCACATTCAACTAATAAAATATTCCACACGTAAACCCAAAATTTTTCCCTACTTTTTAACCACACATTCTTCAAAAACTAATATTTACAACATAATTTTTTTTTTTTTTTTACATTTTAAGGTCACCAAAATGAGGTA
The DNA here is from genome assembly GCA_035079005.1 of Fraxinus americana. Lineage (NCBI taxonomy): Eukaryota > Viridiplantae > Streptophyta > Magnoliopsida > Lamiales > Oleaceae > Fraxinus > Fraxinus americana. The sequence goes on along the minus strand of CM068727.1, from coordinate 5,236,566 downwards.
CATAAGGAGCATTATATTATACAACACACTAAGACTGTAGTCGAGTCCTTACAAAATGAGGTACATAAGGAGCATTATATTATACTAAGTACAGTACTTAACTCATGATACATATTGATGACATTTCACATCAATTCATTCGTAAATAACAAATTTAATTCAAATATTGGAATTCATGTGACATGTCATTGATACTTAATACAAGCTAAGCGTCGATGGTGTTTAGTAGATCATTTTTCAATAGTAACAAATATTTCAAGTTCATCAAAACAAAAAAAAGTAACGAATAAACACTAAAAAAGAAGATTAATTCTTTTCTGGTGTTGAACTATAATATGTTTGGGAAGTGTTTATAAACGTTTTAAATTATAGGTACATATAAATGAGTGGTAAAATATATGTTTGGTCCCCATTTTTTCAAAAACTCATTTTTTCAATATTCATTTTCAACCACATATTTTTTCATAAAATAATTTTAAACGTAAATCGAAAATTTTTCCTTATAACCACACAATATTAAAAAAATCACTATTTCATAATACATTTTTTTACAATAATGGGACTCACACAAGGGCAAGTGTATAATATATATGGATTCCTCGAAAGATGTGAATAAAAAGTTATTTGAACGATTATAAACATAAATAAACATAGACTTGGGTTTCTTACATGCCTATGGACCCTTATATGGGAATTTATCTGGCCCATCTATAGACTACATTCCAATATTATTTCGTGGACCTGTTAGCCCAATCAAAAACCAAAACCAACCGGCATGTAAGAAATTGAACTTGCTTTCCAATAAATTGATTTTTGGGAACAATACATAACACATGTTTGGGCTCCACTTTTATAAAAAGAGGAAATTACACCTATACCTAATTTTAAAATACCATTTTCATAAATGAGGTATCTAGTTTCATAATATAAAAATCAGGTTTTAATTAAAGATTTTTTTAAAAAAATTATTTTTATTTTTATATCTACCTACACTATCCAAACCCTAAACTAATCAATATCCTCTTCACTCTCTCACCGTCTCTCCAGCAACCCAATCTCCACGAGACGGTGCAGCCTCGTCCGGGGGCTTTGTGCAGATGCAGTGGTCTTGGTGCAGATCTGTTCTTCTTTTTCTTTTTTTTTTAAATTCTTGAATGATGCGGTGGAGGTGTTCCGTGGGGTGTTGGTGGAGGTGTGAGCCTTGCTGCTTCGACGCAAAGTGTGAACGGGTGTGCGTGCATGCGTGCGGTGTTGTGTGAACATGTGTGTGCGTGAGGTGCTGTGGGTGTGCGCGTGCGCAGTGTTATGGGTGGGATCGCGGTGCTGTGGGTGAATGAATTGCTAATGGGTGTGTGTGTGCATGCGTGCGGCGGCGGTTGTCGTTGGGTGGATGTGCGTGCGTTCAGCGGTGGTTGCGATTGGGTGTGTACGGTGTCGTGACGATGGTCGTGGGTGGGATGAGATGGACGTGGGTGTCTGTGACCAATTATTTGGTTGATTGTGATCAATAATTGGTTAATTTTTGACAAATTAATAATGTGTGACCTAAAAATTGTGACAGTGACTCACATTTTATTAAGTTATAATCGAGTTGTGACCAATAAAGGTAATATGTGACCTATAATTTAATATTTTGTGACCATAAAATAAGTTTTGTGACTTATAAATTTTGTGATTGGTGATCGATGAACAAATTGTGATTTTTAAATTTTTAATTTGTGACCGATAAACGAACTGTGACCTATAAATTTTTGAATTGTGACCTTAAAATTTTTGAATTGCGATTAAATTGCATAAATTTGTGAACTTTATATATTTATTAATTAAATATATAATTAATTAATTAAATTATAAATAAATTTTAATGAAAACCTCATTGTTGAAATTTAAAACCTCTATCCTTAATTTTGAAATAGTGATACTTAAATAGCTTATTTATGTATTATTCCCTTGTATAAACACATTTTTTTGAACACTCATTTTTAGCCGCACATTCTATTATAAAATACCTACACGTAAATCGAAAAAATACGTAATTTTATCCACACATTCTCCAACTTTTTACTATTAAAAAATGCATTTTCTTGAATAATGGAGCCCAAACAAGGGCTTATATAAGGTGGTTACAAAATACAATTTCAAAATAAAGAAATTAGTTTTACTATTTTCAAAAATTAGGTTTTAATTAGATTTTATTAATTAAATATATCAATGTCACAATATTATACAACTTATGGTCACAGTTACGTACTAGTTATAGACGTGACACTCACAATTCATAAATTTTATAGTTCACAATTTCTTAATCGGTCACAAATTATCAAATTAATATGTTGTATATTATTTATAACGTATTAATTTCATAATATTGTACAATTTATGGTCACAATTACATACAAGCTACAATTACACACGTCACAATCACAAATTATAAATTATATAGGTCATAACTTATTTCTCAACTCAATCACAAATTACAAATTTTATAGGCCATTATTTTTTTTATCAGTCACAAATCACAATTTTACAGGTCACATATTATTTTTTTTTATCTCAAATTATAAAATTAATTTATTACAACTTAACAAATCGTAAATCACAATTTCAAATTTAGTCGCAATATCATATTTTCTTTAGGTCATGTATTATTTATTGATCATAATAGTGGTGGCAATGGGCCGAGTCAGCTCGGCCCATGCCCGCACGAGCCGAGCTCGTGGCTACTCACGCTCGGCTCGTTGGTTTTTGGGTGAGCTCGGCTCGTGAGCTGCTCGGCTTGCTGGCTCGTCTTTTTTACTACTAAACCTGAAATTCAAAATATATATATATATATATATATATATATATATATATATATATATATATATATATATATATATATACACATTTTCTAATTTTTTTTAAATATACATTTTTCAAAACATTTATAATTATTAAAATAATATGAACAAAATTTTATTTTTTAAGTTTTGTTTTTTGTTTACCATTTTATACTATATTAAACCTAATATATATATATATAAACACATTTTGTAAACAATTTTTTAAATATACATTTTTTTAAACATTTTTTTTATTATTTTTTTAAAAAGATAAACCCTCCTCCTTTATTCGGGTTTGGGACCGACTACTTCAATTTCGAGTAGTCGGAGTTAAAAATTGTACACGAACACTTGTTACGTGTACAATTTTTTTTAAAAAATTATAAAGGTAGAAAATAAAATTTTGTGATGAATGTAGTGAAATTAAATATCACTTACTTTTTAAAACATGCAATTTCAGCATATTTATATTGAATTCGATAATTAGTGTCTTCTTAGTCCTTCACGCACATTAACACTTCCAAAATATCTTATTTTAGTCGACTTCTGACCTCATCGAGAACCCTCTTCCCTATACTAAAAGTAGACTCCGAAACTACAGTGCTAACCGGATGTGTTAATAGATCTTTTGCAATTGCAGAAACTATTGGTTATCGGCGTTCGTTATTTCGCCATAATTCAATGAACTCTTCTGAACTTTTCCTATCTGCTTTGTTACTAGGCAAAGTATGACTAAAGTAATCAATTAATTCAGATGACAACACATTTGGACTATTATTCGAAATTTGAGTACAGTGGAAGACAAACTACTGCTACTACTAGAGGAATCACATGCATATGTAGTTGAATCATATCTACATGAGTTCATGTTTTCGAATAAATTTAAAATTTCAGCGTCGTCATCTGTTATATTATTGGGAGGAGCAGTTGTAGGTGCACGAATAATATGTATACCCATTCATGAAGCATATAGTTCATACATTTCACTTAATGTTTGTTCCAAATTCCGATAAGTAATAGATATATTAAAAGTTAAATCATTTAAAATTTGATTAATTACAAATTTAGTACCCGATAAATTATATCGGAATCCATGACGCATGCTAAAAGAAATAACATAGGTAATTCTTTCCAATATTTTATAAATTTTAATTCCATGGAATATAAAGCCGCATGAAAATCGGGGTCATTTTGAAATCTCTTAAAAGCCGTAGCAGTTATATAAAGACGTTCAAGAACCATACAATTAGTAGGATAATAAACACCAGACAATATATTTGTAGACTCATAAAAACTTGCCAAAAAAATTTTAATTTTAAAAACTATATTCCAATCGGATTTATTTAAGATAGTATCGTCTTCGTCTCTAACATGTCTATTGTTATAAAATTTAGTAATAAAAAATTCAAAACCTTCACATGATTTTAATAATAAGTAAGTTGAGTTCCATATACGGCCTACATCAGTAATAAAGGTTTTTGCATGCGTCTTCCTAGCTTCTTCACAAAATCCTCAAATGCTTGTTTTCTATTAGGTGTAATCGTGATATATATATAAGTGCATTGCTAATTCGGTTAATGTCATCCTTCACATGTTTTAAACCGTCTTGTTCTATTAAATTAAAAATATGGCACATACACATTGAATATGAAATAAATAACCACTAAAATCAGGTTGAAGTACTCTATGCAATTAATCGAAATAACAACCTTATTTACAATAGCGTTGTTGAACGTAAAGAACGAATTTTTACTCTCGCATTTATATTCTCTAATTATTAAAATAATAGCATTAAATATAGTTTGAGCGTTGTGCGGGTATTCAACAATTTTAAAAGTAATAATTTTTTTATACATGACCCAAAGTTGGTCTATATAGTGTGCAGTTGCAACTATATAACCTCTCTTATTAATCACTTCCTACATATCCGAAGTAAAAGATATCACACCCCCATTTTTTTTAAATCCGCAATCAATAGTTCCTTTGAATTAAGAAAATATTCAATTGTATCAGACCGAAGAGTATTTCGACTTATCCCAACGTACCTCGATTGAAGAGATTATTTGACGTAGTTTACAAAATGTTGGTTGTCCGCTATTGCTAGTGGCAACTCCGCCGCGGCAACGAAATTCACCATTCCCGTTCGAACTTCCTTCTCTGAATACATCCATGTAGAAAGTGGTGTAGTAGCACCAGCGCCTAGAATACCAAACTGTAGTTGTGTTTGACCAGCTGGAAGAAGCCCATGTTTGGCCGCACAGTTTTTGTAGTGACGGTTGAGGTGGGTAGTTCTAATACCTTTTTGCCATGTCAGTCGTTGTTGGCAGTATTTACGATTTCTGGAAGTCCGTCTACCACACGACCAGTGTGAACCAATTTGAAATGGTCCCAACATTTTGCCTGCTTCTTCCCCTTTCTCTTCCTTCTTGCATTGAAAATATTTAATGTAGGCTTTTCATCTTGTTCCAAATCAATTGGAACACTAGAATCAACATCAACGTCAACGTCATCCAAATCAATTGAATGACTACCTTCACGAACGTCGAAATCTTGAATGTTTTCTGGAATTGGTAATTTATTGAGACCGGCGAATTCATTCTCAATTTAATTTTGGGCAGGTGTTTCGCCTTTCATACCGAACAAGTTTTAAACAAATGATCGTGGATCCATTTGTTAACATTTGTTAATAATATAAATTGAATGTTGAAGACTTGAAGTAGAATGTAGAAATGTAGAATTGAGAAGTGAATGAAGATTGTGTAATGTGTAGTAGTGTATTAAATGAATTGTAAAAGTAAAATCAAGATAATAATATAAAAAAAATGTAGAAGATGAAGATGATTATAGAATGAATGAATAATATTGTTGATAATTTGTAGAGAGTAGAGAGTAGAGTAGATAATGAGAGATTGGTGGAAAAAAATGTTGATTAGAATGAGTATTTATAGAGAAAAAATGAAAAAAAAAAAGACCAAACGGTCACTGAATTTTGCAAAAAAAATTATTTATTATTATTTTTTTAAGAGCCCATGAGCCGCTAGGCAAGTTGCTCGTGCACAATACGAGCCGAGCAGGCTAGACGAGCCGGCCCGCTCAGCTCGTACTTGGGTTCGTCTTTTGACGAGTCCGAGCGGCTCTTGGGCTGCTACAGTATGAGCCGAGCCGACGAGCCGCTCGGCTCGATTACCACCACTAGATCATAAATTGTCTATTTTATGAGTCATATATTATTTATTGATCATAAGTTTTATATTTTATGTGTCGCATATTATTTATTGATCACAAATTAACAATTTTGCTGGTCACAATCATAAATAATTGTCACAAACACTCTTTGCCCCATGCCACCCACCATAAATGTCACCATCACCACTACCACCACCGCTATCTCGCCGTTAGCACCCCACTACCTGCACCACCACCACCATCACTGCCACCACAACACACACACACACACACCGCTGCATCTCATTCCCACAACCGTCTGCTCAAATAACCACCTCCAATCAACAATCACACCACCCTCACTGCCTACTAAAATCTAGCATCTCTTCCAACACTACCACACCACAATCATCACTCCTACCAAAAAAATTTCCAAACCCGCCATCGCCATCCGCACCTTCAATACATCAAAAATCAACCCCCAACTCCAACCGCTAGAAACGAGAAAACCTTATTTTTTTCAAAACTGAACGTCCACGATTGCTGTATTGAATTTAAATCTCTAGAAATTCTCAAATCTCCGGTAGTAGATCTCATAGGTGGGCTCCCGAAGAAGGTGATCGGCACTGCGCACAGCAACGTTGCTGCTCAATGCTGATACCATCGTCGCGTAGGGCTAGACCTAAAAAATGGGCATTTAAATTCGTATATATATATATTTTTTTCTTCTCAAGGTTTTTCGAAACTAAATTTATAAACTCAAAATTCAAAAAATTAATGTTCAATTATTAGCGTGGGTGGACTAGAATAAATAAAATACACAACCATACAGAGAAGAAGATACTAAATTTAATTAAGAGTTTTATATTGTTATGTAACTCAATAATCAATTTTAGAAGAATGTGTCGTGTATGAAGAATAGCTTTGTAATTCTTGGAGATAAAAAAAACTTATAAGATTATTTTTCATGGTGGTTTTTTTAATTGTTTATGATTATTTCAATTGTTGAATGTGCCTATCACATAATCTTTCATTTTAAAGTTACTTGAAACATATTTATAGGGTCTTTTACTTTGTATTTATTGACACAAGTTTATTATATAAAATCAATAATATTTAACATGGTATCAGAGCAAGTTTGATATTGGAATAATCTTGCAATTTTTCTACTTTTCGACGAGCGACTTTACGCCACTAGTCTTGCCAATATCATATTTAATCTTTATATCGCTCCGATGACTTTTGCTTCACTCTAAGTTAGATTTAATCTATGATCCTTTAGATTGGAGCTAGTTATCCCCCTTCTCGTAACCTCTGAGGTTTAGTGTGACCACTTCTATTGTTGTTAACATTAAAATCATGGGCACGAGTCACAAAACCTTTATGTTAGGGGGGGGGGGGGGGGGGTAACCCCTAGCTTGAAAGAAAATTCAATTACTTTTCTATTGAATTTATTTTCATCACATCTTCTTAGCCTCTTAGTAATCTGGATAATCCCGTGATTTTTGGAGTGCTAATTTTTCTACCTGTGAGATGTGCCTTTCATGTTTTGGTGATGGTCATGTCCAATGATTTCTTTCGTACCAGCTTCTAGTCTTTGGTTGGCTTAATAGACATATAATGTAAATGTAATTCTGAAATCAAATTTAAGTCTTAGAAATTATTATTTGCTCATATCAATTTAATTTTCAAACTTAATTTGTTTCTACGACACCATATTGAATTTGAGTAGGTGTCGATTGTTGAAGATATAAAAAGATTATAAGATTATTCCTCATGATAATTTTTTTAATTGTGTTGGATTATTTTCCTTAATAGTTGATTGTGAGATTATCACATAGCCTTTCATTTTAAAGTTACTTATAATCTATAAATAGAGTCTTTTACTTTGTAATACTGACACAAGTTTTTTATAAAAAAATTATTATATTCTAACAATAATTGTACATTTTAGAAAAATATTGTTTTAATACTCCTAATGAAGCATGACTGGGAGCCAGCTCAAGTATTAGGTGAGTTAAGCGGTCGCCTAAAGACCCAAATTTATCTATATGGCCCACAATTTTTAAAATTTACACATTTTTGGTTTTTGATGAAAATTTATGTATGTAATTAATAACGTTAAAAAACATTAATGATGCAATATAAAAACATTAACGATTACGAATAATTTTTAGTTAATAATATTAAAAAAAAAATTTAATTTATCAAATAATTATGTGGAAATAAATAATAAAAATATTAAAAGATACTAATAGAAAAATCTATCAGGAACAAAATAGAAGTTAAAAGATAACTTATAATTCGGTAATGTTATAAGGAAAGAATAATAGATATTTAAACTTTATAAGTGAATAACTTACTAAAAATATAAAATATGAACAATAAAAATCTATAATTGACATCTACGATTTTCGACATGTGATTCTGGAAAACATTGCCAACGATATTTATGTCGATAATCGCTGATGATAGTGTGTCGATTATCACTAATGGTATCGCTAGCGATAATTTAGTTTGAATTACCAACACATTGGTTTTAACTAAAATTGCTAACAGTCATGTCGTTACTAATCAACGATGGTTTCTCATCGATGACTAAAGCATGTCTATGATTCCCAAAAAATATTACTGAAATTATCATCGATAATCACTGACGAAGGCATGTAGATGATCATTAAATGTATCTCGTAATTCCATCTGAACCATCAACATACTGTCATTTCACTCAAAATTACTAACCGTTATACCATCGATTATCGACTGAATTTTCATTAGTGATTACATGCTTCATTACATTTTTTACTTGCGTTCCCAAAAAGGCTTCCTTAAGAGATTTCTCCTACGGCCTACACATTGCTTGAACTAGCTCTAATGTTGATCATGTTTTGGATGAGATGAACTACGAAAATTTGTGAGGTAAGGTGTATAGTCAGATCTGGGTACATTTTTCCTTCAATTTAAAGACTTTTATACTTCGATGAAACATGGCTTGTAAAATCAAGAAGGTAAATGTGGAATTGAAATTAATCAATGAAGAAGTTGATCGCCATAAGTTCTGTAGAAAAGTTGCCGATTTAGCTCCATCTTTGCCTCCGGTCAGGGAATCTGACAACATAATATTTATCCAATTTTTCTGTAAGAGATTATGTAGAGAATAAAGTGTTGGGAAAATGTTTAATTTGTCATGTACGTCGACATATCTAATTAATTTTGTATAAATGATAATTTAAAGTTAAGTTCAAAATTAAAGTGATCTAATAAATAATTAAGAAATTGGACTTTGAGCATCTAAATAAAGTGTGAGTCGAATTATATATATAGAGACCGGATCCATTATGGTTGTATTTGATAGCCCAAAAATTACTAACCAAAAGGGGAGTGAATTGGTTATTAAAACTTTTTCGAATAATTAATCTAAATTCAAACAAGTAAAGATTAAATAGATTAATAAAAAATAATAAACACAAAGATAAAAACAATAAGTAAAAGGGAGAGATGATGCAAACAATATACTCGTGGAGGTTTGATCCAAAGTAATGATCTACGTCATCCGTTGCCAAACTTTCTTGCACGACCAAGACCTTTTCACAATATTGATTGATTATGGTGCAATCCAACCCTTTACAATGGTTCCGGTGAGTTACAAATAAGGAGCACAAATCCTTAGACAAAGTTGAGTTTTACTGGATCTTAACACGATCCACTATTGAGCTTTAACGGGACGTCATATGACACACACAGTGACTGTAACAAGGAGCACACCGATCCTTGTATAGTGTCGATCTTTAAGGGATTTCAACACGACATTCACTTAATTAAAATAATTTTACAATTGAATTCCTCTCTTAATAAATTAATACAAACAAGTTAAGTACTAAGAGAGACTGACACTTCAATGAATAGTAATAAATGATAGATCAAATGTTAGATGAAAAACTTTGATGAATATAATAATCAAAAATTAGAATCAATTAATTAAAGTGTTCCAATGAAAAGATGAAGAAGAAATAAATGCAATGTATGTTCAAAAATCTTCTCAAGATATATATCTCTTTATGAATAATTGTGATAAATTAAGTACAAAGTGAAAAAATAAGAAATTTTGATGAATATGATGATTTTACAAATTTGATTCAATCAGTTAAAATTTTCAATATAAAGAAGTAGAAAAGTTTATGCAAGATAAGTGAAAAAATCTTTTTCAAAAATATATTTCTCTTTTAAGATTGATATAAATAATTCAAACACAACGAGAGATGAAAAACATTGATAAGAAAAATAATTCAAGAAATTTGATTCAACAATCAAATTTTTTGTTATTAAGAAATAAATGCAATGAATGTGAAGATGTAAGATCAAAAAAGGCTTTTCACAAATATATTTTACAAGAAAACTCTCTTCTCGTTGTTTAAAGAATGCAAAATGAAGTGATATTTATAACAGTCAAAACGCCCAAATTCTGACCAACCGGAGAATTCGTTGAGAGTTTGAATAGATTCGTAGACCGGGTCGTTCTTCCTGATACTGATTACCAAAAAATATCAACCAATCCGTAGTTGATAGTCAAGGCCGTGTAATTAATACTTGGGCTGATATCAGTATCAGGAAGTACCGCTTGTGGAACCTCAATATCCACGGGCTTATTAGCTAAATGGCAATTGGCACATACAATACGCCCAGTCGCTTCTCGTGGCTATGGAACAAAGGATTATCCCGGACCTACACCGAGGTATTGACGGTGATTTTCAAATCTCGCAGAACAGAATGTGATAACAGAAGCAGCAGAAATCAGTGGATTCATGATAAGTTCCTCGTACCAAAAAAAAACCCAACCAGACGTCCGCCACTAAACCGGATGACTAAACTAGCCGTTGTGCGTCGAAAATCAGAATGGTTAAAAAAATTATCGTTGGCGAACCGGATGTCCAATTGTCTTTGATAATTTTTTTTTTGGGCAAAATGTGGGCTTTTGAATAAGCAATATCAAGTTGAAATTGAAAAATAGTTTTTTATGCAAGTATTTTTATGAAATAATTTTTTCGTGTATAAAATGATTTTTGAGCTTTCATCATTCATTACCAAATATCAAAGTATTAGTACCTTCAAATTAAGAAGTCTAGTTTTTTTTCCTCTTGTTTTGAAGTTTGCCTCTTAGACTTCTCATCTTGATCTTTTTTTGATGTCGTCTCTCATACTATTGATCTTGTTTTTTCTTGACGTTTGTGTTTTAAGTTTCGTCTCGAATGGTTTTACTTGAATGCTTAACTTCCACTTTGATCTTCATTTCGAGTTCGATTTATATGTTGATTTTGGCAATGCTTGATTGATTTTAATATTGAATTATCAATCACTTAAAATCAATTGTTACAAACAATATTAATCTTGTTTTTTAGGATCAAAACATTAAGGGTGAAATCAACCATATGTCAACAATATTTTACGACGGGCCGAATATATATATGGTTATGGTACTCAATTCATATGCAATTTTTTCACTTCTTGTGACATCCCATCAACACAAGAATTCAAAGAGAAAAACATATTGAAGAGTAAGATATAAATTCCCCTTAAAGGAATTTAAGAATGAAGAATGAGAATTCAAGAATTCATATTCAAGAATCAAGAAAAAGGATTAGAGCAATTAAATTGAAATACAAGAAATCAAGATTAAAGTCCTAATATTTAAGACTAAAGGATTACTATTCAATATTCATTCAAGATACAAATCAATGGATCAAGGTATATTCCATATTAATTAATTTTCTTGATGATTTGACATGGAGATCTTGACAATTCATAAAGTTTTATGGAGTTTAAGTTTCACAAATTATTCAACAAGTGGTATCAGAGCTAATTCATGTTGAACCATTGAGATTATAGGAAGATTTTTATGGTTGAAATTCATACTTTAGTTTTATAAAATTTATGATATGAATTTCAAACCCGAGATATCAAAATCTTGGATTTAAGGTAATTTTTCTGGAATTACAGTAGCGTCGCAGTGTTGCGGCGCCCAAACGCGGCGTTGTAGTGCTGCATTAGAAGTTTGGCAGTGTCTAGTTGCTGCTGGACGCTGCGGCACCCTGTTTGTGTCCGAATGTTTTTAGTTATTAAAACAAAATAAAAATAAAAATAAAAGAATAAGGAATTAACAATTCAAATTCAAATTTGGTACTAAAGTCTAATTCGGTTATATAATGTTCTAAATTTATTAGTTTAAATAAAATGTTGTCGAAGTAACCTTTTTTCGTCTAAGCTAATTTATTTGGAACATCAAGATGGTTGTGAATTTGTAATGCAAGCAGATATTTGTCCGTCCAGAGGAAGGTTAAGTTTTTGGCCGAATTACATGCACACATATGGTAATAAATATGTGACAATTGTAAAAAAAATTTATGTGAGCAATAAATCAGTTCAAAGATATGTTTATTATTTGACAAAGTTTATTGTCAATATTTGATTACTACACCAAGAGTACCGCTTGCAAGTTGGTATTTCCATCCAATGACTAAATATCAATGTTGAGTTCGGGTTCTTATGATGTAATTTACCATTATTTGGATTAATTAATCGTTTTAATACGAATTCTAATGTGAACATTTTTTTTGTTTTGTTCTCTATTTAGTTAACTCTTCTACTTCTACAATATCTACAAGCATCAACTCTATTAACGTGCTAAATGGAACCAGCTTTAATGACTAGAAAGAGAACGATCAGATCGTTCTTGCCTACATGAATTTAGACTTTGCGTTAAGGACTGAATAACCTACTGTACTTACAGATAAAAGTTTCGTTGATGAAAAATGGACTTTGATAAATGAGATCGTTGAAACTGCATGAGTTTTATGATCATGATGTGTCCGATGAGGTAACTCCTTCCAAGGAATTTCCTGATGAAATTGAAAAACGCTTTTGCAAAAAGTGATAAGGCCGAAACTAGTATACTTCTGGCTAACTAAGGTATAAAGGTAAATGAAATATTCAGGGAGTGCATCATGGAGATGTCTCATATTGTTTCAAAATTGAAGGTATTAAAGCTTAAGTTGTCTGATGATTTGCTCGGGCATTTGCTTTTGATTTCTCTTCCTACACAATACAATCACTTCAAGGTTAGTTATAACTATCAAAATGAGTAGAAGAGCTCATTTCATATTGTGTACAAAAAGAAAAAAAAATGTTTAAACAAGACAGGACATAAAGTGCTCACTTGACTAGTACCTCTAAGGACAAGTCGAAGAAAAGAAAGAATAATGAAGCTACACCCGATACAGCTTGAAAGAAACTATAAAAGCATGAAAAAGAAGAATCATCTGGCTGTTATTTTTGTGGAATCCTGCTTGAAAAGGGTTGTATCAAATACCATGCTTGGCCTGTAAAGAAAGGTACATTTCTTAATTTGTTTTGTTCTGAAGTCAATTCCTAAACATACTTGGTGGATTTATTTTCGTGCCACTACTCATATAAGTGTGTCTATGCAGGGTTTCCTGAATAGCCGAAAGTCAAATGATACTGAAAAATTCATCTATGTGGAAGACGACAAATCCGTTGAAGTAGTGGCTATATGGACTTTTAGATTATTATTATTGAAGATTGGTTTTTATTTGAATTTGAAAGAGACTTTTGTGAAACCGTCTTTTAAATGGAATTTGGTTTCTATTTCTATTTTGGACAAATTTGGTTATTCTTATTCATTTAGAAATAATAAATTTAGCCTTTTTCTTGATTCAAATCTTGAAAGTATCGGTTCTTTATCTGGATGTGATAGTCTATACTTGCTTAATTTGGTTGACCCTTATAATTAAACGTTGTATGTGAATTCAAGAGGAATTAAAAGTAAATTAGCCAATGAGAATTCCGCTTCATTATGACATGAGCGTTTAGGTACATTTCTTGAAAGAGAATCGAAAAACTTGTGTTATAAGGAATTCTTGATCCCTTTGATTTTTTAGACTTAAGTGTTTGTGAAAATTGTATTAAGGGAAAATAAATAAACATAAGGAGATTAGGTTCTAATAGAACTTCAGATGTCTCGGAACTAATTCATACGGATATCTGTGGGTCATTCTCTTCGATTTCTTGGAATGATCAATAGTTATTTTTTACGTTCATAGACGATTATTCCCGTTATGGTTACCTATATCTCATTCATGAGAAATCTCAATCAATTGATATGTTCAAGGCGTATAAGGCTGAAGTTGAAAATCAACTCGACAAAAAATAAAATATGTTAGATCTGACCGTGGGGGTGAATATCATGACAGATATGACAGATCGAGAGAACAACGTCCAGTGCATTTTGCTAAATTTCTAGAGAAACGTAGAATCATCCTACTGTATACCATGTCAATTTTTCTAGATATCCCTCAAATTGCAATTGACAATGCTTAGGACCTAAGACAAATTCTTGTTCCAGATCTTATTTAAAAAATGATTTCGGATGAAAACAATATTCTAGAACCCCCTATAAACAATCAAAAGATTGTTCCAGAAGAACAACCTCAAGAACAATTACCATTAAGGAAATCTACTAGAGAAATGAAAAATACAATTCCTGATGACTTTATAGGATTTCTCCAAGAACATGAGGATGTCATTAGATTGATGGAAGAATATCCTAGCTACTTTCATCAAACAATACAAAGGAATAATTTTCAAAAGGGGATTGATACCATGAATGAGGAAGTAAAGTCTATGAAAGATAATTACGTTTGGGAACTTGTCCTATTACCTGAAGGTACTAAACCCATTGGTTGCAAATTAATATTTAAAATTAAGAAGGATTTGAAACGTAATGTGGAAAGATATGAGACTCGTCTTGTAGCAAATGATTTTACTCAAAGGGAAGTCATCAATTACAAAAAGACTTTTTTTCCAGTTTCAACGAAAAACTCTTTCAAGATTATAATGACACTTATAGCACATTTTGATCTTGAGTTACATCAGATAGATGTGAAGACGGTGTTTCTCAATCGTGACATTGATGAGACAATATATATATATATATATATGGTGCAACTAGAAAACTTTGTGTCGAGAAACCCAAAGAAAATAGGTTACAAATTAAAGAAATACATCTGTGGGCTTAAATAGGCTTCCCGTAAATGGTATCACATATTTCATCAAATAGTCATCTCGTTTGGTTTTAAGATGAATATGGTTGATGGTTGTGTGTACCACATATTCAATGTGAGTAAATATTTTCTTGGTATTATATATCGATGACATACTGATTGCCTACAATGATACAAACTTATTGCATGAAACTAAGAGATTTTTATTTAAAAAAATTTAAGATGAAAGATCTTGATGACGTCTCTTTTGTATTAAGGATTCAGATACATCGGGACCGTTCTCGAGGTATTCTTGGATTATCACCAAGAGCTATATTGATACGTACTTAAGAGATTTGAGATGTAGGATTGCAAACCAAGTGATACCCCTATTGCTAAGGGGAGACAACATTAGTCTCAATCAATACCCGACGAATGACCTTGAAGTAAAGGAGATGTAGAAAATTTCATATGGTTTAATAGTTGGGAGTTTAATGTATGCTCATGAATGCACATGTTCAAATATATCATTCATTGTTGGAATGCTAAGCAAATATTTAAGTAACCCTATGATGGATAATTGGAAGGCAGCCAAACAGGTTACGCGGTATTTATAGAGAACAAAATATTACATGCTCACATACAGGGAATCAGACCAATTGGAGATCACTGGTTATTTTGATTCTGATTTTGCTGGATGCCAAGTCAAGACAGTAGGAGATCCACATCGGGCATCTTTCTACTGGTTGGACGATCTATATCCTAGAAGAGTGCTAAACATACACTCATAGCTTTCTCAACCGTGGCAGCAAAGTTTGTAGTGTGTTACGAGACATCCAATCAAGGAATATGGCTACAAGATTTTGTCACTGGACTGCGAATTATAAATGAGATTGAAAGACCACTTAAACTATTTTGTAACAATAAGCTAGTATTCTAGTATTTAAACAACAATATGAATTCAACAAAATCTAAATTTATAGACATTAAATTCTAAGTTGTCAAAGAAAGAGTTCAACGTGGTTAGGTTACTATATAGCATATTGGGACAAACTCCATGATAGCAGATCTATTTACTAAAGGTCTACCACACAAAGTCTTTCATGAGCACAATGCTCACATGAGTGTTGTATATTTTGATGATATGCTAGTTTAGTAGAAGTTTGTAATTTTGGATGTTGTCTTTTGGACACGTGATTTTATTTGTGGACATTCAAGTTTATTTCAATAATAAAGTACTCAGTTGAGTTTTCACTCTGATTAAAGTATTTGATTTGATCTTAAAATATAAGATATTAAAGAATAACGTAGGATCAGTTGAAAATAAGTATGTATGGATAGCATTGCATGTAATTTCTATGCTACACATCCATACTTAATTTATTTCATTCGATTGTGTTGAAAATGTGACCATTAAGGGTTTAGTTATGATACTTGTAACGAAAACCGCTTTGATCCTATATTAACATAATTGATGGACGAGACTGTTCAAAGATACTTTTGGTTATGATATCAAAAGTTTTAAGCTTGTAATGTTATACACATTCATAAATTAACATATGTGGACCAAGTGAGAGATTGTTGAAAAAATATTTAATTTTGCCATGTATAAAGACTATCTTAAAGTTAAGCTCAAAATTAAAGTGATCTAATAAATAATTAAGGGGTTATTTGTTTCTGATTCTCAAAATCAATTTTCAAATCAATTCTCATTTTTAACCACACATTCTTCAATACAATAATATTTTTCATCACATCAATAATTTTTTCTTCTTTTTCAACCACACATTTCTCATCATATCACTATTCAAAATCTGATTCTCAAAATCAATTCTCAAATCAATTCTCATTTTTAACCACACATTCTTCAATACAATAATATTTTCCATCACATCAATAATTTTTTCTTCTTTTTCAACCACACATTTCTCATCATATCACTATTCAAAATCAATTTTTCCCCCAAAAATCCCTAACAAACAAGCACTAAGTAACTGGCCTTTGGGCATCTATATAAAGTGTGGGCCGAAATATGTGTAGAGACCGGATCCATTAAAGTTGTATTTAATGATGGACCGAATACATATGAAAATTATATATGAGTTATGATCTCCAATTCATATGCAATTTTTTCATTCGTTGTATCATCCTATCAACACAAGAATTCAAAAATAAAAGCGTATTGAATAGAAAGATCTAAAATTAGTATAAAGGAATTCAAGAATCCATATTAGAGAATCAAGAAGAATGATTAGAGTATTAAATTGAAGCACAAGAAATCAAGATTAAAGATTTAGAAGTCAAGAGTAAAGGACAATTCACAATTCAAGATACAAATCAATGGATCAAGATATATTCCACATTAATTATTTTTCTTGGTGATTTGACATGGAGAACTTGGAAAATCATAAAGTTTTATTAAGTTTAAGTTTCATAAAGAATTGAATAAATAATGAATATGTTGACTAATAAGAGCAATGAAGTTGTTCTCGTAATTCATCTAGTCGGAATAAGTGCGCTTAGGAAGACAACTGTAGCTCCGCCAATATTCAATCACCTACTTGTAGAAAGGCATTTCGATAAAAAGAATTTCTAATATTATGTCACATAGGTTTTTTAAGATGGAGCTTTTAGGAAATTGGAATCTCGAAATAATTTTTTTTTCTAAGAGAGAGTAAAGAAGTTAAAATTGAAAAGTTTCAGTTAAATTGAAAGGTAAATACATTTGCTTGTTCTTGACTATTTATAAAATGATAAAAGAGAAGATTGGTATGATTTGATTAATACTCCTGTAAAATCTCGAATTTTTCGATAATTTTTAGGATTTTTTTCTAAGATTTTAAAGTATTTTAAGTGTCACGGTATGGTACTATTTTTTAAAAATGAAAAAGAATGAGTTAGTGAAAGTGATATTTTGCTATAAAATCATGCACAACCTAATGTGGATATGAATAGTGTGAATAAGAATACACATAATTATTAATAATTAGGGTCAATAGAATTTCGTCATACAGATGGATAAGGGCACATATAATTTTTATCAAGTTGTATAATTATAACCTTTCTATATTACTGGACAGCTTTGGCACCTTTTCTTGATAGAATGTAACGTCGCATTCTATCATTAGTCAGTTTAAAAAAGATAGTTTTTATACCAATCACCTATTGGCACACCTTCATATGTGATCCAGGATGTCAAATTCATCTGGCAAAGCAACATTATTCATAAATAAATGCCACATTTTGATTTGAAAATCATCCACTCTTCGATAAGCCAACAAATTGACTATAAAAATGTACTTATCGATAATTAATTATTTCATATATGTAAAAGTATGAATTGATGTTTATTATTATATTAATGTGACATAGCCTAAGTTTTGACAAGAAAATGTGATTGGGTGTGTGGATTTGGACATTTAAACGCATAAAGTAAAATTTCAGTTTTCAGTCCTATTTTCAAACTGTTATGCTTAATCGAATTTTACAATGTTTCCAACGAGACTAGTGGGTTGTAAGCTTTAAGAGTTCTCTGTCATTGACTTTGAAATGAAGTCATTTGGAGGTCACTAGAATGAATTATGCCTTTTTTACGTATGTTGTGTTAAGTGTACTCGTGAATGCTATTGTGTTTTTTCTATTGCAAGTGTACGATATCGTAACAAGTAATATAGTGGACCTTTGAGTCTAGATTATCGTTCCCACGAGAACTATATTTTATAACTTAATTAGATTTTTCTAACTCCTATTTGATGAAAACAAACAAAGAATTATATGTTATGAAGAGTTTTTGGTTTAAACACTTCAAATTAATTAAAATGCACACAAAGATTGATTAACAATTCAAATAATGAACGGATATTGTGGCCGAACAATTTCACCTACTGATCACCTTTAAATCTTAATTCAAGATTCAAGAGTTTAGTGTAGTGTTTGATCGAATTCTTCTATTGTATTCAATTTACTCATCTCGAGTTCTCATTAAGTCTATTTAACTAATTCAATCACATATCTTTATGCTAATCTATTTTAATTAAACGAAATAATAGTCTTAAGAATTCATATAATGATCGCAATATTTAGTATATGTATCTTTACACGTTATACTAATATACCGAATTTTATTATATGGTCTAAATCTCAAACTTATCTCTCGATTCGTAAAAAATTTACAAAATCATCAAATTAGTGATCAAGTAATTTAACTCATTAAACTCATAGCAAAATCAACACATTTATGATAAAATAACATGAATCTTGAATAGAAGAATAAATAGTTTTAAATAGATTACATTGTTCGTCCTACTATAAAATTTAGCTACTCATAATGATGGAAGGAGAAAAACAAGAAGTTGTTATTGAATACATCATCGGATTTTGAATAAAGATGTAGAAAAAGAAATTAATCTTGCACTAAGATACTCTTCATCTTCTAATCAATGGTTCAAAACTTGAATGTTTTTTATGTTTTTCTCCCTTCAATTATGTTCTTCAATTTCTAGTTGTATTTTTTTTTTCTCAATATGTGGAAATCTCTAAAAGTGTCAATAACTTGTATTTATACTTCTCCCCACATTTGTATGAATGTAGGGTTTTTGTAGGCTCAAAATTGGGACTAAAAAAAGGACCATGTATCCTACTGCGACGTTTGGTTATGGCGCCGTAGCGTTGCATCACAAAACCATGTGACGTCGCGGGGCCTGACGCAGTGCCATACTTCTGCCAGTTTCAGCTTCATGGTGCCTCAGCACCATGGGTGTGTTGCCTTCGTGGAGTCGAGGCGCGACTCTTCTTTCCTTAATATTCTGCTTTGACTATTTTGCCCATTTCGTTACCATGCCAATGGCCTTGTTGTCTCTTTTGTTTCCCTGATTTGCGCCATCTCACCAATTCTACAAAACAAAACTAATAAACACGTTAAAAATGTTTAATACCTATAATATCTAGCTCACAATTAAGTTAAAAATGGAATAAACTCATGAGTAAAATACACTCAAACTTAATAGTTTGCTAGTCCTCGAGCAAACACAAAGTAAATGAGAGTTCTATGAATCAAATCTCGAAAACTTAGTCAAATAGCTTGCCATTGGCTCAATATCAAGAACATTATATCAACCCATGAATGACTTCAAAATCACAATACAAGAGCCAGACTTCCATTTATCCAATGCAAAACGAGTGTGTATGTGAAGAATCAAATATAATGCTGTACATTCACAAGTTAGTTCATGTCCCAACCCTCTGTAGTCAATTTTATCCTTTCTACGCTCTTATGATTCACACGCCCCAAACTTGTTTCTTTCATTCTTTTCCCAAGGTATAACTCTAAAGTTTAGCTTATTTGATCAATTCCTTACCACACTCAAATTTGGTATAACTTTAAAGTTTAGCTTATTTGATCAGTTCCTTACAACACTCAAATTTGGTTTAGTCTAACCAGTGACGTCAACAATTCATTCATGTGATGATTCTCCCAGTGATGAGTGCTTCAACAATCAAGTTTTTACAAAATGATACAAACCTACTAGTTTATCTAATCCCCTAATGATCAATTCTTACTTGCACTCATGCATAAAATTTTCTCTTTTTGATATTTTCTTTTCAACCCAATATTCATCTAATCCATTTTTCTCTTTTTAACCCTTGTAACGAGCTTTTAGCTGGTAACTCCCAAGCTTATGAATACCAAAGGATACTAGATTTCAAGACACCCCTATGGACTTACTAACTTGAGTAAAAAAGTTTCCAGTATGAGGCATAATCTCAATAGGTGCATTATTTATTTGCTATAAAAGAAAAACAAAGTTTACAGGGGTTAGATCCCTAGCATTTGGTAATCACAAAGTTTATACTAGAACGTCAAAGACAGTCGAATTTTTATTTTCACGTGCACAGAATCACCTCAATTTTAAATCATCTCCTTTACCGGCTACATCACTCCAAATATTATATATATAGAAGTTTAAATGATGTTGTGAATCAAGAGTTAAGGGATTAAGTATCTAAGTCATCTTTTTAGCTAATACATATGAATCTTTTTCTTCATGTACGATGCTATACTCAATTATCGTGCATAAAAATTGTACCGCTTTGCATGGATAATTAGAAAATTCAACTCCGTATATGGTTTATCATAGTCTACAAATTAATACATGCACTCAAGTATATTCATCATAGCCAACAAACAATTATCTCACACAAGCATGCATAACAATTTTTTTTCCCACATGAAATCAAATAATATCACTCAAACACAACTACAAAACAAAAGACAATAGCAATTAACCTCGTTGATTCATCTTCTCCAAACTTAAAACGTACATTGTCCCCAATGTAAAAATAAATACAAAAAAGGAGTAGGACTTCCCTGAAGACATCAGTGGGTGTCATCGTCATCGCCTTGGTGAGATGGATCATGGTTGGCTGGTGATATGGAAACGTCGTCTATGGGGGAAACGATATATGTGGGAATACAAAGGCCTACACCGAGAAGAATTCATTTTGATATTAATATTATATATACGTAGAGTTCTGCAACTACTGATACTAATCGTCATAGATGCCTACAGTTGATCAAGTTGATGCTAGATTCCATCATGTCTCGATTCCTCAATTCCAACTCGTCTTATCTCTAAGTTTGCTGCAATTGCATAGCCTCAATTCTACCAATAATGTCATCAATCTGTGAACTGAAGGTAGAGGATGATGGGGATGGGATGATTGTTCCTTGGTGTCCTGTGGTGGGCACTGGCAAAGAACTGCTTGCTAGTGAACTGCCAAATTATCTTCTTAGTCAGGGATGGTTTAAGGTAAACTATCTCCTCTACCAGGGAAATCACAATTCCCCCTTCTCGACAAAGAGCATAAATTAATGAATGGTAACCTAGACCTGCAGTTGTAGATCCTCAAAGTATGTGCAAGAAGTTGGTCTAAATGACAGTGCCCACATCAACACTGAGGCCCTTTTGAACAGCATAATTCAATAACGTCCTCTCTTCTGTCACTTCACTAATATTGCTACTGGGCAAGAGTTTAACATATATGAAATAGTGCTACGCTTTTGCAATCAGGAAACATGCTCACTGTCGAAAAATTAGTGACATCGGTGTCAGATAATTTCCTATGTCAGAGTGGGCCAACTCTCGAAGTATGTCTACCGGATCGATTGCCCCCTCCTCACGCAGTTTCCAGGAGTCATCTTCATCTATATCAGGCAGTCTATAAAACCTATTGATGGAGGTGTGGTCAAAATGAATCCACTATCCCATGATATAAACTTTTAAATCCCTGTGGTCTTTAGCATTTGCATAAAATTCACGCAGAACTGGTGTTAATCCTGACTGTAGTTGTTTTGAAAGCAACTCCAAATTTATATCCTCAATTTGCTCCCTTATATAAAGCTCAAGGTCATCAAAACCCGTTTCAGAATACAATTTTTGTAAACTACCATGTCATGATATCGTTTCTCAACTTCCTCGCTTACGAATTTACTGATGTTAAAGGATTTAGACAAAGAGGCCAAAGACCTCATTTTTTTAGGTAGTATGGTGCACTCCGAAAAGGAAAAATAACAATTTCAAAGAATTATGGCTACAACAATCAAACTTAAAATGTCCTCAAAAACCCACTACACACTTCGTAAAATATGATGATTGTTCCAAATAACACAATATCCTCAACAAATCAATGCACTATCAACCACTCAATCCCACAATAATGTATTGCCAATCTCCCAATGTTAAAATAAATAGTCAAATTATTAATTTTGCCGCCACAGGAAGTAAAGTTCTTAGAGGAATTTCAACAAACACCATGCACTACTTCCTCAACTCAAATCTAAAATTTCCCCAAACTTATTCCAAATCCTAAACATAAATTCAACATCGCAAAGTGTCAAAACACCACAATCTACCAAAACCCATAAGAAATTTTTCGTACTATATCTACCCAACACTTATAATACAACATAAATTAGCATCACACACCAAAAAAAATGTAGATTCTTACTCTTTCATTTAAAGAAATCCCACTAAGTGGAAGATATGTTGATGTGTTAGATCTATGCAACGAAGATGGTGAAGATATTGGGTGTGATATGTATGTAAAATATTTGTATGTAGGATATGGAAGAAATAGAGAAAAAGAGATAGGGTTTAAGAAGGAGAAGGAGAAGGAGAAGGATACAATAGAAAAAAGAAAGAGAGTGGGTGTATTAATAATAAAAGGGAGAAAAAAATGGGAAAAATAAAAAAATAACAAAAATGTGAGGGGAGGGGGGCGAGTGGCTGCGCAGTGCCATGTCTCAAGGTTGTAGCACTACAGTGCCACAACTTTGTAGGCTTTTTTTTTATCTTCCGTTCTTCATTCTAGAATTTGTTCATTTCCCAAACTTGAGACTTGTCTTACTTAACACAACGAGATTATTACCAACAATAAAATTATCTTTCTAAAAATCATAAAAATCATATATAGAATAGACGAAGGATAGGGTTTGTGTTGCCTTCTAATAAGTGCTTTTTTAAAGTCATTAGCTGGATTTTGTGCCGCAATTATTCTGGAACAGCTAATTCAAGGCTTTCCTTTGCGGTGAAAAAATTCTCTACGCAGTGTTGATGTGATGTCCATTAACCTTGATATTTCCCTTGATTGGGTGGTGTAACTCAACTACATCATAAGGAAACACTTGGAAAATCGTGAAAGGTCCGAACCATTTTGATTTCAATTTTCTTGGAAAGAATTTAAGTGTAGAGTTGTACAAGAGCACTTGATCTCCCACTCAGAAAATTCATTGTCTAATGTTCTTGTTATGCCACTGCTTTGTCCTTTCTTTGTAGATGGATGCATTCTCATAGGCTTCTCTTCTGAATTCTTCCAATTCATGAAGTTGTAACATTTGTGTTTCCCCATCTTTCTCTAAGTTCATGTTCAATTGCTTCAATGCCTAGTATGCTCTGTGCTCAAACTCAACTGGTGAGTGATAGGCTTTTTCAAACACTATTTGGTATGACAACATCCCAATAGGCGTCTTGTACGCAGTGTGATAAGCCAACAAAGTACCGTTCAATTTCTTGGACCAATCCTTTCGAGGTGCATTTACTATGAGTTTCATAATTCTTTTTAGTTGCCTGTTAGAAGTTTCAACATGTCCACTCATTTGATGGTGATAAGGCGTGACAATGCGATGTTCTACCCCATACTTATAAAGCACCACCTGGAATAACCGGTTGCAGAAGTGAGTTCCACGATCACTTATGATGGCTCTTGGTGATCCATAGCGGTTGAAAATATGTTTCCTTATAAAATCTACCCCAACCTTGCGTCATTAATGGGCAACACCTTGACTTCTACCCATTTGGAGATATAATCCACAGCCACTAGGATATATCGATTATTATAGTATGATGAAAAAGGTCCCATAAAATCAACTTCGCATATATCAAATATTTCCACCTCCATAATATTATTTAGTGGCATTTCATGATGGACTGATGTGTTACTTGTCCTTTGACACTTATCACATGATTTACAGAAACTTTGGCAGTCTTTAAATAATGTTGGCCAAAAAAACCCGCATTGAAGCACCTTCGCTTCTGTTTTAGTAGGGCCAAATTGTCCTCTATAAGCTGAAGCATGAACCCGTGGTAGGATGGGATTCATCTCATCCCCTAGCACACATCTTCTGATTATTTGGTATGCCACTCTTCTATATAAATTTGGATCATCCCAATAATAAAATTTTACTTCATGGAGAAGTTTCTTCTTCTACTAATAGATGAAGTTTGGATCCACATACCCACTCTTTAAGTAGTTGACAATTTATACATACCACGGAGCTTTTTCCACCTGTAATAACTGTTCATCTGGAAATATCTCATTGATATCCACCTCATCTGAATCCTTCGATTGATCTAGCATCGATAAGTGACGTGCTACCTAGTTTTCTGTTCCCTTTTATCATGAATTTCAATAACAAACTCTTGTAGTAACAAAACCCATCAAATCAGCCTAAGTTTAGTGTCCTTCTTCTCAAATAAATATTTCAAAGCTGCATGGTCTGTGTAGACTATCACCTTTAAACTAATCAGATAAGAACAAAATTTGTCGAAGGCAAATACTATTGCTAGTGTTTCCTTTTCAAAGTTTTGATGGCATAGTAGATGACATGCAATACCTTTTCCTTACATTGACCTAGCACTGCTCCCACCGCGAAATCACCGGCATCACACATGAGTTCGAAGGATAGTTCCCAATCTGAAGCCACTACAACAGGTGCAAACGTTAAATTTTCTTTCAAAGTGTTAAAGGCATGAAAACATTCATCAGAAAAGTTAAAAAGCACATCATTTTCCAATAGATTACATAGAGGTCTTTTAATTTTTGAAAAATCTTGAATAAATCTTCTGTAAAACACAGTGTCCTAAAAAGTTTCTGATTCCTCTAATTGAAGTAGGTGGCTGTAATTTTTCGATCACTTGTATCTTGGCTTTGTCAATCTCAGTACCATGTGAAGAGATCATGTCCCAACATTATTCAATCATTCACCATAAAATGACGCTTCCCAATTAAGCACCAGATTCTTTTCTTCATATCTTTATAGCACTAAGGATAAACATATCAAGCAGTTATCAAAGTAATCTCCAAATATTGAAAAATCATCCATGAATACCTCAATATACTTTTCCACCATGTTAGAGAATTGGCCATAATGCATCACTGAAACGTTGCGGTGCGTTGCATAGGCCAAAAGACATTCTTTTAAAGGCAAACGTTCCATGGGGGCATGTGAATGTTGTTTTCTCTTGATCTTCTAGATCAATGGCTATTTGATTGTATCTTGAATACCCATTCAGAAATCAGTAATGAGAGTGACATGCTATCCTTTCCAACATCTGATCAAGGAAGGATAATGGGAAGTAATCTTTTCTTGTGGCATTCTTCAGCTTCCTATATTTTGTACACATTATCCACATCGTTACTAACCGTGTTGGTATCAACTCATTGTTCTCGTTTTTCTCTACTGTAATTCTATCCTTCTTAGGCACCACATGTACTGGACTCATCCAAGAACTATTTGATATGGGATAGATAATCCCTACATCTAGCCATTTTGGCACTTCTGTTCTCATTACTTCCTTCAAAATTGGATTTAATCTGCACTAACCATCCACTGAGGGTTTTGACTCGTCCTCCATTAAAATTTTGTGCATGCAAATAGTGGGACTAATTCCTCTAAT
The DNA here is from genome assembly GCA_035079005.1 of Fraxinus americana. Classification (NCBI taxonomy): domain Eukaryota; kingdom Viridiplantae; phylum Streptophyta; class Magnoliopsida; order Lamiales; family Oleaceae; genus Fraxinus; species Fraxinus americana. Next base: position 5,210,292 of record CM068727.1, on the reverse strand, counting down.
GTCAGATATAGTTCATCCAATTGTAGTTTTGTACTTCTTTAGTACCTCCAATAACTTTTCATCCTCCGTCATATCTTTAACAATGATTACTGAAAGTGTAATGGAGTTTCCCAAATATGCATAATGCAGATGTGATGGCAAAGGCTTTAACTCAAGAGTTGGGGCCTTCTCCACTGATGGTACCACTGAAAAAATGGATTGCCACCAGGAGACTCATATTGCCAATGTCTCCTTCCCATAGGTTGTTCAGCCAACTGTATAGCACATTCAATTCTTTTACTCTAATTGTGCAATATTCACTTTACATTGAACTGTTGGATGTTCGGCATTAAATTTATCAGTTACAAGCTCCTCAAGAACATTTTCTTGGCAATAGGTATATGAAATCAATGGGTGTTTCATCGCCTTGAACGCAATAAATATAACCTGCTCATTATCCACCCGAAGAATCATCTCCCTATCATACACATCAATAAGCTCTCTTCATGTGGGTGATAAAGGTCTTCCCAAAATTAGAGGAATATTTAAATCCTCTTTCATGTCTAAGATGATGAAATCCATCGAGAATATGAATTTATCAACCTTGATTAGCACGTCTTCTATAATTCTCTTTGATTTTTTAGTGGACCTGTCAGGCAGTTGCAAAGAGCTTGTTGTAGGTTTTGATTCTTCCAATTCAAGATACCCGTAAACAGATAATGCCATAATTTAACACTAGTACCTAAATCGCATAATGAATGCTCAAAATAATTCGAACCAATGGTGTAAGATATAGTGAAACTCCCTGGGTCCTTCAGTTTAGGAGGTAGTTTCTTCAGGAGAATTGCATTGCATTCCTCTTGTTGGAAACAATTTCCTTAAAAAATTTGCATTCTTCTTGTTGGAAACAATTTCTTTAAAAAATTTGACATAACTGGACATTTCTACAATTGCATTTGTGAAAGGGATATTTATGTGTATTTTTTTGAAAATCTTCACAAACTTGGTAAACTGCTTGTCTAATTTCTTTTCTACAATCGTTGAGGAAATGAAATTGGTGGCACATAAATCTTGATGGGACTTTGTGCTCTAACTGTAGATTTTTCTTTTATCTATTCCTCATATTTTGCAATTGGTGCAGATTTTTCTTATTTCTCAGCTTCTTCAACTTCTACCTCATTATTGTCTTTTCTATCTGGCCGCTTCACATGTATTATCGCAGTTGTACTTCACTTCTAGTTGTAATAGTTTGCACTTGCTCCTTTGTATTTATCATTGTATTGCATGGCAATGTCCTTTGTGGACGTTCTGCAAACTTCTGAGCTATCTGACTAATTTGTGTCTCCAACTTCTTGATAGATGCCTACTAATTCCGAAAGTTTGTGTCAATTTACTGGAACACCTTGTCTGCCTTTTTCATATATTCATTGAACATAGCCCACAAACTTTATTTTTTCTATTTCTGTATTATTTGAACCATTCCTTTGCTGATTATCTGATCATTTGAAGTTCGGGTGTTGTCCCCAACTTGGGATATAAGTTTTTCCATATAGGTTGAAAGTGCGGGAACTATTTTGAATGAAATTTATATGTTCTTTAGGAAAATCCAGAGACAAGAAATTTTCTATGGGATGATTGGCTCCACAATTTTCACATACTGGACTGGTTATCACTGCATGCATTCCTTGTGTTTGTGCTCTCACATGTAACTCTACCTGTTTTGTCAAAACTGTTATATGTAGGTTGGTAGATGTTGTGCTATCCAGTTCATAAATTTCAACAGTTTTCTATGGTTCCTCTCTTTCTGTTGAAAACATTGAATGAGTTGTAGCAATTAACTTGAACAAATCTATGCATTATTATATGGATTTTTTGATGATCTGTTGCCCAACAAATGAATCCACTTGAGATTTTGACAATGATGACAGTCTGGTGTAGAAGTATTGTACTTGATTACCTATGGTAATCTTATAATTTGGACACTTTCTCATTAACTCCTTGAATCTGTTCCATGACTCACGATAGATTTTTCCATTTTTTTTGTTGGAACGTTTGAATTTTCAATCTTATTTTTGCTATTTTTGCCGATAGGAAGAATTTGTTGCAGAATTTTCTAGAGTAGTGCCTCCAATGCAGTAATACTTTCATAAGATTCAGTATCTAACTATTTCAATGCAGCATCTCGTAATGTATAGGGAAATAACCACAGCTTGATAGTGACTTTATTGACCATTGGGGCATGAAAATTCTGATATTTCTGAGGGATCTAGAGATATGTGTGTTCGGATTTTTATGAGTTAGACCATAAAATTGGAGAATATTACTCGTCAAGTTAATTCAATCTGCTCTTATCTGAAAGTTGTTTACCCCAAAATCTGGATATACTATCCTGGAGCACGTGGGTGTTGCTATGGGCATCAAGAACAATGAAACTGGTAAGTCCCCTTCATTTATTTCTACTCGTTCATGTTCCTTATCCAGTGGTGCCGCTACACTCTCGGTAACTTGTCTAATTAGTTGTATAGGAATAGTGATATTTTGATCGTCAGCCATTTGATGTTATTGTTATTGTTTTTGTTCTTTGTGTCTTCGTTTAAAAGTACGTTCTATCTCCAAATCAAACGGTTCAAGATCGTCATCTGGGTATGGAGCATACAACGAATACCTTTAACAAACCAAATAACAGTTAAAATTAAAATAAATTGAGACTAAAAGCAAATAGCTCTCCGGTAACGGCGTCAAAAACGTATTGCCTTTTTTCTGTCGCAAGTATTTGATATCGTAACAAATAATATAGTTGACCTTTGAATTCGGATATTCGTTTCCATGAAGACTATTCTTTAGAATTTAATCAGGTTTTTCTAACTTCTATTTGACGAAAACAAACAAAGAATTGTATGTTGTGAAGAATTTTTGGTTTAATCACTTGAAATTAACTAAAATACACACAAAGATTGATTGATAATTTAAATAATAAACGGATATTAGAACAATTTCTCTTACTGATTACCTTTTAAGTCTTAATTCAAGATTTAAGAGTCTAATGCAGTGTTCGATATTATTCTTCTATTATATTCAATGTACCCCTCTTGAGTTCTCATTGATCCTATTTAACTAATTAATCACATATCTTTATACGAACCTACCTTAGTTAAACGAAATATTAGTTCTAAGAATTTATATAATGATCGCAATATTTACTATAGGTAGATCTACACGTTATATTAATATACCAATTTTTTACTATATGATTTAAATCTCAAACTCATCTCTCAATTCGTAAAAAATTTACAAATTTATCAAATTAGTGATTAAGTAATTTAAAGCATTAAACTCATAGCAAAATCAACACATGTATGATAAAATAATAAGATTCTTGAATTAAAAAAATAAAAGGTTTCAAATAAATTACATTATTCGCTCTAATATAAAATTTAGCAACTTATAACGATCGAAGAAGAAAAAAAAGAAGTTGTTATTGAGTATATCACCGGATTTCGAATAAAGATGTAGAAAAAGAAATTCATCTTCTAATCAATGTTTCAAATTTTGAATTTCTTGATTTTTTCTCCCTTCAATTACGCTCTTCAATTTCTAGTTGTATTTATTTATTCTCAATATATGGAACTCTCTAAAAGTGCTAATAACTTGTACTTATACTCCTCCCCATGTTTGTATGAATGTAGGGTTTCTTGTAGGCTCAAATTTGGGCCCAAAAAACAGACCATGTGATCTTACATGAGGCGCCGCAACACCGCGTTACAAAACCCTATGGCGCCACAGCTTCATGGCGCGGCTTCTGGTGTGCTTCTTTCTTTGATATTATTATTTGACTATTTTGCCCCTTTAGTTACCATGACAATGGCTTTGTTGTCTCTTTTTTTCCCTGATTTGTGTCATCTCACTAATTTTACAAAACAACACTAATAAATACATTAAAAACATTCACTACTCGTAATATCTAACTCATAATTAAGTTAAAAATTGAATGAAACTTGTGAGTAAAACACACTCATCAAACAGCTTTTGGCATGTGATTAAGTGTCCAATTGCATGCCTAAATGATGTTGAAAAAATTTAAAATATTACTTTTTTTACTTCAATGAGTTTAGGAAATATTTGAAATTTTCATAGAATTTTGAGTTCGAGAAATGGTCCAACTAAACTTGATTGTTAGATAGAGCGTTGCAGGGTTGAACTTCATTAACGTAAGCTAGCCTTCATTTCCATCCTCCATTTTAGTTTCTTTTATTCAACAAACTAAATCTAGCTAACTTAACCTGTTTATTTTCATTAGTTGTTGAAACTTGTACTAGAATGTAAGAAGCAGGTTTTCGTAATAAATTAAAATCCTAAGATAAGGGGTGCCACAAAATTAAAAGAATATTCCTCTAGAATATTGATAAAATTGAGTCATGTTTCACCAAGAAAATCGACATGGATTCGTCTAGAATATGATATGTACAAATATTGTACTCTTTCAATAGTAAAAATACAATATTTCACGTGTTTCTTCAAAGTAACAAAACAATATTTTTTTAATATTGATACACGGCAATGCTACAATATTCTTACAAAATGTTGATTTAGATTGATACTTTTTCAAGAATAATAATACAATATTTTTTCTTTGAACTGAAGGAAGAGTTTCTTTACAAACTCAATGGGTTAAAATTTCATGTCCTTCTTTGAATGGAAGAGAATTATTTATTTATTTATTTTTACCTCAGCTGGTTAGATATTCGTGTTGATATATGTTATAAACTAGAGAAAAAATAGAAGAAAATAGATAGTCATGAACTTATGTATATTTTATTAAGAATGCAAAGTAAGAATTAGAGTTGTATGATTACAATAGTCATAATAATTAGTGTTGTACGAATATAATAGTCATTCAATAATTACTATTTAATTTACAACAATCTTCAGTGTCTTTGTTTTAAATCACATGGTTGTGACCTTCATTGCTACAGTTTCACCTTAAGACGTGACCGTCACTTTGAATACTAAGTCCTTGTTTAAGCCTCATATTTTTCAAAATTCATTTCTTCGAAACTCATTTCTAATCACACATTCTCACATAAAATAATTTTATATTTAAATTCACAATTTTTTTAACTTTTTAATCACACATTATCCTAAAAATCACTATTAAAAAAAAAACATATTTCCAAAAAAAAAAAATGGAGTTCAAACAAGAGCTAAATCCAAATGATGCATTTCAGGCAAAATTGAAGTTAATGGTGTATTTGATGGATATTATTGAGGAAATAATGTATTTTAAATAGTGATATGATGAGAAATATGTGGTTAAAAAGTAAGGAAAAGTTATTGATGTGATGAAAAATATTATTTTATTAAAAAATGTGTAATTGAAATAGTTTTGAAAGAATATATTTTGAAGAACGTGTGTCAAATAGGGGCTAAGTGTGACTTAATTCCTGGTCAATATCACAGTTGTTACTATGTTGTGAATTTAAACACACGGCCTTTTGATTCATTATACGACAATATAATTTATAGTCCTCATTTGAGCCTCATTATCTAAAAATCCACTTTCCTTCAAACTTATTTTTAAACATTCATTCTCCCAATAAAATAATTTTGTATGTAAAATGAAATCTTTTTCATATATTTTTAATCATGAGTTCTCCAAAAAAATTCAATTTTACAAAATTTATTTTCCCAAAAAATGGAGCTCAAATAGAACAATTTTTTTCTTTTTTGAAAATTACGATTTATTTGAACTTTATTTTTTGAGAATATATATATAATATTTTTTTTGTTTTTAATTTATATTTAAAAAGAAGGAAAATTTTAGGCTCACGCGTAAAATTATATATATGTGTGTGTACATGTTATATTTTTTTAAGAAAAGGGTATTAATCAATGAAATTGATCTCGAAGCTGGCGTAATCATCTGATGTGACCTTGACTCTTAGCTTTAATGCGACTTCAACGGTAACTTTCTTAACATGCCTGATTATGTTTATGGATTATTCCGCAAGTACAAGAAAAGTTTCACAGATTTCCTTCAGGGTGTTGCTTTTTAATCTTTTTTTTTTTAATGATGTTTTGTCATGTGTTATTTGTGAGCCAATTCTGTGAAAGAAATTTGACCGTGTAGCATGAGTCAATTTTGTGAAAGAAATCTGTACGTGTAGATGACTATGCTTATAGTTTTCTCAATAGTCAAAACCATTTTTTTCCTATTAATATTGCAAACCATTAATTACATAGAGGAATAAATTCGGTCAGTCTCATCCCCTTTTGGACTGGCCCGTGGCAAGTGCTAAACCTAACACCGTGATCATGCTGGAGTGGGCTTTAACTTTTAACTTTTTCATGATTAACGAAAAAACAAAAAAATAAAAAGACATTATGTGTCATTAATGTAATGAGCACCAGGTTCTAACGTTATGAAACCTAATTAGTGTCATTGTGTGGAACCATCATTATAGTTTGAGAAATGTTATTCATCTCCACTGGGGATGCATCCTCAATCTATGTAACGTTAATGTGGTATTAAATGATAGGTGAAATTAAATAAGTAATTAGTGTCATTGTGTGGAACCATCATTATAGTTTGAAAAATACTATTCATCCCCACTGAGGATGCATCCTCTTAATTTCATCTATCATTTAACCAATCATTTACATCCACATAGATTGGGGATGTATCTCCACTTGGGATGAATAACATTTTTCTTATAGTTTTGCATTACTGTAAAGAGACGTGTTAGAGAAAATAAGGTGTATGATTTTCTCTTGTATATATATTTTTTATTTATTATAGTGAATAACTAAAGTAATGAAAGAGAATGTAATCTCATATTACCTCTTTAAATTTAACATCTTCTTGTATTTATTTTTTCAAGCGATTTTATTGCTCTTAATAGTAGAATTAGGGTTTCTAATCCTCAACATAGGCAACTTTAGTCTGCAGAAGCTAACTTTACACTTTTACCATGACTAGTTTGCATCTACATTGGTTAATTAGTTGTAGTTACGATATTCGATAAATGTGTAATGTCCCATATAAATTAATAGAGATTGTGGAGATATTTTATCGTCTTGATTGAGGGAACTCTACTTAATTTTCTTTTGATTATTTTCCATTGGCTTATCAAGATTTATGAGATGAGTCCTACTATAAAACGTTGCCCACTGAACAGATGGAGTCTAAAATATTAAGAAAAATGTTAAGTGTACATAATTATTGTACATGACCCTCACATGGAGTGGTGTCCACAAAAAAGTGGGATCCACCCCATGTGATGGACACCTCTATGTACAATAATTATGTACATCAAACAATGCTAAAATATTAATGGGAGATTGACGCATGACTCAATTGTACCATGAAATGAAGAGCATAAAAATATTAGGGAAGTGTTATGTATACACAATAGTTTACACAATTTTTTACACCCCCATCACATGGAGAGGGGCACACATACAATAAAATATTTGTGAGCCCCCTCCATATGGGGTGGTGGGGGGAGGGGTGTAAAAGATTGTGTACACCACAAGGTGTACACATAGAATAATCCAAAATATTAATAATATGATGATTTTCTGATATTGCATGTGAAATTTGTGGGCCACTTTTTTAAATGGTCTCAATTACTATCCGTTTTGTTACTGATGTGAAAGTTAACTATTTAAGAAACCACATACTTTCTTGATGAAATAATGAGGTGGGGGTACATAAATAGAGACCCTTCTAGTGTGACTAGTCAAAACTTTTACATATTTTTTTTCGGAAAAAAAAAAAACACGTGTTATATTTTATCAAGGAGTGAGAGTAGATGACATTTGCATATTAGTACAAGCTTCTATTATAAATTCCGATTATATATTTTGAGTATATTGGTTGGACGTTCCAACAATGACGAAGCAAAATATTTTTCATTCAAGGGTCAAAAAGTAGTTAATATTTTTTTTGAAACAACGTAACACTAACTATGGGTTGAGACTTGAGATGAGAGTAGATGTGGTCTAGTGGCTAAATACTTGTTGCTGCTGCATGCATCAATAAGAAGAGCATTAGCGGACGTTAGATTTTGATAGAATTGACTAATCTTAGATATCGAGGAGCAATAAGAAATTAATTGATTTCAAATTTAGACATTCTAAGGAAAAGTCATGAGTGCCCAAAAGAGGGAATGAGTAAAAATTCAAATTTTTGTAGAAATTAAAAAGAAAAAAAATTAGAAGAGCAAAATTTTATAGGTCAATAGACCCTCATGACATCATGTGGCTCAATCGCTGCGTACAAACGTCTCGACAATTTAATTATCATATGTTTTGTCACATAAAAACGATAACATCAACGTAAAATAGACAATTAATTAATAATTTCATTTCAAGTCCAACATTTAAATTCTTGAGAAAAGTACCTACTAAATAAGAACATCCTAATAAATAATGTTACACCTATTAGAGAGTTGTTATATAGATCAATTGATGATGAGATATCCCAATGAACTATAAATTGGGTAAAGAGTGAGTTGGACATGAAAGTGACAAGCCAACAACCTACCACCACCACCATCATTTTTTAGGCATGGAAGGAAGTGACCACGCTTGGGCATAATTCCATATGGACTTTGTCCTTAACGTGCATGTGTATACTTTAAAAAACTTAGAATCCAAGGCTTGAGGCAAATTGCAAAGGTTCCCCACAACTTTTGAATTTTCTCCTATGTTTGTTCTTGTTTGTGCTTTTTCTTTTTTCTAAATTTGTCGGGTTTTTGGTAATGCACCAATTGTTCTATAAAATTGATATAGATTGTGTTTGAGTATATAAATTATTGTGTAACATAGAACAGTAGTGAAATGCAAATGACTATATAATGATAGTTCGAAATTGAGAACCAATGTAGCCCTCAGAACTAAACATTCTTATTTAAAACATGGAATATCAGCGAAGTGCGAACAAGTGGAATTTACTTATAATCAATAAACATCATACAAGAAAAAAAAGAAGCAATGTGAGTTGTTGTGGATTCCATGCTTTTCAAGTTTTTATCTAATACTATATCGCTCCAAAGTCCACGTAGTTGTTACTATAAATTCAAATATTTTCAAATTATTTAAGAACAAAGAATTATAAATGTTCAACTACTTACAAAATTAACTATTCTCTAGCATGAAAGTCTATAAAGATTCTTACTTTAGAAAATGTGCGAGTTAATCTATCTATCCATAAAAAGTAAAACGGGCAGAAATCTAAACTCACTTGTACCTTGAATTAGCCATAAATAAACTAATGCATGCAAGTAAAAAGCAAAAAAATATAGAAGAAAAAAAGTGACTTAAAGCAAAAAGTATGAAGCTATAAAGCTTTGGGTGCAGCCTTAACAAAAACACAATGAGATAGAACAAAGAGAATTCCTATCTAAAGAGCAATGCTATTGTTAATTCATATAGAAACATAAAGGGAGATTCCTTGTTTTTGTTGCTTTTTTGTAGGTTAAATAATATACTTTGCTCTTTTATTACTTATTATCCATCACTATTAGATACCAAATTAATACTTTACTTCAACTGCACAACTTATTCTTTACACTAACACCTTGTTCGATAAAATTTCGTTAAAGTTTTATCAACTTTTCATTTGATCACACTTCAATTTTAACCACAAATTTCATGGATTCCACAATTTTTATCGAATAACGTTTTGCGTATGTATCGAGTGATTTATCGAGTGCGAATAACTTTTTACGTATGTATCGAGTGATTTCTCAGAATGATGCCTCTTAAATATGTTATATGTGAGAGTCCCATTTAAACCTTTTGTTCGATAAAATTTCGTTAAAGTTGTATCAACTTTTCATTTGACCACACTTCAATTTTAACCACAAATTTCATGGATTCCACAATTTTTATCGAATAACGTTTTGCGTATGTATCGAGTGATTTATCGAGTGCGAATAACTTTTTACGTATGTATCGAGTGATTTATCAGAATGATGCCTCTTGAATATGTTATATGTGAGAGTCCCATCTAAACCTTTTGTTTTATTTATTATTATTTTCACTTATTTACTTTGTGTAAAAATTACTTTTAACTTTTGCTTTAAAGATGCCCATCCACATAGCAAAGTAAAAGTCATTTACCATTACAATCTTGATATCAAAAGCGCCCTAACTATTTTCTCTATTAAACAAAGGAAAGAGGACGTTGATTTTTGATTTTACATAAAGTCAACCTTTATTAAGGGAAATCATGAACCTTTATTAATTCTAAAGTATAATAATGATTTAATTTGTTTATTATTGCTCTTATTTTTACTATCTCAACGTCTTTATGTACAACGTGTTCACTAAGGACCCGTTTGGGGATGATTTTACTATGTAGATTTTTACTTATAAGTAAATTTACTTGAAAGTAACTTTTTTAAGCTTAAACTGTGGGGGCAAATTTGTTAAAGCTGCATTTGTAGGTGAAAGTCTGCATGTCCCACGAACCCGAAACACGTGGATAACGGATAAGGCTTTACTAATAATACATATACCTTTCATTCTCAGCCGTCAGTTTTAATCACAGAGTTGAACTAATTCTTATCCAACGGTGGAAGCCGAAAAAGATTTGAGCACAAAACATTTCTACGTTTGATCTTCACTGTGCAAAATGTCAATTTTTTGCATTTTCATCCATATTTCCACATTTTGTTGCGAAAACCTCATTTTCCTCAATTTTCATCCATTTTCTCTATAAAAATACGTAAAATGACAAATATAGCATCTTATTTAAATAAAATAAAAAGAAAAAATAATAATAAAGAACTAATTGCAACCATATGCACAAATTTTTCAAAAATTACAAATGAGTCTCAAATAAATAATTAAAAATCAAAAACAACTTCATCATATTCCCCCATCCCACCCCCAACAAAAAAATAAAAATGAATAAAAAATGGAACAAATAGAACTGAAGGCCTCCATCTAGCCAACCACCACCCAATCCCCAAACACTTTCCCATAAATCAATTGAACAAATAACATATTTATATGGTCAAAATCAACAAAAGATGCAATTGGTCATGCGGACACATGCTGTCTTTCTCCTTCGATTGTGACGCAGGCAGTGGTTCCCACCATCGTGGACCACACATTCCTGCTTACCACATCACGTCGCACCTGTTACAAGAATGGGCTTCTGAAAATTTCTTGAGTTTGTGAAGTTTTTCGAGGAAAATCGATCATGAAAATGGCTACACAAGCCATCTGAAAAAGAAAGACTACCCCCCTTTGAAAAACACAGAAAACCAAATTCAAGAAAAATTGAGATTTATTAAATATATATCCACCAATGAATTTATCCAAAAAAAAAATTGATATGTTTGCTCCTTCATGTTGTTGGCAACATTCACCCGTTTCTTTGGAACAAATCAATCACAAATGAAGTGAAACCCAGCTACATGAACCATGAGAAAAATGAAAATCAAGGGGGAGCCAAATCCTAAATTAAAGTATATTGCTAAGGAGAGCAAGGGGCTAGAATCTTCATTTTTCGGAAGCAGCATCGAAACCAATCCACCCATAGTTGTCAGACTCGACTCGGACATAGACACGGACAATGCAGCAGGTCAATGGATTAGTGGTTCAACCGATGGGTCATTGCATAAAAATTTACAAAAAGATATAAAATATAATTTTTTTAAGGGCAAAATTAAAAATTTCAATTTATTTTTCACTAATTATTTAGGTTTATAAAATAAAGTAAAGGTTGGACCAAAGTTTTTAAAAGAATATTTTTATAAAAGTCATAAATGGTTGCCCACAAGTGATACTAAAGTATTCTGTGTTCAAATGGTGAATAACTTATTATTTTTCATAGAAGTCCATGTTCAATTCCCTTGAACCCAAAAATTTTGTAAGAGGATATCAAAACTCAATCAAATCGGTCAATTGGTCCAGGCAAATCATCGATTAACTCGGTCAAAACCCGATTTTGATCGAGTCAAGTACATTTCTATTAAACTAATCTGTCCTGCCCGATCAAGTGTCTGAGCCATCGATTTTCCAGTCTGACTGGCGGGTCGGGTCAAGTTTTATAACTATGAGTCCACCAACCAAAAAAATAGCATCAACAAACTGTTGAGCCTCCGAGCTATTGCTGCAAGTAGATGCAACCACGGTCAGATGACTAACTTCGGCGTCCAAGGAGTGTTACATCTTCATGTTCTCCACCGTCACGACAACGGATTTTGTCAAAAAGAAACAAAAATAATACAAATTTTTCCAAGTTTAGGAAATTATTATCTATGTTTTGAGGATGGGAGAAGATGATGAAGTTATTTTTGTTTTTTATTTTGATTTTTAATTACTTGATTGAGACTCGTTTGTAATTTTTGAAAAATTTAGACCTATAGTTGCAATTTTTATTATTATTTAAATAAGAGGGTATATTTGTCATTTCACAAGTTTTTATGTAAAAGATGGATGAAAATTGAGAAAAATGATCTTTTCCGCAATGAAATGTAAAAATAAGGATGAAAATGCAAAAAATTAAACCATAAGGAGGTTTTGCACAGTAAAGGCAAATATTAAGCCTTTATATTGTAAACACTCCCACCCCCTGCCAAACCCAAATAAAAATCTATAAAATAGAAATTCACAACGACAACACAATCTGTTCCCTTTTCTCTGTCTTCTCCGCCGACATATCACCGATCAGCCATCGCTCGCCGGCGGCGCCACCTGTCAAACTCGACGGGAAATCTCCCTGAAGCTCTCAAGAACTTCATCTCTGATCTCTAGCATTTTTCTTCGCCGCACTCAACTAACGGTTGTTTCCTATCTTTTTACATTACAGTCTCTGTTTTATCGGCCATAATTAACTTAAATATTGATATATTGAAAATATATATATTTTTAAATTTTTTAAAAGATTTATTTTGGTTTGTTTGTTTATAGACACTTCACGAGATTTGTATGGCGAGATTTTGAAAAATACTACTTGTACATATATGTACATAAGGGGATACATCACTCTCGTGTGAGACCCATTGCATAAATTATTTTTTAATCTAAGCGGGTCCCACCCCCATGTGAGGGGGTGTACACCCCGATGTACAATGTGATGTACAAGTAGCAATACCGCGAGATTTTTCACAGGAAAATGCATTGCGTGCTTTTATAATTTGTCTTCTACTGTTTTTAAGAGCGCACTTGGGGAGGGGGGGGGGGGGGGGTGGGTTGTCTATTTTAGATGAAAAATGGCATTAGAATTGTGTGATTATGTGAATTGTAGCTTGAGTGGATTGATAGTAAATTTTATTCCTTTTCCCCTCCTTCTTGAGCAGATGGTATTCAGTTCGCTGTGTAATTTTTTTTATTGTAAGTTATGCTTGTTTCTTCGTTTTCTAGTAGTTTAGCAATTGGATAATCCTTCTCCTGATTGATGTACTACGGGAAATTTGAGGGGGAAGTATAAAAGGAAGAAGGGGATTTTTAAGTTTTTGCGTAGTGTTTAATCCACCATTAGCCAAAAATGAACTTAATAAATTATAATCCTAATGTCGAAAATGTAATGGAGTTAGTAGTAGAATGTTTAAATTCAATACTCATTTTACGGGTTCGGAAATGATATCAGTAAAAAAAACTATTAGATATCAAAAACAAGAAAATGCTTAAATTCCCTTCCATCTGTCAACAAGGGAATGTATGGAACTTTTTAGCTTTTGGCAATGCAAAATGTTGTTTGAAACTGAAAATGGAGATGTAAAACCTTTTTCATTTTCAATTCCGACTCTTTGAGTCCAATTTTATGCTTCCAACTTCAGTAATTGTTTATTAAAGTCAACATTGTATATCTGTTATAGGGATTCAAGATGATCGGGTCTTTTATCACCAGAGGACTAGTGTACGTGCTATCTACAGTTTCTAGTTCAAAATTTTTTGAACTCTCACTGTTTGCATGAGTTTCACATTCTGTGCACTTGTTGTTGCAGGATGGTTTTTGGTTATGCTTATCCTGCATATGAATGCTATAAAACTGTTGAAATGAATAAGCCTGACATTGAGCAACTTCGGTTTTGGTGCCAGTATTGGTATTTTTCGTATTTATTTGTCCTTTGCCAAGCTCTGGCTGCTAGTTTCAGAAGTAATATATCTTCCATCTTTTCAGGATCTTAGTTGCTATGTTGACTGTTTGTGAGAGGATTGGCGACTTGTTTATTTCATGGTAAATATTTTAAAGCCGATAACTTTGAATTTTTTTTTACTTATGCAAGATTTCCTGTTATCAGAAATTTTTAAATTATGCTTGGTTTCTTTGGCCAACATTTATGTTTCTTTGATTGTGTGTGAAGGGTTCCGATGTACAGTGAAGCTAAGTTGGCTTTCTTTCTATACTTGTGGTTTCCAAAAACAAAGGTCTGCAATTACCTGTTGGAATGCTTATGATTTTTTTGAGAGTTCCTTTCTCATATCTTGTGATTCTGTGTTCTCTTCTACTTCAATGATTTCAGGGAACAACATATGTTTATGACTCCTTCTTTAGACCCTATGTTGCAAAACATGAGACGGATATTGATCGTAATTTGTTAGAACTGAGAACAAGAGCTGGAGATATGGCAGTTTTGTACTGGCAAAAGACTGCAAGCTATGGTCAGACTAGGATTTTTGAGATTTTGCAATATATTGCTTCACAGTCAACGCCTCCTCGTCGTGCCCAGGTATGCGGTTTCAAGCTTATAATTTTCTTGTTTCTGCATTTGGCCCTACTGTATTCTACAATGATGTGTGTATTTCAAAAATGCCGGAGAATTGGGTGCTTTGATTCTTTACTTCTGAAAGATTAGCTTAAGTCGAGATACAAGTGGATAATGATATATCATATTCTTGATAAATTATGTAATTTTGAATTTGGATCAAATCACGTGTAGCCCCATATTGTCATAGTCTAGCTTCATAGAATGAAGGACTCGAGAGTACAATGTGCCTAGACCTTTATAGAAAGGGGTTCTCCTTCCTCTCTCTATTTTCTTTCTTATTAATAAGGACAATATGGCAAGGCTCTTAGGGTCGAACTGAAATTGGACTGCCAATGACAAAGCACTGAATTGGTCTTCTTTTGTTCAAAATTGTTGATTATTTATTCAAGTCATGACATGTATATCGCTATGAATTACTTTTGAAAAGCTTTTAATTATTACTTTTGATTTCTTGTGACGGGGCCAGTGATATGGTATGTATGTTACTTTATTTTTTATTTTTTTTGTAAGTCGTTTCATTTTTTGTAATTCAATAGCTTTTTTCATTACTTTTCGAAATGAAACTCTATTCTTTAATTGTCCGATAATGGATCTACTACCAGAAATTCAATGCGTGACTTCAGGATTCAATATGTATCATTTTTCAATTATTCAACCATTTCATTTTACCAAGTTCAAGGATCACAAATCCAATCACTACTCCAGTTTACCTGCAGAGTGCTTGGACCATGATAACCCATCTATGGCTGTTGGGTCAAAACTGTTTTCATTTTCATCTTCTTTAAAATTAATTTTCTGCCCTTGAATTTGAAATCTCTTTCAGTTGCTTCTGAAATTGCTTCCCTCCATTGAAATACTGCTGACTTCTCATTTCAGCCGCAACATCAAGGTGCTGGAATCCACCAACCTACTGCCCCCACAAATCAAATATCAACGCAGCCGCAAAATGAACAACCCCCCTCTCCCGCATCCAGTACATCAAGTCAGCACCAAGATGTGGCAGAAGATGAAGAGCGTTCAGAAGCTTCGAAAGAAGCTCCTCCTCCTGCAGTCTTGAATGCACAGAAAACAATACCAGCACAAGCCCATGTTGAGAGCACCAAAACTCAGAGCTCTACTGAGGAGCAAGTGATGCTGATTGATTCAGTACCTCCCTCAGCAAATGAACCTTCTCAACCTCCACAAGATCTGGTCGTGGAAGAAGCTGGACGAGTGACACGGGCAAGGTCAAGGAGAACACGTGGTGGATCAAATTCGTTGAATGGCAAATTAGTTCATTCCAGGTCTCAGTAACGTGTTTCTTGTCATCAGGCAGTAGGGGAATAGATGATTACTGGGTTGTTGATGTTAATGTACATTCGTCTTTTAGACTCACAATAGTTTCATTGCTTGTAGACTATAAAACAATTACAAATGATTTGACATCTCTTCTGCAGCAGATCTTTTTCTTGTCTTTTGACTTTGACAAGGTTTTGTCAATCTAAAGATTGACACTACAGCTTGTCTTTTCATTGTTGGTTGAACTCCCTGTTTGGTGCACATTTTCTGCCACATTTCAAGTCAAATTCAGGCCGTTATACAGTGTGTGTGCAAGAGAGGGAGTCGTTCTTTTACTACATTCAGTAAAATTACCAATTTTCCCCCACATAAAATTCATTTTGAAACAAGTAATGGCAATTCCGTCTTTATACTTCCTGTGCAGTCAAAATCTCTGCACAATTGGGTCCCACTACCCTTAAAATGGTTCAAAAATGTATTAAATTTGGGCCAAAATGTCTCCCAGACAAGGGCTATGAGCCTGTTTGGTAAAACTTTTCATTTTCTACAGTAAATCAATTCTCATTTTCAACCATACATTCTTCAATAAAATAATATTTTCCATCACATCAATACTTTTTCTTCTTTTTCAACCACACATTTCCCATCATATCACTATTCAAAAATCAATTCTTCCCCCAAAAATCCCTACCAAACACACTCTATATAACTATATTGACATAAATAAATCCTCCCAAAATATTATTCATTAAAATGATATATAATTAATTTAAGAAAAACAGTCAAAACTCTTAACAAACATAACCCACGAGCAATAAAAGTTGGGGTACTTACAAAAATACCCTTAAAATTAGGGGTGTTTTGAAAAATCATGTGAAAGGTTTTTAGGAAGTAAAAAATACTGTGTAAAATGAAAAAGTGACACAATGTCACTTTTTTATAAAAATTGTCACTTTTTTTAAAAAGAGACAAACTTAAAAAAAGTAACAAACACAATAAAAAAATGACACAAATTCAAATACCAAAATAGACTCATCCATTGCATGCTGATTATGTATTCAAAAAAAGTGACAAACACACTCAAAAAGTGACACAAAACAAAGCTCAAAAAAAGTGACAAACACACTCAAAAAGTGACACAAATTCAAAAAAAAGTGACAAAGCTCAAAAGAAGTGACAAACACACTCAAAAAGTGACAAAGCTAAAAAAAAGTGACAAACACACTCAAAAAGTGACACAAACTCAAATACCAAAATAGACTCATCCATTTCATGCTGATTATGCATTCAAAAAAAGTAACAAACACGCTTAAAAAGTGACAAAACAAAACTCAAAAAAAAAAGTGACAAACACATGCAAAAAGTGACACAAATTCAAAAAAAGTGACAAAGCTAAAAAAAAATGACAAACACACTCAAAAAGTGACAAAGCTAAAAAAAAGTGACACACACACTAAAAAAAAGTGACACACACACTCAAAAAGTGACACAAACTCAAATACCAAAATAGACTCATCCATTGCATGCTGATTATGTACTCAAAAAAAGTGACAAACACACTCAAAAAGTGATAAACTCAAAAAAGTGACAAAAAATTTAAAAAAAAAGTGACAAATTTTGGAAAAAAAAAGTGTTATTGTGATGTCTTCCAGTTTAGAACTTTGAGTGAAAAGGTTCATCAAGCAGTATTAGAATTGGCAGGACACATTGTAGCAAGTCTCTCAGTCACTTCAGAAAAAGCCATCGACTTAAAAAACCAAGTTGATCTTTTGATGGTTTGGGTTGATTTTTGCCTTGCTATGAATTGTCACAGCCCAAGAAGTGGCAATATCTCATACCATTACTGCTCCTACGCTATTAAGTCCCCGAGGAAAATTGATACCTATTACGGCTCCAACTAAGGCGTGGTTGACCGAGATAGGTAGTTCCATATCTGATGCAAACAGAGCATAGAGTTAGCAAGAAATTCTGCTACAAATACTCTTACTACAAGAAAAACAACATTTCTCAACATTTCTAATTGAGACATTTTGTCAAACATCTTGATGGTATCTTAGAAAATCAAAGGAAATAGTTTGCCATAGTTTTGTAGCTAATCCCAAATTTAATGATAAATTTTTTATGCATTTATACACAAACTCATCAGCTTATACTAAAATTGATTGATTACGTGAGTATCAGAGCTAAATTACTTGAATTTTCGTGCTGGAATTTACATGGATAGCAATAAACAGTGAGAAAGGAAGTAAACCTTTGGGCAAAACATGGAAACAGCATTTTGAGTTCCAAAAGAGACCAAATCACAGGCATCAAATAAAACTTTGCTCACTATTCTGTTGCAACCTGTTCCTATAACACTCTCTCCACTCCCAATTGAACTCCATCGATTTTAGCAGCCATGAATTGGTCGTATTCAGGAGTCAGGAGATTTTGGAGATTTTATAACGTATTAATTACATTGTTAAATAATTTAGTTAGTTAATAGGGTATTAATCAAATTAGTTAATTTTTTAGGGTATTTGGCCTAATTTTCCCATAAAAGTTTTGAAAAATAAGGAAAATATTATATAAAAAGTAAATAAAAAATAGTCCTCTTTGTTAGATCCATCTTTTTGGATTTGACCCAAATAAATAGACATCAATCCAATTCACAGTTTTAATTGAACTTACTATTGGGCTGGCCCTTCACTTGATCCTACAATTTTTCAGCCTTATGAGACACATTTTTGGATCCTCTTGGGCCATTACATAAATTACCGGGAAAAGTTCATGGGTCAGGTGTTTACTATTCCAAAATTAAAAATCAGGCCCAACAGTTTAAAATTACAAAAATCAGGTTTTTCTTAAATTAATTAATTACATTTCATAATTATTATACTAAATTAAATATTTAACTGTAATATAATAAAATCACCCCACCCCACCTCACCCCACCCCACCTCACCCCACCTACACCGCCACCATTGCTCCGGCGACCGGCGACTGCTCCGATCCGGCGACTTTTTCGAGGTCACAGATAAAAAAATTTGTAGATCGCAGATTATTTTGAGGTCACAGATTTAAAATTTTATAGGTCACAAATTATTTCGAGGTCACAGGTGAAAAAAATTAAGGTCACAGATTCCCTTGTTAAGTTACAAATTAACAATTTCAAAGTCACAGGTCAATAGTAAGGTCACAGACACCAAAAAGAACCACAATAGTTAGGTCACAGTCACCTAAACTTTATTTCAACGAGTCACAGACACAATTCCTAAGTCACAGGCACCTACCTAGGTCACAGAGACTCGCGATCGCCACCTCCAACGCCTTCAACCCGTCACAACAACACAACCATCGCCACAACAGTTCCAACACCACCAAAACGTAAAAATAATCACCACCTCACCATTTTCATTTTCAAAAAAACCCAATATCACCATAACTCAAAAACCCAAGATCTGGTAGTAGGAAGAAGGAAAGAAAAAAAAATGCAGAGGCTAACTGCCGCGTCGCCGCCAGCAACCCAAAGACGGATCGGCCGCGACTGCGACAGAAGCAGATCGGCCGCCGCAAATCGCAGTTAGGCGGCGTCGCCGGGCCGCTGCGATTTGCAGCAGCGATGCAGGGGGGAGGGGGGGAGAAACGGCGGGGGAGGGGAGGGGAGGAGAAGAGGGGAGGGGAAGGGGAAGGGGGGGAAGAAAGGAGGAGAGGAGGGTGGAGGCGGGGGCGGCGGCGGCGTCGGGCGGTGGTGGTGGCGGCGGGTGAGAGAGGGAGGAGGTGTGAAATGGATTAGAGTTTGGATATATGTTATATTTAAAATAAAGTGGGTGTGGGTAGATAGTGGGGTGGGTATATATGTTATTTTAATTTTATAAAATCATTATTAATTAAAATTATAAAAACCTGATAATTGAATAAAAAACTTAAAAACCTGAATTTTTAAAATGTAAAAGAAAACACATGGTTTGGTGTAATTTCCTCTAAATTACCTGAAAATGAACAAGAATTATCAAATATTTGATACAATAAGTAATTATTAGTGGCACCTCAAGTAAAATATTTGCTTGTTTTACATGAGAATTGATCTCCTAAGCAATAAGCTAAGCACCATTGATACATCACATCAATTAATTGGTAAATCAGTTCATAATAGGTCATAAGCATTAAATGATTTACCAACTAACTGATATGTAATGTCACTATTTTATGCTAAGAAATGTGATGCTTACGAGATCATTTCTCTATATATTATTTATAATTTTACAAAATTAACGTTGTTCGATTCTAATAAGTGGTGAAACTTCAAGGATTTAATTACTCATTGCAAGGACACATTGTGAAGAAACCTTAGTGGATGTCAAGAGTAAATAATCGTCGCCAAGAACGTTTTAGTTATTGCATTTTAGATTCTTATACAAGATTGGAATCATTTAATGACACCAAGTGAACTAGATTTTCTTTCTACAGAAGCTTGATTGTGAATTTTTATACGTTAAATATGCTTCTTGTGATGGTTTGAAACAATAACTCCATTGTAGATTTCAAGGCACGAAGCTCTTCTTAAGACTATATTTGTCCTTCCCCAAAAATGTGCACAAAAGTAGTGATAGAGGATTATTTGGATGTACCAGTTAGACATGAGTTTGGTGACCAATCTAATGAGCATGGTGGACAATGAGATAAGATATGTGTTTTTGAGGTGCGAGCTACACGGAATGGAATATGACAATGGTGAGATCATTTCGTATGGTCATTTATGCATTTGATACAAATGTGTTAACCATTTGATTGATTAACTTGATGTTAGTTTGAGATTTTTTGTGATCATGTTTGAAGACATCAGTGTATTATCCTATATTATATCTACATCACATGCTTATATGCTTTTTGATTGATTACTGTGATTACTTTTTCCTATTTTGTCGTTTATTGACTTTAGTCCTAGTGAGTACGTAGAGCAAGTATGTCATATGTTTCAGGTTCGAAATACAAGGTAAGATCTGTGATTTCAATTTTATTTTGTTGCCTTGATTATGTAAGTATAAACTTTGTATTTTTGTTGTTTGCAGATTGATTGGGTATCAAGGTGAATATTTGTTGTATGACATCCAATAAATACCAAACGATGATGTTAAACAGTCGGATTAAATTTCGCAGGCCTCGATCGATGGGTGAATTAATCATCAACAACCAAGTCTAAAGGCTTGATCTGAAAACAACATGGGCTGTTAGAAGTAACGTAAGGAATTAATATTGTAAATTTTCACAAGTATGTGGCAAATTCATAACTCAAGTAATAACTAATTAATTAAAAATATTTTGTTAATTAAATATAATAAGGTCATAATTATACAATTAATGGTCACAAACGCGCACTATTTTTTTTTAGTGGAAGGAGGGCAGTACCTCCGAGATTTTATTGATATGTCATCGCTTGTGGCGGAGGAATATCGTGATTACAAATGATATCAATGAAATTAATAAATGAGGAAGTGCTACTTCCCTCACAGTAAAAGTTAGTATCCTATCATGAATAGCCCTGAGTTCCGCCTATAATATCATACATTGTCCATGTGAAGTTGAGAAAGCCCTGATACATTTTCCTGCGTAGTCCCTGATGATGCCTCCCCTACTCGCAAACCCCTCCTTGACACAGCCATCGATGTTGATTTTGACAGATCTAAATGATGGAGTACACCACCAAACCATGATATAGGAAGGAGATGGGGGGGAGAGTTAAAAAAATACCAAAAAGCATAGCAAGCTATATGTCTTACGCCAATGTAACGGTCGGAATAGTCCACCAATATGGAGGAAGGATACTATACTGTAAACTCTCCAAATAATACGTCTCGAGCTCATACGTATGTTCCCTTTGCTTTGCATTATTCCTCTCAGTCCAAAGAAACCAGAAAATCAATAAAGGAATAATGATGCGAATGTGTCCGATCCTTGTAAACTGTCCAGAATACCTTCATCTCAGAAATATCTGTCTGACACTCTCTCATGTACTCATGGTAATCTGAAATAAAGCCCCAAAATGTTGCCAAACATGATCTGAAGTACTGCCACTAGTAAAGATATGAGTAATGGTCTCAATCTCTGAACAACAATGACATCGAGAAGCCAACTGACTGCATATCATCCTCTGGATAATGACATCAACTGGCATTAAGTCTTGTCATAATCTCCAATAGAAGAACGAAATAGTAGGAGGTACGATAGGGCTCCACAATAGGCGAAATGAATCATTCACTAGCCTACTAGAGCGGATTAGCTGTCATGCTGATTTAGTATTAAATCTGCCATCGGATGTGGCCCTCCAGAAAATGCGATCTGAGACATCAAGACATAGTGGAATGGTCGCAATCTGCTCTGCCATAGCTGATGGAAGAGCCGTAGTAATCGTCCAAAATCCCATCCAGTCTCCTCGAAAAAGTCCGCACCATCGCAGATGTATGCTGTCGGTGTGGGAAAATGGATGCCAATGTGGGATCACCCATCCAACAATCATGCCAAAAGAAGATCTGTCCTATCCCAAGGTGCCACGCAATGTGTGTCTCAGCTCATGGTCCAAATCTCTTCAGTCTCTTCCAAATAAAAGAGACCGAGTGAGGAACTGCTACAAGCTACGGATGTGTCCCTCTACAATATTTGCTTAGTAAAAACCGAGCTCAAAGAGAACTTTGACACCTGAACAACCACCATAGCTTCAATGAAAATGTGTCAATCGTATCCTGTAATCGTCTAAAGCCTCCCTTGTCAGCATGAAGGTAAATCGCCTTCCAACTACGCCAATGTAGAAGACACGCATGATCCTTAGAATCCCATAGGAATCGAGCAAATATACTCTCTAGCCTTTTCAGAATAACCTTAGGAGGTCGCATAATCTGGAATAGATACAGTGGTATAGAGGAAAGAACAGAGCTCAGTAGAGTAATCCTACTACAAGGAGAAAGAAGGCGTGCAGCCCATCCAGAAATCATATTCCTGGCCTTCATAATGAAATCATCATACAAAAAGCTACTCTAAGTCCCTTTAAACAAATGGACTCCCAAATATGTGAACGGTTGTCTCTGATGTGAAAATGCAGTCAAAATCACTAACCTTCGTAGCTGAATATCAGATGCATACTTAGGCAATATAAGACCACTCTTGTCTCTATTCACCAATTGGCCAGAGACCCCTTCATAGTGCTCCAAACAATCGATGACCCATCTGATAGACTTATTCGTCCATTGGTAAATATAATCATATCATCGGCAAAAGCAAGATGAGAGACAAAAGTACTACATCCATGTCGATATTGCATACTAGGATATGTCTGAAACCTTTGAGTAAGTAATCGAGAAAAGCAATCCGCAACAATAATAAATAAAGATGGGGAAAGATGATCTCCCTGTTGAGTCCACGCGATGAATAAAAGAAACCACATGGTCGCCCATTCAGAAGCACTGCGAATCGATACTCTGATATACAACGTCTGATTAGATCAATCCACAACGGGTCAAAACCAAACGCCTCAAGAATAGAATAAATGAATCCCCAATCCATACGATCATATGCTTTATCCATGTCAAGTTTCAGCATAACATTCCCTCCACGCATTCTATTATCCAACGTGTGTAGAAACTCCTGAGTCAACAAAACATTGTCCCCAATAAGTTGATCAGGGACAAATCCACTCTATTGAGGGGAAATAATACAAGGTAGATAGGACAAATCAACTCAATCTGTTGTTCAACAACTTTGTGATAAGCTTATTAAACACCACACATAGGCTGATAGGTCGATAATTCGTCCATCTACAAGCATTCACCTTCTTCGGAAGCAAAATAATAGACGTAGCAGCAAATCCTCTCGACAAATGACCACCCTCAAAGAAATCAATGACTGCATTGTATACATCATCTATAATATCCCAACAGTGTTGGTAGAACAAAGATGAAAATCCATCAGGGCCCGCAACACTATCAACATCAATACTGAAAACAGCCTACCGCACCTCATCAATCAAATGGAGTCGGTTCAGCGCCATATTGTCTACCTCCGTCAGTATCCTAGGTATGATATCATGACGAATATACTTCAGAGGCTGTGAAGAAGTTGATAATAATTCCTGGAAAAAATAGATTGTCGAGCTCTGAATATCCGCTTGAGTAGTAAGAACTTCCCTGCCTGAGTCATGATGGTCCCGATAGGAGATTTGATTCGTCGTCCATGTACTAGCGAATGAAAATATCTGGTGTTGTGATCTCCCTCACACACCTAACGAGAACCGACCTTTTGCTTCCAAAAACCCTCATCAATAGCTAAGGTTCGGTTCAAATTAGCATGTGCATGATAAAGTGAGTCACGGTGCTCCGATGTAGGATCAACCTCAAAATCAATCTTTGTCGGTCCACCATCTCCTCAGCTTCTCTAACCCTCTGGAACACATCACCAAATATTCATCGATTCTACCACCTTAGTCCCTGTTTCAGCCTAAAGAATTTCTCCCAAAGGGCAGCCATTCCTGTAAGATGAGTAGGGAGTGACCACTTTTGAGAAATGAAGGTTGAAAAGTCATGATGTTTGGTCCAAACATTGAGGAATCTAAATGGTCTAGGACCTGAATCATCATCAGAAATCCACTGTAAAAGTATAGATGAGTGATCATATGAAGTACGATTCAGATGAGTCACGGTAAGGTGTCTACAAAAGTCTGCAACTAAAGAGTTAATCAACACTCTATCCAATCTCTTATTGACCATGCCATTCGTCCACGTAAACTGAGACCCAGAAAACCCAGCGTCCTCTAAGGCATAGTCCAACATCATATCAGAAAAATCAGTAAAATCACGATCTTGATGACTATGACCAGTACGCTCACCATCATGTGTGATGACATTAAAGTCACCCCCAACAAGCCAATAATCATCCGTAGAGAGGGAAATGTGGTGAAGACCTGCCCACAAGTCCTTCCTAACAAGGCCTGACAAGTAGCATAAACAGAAGTTAAGTAAATAGGTCATGCTAGTCTGGGATCCACAACTCTGACATGTAGGAACTGGATATGATCATCAATAACAGTAACGGTAGTACCCACATTCCAGAATACCCAAATCTTATTCGACTCATTCTGAACCCCAGTGTCAAAATGCAGATAACGACGAACAAAATCAAACCTACTCTCCAAAACCATAGGCTCCAAAATAACTAAGATATAAACCCGATGAAGCTGAATAAGTCTTCTCAGGAGCCTGCGAGTAGCTACACTAGCTACACCTCTCACATTCTAGATGATGACACTTATTTGGATGTACGTGAAGAGGTATCCCGCGACCGACTCCTGGCCATCATCATGGGTAGTAAATTGTCAGTAACTTTCGAATGTCTCTTCCGACTTATTGGGACAAAACCATCTTCCTCTGTCTTACCGTCCAGACATGTCAAATCATCAAAAGAAGATCTACGAAAAGGACCCTGCTGATGAACTTCAACCTGAGGGAAACCCCCTCAATCCGATTGCTCTATAGAAAGATGAGCCACCATATTCTGCTGACACTATGCAATAGGCACATCCGTACTACTGAAGCCATGCAGCCTCTCGAGCATATCCATCAAGAGAGGGTCAAAGTATGTAGAAGTAACTGGCATAGAAGTACAGCTGATGGGGACCGAAGCCTGAATACCTGAATGATCAACTGATGTAACAAGAAGTGGACTCTGAGAAATAACCTTGTGAGGAGAAACTGTAGGATGGTCTAGTGGCAAATGAGTAGTAGTCTGTGTAGCAGTAGTGCTGATGATAGATGGAGAAATAGAATAAGTGGGAGCCATATGTGTAGCAAATGTGTGTAATGAAACAACAGTAGTGGTATGGCCACTAGGAGCTATAGAATGAACAAACTGAGGGATAGACCAAATAATTGGTAACAGATTAACCAAATAAGTGGTCATATACCATCACCACCAATACTACAGCCATAACCACTGATGAGGTTAGTGTGGAGGAATAGACACTTGCATATTTGAAACGTTTGGATGGTTAGCGTTCGAAAAAAATGACGTAACTTTTGTATACAGCAGTACGTTTGAATTCGTTTGCTAAGTTAAAACGACACTTAATGTTCTTAGTTCATTATTTTCAGAATTTATTTATTTTACTTTGTAACCCAACCTATTAAGGGACTGCTGGCCAGTAGGTTATTTGTTCTTTTAGTATTTAAGACCATAAAACGTCTTGTAGGGTTTTTGATCGTTCATGAAATAGGAAAATGTTTATTTTCTTAAGGTGCAACTCATTTGTTAGTATGTTTGTAGATTAGATCTACATCAACCACCACGGCCACTTATGCCACTCTCACCACTCCACCGTCGCCACCACCAACAAAATCGCCATTGCTAGATCCACTGCCAACAAAAACCACCCAACACTTAAACATGAAAATCACCATCACTCCAAAATCCAACAAACCAAAAACACCACCAATTGCAGCAAACTACCACCATCATCATTTTCTGCAGCAGCACTCAAAACTCTCCATTGACGATGGTGCCATCTTTGCATCGGCGGTCCAAATCGAAGAGAAGCTACAACCGCATAGTGGCATCATTGATCTCAGACATCGGAGTTGCAGCTTCCCTACTTTTAGTGAGAAGGCGGTGCATATCTTCTCCAGCTAGCGACAATAAAATCTCTAGCGATGATGGCACTCAAATCAGATCTCCAACAATCTGGCATTTAATAACATCTTCAGCTTAGTTTCCTTACTTTCAGTGAGAAGGCGGTGCATATCTTCTCCAGCGGGCGACAATACAATCTCTAGCGATGATGGTACTTAAATTAGATCTCCAAAAATTTGGCATTTAACAACAACTTCAGCTTGAGCGAGCCATCGGTGCGGTGGCGCCGAATGTGTGACTTAAGTAGAGAGAGTGAGAAGAGAAAATATGGAGAGAAATGAATTTTAGGGTTTGTGATTAAATTGAATAAGGATGGGATGTGGTTGGATATATTTTATATTATTACTAATATTAATAGTTAAATTGACACATGATTTATGATTAAATAAACTTATTATCTAATTTTTGAACTATGATCTTAAAAAGCCTGGTCTAGTGTAATTTCAACAATTAATATTGCTTATGGCTCATAATTTTACCTATTGGATGACTCTTATGATCTGGCCCATTCCCCCATATGTCTTGGTCCAATTGATTATATAACATACACTATATATAGCCTCATTTTCATTGATTGGAGTCATATGTGTGTGTTCGTGCGAAATTTACAAGCGTACGAGATCGTTGACAACCAATTCAAGTATACTAGTTTTTAATCAGATTCAAAGTGAGCAAACAAAAGAAATTTGTGGTTGATAATTATTCTAAATTAATCTATGAAAGCTTATAAAATTTGAGTTTTGTATTTATATGGAATGTACGTATTTGAATACGAATCCACCTATTATTATTTATTTCAATTCTTAATTATGTAGCTAGTATCATTCGTGCATTCTTGACAATCGATAGTTTTATTGTAATTAATTTTCTTTTCAAATACAAATTAAATCTATTTTAGTTACGACTCGAATATATTCCTAGTCCGAATTCGAATGAAGAGAACACATTCAATTTCACAATTATCTCAAAGATTGCACACGTGATAAACATTATTCCTAATATATATTGCATATATGTTAATCAAGCAGTGTTCTAAATCTATTGGGAGCCTCTCAACACTATAACAAGCAACTATATATTTAATTTGTGATTAAGCAATCAAATAATAAAATTACGCATGTAAGATTAATGAAGAAAAAAAAGAATTTAACTAAATATTTGTCTTAAATTAAAAATAAAGAATAAAAATGTTTCATCTTCATCCAATACAAGAAAAGTTATTATGTAAATTAAGCAATAAGATTTGGAAAATATCACCCAAAATGAAAAACAATGAATAGAAAGTGATAAATCAATTTCTTCTTCATTAATCTTCAACCCGAACTATGAATCTTCAATTCTCATGTTAAGTGCTTTTGAATCTTGTGCTAGCCTCCCTTTTGTGGTAAAAAATATGATTTGATATGTTCTTCCTCGTTCACGCCTCCCCTTGTAAGTTAAATAGCAGGTTAAATTTAATTTCAATAAGAATTTGGATCAAACTAGGAAGTTGGGCCATTCAGGCCAAAAAATTCCCCCGCGCACGAGAGAATTGGCATATGCACGCGCCGTTATACAATTTCTATTTGTTGCACTTTGGTTCCTGAATTTCATTCTTTAGTTATTTTGGTCTTTTTTTCGTATCTTCTTGATCCTCCATCTTCTAAATCCATCTAATTGACTCTAACCTCTCTCCAATCATCGATACTATGTCCGAATCAACTATTAGAATTTTGCGATTAAGTCCCCAAACTTTGAATTAAGTCCACCTTAGCCAATTTCCTGCTCCTTTTGTTCAATTCCATCATTTTTCATCGAGATGCACTTAACAAACAAAATATATACAAAATTAAGTCTCAATTCATTTAAAATAACAATAATTGCTCTAGTTTAATGGTACGGATAAGTGTATATATACTGAAATTGAGAAAAAAAAAAATCAGCTGCTTTTTGCTTGGAGAAAATGAGTGGCTACCTCTTGCTTTGGTCTCCCTCTTTGTGCCTTCTTCATCCATTACCTTCTTGTATTTGTGGCTGTGAATCAACACCAATTATCTTGTCCTTTGTGAGTGAGATTGAGAAGCAACAGTGGTGAATATATTGATTGTGAGTTAAGCCGTTTGGATTGGTTATTAATAGAGAAAGATAACATGAAATTGAGTCCGAAAATCCCCGATTTGAAGATATTGGTAGGAGTTCCGCAACATCTAAGTATTTAACGTCCAAGATGACATTGCTTGAAAATCTTTTCTAACAAATAACAATGCTCCACCATTTTCAAAAAAATTGGAGTTTTGAAACATGTTTCATATAAGTTCACCAAACTCGTCAATAAATCAATGTCTTTTGGACTCGATCTTCCGCTTAGTAAAAATTTGCTAAACTTTAAAATATAGCAAGTTTGTTATTGTAGCATAACAAGTCTCCAAAAGACACTAAGGGTTATTCTCTTGGTATTTCAATTTTTAGTTTTAAATTCATTTTGGGTTTTATATTTTGAGTGTCCATTTTGAGATTGATGAAAACACGTTCTTTTTGTGATTTTGAAAAATTGTTTTCAAAAATAAAAAAATGAAGTTTTGACTTGGTTTTAAGTGAAAACAACCAAAATGACTTTTTTGGCGTTTTCCATTTTCTTTGTAAATTTTGACTTGGTTTTAAGTGAAAACAACCAAAATGACTTTTTTGGCGTTTTCCATTTTCTTTGTAAATTTTAAACTCGTTTTTGAAATTTTTTTTCTAAAAATAGGTAAATAAACGTGTTTTCAGTGTTTTTAAAAATTAAAAACTGAACATAACTTGCAAACAGCAAAGAGAACATGCCTTACATGTTTCAAATCTATAAAGGCTAAAGTTTGAAATAACACTACGTGTTTCAAATGATCAGTTCACAATAATTTGTAATCTCAAAAACGTTTTCACTAGTAAATCTCGTATCCAATTATCTCGAGATCAACAATGAAAATTAAAAATTAAAACTTTACATCAAGCCTCAAGGACAATCTTCACTGAAATATAAGTATCTTGGATAACATAGAATTAGCTTGTGAAAGGTGCACGTTCTATTTCACATGCAACTACATATTAAAAATTTGGTACACCAAATGGATAGGATTAAGACATTGGAAGATGCAAATTGGGCACAGAAATCAGTCCATATTCTTTCTCTTTGGCTCTTGCACTTTTCCTTTTGTTTCCTATTGGAATCTCTCTCTCTCTCTCTCTCTCTCTCCCCCATACAAATAATTATTTGAGGCTCAAATTGCTCTGGTTCTCCATGGATGCCTTTCTTAGCGCTTACATATATACAATGACTACCCTCCAAAATAGGGGGTGACCAATATAGCCACTCCATTAGACAAATGGAAAATATAAAGCCCGTTTAATCCCCATTTTATTGTAAGAATGCATTTTGAAATAGTAGAATGAAGGAGAATGTGTGGTTAAAAAATAAGATTTTTTTTTTTTTAATTTACATGCAATATTATTTTATTAAAGAATATGTGGTTGAAAAAAAAAGAGAGAAAAATATATTTTGAAAATAATGAGAATCAAACTAAGTCATAGTTTGGAATTTCGATAGTTTCGTTATTGAGAGGACTAACTGTACATCGTTAAAAGTTGGAATAGTGTACTAGTTAATATTTCTATTCATGTGATTTTCTTTGTAAGATACACTGCTATTTATGAAGATTGAGAAATATTAACGTAGAGGGGTGATTCTTTTGTCAGTGAACACATTCGATGTAGTGAGTACACGTTGTTTTATGCATGGTGTCACTCAACTTACTCGTCCAATCCTTCACATTTTTATACGGAGTTGCAATTTAAGCAATCTATTGTTATAAACTAAAATTGGTTTACATGACCATGTTAGATAAGTCGATAGAACGGAATCGTTAATTTAAAAAATCTGTGAGCGCTGAAGTAGCAGTGTATACGACTATGGTTAGTAGGTCATATTCACATATAAGGGGTAGGTGCCTCTATGGCGACTCTTTCCTCATGTGCGAGTAGTTTGAACATACTTTTGAGTCATTGACGCTCATCCTTGCACTTCATCTTGAGGGAACGTAGAAGAAACAAAAGAATGGCTCCAAGTGAACATAATATACATGCATGGTTCCATCATTCCTATCTTTAATTTGGGACCAAAAAGCACTCAAGTACTCCTCACTTCACATATTTTCAGTTTGACCTGGACACTAAAAAGTCAAACATGCATTATATATACTAAGCCGAGGATTTAAAGGACCTAAGCTGCCTTAACGAGGCAGCTCAATTGGAGATTAATTGGACTTCTAAAGATTGAGAGTTAGAATAATTTCACCTTGACTAACTTGATTCCTTTGAGGGGCGAATGAAATTTTTATGAGTTTTAAAACGGGTAAATTTAGCCCTTGTTTGATGTCATTATTTTAAGAAATAGAGTTTTGAATAATGAATTATTATTATTATTATTATTATTATTATTATTATTATTATTATTATTATTATTATTATTATTATTATTATTATTATTATTATTATTATTATTTTTTGAGAATGTGGTTAGAAGTAGGAAAAGTTTTGGATTTACGTGTAAAATATTTTATTGTGTAAATATACGGTTGAAAAAGAGTATGTGAATTAAAAAATTTTGAAATAATAATTATCAAATGGGGGCTTAATATATGTTTATCATGTTAATTCAAATTTAAACATTTGTTTTTAAAAAAAGAATTGAGCTAGGAGTCAAGTTGCCTAGTCAATGTAAATCACATAACTTCAAAATTTGAAATTTGTATTTGTATTTGTATCTTCGCCTTTACATTCGACATATCAATTTTATAAACAATAAACTATTAGAGGTGTAAACCAGAAACCCCCCCCCCCCACCCCGCCCCCCCAAAGTGATGCTGATTAATTTTGAAGTAGTATATGCTATCCTTGCCTGACACGAAATTTTTAAAGTTACGTGGAGTTCCTCCATACATCTCGTCATCATTGTCTTTACCAGGCCTAAACCACAACCCGATACTATTTTTTGTTTGCATAATTATTTTTGAAAAATGCTAAATGTACACGAGAGTTGACGCTCCTGTGTACACGCCCCTCACAAGAGAGGGACTCACAGTGATTAAAATAATTGTGGGCCCCCTCTTGTGAGGGGGGCGTGTACAACTCCCGTGTACGTGTAGCAAAGCTCATTATTTTTAACTTGTGCAAACTGAGACCTTTATATATTTGAACGACAACGACACGACATGACCCTCACTGTAGAGACATATCACTCCGAGGTATGCTTGTGTCTAAATTAGGCTGGAATAAGCTTTTTGTACAGGGGATTTTGTCATGACAGTTTGTTAGGACTGAGATGACTACATGTGATTGAATGTGTTAAAATTGGTCAACTGTCAATAAAATTCTACCAAGTGTAAATCTTAAAAAAAAATTCCTAGCAAAATCCCTTGGCAATGTAGCACAATTGAACTAGGATTTTAATGTGTCAAATTTGAACTATTTGACATATTTTGATAAAACTCAATCTTAGTTTAGGAGTAGCATAAGTTTGACTATAGGTACATAAGACAAAGGTATCATGTTTATCAATTATTAAGTACTACCAAATGGAATCATTAATAAAAGTCCCGACAACTTCTTCCACCCCACCTTGGATCCCTCCCCAGTCTCCATTAAAGAAAGAACTTCTCAAATCTTAACACCATCTCTGTGTATGTGTATGTATATTTATCTCTGTGTATATTTATCTCTGTGTATATTTATCTCTGTGTATGTATATTTATCTCTGTGTATGTGTATGTATATTTATCTCTCTCTACATTTGTGTGCGTGTGTCTCATGAAAGTGAGAACTTCTTTAGCAGCAGTTGTCTTCCATTTCAGCACTTCTTTTCATGGCACTCCTCATGCCAATGGATACCAAAAAACAGCCCTCCAAACGCAAGAAAAGGCAGCCAAATCCTTCTTCATGGGACCAAATCATGAATATCTTGAGCTGCAAACAAATCCCAGATTCAAAAATCCATGATCCAGCTTCGAAGAACCTCCCTACCGTTTCCAAATTGGGAAGTTCGTGCAGTTCCATATGCTCATTCAGGGATGTTGTTCATGGCAACACTAGGGTTGTTCACAGAGCTGATAACTCACCGGAGGGAAGCAGTTTAGGGCAAGAATCTAGGGCTTTGACCAAGAAAAGTAGCCATGGAAATGGATCCTCTTCTTCTAGGTCTATTTATTCTGCTACTTCTGTGAAAACTACATGTAATATGGGCTCATCTAGAGGCATGCAATTAAGGAAGCTTTCAGGGTGTTATGAGTGTCATGCCATTGTTGATCCTAGCAGGTAATCTCTGTTTGACTTGATAATTCTTATAACACGGACTCGGGAAATCCAAATCCTCCATTGAAGCATAGACTTCGACGGTATTTGGCTTTAAAAAGTAAAATAAAAGAAAATTCTTATTGGTTTTTTTTTTTTGTTTTTGTGCTCTGTGTGGGAGAAGAAGACTTGATTGTGTGTAAAACAGTGCAGGTCTGTCTAGGTTTAAAAATTTACTTATGAGTAAGATTGTAGAAAGTAATATTTTGTTGGTCAAAGATCAATAAGTAGCATTCTTATTTTCAGAGTAATATATGTTTGAACACAAAGATTATGTTTGATGAAAATTAAAATATAAATTTTAATTTAAATTAAATCAAAAATTAATTTTAACCACACATATTTGTGGGATTTTCCAATTTTTTAAACCACATATTTCATTAACTTTTATCAAAATTTGCTAAAAATCTGACTTTAATTTTCACCGGCCAGAGGCTTTAATTTGTACAATAACGCGCAAATATATTATGTACTTGTTTTTCGTGTAATTATATACGTCTAGACTTATGTATCAAACCCTTAAGTCAAAATTGTTAATAAGATGAATTGCACGGTATTTTCAAGAACAAAATAAATTGTTTGTTCCTGACGGTCAAATTAATTTCAAGAAAATAAATTTGTCCCAAAAATAAAATATTATGATGCAAAGAAACGTTTCAAGTTATAGGTACCCATTGCCAAGAACAACTATATGTGCTTGCTCTGAATGTGGAGAGGTCTTTCCAAAAATTGAAAACTTGGAACATCATCAAATGGTTAAGCATGCAGGTACATCTCCTTCACTGTTTTTACCAAATTTAATTATTGATATTCTTTCTTTTTTAAATAATATTAAAAGGAAAAATCATTTGAAAATTTGAAGTTTACAATTGTTAGTGCAGGCAAAACGATATTGTGCTACAATGCTTGTCTTTCTTTTTCACTTCATGGAAAAAAAAAGAAAAAAAGGAAAAAAAAGAAAGAAAGAAATGGTTCTGCAAAAGGCGTGATTTCGTTTGTCTACATTATATACATATTAGGGTGCCCCACCGACAAAAAGGATGACCAAATTAAACCTATTTTCAATTTCTTGTAAATCAATCCTTAATATAATAGATATTAATTTTGAAATTTTCTTGATAATAGTTTGTTCATTTTTTTTGTTTGGAATTTTATAGTGTCTGAGCTGGGACTAGAGGATTCAAGCCGCAACATAGTAGAGATAATATTCAAATCAAGTTGGCTCAAAAAGGAAAATCCAATTTGCAAGATTGAACGCATACTGAAGGTCCACAATACAAAACGTACAATCCAAAGGTTTGAAGACTATAGAGACGCAGTTAAGATACGTGCCAATAATAACGTCAAGAAAAATGCTAGGTGTGCGGCCGACGGAAATGAGTTGTTGAGGTTTTACTGTGTTACCTTGAATTGCTCACTTGGTGAGAATGGTTCATCTAGCTTGTGCGGCTTCTTGCCAGGATGCGGCGTCTGCACTATTATCAGACACGGCTTTCAAAGCAACAAGGTAAATGGGGTCTGCACGACCGCTAGTAGTGGTAGAGCCCACGATTGCCTTGGTTGTAAAGATGTACGTCGAGCAATGCTCGTGTGTCGTGTCATTGCTGGAAAGGTGAAACATACTACAGATGTTGCGATGGCTGAGGAGGAGGATGGAGTCGGCTTGTCGCCTAGCAGCTCATATGATTCTATAGTTGGCTACAGTGGGACCTACTCGAACCTCGAGGAATTATATGTGTTTAATCCAAGGGCTATTTTGCCATGCTTTGTGGTGATTTACAAAGCACTTGAATCTTAGTAATATTTTGTGTTGATTAGTTAATTTGTACCTTTACAGTTGTACTTGTGGAATCAAATCACATAACTAATCCCGGGTTGTCTATTTATTTTTGTCTTTTGTGTGTATATATTATTTAATGCTTTTTGTATGGTTTTATTTATTATTACAACTGACCAGCATTTAACCTTCTTTATTTCTCTCCTCTCCGTAATAAATATTTTGAGTTTAAATAAAAAGGAAAGAAAATAAGAAATGATATTTCAATAAAGCTCATGAAAAAGGATCAACGAATACATTAAAACAAATATAGTCGATTTTTATTTTAAAGATATATACATGTAATGTTACGTTACGTCAAATGGAGTAACGGAAAACATTCTTTTACTCTTATATATAAGACACTTAATCTCTGCCTGGTTAAGTTAAAAAAATTAATTAAAATAAAAAAATTAATTAAAATTGAAACTCAAAATTAATAATTAATTTTAACTACGCATTTTATGTGATCCACAACTTTTTAACTATATATTCCATTAATTTTTATAAAAAAAATGCTAAAATTCTGATAATATTTGCCCAAAGTTATTTAAACAATCCCGATATTTTCTTATTTATTATATATTTTCTGCATTAAAACTCGATCTTTTACTCTTTTCTATTTTAATAATATACCATTTTATGTGTGTGCGTTTGTGGGTTTCTACGCATACTATTTGAAAAGTTCAGTACACTAGGAAAAAGAATTGTTTGGTTATACTTATTAGTAACTTTTTTTATACATGGCCTTTTCTATTTTTTTTTTAACACGACGTGTTGTTAGTACGGCGTTCTAAACTAAGCCCCGTTTAATCTACATTATTATCTCATTAAAATGAAAAATATGACCGTTATCCATCACATCAACATTTAAATTCAAATTTTCTATCTCTTATGTGGGCCCCAATAACGACTATATTTTTTGTTGTCATTCTACAATAATTTGGCTCAAACAGGACATAAATTTGTAGATCTGAAATAATTAATGCCCGTTGAAATTTGAAAAGTTTGAACATTTCACACTTCATTTAATACGAATTGAAATCAAAGGACAGCCAGTGCATCAAGTTTTTGAATTTAGATGAAATTTCAAAATGGACTGTTCTATTTGTACACTGATTTTTTACACTTTGGTTAACACTTGCATTGGGTCATTGGACGAAAAAACTGTTTGAAATTTAAACTATCCAATTGGATAATGTCACGACAAAGTGTAAATTAAAATGTACGTTAAAGTGTACATGTAGCAAGGTCATTTCAGAATTGGTGGCAGTTGCTCAACTTAAATGTTGATCCACTGAATTGAAATTACATTACTGAAGTGAGTTATTGCTAGTGGCCATCAACAGGTGACAGCTAAGAAATTACTAGACCCAAGGTCAAGTTATTGAAGTAAAATTTTGTGGGGGACCTTAGGACATTTTTTGCTCGATTAGTATGTATTATTGGAGAATATAATAAATAAATAAAAGTTGATTTTTTATATATATATTATTACTATTTAATACTGTACAATTTTCTTTATCAAAAGACGAACCGGTAAACTTTATCAAAATAAATTTTCGTTATAATTTGAAGGTTCAATCTATTTCTATAAGATTTGTAATAGAAAGAATATATGAAGATGAAAATTGGCTAAAACTTTCTTCTTAATTCATTACTAACCAAATTACAATATATATACACATTTACACGTGAAGAGCAGTACAAATCAGTTACAAAATACTAATGGAAATCTAAGGGAATATTCTATCCCATAACAGAAAACATGTGCACAGCTAAAACAGATCACCCAGCACATCAACTTCTAGGTTCTTCTACAGCACAATCATCCGTGGCTGCTGATGTAGATTGAATCTGGTAAGTCAAGTGCCATATCATCTTGCTGATTCAATGCTTGTTCCGCTTCTTCTTTCAAAAGCCGCCCGCAAGATGGAGAGTAGATATCTAATACTCCCATCGTGTCCATGTGGAAATAAAACCTTGTAGAATTTAGAGCTTTAGTTAGGATGTCTGCAACTTGAGAACTAGCATGCACATATTCAGTAATAATGCTTCCAGATTGAATCTTATCTCGAATAAGATGACAATCGATTTCTATATGCTTAGTTCTTTCGTGAAAGATAG
Source organism: Fraxinus americana (assembly GCA_035079005.1). Lineage (NCBI taxonomy): Eukaryota > Viridiplantae > Streptophyta > Magnoliopsida > Lamiales > Oleaceae > Fraxinus > Fraxinus americana. The sequence goes on along the minus strand of CM068727.1, from coordinate 5,173,353 downwards.
GATTTGTGGCAATATAGATGACATATTTATTATCACAATGTAGGCTAGCTGCTTGACTATGTTCAATCCGTAGATCTTTAAACAAGTATCTTAGCCAAGTTAACTCATAGCAAACACTAGCCATTGCTCTGTATTCGGCTTCAGAAGTGGATCGTGATACCACATTTTGTTTCTTTGATTTCCAGGATACTAAGGATAAGCCAATGAACACACAATAGCCTGTAACAGATCTCCTTGTATCTGGACAGCTTCCCCAATCCGAATCTAAGTACCCTTTCAGCTGTAACTCAGAAGTAGATGAATAAAATAACCCTTGACCTGGAGCTCTCTTAAGATACCTCAATACCTTATGTGCTGCATTGAGATGAGGAATTCTGGGCTGATCCATATACTGACTAAAAGTTGAACTTAATAAGATATGACTGGTCTGGTTATGGTCAAGTATAATAAACGCCCAATCAACCTTCTATAGATAGATGGATCAGCAAGTATTTCTCCTTCTCCCTTGGACAATTTGATATTTTGATCAAGAGGTACCTTGGCTGGTGTTGACCCTATGGTTCCAGAATCAGCTAAAATGTCCAGTGCATATTTTCTTTGGCAAATGTGTATCCCCTGTCTTGATCTAGCTACCTCAATACCCAGGAAGTACTTCAACTTACCCAAATCCTTAATTTTGAATTTATTATCAAAATCCATTTTCAGATTGTTGATAGTTTCCAAACAATTCCCTGCCATAATTATATCATCTACATAGACCAAAACTGCCATGAAGGAACTTCCAGTAGACTTAACAAATAAGCTATAGTCTGCTTTAGATTGAGTAAAACCATGTTGAAGGATAAAATTTGACAACTTTAAGTACCATTGGCGTGAAGCTTGTTTGAGGCCATATATACTCCTGTGAAGCTTACAAACCTTTAAACCGTTAGCATTATTGTAACCTGGAGGCAACTCCATATATACCTCCTCATCCAAATCTCCATGCAAGAAAGCATTGTTTACATCTAGTTGATATAGAAACCAACCCTTTATGGCTGCAATAGCAAGTAAGGTTCGAACGGTAACAAGTTTTGCCACTGGTGAGAAGGTTTCATGGTAGTCCAACCCTTTAAGTTGAGTGTATCCTTTTGCTATCAGCCTAGCTTTGCACCTTTCTACACTTCCATCAGTATTAAATTTGATTTTGTAAACCCATTTACTTCCTATTGCCCTTTTATCAAGTGGCAAATCAACTACAACCCATGTATCATTCGACTCAAGAGCCATAATTTCATTTTTCATAGCTTGACGCCACTCAGGTAATTTCACAGCCTCTTAGTAAGTTCTAGGTTCATTTTGTGTAGTGATAGAGGATGCAAAAGCTTTATGGGAAATAGATAGTTTATCATATGAGATGCTAGATTTAAGAGGATTGGGATTACCGGAGGCAATAGGACCTTCTTTCTTGTTCAATGTCTGCAATGGGGGAAGTAAAGTAGTTTGTTGCTATATGAAGTCCTGCAGGCATGGTGGAGCTCTTCGAATTATTCCTGATCTTCTAGGAAAGTGAGGTATGGTCTGACTGTCCTCTCTATTGGGCAAAAATTGTTCTGGATTCTGTTCAGTTTGATTAGGTTGAGGATCAGTGGTGCAGATTTGCTCTGTGTTTTCTACAGGACTAGAATTAAGGACAGATTGACTTTCTTTTTCTCTTGAAAGATTAGTTGGAGTTGAGATGATAGCGTCTTGAGGAAAACACAGATCAGTAGGTTTTGCAAGATCTCGAGGGAGACACATATCAGTAGGATCAGGTGGGATATCTATCTTTGTGAATTCAGTTTCTTTGCAAGGAAAAATTGTTTCATGAAACACAACATTTCTTGATATAAAGAATTTATTTATTCCCAAATCAAGTAGCTTGTATCCCTTAATACCAAAAGGATAGCCTAAAAAGATACATCTCCTAGCTCTAGAATCAAACTTATGTCTCCCATTTGTAAGAGTGGTGGCAAACGCAAGGCATCCAAATACTTTGAGATGAGAATATGTAGGCCTTGTCTGAAATAAGATCTCAAAGGGGGTTCTGTGTTTCAGAAGTACAGAGGGTGTTCTATTAATCAAGTAAACCGCAGTCAACACACAATCATTCCAATGTTTTAATGAGATGCCACTTTGAAACCTTAAGGCCCTTGCAACATTTAAAATGTGTTGATATTTCCTCTCAACAATGGCATTTTGCTGAGGGGTTTCAACACATGTTTTCTGATGAATAATGCCCCTTTCAAAATAAAATTGATTCATGTTAAATTCACCTCCATTGTCACTACGAATAATTTTGATTTTGGCTTGAAATTGAGTTTCTATTAACTTGTAGAAATTTTGTAAGGAACTTGTTGCTTCAGATTTTAATTTGAGCATATATACCCAAGTGCATCTACTAAAATCATCAACTATGGTAAGGAAATAACGAGATCCATCATAACTAGTCTCATTGCAAGGCCCCCAGATATCACAATACATCAAATCAAAAATTCTCTCTGATTTGTGTTGACTGACAGGAAAATGAGGTTTATGTAATTTTGCCAAAGGACAAATCGAACAAAGTTTGTTATGGGAAGACAACTTAGGTATTTCATTTTCAGAAACAAGAACTGAATGGGATGGATGTCCCATTCTATAATGCCAAAGATCAAATTCCTCAGTATGATTTATAACTGAAGCTGAAATGGGAGATTTTGTAGTTAGACTAGTCAGTCTTTCTTGAAGTGCCATGGGAGAGACCTTTGAAGGTAGGATATGATAGAGGCCTGACTTTACTTCACCCATTCCAATCGTTGTCCAAGTCGAAGGGTCCTGTATGAAGCAAACATCAGGGAGAAAAACAACAAAGTAGTTCAGTGCTTGAGTTAGTTTTCTAACAGAAATGAGATTAAAAGAGAATGAAGGCACACATAAGACATCTTGGAGGATTAATGTGTCTGTAACACGTGCAGTGCCAATATGACTAACTAGAGCAATGGCTCCATTTGGTAAAGTTACTGAATAGCATACTTGTGTTTTGACAGAGAAATAAGATGGGCTACAGATCATATGATTTGTTGCTCCCGTATCTAGGATCCAAGGGATTGCAGAATCATTAATGTTGGTAGTGTTAGAAGTAGATGAGCAAAATGATATACCAGAAATTTTTGGAAGAGTATTGTTAGAACTTGAAGCTACAGGACATTTAACCTGATTTGCTGAAGAGCCTGAAATAAAACTTGTTGGTGATTTGAGGATTGTTATCAGGCGAGAATACTCCTCTTGAGTGAGTGATACATTGGTCCTATCAATCTGCTGCTCCTGATTCATAGGTACTAGGGTAGATGCCTAATTTGCTAATGGTGTATATCGATTCTTTCCTTCAGGTTTATGAGCTGATGGATAACCATTCAGCTTGAAGCATTTGCTTGCAGTATGTCCTAGCATTTTACAGTAGGAACATACAGGTCTATTGGGATCTTTCAGACCTCTCTCCAGTGAGTGGCCTGTCATTTTACAATAGGTACAATAATACCTATCTTTCCTTTGTGATGAAAAATTATACCTGCCATTATCTCTAGAATTCCCTTTAGCCAGTGATGACATTGTTTCATTGATGGAACTATCACTCGAGATTTGTCTCCTTTTCTCTTCCTGTTGTATTATAGAATAAACCTCATTCAAGGAAGGAAAATGTTTATTCAAGAGAACCTGAGCTTTGATTGCTTTGTAGGATTCATCTAATCCCATTAAGAACTTCATCACCCAATCTCCATTCTGATGTTCTAATATCACCTTCAGTCCTCCACATGTGCAGTTAGGGATGGACTCATAATTCAACAATTCATCAAGGAGAGTTTCGAACTTAGAAAAATACACATTCACACTATCCTGGTTTTGAGCAAAAGTAGTAATGGCCTGTTTGATTTCAAAGATCCTGGGAGCATTCTGTTGGGCAAATCGTTGTTCCAACTCTAGCCATAACTGGTGTGCAGTTTCAGTATATGCGGTACTATTGATATTGCAGCCATGGTATTTTGGAGCCACGTGATTCCTATATCATTACATCTAAGGTAGTGCTCCATCTGTGGGTCGTTTGGATCTTGTGGTTCACAAATGCTTCCATCTATAAAACCCAGCTTATTTTTTATCCTCAGAGCTCTCTTTATTGATCTGGCCAAAGAATGGTAGTTGTTTGCATCCAAGATATGTGTGACCAGGGCTGCTCCAGTAGCATCATTGTTGCTAATGTAGTAAGGGCTGCTGAAGTGTGTTCCATCATGAACTGTTGGTTTGTTATTTTGAGTTTGATCAATATTTTGCGGAAGATTTGAAGATTGATTATCTGATTCATCCATTTGCTCTGATATCATATAAGATTTGTAATAGAAAGAATATATGAAGATGAAAATTGGCTGAAACTTTCTTCTTAATTCATTACTAACCAAATTACAATATATATACACATTTACACGTGAAGAGCAGTACAAATCAGTTACAAAATAATAATGGAAATCTAAGGGAATATTCTATCCCATAACAGAAAACATGTGCACAGCTAAAACAGATCATCCAGCACATCAACTTCTAGGTTCTTCTACAGCACAATCATCCGTGGCTGCTGATGTAGATTGAATTTGGTGAGTCAGGTGCCATATCATCTTGCTGATTCAATGCTTGTTCTGCTTCTTCTTTCAACAATTTCTACTTGTTTGATAATAGAAAAATTGATGCGACAATCTTCTTACTTTTCAACTAAATTTCTAATTAAATTGTTACACAAATAAAAATATATATACGTTCGCCAACCAACTTTAAATAAAATTTAAAATAAATGTTTGACTGAATTTAAACAATGTTCTAGGTCTATTCGCTGTCTCCCTTGTGATATAATGGCTCAAATACATAAACCATAGCATACGTGCAGGATTAAATAATTGATAATATTATTTTAGAACTATACAATTTAATATGCAATATCAGTGAATTATTATACTACATTAATAAATGAATACGACATATCACTGAATAATTTGCACCTAGAAAAGGATGAAAATGATAGTTTAGCAGTTTCGTGACAAAATTCTTGCTCTCTTCCACCTAATCTCACTTAAACTAATTCCAACTGAGATTTTGTGTGATTTTTAAACGTTAATAAACCGATGACCGGTTTATGGGTTTGCTATTTTTTCGTCGGTTAGACAATTATAAAAGAAATTAATTTAAAATTTTGGTCGGAATTTGGTACAGAGTATACGAAGAGATAAGTAATAGTTTATTATCGTAAATGTCCATGTTGTCTATTCGTACATCATGTGGGATAGTTTATTAATGAATAGTATTGAATCGAATAGAGAGTGACAAATGAAATTCGTTGATTTTATGTAATTTTTTAGTTAATAAACTGTTGATCAATTTTATGGATTTGACCTTTTTTTTTTTCCCTTTTTTCTTTTGGTTAGATGAGTTGGTATTAAACAACCAATCCATACACATTTAATTATAAAAAATAATTTAATTGGTTTATACGAGATTTGGTACATCCTACAAAAAATTATGTAATAGTTTGTTATCGTAGATTTCTATATTTTTAATTTCTAAAATAGTTAAAGTAATTTATTAATCGACATCTTTTAAAAAGAAAAATAGCAAAATTATAATATTTCAAGATTTACAATGCGAATAAAAGCATGCAAAATACACACACATATATATAGGAATTACACAGGCCTCAAACCACAAAGTAATGTAGAAAATAGAAATGAACACAAATGATTTTTCCCCTAAGGCCCGGATGTTCACTCGAATTAGGGTCAGTCACCCGTTGAACATTCATCGAAGTGATTTAACATTCCAATCCACTAGAATCCAACAATATTATCAAGATCAATGTTACAATACAACTTATCCACAAAGGTTCAGCCCTCAGACCCAAGAACCTCTCAAATAAACTCTTAGAAATACGATTACACAAAATAACCAAATGTTACTGCCCACATAAGAAGAGAAACACATACCAAGCCTTAATCAAATACTAGATCTCACTAAGAATTATCTAAATTACAAGATTACAGGCGAAAACCAGAGGTTTTCGGGGAGACAATAGAGAGAACCAAAAGCAGAGAGAACCCTAAAATAATCTCGAAGAAGTGAGTCGAGTGAGGGAGTCAGGCCAAGATATCAACAATCAGAAGCATCCAACGGTCACAACTTCATACGCGTGTTACAATCTCAGCCTTTGAGATAAGTGTGATTTGAGCTGCCGAGTTGCATTCTAATGGGCTGGACAACTTACAGAATTAAGGGTTGCATCACAGGGCCTGAAGAAAGGTAAGGTATTGGGCTGCTTCAATTGGGCCAAGATACAAGGATCCCTTTTAACAGTAGCAGTACTTTAAACTACAAAAAACGAGAACCAGCAATTTATCTCTTACTATTTTTATGAAGAAGGAATAATGCAGATTATATTTAGTATATGCAGGGGAAAATGACAACGGATGAAAGATGATTGGTGATAGTTAAAATTGCGCAAATTTAAGGCATCGTGCCAAGTAATAGAGTGTGAGGAAAGTGTCCTTCCAATGATGACTAAGTACTTAATTCGATTTCAATTAATACTAACTCTGATCGAACAACTATGAGCTTGTATGATTTGGATAATTTTGCTCGCTAATGATGATATTGTTGCTATATTTATGTGCTTGTATGTTTTGAAGCTTATTCTTGTTGAATTTGAACATAATAGTAATTTTTAATCACCTTATATCTTCGAAGTGGTTATTTGAATAGAATACGTTAAAAAAATATCAATGTAGATTGTTCAAAACCTGAACCATATAAAACAATTCAAAGATCATTTGAAATGATAGTTTGGGGGTGATTAGACCATTGTTATAAGCTACATAGATAGGTATTTTGACTAACTAGTGGAACTTAGGTAGAAATTATAAATGAGAAATCTAGTCTCAATTATTTGCTCCAAAAAATGCATTACACTAGTCATGGAATAATGAGGTAAAAGTGTAGATAGACTCGGCATTCATTTGGTAACTATAATAAATAAAAAAATGTTATTGAGCAGTGCTACGTAACCTACCCTAGAGTGGAGAGAAGAAATAGTAGGAAGAAGCGGGCTTTCATTGATACCATCAACGACCGAGCGAAATACATATCTATAAGTGAGCTAAAAATTAGAAATATCAAAAGAAAAAGAGTGGAAAAAAGTCACGTAGAAGAAGAAGAAAAAAATGTATATTTATACTTGTGTAGGTGATCTTATAAGCAGTTACAAAAGTAAAAGTGTTGCACTTTCGGACTAAGCCTTAAAACAATTAACTTGGGAACTTGAATTTTTAATGAGGGTTATTAGCATAGGTGAAGTTTGGAGATGGGAATGGAGGCATTCCAGCCCAACATACACTGATGAATGGGTCGAGAGAGATGGGGGGCGAGTGGGACACAGGAAGTATGGTGAACAGTCGAGTGGCTATTGAACCATTCAATCGGCTAATTAGCATAGGTGAAGTTTGGAAGTTGAGACACTACAAAATTCTAGGAAGAATCATCACTAATCGATGTACTGACTTCCATTGATTAAACACAACCAAACTTGAGAGGGAAGATTTCTAGCTCTGAGTACCACACTAATTTCTCCGAATTTTCAAGCTCTCAATCCTATTTGCCAGGCTTTGTAACGGAGGATCGGGACCTGGCCGGGTTCTTGGGCTCTAACATTACTATTGATGCTGAAGTTGGGTGAAGCATTTAGTAGATTGGCGAAGAGAACGAGAATAATAATGGGAGTGGTTGTTCAATAAGAGACATCAGCCACCGATGTGCCATTTTTCTGTGAGCACAAAGGGCGTTTTCGAGGCCGCAGTTGAGTACTCGAAGACCATGGGTTATAATTTCATAGCGCCCGAGCATGTTAGCGTTCAATTGTTTACTGTCGATGATGGCAGTGCTGTATTTGTTGAAAACAATTAAAATATACAGTTGATTTTTATTAGATGAGTTTTTGAACAATATCTTGGAGCAAAAATATTATGTATGAACTGCACATTATTTTCTCTACATAGTTCATGCACCCCCTTTCCCACTAAAAGTTTGATTGGTGTTTATTTTCAAGTTAGACTTGGTGTTTTATGTGTTTTAATGCTTTTATTTATGTGAAATAACTAGACTGATTTTCAGAAAGGAGTATGGGGATATCTCACGTCCTTCAGTCAATTACTTAGAGCCTGGAGAACCTGAAGAAACTAAAATGGCATGTTTTAACATTTAGCCTGGACTGACTGGCTACTTTGAAGGATTGTAAAACAAACTTGAACCCTTGAGAAATTGCCATTTTGTCTACCAAAAGTAGATGAGCCATCTATAATCTAAGACGCATGAGTCTACTAGGAAAATATTACCCATGTGATATCACTGCAGCCTAGAGTCTGCTTTAAAGACATACTCATTGCTCATTTGCTTGCTATCTCATCTATATCAAGTGTATTTTCCTATCCAAGGAACATGCTTCTTGAGTTTTTGGCCAAGTGTAATTTTATAATTTATTTTATAAAAAACATCAACACTTAACAAATAAGAGATTGGGTGTTAAACAAATTTTAATCTCGAACTAGGGAGTTGGATAAATTTTACCATATTTTGGTTACATTTTTCCTTTAGGGTGCGTTTGATTGCAAAGGTGGAAAATGGGTGGAAAGAAAATGATTTGCAGGGAAAATAATTACCTAGAAAATGTTTTGCAGGGAAAATGATTTCAAGTGTGTTTGATTGGTATAATTTTCCACCTGGAAAATTTTTAAATTTTGTGTCCGTTTGACTTCGTTTTTTATGAAAATTGTCCATTAAATTAACAATTTTTTCTACCATTGGTTATAAAATTTGTTTCCATTATCAAAAAGTAAAAAAAAAAATGAAAAAATAATTTTTTTCCTAAAAAATCATTTTTTTAATCAAAGTTTAGTGTTCGTTTGACTTTATTTTATATGAAAATTGTCCATTAAAGTGAATATTTTTTTTTACAATTGGTTATCAAATTTGTTTCCATTGACAAAAAAAAAGGAAAAAAAAAAAAAACAGCAAACAGGGAAAAGGATTTCCCACCTAAAAGGTGGGAAAAGAATTTTCCCAAAAACAAGGCATTTGGGCACGTGAGAGAGGAGCCAAGAAAATGATTCTCCTAGAAAATTTTGACCATCAAACAATCTAAAACCAATAAAATGGAATTCTTTTTTCAAGTTCCATAGAAAATTTGACATTTCAAACATGCCCTTAGTTTCTTTTTGCACGACGTATGGACTTAGGAAAATGTGAGACCTTGTCCCACTTGGTATTTTTTAATTTGTTCTCTTGAGTTTTCGATTTACATATATTCTTCTGTGATGCATAAGGATAGTGTATCGCATCTTAGCTTATATGTTGATAGTGTGTTTTTAAAGATGGATTAAATTATGGAAATTATTGATAATTCAATAGTTGGCTGGTTAATGAAAGTTGTCAGTGTGTTAAATTTTATTTTGCAATCTAACAATCTCAAGAAGAAACTGTCGTTAGTCAACAGTAAATATTGTCTATCCTGTTTTTCTAGGTGGAAATGGCATTTTTATATATCTCACTTGCATCTTACTTTTATCTTGCCTTGTTATCTAACAATCTCAAGAACAAACTTACGGAATGAGCAATGTACAGCTGAGGTGCCATTAGGACTCTCGTACATTATGAAAATCCGTATTTTATATCCTTAGCTCAAATATAGTACCCGATTGTGCAGGAATCACCAATGGATTTGATGGTAACGAATAGAACCTATCTTCAAATGAGCAAATTGCTGAGAAGAAAAATAAAGAGGCGGGTAGGGCTGTTTTACTCACTGCTTAGGATTTGTGGTAATTCTTTTTTTTTTTTTTGGTAAATGTATCGGATTTTTAGGTGTTTCAAAATTTTGGATCTAGATTTTGTTTTGATATTGTTACGTTTTGGAGTTCAATTAAGAACAATTATTGGAGTTCTCATTTTGGGTTCGATTTATGTAAATCGTTGTACAAATAAAATTTTTTTATTTTTAAAAAATGTAAAATGATATATGGCAACGTTTCAAAAAATATTGCAAAAAATAAGGATATAAGCATCGACAACAGACAAAAAGGTTGTAAAAATGTTATTAGCAACATTAATAAAATGTTACAAAAAAGTTATTAGCAACGCTTAAAAAACATTACAAAAAGATTATTGGCAACGCTAAAAAACGTTGCAAAAAATTATTCACAATGCTCAAAAAATGTTGTCATATCTTTATATTCCACGGCAACATCAAGGTTTGCGACATACGTCAGAATGTTACAAAATGTTATTTTTGTTGTAGTGTTAAGTTGTGGTTGGTTCATAATAAGTTGTTGTCGATTTTTATATCTCGTAAGTGAAAGGATCGTAACAAGTAATATAATGGACCAATAATTTCGGATATCGTTCTCATGAGAACTATTATCTAACAATTGGTTAAATTATTCCCAACTTTAATTTGATCAAAAAAATAATAAAGTTTGTGATCGTAGTCTAAATTATTCTAATTAAATTAAATTATCTAGCCTACATAATTTATCAAAATTGGGTTTTAAAAGTATGAATGTTTTTGCTAGAATTTACAATTTTACCTATGGATCCCCTCTAATTCGCCAATCAATATTCATTACTATTGTAGTGTTCAATCGAATTCTTTAAAAGTATTCTATTTACCCCTTTCAAGTTCTCATTGGGTCCATTTAACTAATTCAATTCAATATCTCTATATGAATTAATGTTAGTTAAATGAAATATTAGTTCTAATAATTCATGTAATAACCACTACAATTAGTATATGTATCTTTATACTTTATACTAAATTATCAAATTTTACCATGTGGTCTAAATCTAAAATTCACATCTCAATTCGTAATTGATTCAAAATCATTGAATAATTAGTCAAAGAATTCAAAGCATTAAATTTATGAATAAAATCAACACATGCATTTAAAAAATTATAATCTTGACTAAAAGAAATAAATGGTCACACAAAGATTACATTGTTTGCCCTAATTATGAATTTAGCCACTCATAGTAATGAAAGAAAAAAAAAAGTATAAAATTCACAAATGGGCTTTGAAATCTTGATCATGGAAAGAATTGGATCTTTCACCACGAATCTTCTTCAACATCAAAAGTCTTCAAACCCCACCTTTTACTCTTTGATCTTGATGATTATATGTTTTTCTCAACCAAATTGTGTGGAACTTTATTCAAAAGTGCCTCATTTCTTTTATTTATACTTGTCCTCTAATGTTTCCTGAATTTGGAGTCTTTCTCGACTTTTAACGGGTCCAAACTGTGCAACTCTAAAATAGGGGGCACGTTGCCTAAGCGCTTGAGAGCAGTGCCTAAGAGCCATAATATAAATATGGGTGGAGCCCAGCTGCTATCATGCCCCTCTGTTCCAAAATTGCTTCTTCTGGCTAATTGCAGTTCATGGGCGGTTCCGACGCTTGGGCACTGACTTGTTCCAAACTTAGGGTCTTTTTCAATATTTTTGTCATAACTTTCAGTTACGATATCCGATTAAGACAATTTAAAATGCATTGGAAAGATAACTCAACGTGCTACACCTTTTCTAATATTTTCCAATTCGATCATTTTCTATGTCAAAAATAGGTCTCAATCTCTAACTAAAAAACTGGAACATACTTGTGCAATTGAAAATTGATTTGTGAAAATATTTTGATCATATTTCAATTATTTGACTTCTAATTAACCCTTAGCATTCTAGAATCATCTCGAGGTTCGACACGACTTTTGAGTGTATACACTTTAGTGCCCAAATTTTGTCTTACCATTTTTTGCTTCTTTATTTCAATTCCACTTCCTTTTATCGAGTTTCACTTAATGAACGAAATATAAATTATATTAGGCTATAATTGTTCGAAAGAACTATTAAATATCTATATTTTTAAATCTAAATAAGTTTATAAAATACACTTATCATAGATTAAGAACTTTGCAAAAATTAGCATTTGGACAATAGATGTTAAGAATAACATGTATGAAATATGTAATCACGTAGATAATCGTGAGATTTAATTTATTACTTTACATATCGATTCGGAATAGGAATATGAACGGGTTGTTCTTAGAATATGTTTGGCTTACCTCATAAAAAATAGTTAGATAAAATTGGATGATCGATGGTGAAGATATATAAATCACACTAAATTACGTAGGTGGAGAATTAGAAATAGGATAAAAATAAGTAGATTTGAAATTCGAATACATATTTCGCGTTTTTAGCTAAAAACAAACTTAGATTATTAATAGAACAACTTAGATAAACAAAATCATATCTTTGGTTACTTTATATTCGACTTTGGTAACGGTTTAGTATAATCCAATTTAAAATATATTACTTGTGGGACAATACTCTTTATTATTAAACTACTACTTGTCAATGATCCAACACGCTTGCAAAATTTTATCGAACAAGTTTTTGGCACTGTTATCGAGGAATAAAATTTTCATTTGAAGTCTTTTTTTTTTTTACTACTCACCACAATCGTGATCACTCTTGTTTGGTGTTGTTTCTAGATACTATCCAGTAGTTTATTCATGATCTAACGATGGCGAAGTAGTAAAACTTTTGCAATGATTAAATTCAACATGGATAATGAAAATATGCTTGGAGGAGATGACACTTTGTACTGGACATTGCTTGTATTTTACTCAAGTCAAATTTTCTCTTGTTTAGACAGTATTCAAGATATTGGAAACAAGAACTTGACAAATTTGATGAGGTTTCATGCTTGTAGAAGATTATATACCTACCGATTGGGATGAGTACATCATGCTTGTAGGAGATCATCCTCCCCTATTGAAGGAAAAGATACTTGAAAAATATTATAATTAATTTGTCAAGGTGAATGAAAGCAAAGTGCTTGTAGGAGATGCCATAAACCATCTCCAGATATTGAGACAAATTTAAAAGATAGGTATATAATCCACTTGCAAAAGTTGAGAGGAATAACTCGTCATTGTCCATGGATTTGGATTATGAATCGACCATTTAACTCGATGAGCTATTAACTATTGAAAGTGAGCATAAAGAACATGCCAAATTACAGAAGAACCAAACGAAGAAGTAATAATTAATGAAGATGGAATTAACACATCTTTCTCTGACTTCATTGATTACCCAACAATTGACTTTGTGAGTAAGCCCTACTATGAAGAGGTGGAAGTCTACATAGTTGAATTTCAATCTAATGGAATAAGTCATATTATATTTAAAGGGGTTGATGATGAACCTTATTATTGCTTATTTTTAATTCGAAGGCTAAACAATTTATTTAATTTGTGGTCTTGATGGATCTTGTATACTTTGTTACATTATTTAAATGATTTGTGTACCATTTAGATAGTTATTTTTGTTATAATTCTGGGAGGTTCATAATATGTTTACATATTAATAAGTGGATTCCAAATTCAAACATATATTTCTCATATTTAGGTAAAAACAAAAATAAAAATATTTAGTAGGATAACTTAAATAAACAAACAAGTCGTCTATTTTGTTACTTTATACTCAAGTTTGATAACAGGTTAATATAATTCAATTTAATGTTGTTTTCTAGTGGGAAGATACTCTTTCTCATATAACTATTACTTATCAATAATCTCATACACTTAGGGGATTTCACTGAGCATTTTTCTTATTCCCATTCAGGGCGGAACAAAGACAAGCATGGAATGGAATCAAGATATTTTACCAACTTATCTACGTGATTACTATTATCTACATTGCAAGGAAATCAAGAATGCTTATATACACAAAATATCATACATATTAGCGTTTGGACTTTGTACCATACAAAGTCATAGATTTATTATTTCGCCTCTTAGAGTAAACCAACCATTTATTCCTTCCCAATTGTTCAACTACACAGTTTTTGTCGTGTGCATATATAAATTGCATACATTATATCGTTTTTATATTTATATAACTCATTACTACCTAATTGTTCAACTATGTAACGTTGCTATATGACATGAGTTGAAAATGGAGTATATAACAAGACAAGAATACAAAACTCTTTAACAAATAAAAAAACAAAACATTACTTATTTATCTATGCTAAGCCAAACATGCACATGAGAGTAGTACAAAACGTTGGCTGCTGAATACTAAATTACCAATATTTTATAAAAACCCTCCTCACACCAATGTATTTCCCCATATTTTTCTTGATTTAATGGGTAAGAAGACAATCTTAAGTTATGCGCCCCCAAGAACTCAAGAAATGTCATACTTTGATCACATTCAGCAATGCCACGAAGAGGCCCTTTTTATGCTTGGTTTTATACCTTTATAAACACTTTTTCTTTTATAATTAATTTCACTCGTTTTATATATTCTTTTTAATTTTTAGAAGTCCCATAAATTGTGTTAATAACAGCCTGTATACTTTACTATGTTGTTTCTGTTGCGCCGAGACTTGTGAATGCTGCTTGGATTGCTGCTGCTACAGCCGTTGTCCTTAATGCATGTCTGATACACAGTGGCGGATCCAGAATTTTGAGTGAGCACGGACGATCTTTGACTATCAATCGTAATAAAATATTAAAAATTAAATATAATAATTATTTTGCTAAAACTAAACATATATAATTTTATTATACACATGAACAATGTTCACCAAATGATAGTGGTCAGGTTTTCTATAAATCAAAGAAAGAATATAGATTCAAATCTTTACAATTGCATTAAAACCACTAAAATAAAATATATATTATTATTTAATTTCGAAATTCAACAATTGTCACGATAATCAAGTATTCAATAATCTTAAAGGGGTTGTTGGGAATTTACTTAATCATGCGCAGCGGAAATAAAACAATTTTCAATTCCCAAACGAGGATCTGCAATGTGTTTAGATAGAAACTGTGATGAGAATGATACATTTGATGAATTCCACAAACTCTTTTGCTTTTTCTTGAACTCCAATGATCACGATCTGCAATCCAAGCTGTCCGATTGTCCAGCCTCCAATGGTGATCCACACAGAGAATAAGAATGACGGCTAGGGTTTTCTTTTCTTGTGCTATCAAGAATAATGAAAATTCTCTACAGTTTTTCAAACCCTAGTAGTCTATTAATATAAGTCCAGATGGACTCGGCCCATCTATTAAACTTAACCCGGTCCAAGATTTAATTAATCAAATTAATTAAATCTGGTCCATGAATTAATTAATCCAATTAATTAATTCGAGCCTATTAATAAACAACCCAATTAATTAATTATCCAACATTTGTTAATTAATTAATTGGTAAATCTCATTCTTCTGATTCTCTTCTGTGTGTGACCCATTAGGTTTCGATCACGATGCCGAACGACGTGAATTATTATTTTGATCTAATCAATAAATTAAAACGCCCCTTTTATTTTATCACTAATTCATTTTCGTTGTCCCAGATTGACATCTAGCAATGTATCAGGGCAATACATGTGACGGGAAATATCACGTAGCATGACAAAACCAAACTTGTTCGTTTACCGTGAAACTATAATCCTTTCGTCAATATGATCCGATCAATTATGAGATATGGATATGTGTCAATCTCAATTATCGATCATATCTTTTATCCCACTGTTAAGTCAATGTACGTCGAAAACTCTTTTCCGACTTATGAGTTCACCTTGGCCAAGGATTTCATTATCAACTTAACTGGATAAAATGTAGATCATAATCTCTTACTATCTAAGAGTGACGAATCCTCTATTGATCATTCACAACCTTCATATGATTCTTGACATACCCGAACGATGCTGTATTAGCGACTCTTGACATAGCAACATCCAACATCACCAAAGTATGACTGCCCTCATATAAGGTACTATGGTGACCTCAAGTCAAAGGACCAATTCCATTACCGAACGTTAGAGATTAACCACTAACACTTAGATAGTTATCCATGTGAAATCTCTCAGCGGGTCTCCAATGTTTTGTTATATAACAAAACATCCACGTGTTCGTTCAAGTGTCACCACACTTTAGCTTGTGAGATCAGCTACTTACTTCACAAGTAAGAATGCCACACGCGATAGTCTATCCGTAATAACGATATCCGTATCTCGTTATTACCTCGGCCACGGACGATTTAAGATTCAGTCATATGTAATTGTATCTCACAATCACAACTCCTTGTGATTAACAAATCACCAAGACTTAAATCTACGGATTCTATTATTTAATTTATTAGAATATTAATTCAATTAAATAATAGATATTGCCATACATATGCATTGATTATATATATTCAAAGTGTTTATGTCCAAAGTTGATTGGACCTAGGACATAACACTTACAAACTCCCACTTGCACTAGATCCAATTCACTTATGTATCTTATATCATAAGAGTCTACATGACGATCATGTTCATGCTGCGACACTCTTTGTCAGTGGATCTGCAATTTAATAACTTGTGGGAATTCGTTCTTTATTTACGTCATTTCATTGTATTATCTTTCTAATGAAATAACACTGCCTTAACATATGTTTGGATCATTGATGAGACCTTAGTTCCTTCGCTTGCACGATGGCTCCATTGTTATCATAATACATAAGCGTGTGATCAACAATGTTAGGAACTACTCTAAGTTCAGCAATGAACTTCCCCATCCAGACCACAACTTTTGTTGCTTTGTAAAGCAATGATGTATAAGGCTTCCATTATTGAATCAATGGTTATTTGGAACATTTCCAACACACCGCTTAAGAGTAAACCAATATCCTATTTGAGATGTGCTATTATTCCAGTCTGACTAGAAGTTAGCATCATTCTATCCATGAACTCTCAGTTCATTTTCTCCATATAAAATCTTCTCGAGATTTTATCTGTATAGATTGGGATGAGTTAAGCAATCTTCTAGATCTATCTCTATAGATCAACTTGCTTCTCCCACATCCATCACGGAGAAATTATTTGACAACCATAATTTCAACAATTGAAATATAGAGACGTCGTTTCCTATAATATGTCTCATACATATAATATCAGGAATGCGACAATGCTCCCACTATCTTCTTGTAAACGCACATTTCGTCTTCAATTTTTGATAAAATCAAAAATTTTGACTTTTTGCATCAAATCGAAGATTCCAGCTCCAAGAGGCTTGTTTCAATCCATATTGACATTTTCTTGTAAACTCTTTTACAACCTATGGGTTCTAATCCATTAGGCAAGTCGACCAAGGTCAAACCTCAGTTACATACAACAAGTCCATCTCTTTAAGTCAACACTTGACTTTATTTCTATGTAATTAGTAGGTTCATTATCCTTGATTAGTAATCATGGATTCGTACCTTCTAGGAGGTCAAATGATCCTACAAGATTTACATTGAGTTAACGTGTCCTCAGAAGTCTCCACTTTCTGATCAAGAGTATGCCCATCAACTGGTGTGGGATAAGACTCAGGTTCATCTATTCGGTCAATTATATCCGTGGACTCTTGAACTGTTTCAAGATTTATTCTACTCCCACTGTCTCTCTTAGAGTAAACACTTTCTCTAAGAGTATGACATGTCTTGAGATGAACATCTTCTTCTCAACGAGATTATAGAATTGATATCCAATTATCTCTTGGATATCCACAAATATATAATTATCGGATTTAGTCGCAAACTTATCCGATTCAGTGCGCTTCACATAAGCGTCACAGCCCATACGTTCATATGACATATGCTGGGCCATTCCATAACTCGTATGGAGTTTTTGTCAACCGATTTAGATGGGACACGATTTAGTGTGCAGCACGTGGCAATCAGTGCATGATCTCAAAACGATTTTTGAATGCTTGCATGGCTTGTTCTCAATTGCACTATATCTAGTAGTGTATTATTCCTCACTTCAGATGCACCATTATGTTGCAATGTATGTGGAGGAATCCACTGCATGAGAATCTAATTCTCTTTTAGATAATCTAAAATTCTCCATTTTAGATATTCTTTACCTCGAACAAGTCTTAGTGTAAGAATATATTTACCTATTTGTTTATCAACTTTTAGTTTGAATCCCTTGAACATTTCAAGAGATTCATGCTTGAATTTCATCAAATATACATGATCATTTCTGAAATGATCATTAGTAAATGATATGAGATAAGATAAACTTCACCTGACATTAATTGATATGGATCTACATACATCACTATGTATTAGACCTAATAATTGTGCAGATCATTTTCCTTTTCAAGTAAAAGGAGATTTGGTCACTGTGTCTTACAGACATGATTCGCATTTGTCAAATGATTCAAAATTATTTGACCCAAATATACATCTCCATGTAAGTTTGGAATTGCATTCTCATTTATGTGACCAAATCTGCAATGTCAGATATAGGTGTTATTCAGATTATCATTTTTATGCCTTTTCAATTTCTATACTCATTATAGAACACTCAACATTTAGAATATAAATGTCATTTTGTAATTTACCATAACCATTAAGATCTTATCAAGATAAAAAAGAACAACAATTGTCCTTAACATTAGAATAATTCATGTCAAAACATGAAATTTATTTAATACTCTTGGTAATGGTGAGAACAAAATTAACATTTCTCTAATTCTAATATCGAGCCTAAAGGCAATTGCGAGAAATATGCTTCTACAGGCAATACAGCAACTTTTACTCATTTTCAACGTGTAGGTCAACTTCTCCTTTCTGCAGCGATCTACTTTTATTTAGTTTCTGCATATTTATACAAATATGAGATCTATATCTAGTATTTAATACCCATGAAACTAATGAAGTAGATTTAAGCCTTGCAATTTCATTTCTAATGACCCATCATTCAAAATGATAATAAGGATCATCAGATTTGGTATTGTCCTTATTCGCTTTAACTGTCTTAGTCATCTTGGTTGCTTTCCCAAAGCATCCTTTAGACTTCCTTAGAGGAATCTATGACTAAGATTTGTCCACTACAAACACAGATGTTGGACTTAACAGTTTTAAGCATGTTCAGCAACTCAATGAGCGTGCTTCGAGTTTATTCATATTAAATTCATAATTAGTTATGAATAACTCTCTGACAGAGATTGCAGAACCAAGTCTATACTTAGTTCATTGTTCATGACTGAACGCAATTAAGACAACTTCTCAAAGTAGTCTGCATCTTCAGCACACGAGCACCGACTGAAGATTCTTCTGCCATTATGTACCGGTATAGTTGTTGGGTAATATCATATATTTTCTCGTATGATTGTTCATCATTCAACACATTAAGATGAAAATTCATGTGTTAACATCTATACTCTTATGTTGCTCTGTAACTCAAGTGACATAGTCACAAACATCACATATGTTGTAGTACTATCGTCATCACTGTGTTTATTATAGCAGTCACCTCTTCTTTTATCGAGTCATCAACAGGTGTCTCTAGAAAGGACTACTCAAGGACACAACCAATTTTTCATGCCTGAGAACAATTCTCAGATTGCGGCGTCAATCAAGAAAATTTGCTTTGGTTGTTGGCATACAATATGCCTCTCAAATTTATGTGGTTACTCATGATTCAATAAATGTAAACGACGAAAAGTAAAGAAATAATATATATAATGCATGAATTAATTTAATATGGTCTTTAATTAAATTAATTTTGCTCCCACTGTTTAACTCAAAATTTATGACCCTCTTACATAAATTTATGGAATCCGTACTTGATTCCCAGTGGGCTGGGATCCTATTTGTTATATTAAAACCTTGAGTGTACTCAACAAACCCTAATAAAACATTTGGGTAGATACTATTATCAATTGTATCTCCATACAACTCTCAGATCATTAAGCCGACAACTCTTTGTCTTCACACATCTTATGTGTTAGCTTAACATGCCTCTAAGATTTATCTCCTTGAGTGTACTCAACAAGAGATAAATATTAGTTAAGTCAAACCCATCATTCAGAAATATCTAATATTTCATAGTGTCAAACATATCCCTAATGGACCAGCCTTGAGTGTACTCAACAAGCTAAGATCGATTTAGGACTCTCGTTTTTCACTATAATGAAGGAAGGCGAATATAAATATGACTTAATATTTTAACATGCCTCTAAAATTTATCTTCTTGAGTGTACTCAACAAAAGATAAATATTAGTTAAGTCAAACCCATCATTCAGAAATATCTAATATTTCATAGTGTCAAACATATCCCTAATGGACCAGCCTTGAGTGTACTCAACAAGCTAAGATCGATTTAGGACTCTCGTTTTTCACTATAATGATGGAAGGCAAATAACAAATTGACTTAATCCCTTTTAACGAGGGTTTTTCATGCAAAAGGTCTCATCGTAATAATTATATATATTTTATTATACATCTAACATGTAAATAAACATACATATAATAGTGTGGACGATTATGGACTTATACTATCTAATCTTCCCGAGCCATAAGGAAGACTAGTCGGTCAGTTCCTAGGGGGTATAGCATTGATTCATACAATGCTCCATCTCTATGGTCTCCTCCTCTTCTTGTATCTCCAATTAGTCCAGCTGCAACTTGTATCCTATACTAGTTGGCACGCAGGCCTAAATAATATTGGACACGCAGGCCCATAATAATAACAACGGACTCGCAGGTCCAAAATAAATAAGAGCTCGCAGGCCCATGAAACAACAAGAATAAAACTAACCATTCAACACATCCACATGGTCGAGTCCATAATCATCCACTAATAAAACATTCATCATATAAATGCATTCCTATAATATCTAATATTATATGCAAACATGTTTCAAATTTCTAGCAATTAAAGTCGTCTAAACTAATTTAGACAAATGGATCGGAACAATTAAATAATTAATTAATCAAATTAATTAATTAATTTAATTAGCGGACTTATTTAATTAAAATCAAATTTCAATTAAATATCAAATTAGAGTCCAACTCTAATTCTACAAATATAAGGCGGGACTATTTAATTAAAATCAAATTTTAATTAAATACCAAATTAGAGTCCAACTCTAATTCCAATAAAATTTTAGGGCAAAACAATTTAATTAAAATCAAATTTGAATTAAATGTCAAATTAAAATTCAACTCTAATTATAATCAAATTAATAGGGTTGAATTTAATTAAAATCAAATTTTAATTAAATACAAAATAAGAGTCAAACTCTAATTCCAAGATATTAGGGGTGAACTTATTTAATTAAAATCAAATCTTAATTAAATACCAAATTAGAGTCAAACTCTAATTTCAAGAAAAATTTATGGTGAAACAATTTAATTAAAATCAAATTTCAATTAAATGTCATATTAGAGTCCAACTCTAATTTCAACAACATACTAGGGTGGATAATTTAATTAAAATCAAATTTTAATTAAATATTAAATTAAAATCTAACTCTAATTTAAAATGAATTAACATTTTAATTTAGGATAAAACTCCTAAATAAAATAAAATTCAATTTAGGGTCAAAGTTTAATATTTAAGTTAAAATCCAATTTTAACGAAAATATAAAATTCGTTAATTTTTAAATAAAATTTTAAACGGGTCAATTTTGAAATTTTAGATCAAACCCATTTGAAATACAAGTTTAAAACCATTTTAATATTTAAATTCAAAAATCATTTCAAATTTAAATTCAAAACTTATTTTTGAAAATTGCAAAGTTGACCCCGGTTTAAAATTACAAACAGAGCCTCTAAATTTCATAAATAGCAGAATAGGCCATTTTCAAATAATTGCAAACTTGACCCCTTTTTCCATTATTGCAGACGGGGGCCTGAAATTTCAAAAATTTCACAAGAGGCCCCCGCCTCCACCTCTCATTCACCGTCTGAAAACCCTAACACCTTGGCGGCGCCGGCAAAACTCCGACGTCAAGGCGTCAAATGCAGTGTCGGCTGTCGACAATGGCGACATCGCCGAAGCATTGACGGCGCAGTGCGTGTCTTTGCGTAGCAAAGACGCAGCGACCTCCTATTCTTTGCTACTTTAGCAGCAGCCCGCGATGAAACGGCCATGGGCGCCGCCGTGGGTAGCGGCGCCGGTCGCCACGAGCAACGAAACAGCCCTCAGCGGCTGCCGCCTCGCCGGCGGCGTTATTGCTGCCGGCAACTTCAGATCCAACTTTAAATTTTTTTTTTTTTTTTAAATCAAAATTAATTTTCGTTTCCAAATCAAATTTAGAATCAGAAATTAATTTTCTTTAAAAGCTAGAAACGAGAAAAATAATAACAATCAACTTTTGATTGTTATATGATGAAAAACAATTTCTAACAAACACAAAGTAGGCTCTGATACCACTGTTGGGAATTTACTTAATCATGCGCAACGGAAATAAAACAATTTTCAATTCCCAAACGAGGATCTGCAATGTGTTTAGATAGAAACTGTGATGAGAATGATACCTTTGATGAATTCCACAAACTCTTTTGGTTTTTCTTGAACTCCAATGATCACGATCTGCAATCCAAGCTGTTCGATTGTTCAGCCTCCAATGGTGATCCACACAGAGAATAAGAACGACGGCTAGGGTTTTCTTTTCTTGTGCTATCAAGAATAATGAAAATTCTCTACAGTTTTTCAAACCCTAGTAGTCTATTAATATAAGTCCAGATGGACTCGACCCATCTATTAAACTTAACCCGGTCCAAGATTTAATTAATCAAATTAATTAAATCTGGTCCATGAATTAATTAATCCAATTAATTAATTCGAGCCTATTAATAAACAACCCAATTAATTAATTATCCAACACTTGTTAATTAATTAATTGGTAAATCTCATTCTTCTGATTCTCTTCTGTGTGTGACCCATTAGGTTCCGATCACGATACCGAACGACGTGAATTATTATTTTGATCTAATCAATAAATTAAAACGCCCCTTTTATTTTATCACTAATTCATTTTCGTTGTCCCAGATTGACATCTAGCAATGTATCAGGACAATACATGTGACGGGAAATATCACGTAGCATGACAAAACCAAACTTGTTCGTTTACCGTGAAACTATAATCCTTTCGTCAATATGATCCGATCAATTATGAGATATGGATATGTGTCAATCTCAATTATCGATCATATCTTTTATCCCACTGTTAAGTCAATGTACGTCGAAAACTCTTTTCCGACTTATGAGTTCACCTTGGCCAAGGATTTCATTATCAACTTAACTGGATAAAATGTAGATCATAATCTCTTACTATCTAAGAGTGACGAATCCTCTATTGATCATTCACAACCTTCATATGATTCTTGACATACCCGAACGATGCTGTATTAGCGACTCTTGACATAGCAACATCCAACATCACCAAAGTATGACTGCCCTCATATAAGGTACTATGGTGACCTCAAGTCAAAGGACCAATTCCATTACCGAACGTTAGAGATTAACCACTAACACTTAGATAGTTATCCATGTGGAATCTCTCAGCGGGTCTCCAATGTTTTGTTCTATAACAAAACATCCACGTGTTCGTTCAAGTGTCACCACACTTTAGCTTGTGAGATCAGCTACTTACTTCACAAGTAAGAATGCCACACGCGATAGTCTATCCGTAATAACGATATCCGTATCTCGTTATTACCTCGACCACGGACGATTTAAGATTCAGTCATATGTAATTGTATCTCACAATCACAACTCCTTGTGATTAACAAATCACCAAGACTTGAATCTACGGATTCTATTATTTAATTTATTAGAATATTAATTCAACTAAATAATAGATATTGCCATACATATGCATTGATTATATATATTCAAAATGTTTATGTCCAAAGTTGATTGGACAGGGGTCACAAGTTCGAATCTCCTCCCTATAGCATTAGTTTTTGTTGAAAATTGTAAAACTAGAAAAATTATACAATAAATTGATTTGAAAGGAATTCAATCCCTGGATCGCAAATTTGTATATATAACATTTAACCAACTGCGCTACAAACAATGTTTGAAAATAAAATAAATCACCAGATATATAACGTAAATTTTTTATCTACTGTCAAAAAAAAAAAATTGTTCTCGACAAACCCAGTACGGGCGGCTGCCGAGTGCTAGGTCCGACCCTACTGGTACAGAGAGTTGAATAATGTTTTATGATATTTAAGATTGAAAAAGGGCCGGGTCCTACCTGATACTACGTACAAAAAGTGTTAATTAATAATGATAAGACTATTGGATGATTCAATAAATTAGTATGTTTGTTATTGGATTCTTTGCTTGTATTCATCATAAACTTCTATGTTTGGCTAATGTTTATAAATGGTTTATGATCAGTTAAATCATTTTTATCCACACATTTTCTGAAATCCACAAGTACTACCTACTAGGGTTGGACCGAACTGAGCAGTTCTTCATAAGTTAAATACCCGAACGGGTATCTGAATCGAGAATCAATGGGTTTGGGTCAGTTCTCGGTTATGGACCAAGAACCGAACATAAATAATTTTTTTAATTTTTTATATTGAATTAATTAAAATTTTTTAATTTTTATAACTTTTAATTTATATTTTATTTCCTTTATGCAAGTTGCTTGAAATAAAGGAATTATTGATATGGATAACTGATACTTTAATATTGCATCTACTTTTTGATTTTTGTATACATTGAATTAATTTTATTGGACAACTTGTTATTTATATTTTTTAAATTGGGCTACGTTAATTTCTAAAAGTTACAAATAAACATGACATTGGTTGTATTTATGTAGTGTTACTATAAATGTTAAAAATTTTAATTATTGTACGGAACCATACGGAACCGAACCGAACCGAACTAAACCCAAACGGTTCTATAATTATATTTGAACTTAATCAAACTGACCCGACTCATGTCCAGCCCTACTACCTACTTTTCAATCACCTAATTATCTTTATATATTTATAATTTAAACTTTTTATAAACACTTCTAAAAGCATGACACACAGCCACAAGTGGGGAGTGGTGCTCGTATTCTGAAGAATATGAATAAATTAACTTCTTATGCATCACATGAATAACATGCAACAATAAAAAATAATATATAGAACTCTCTCTGGAAACTAGTTTTTTGCTCGTGCAATGCACGAGTTGTGTTATTTTGAAGGTAATGTTAGTGTGTTTAATGTCAAAAATTAATGAGAATATGAGCATTGATTGTATAAAGGATGATGGATAGGTGTACTTGTTAGGGTCTTACATTTTAGACAATGGAAGGAAGTTTCATTCTCATTCATACTATCCCTGTTTATTACAATTTCTGTTGATAACAGAAATGTAAATAATATGTTAAATTGTATTTTAATCAATTACTTTGCCAGCAAAATTTTGTGCAGCATGAAAAGCACCAGAAAGCCATGAAAGGATTTTAGGTAAAAGAAAATAATTTATTTCTTTCATTACTAACCTAATGTGTCATATCTCACACCTTTTAGGGCGTCGCAAGAAAAATGAATTTAGAACTTTTTATGCAAACTTCTCATTGAGTTAATTAAATTCCTTTAAATTTCACTTCTGCTGTGCATCGTAGTTATTACTCGTGTAGCTGGATAAGAGCTCCCCTAAGGCTCCACTCTTCCACATGGAAAATATTGAATAATAATTTGAAGATCATATTTGTGCGAGACGATGATCGTAACATTTTCAACAAATTCCGAGTTATATATTTTGAGAAAGAGCTATGAGTCAGACGCAAAATGTACATATATATACACACACACACAGAGACAGATATATTAAAAGGGCATATATGTTAAATGAAAGAAAAAGAAACAAAATGAAGAAAGAGTAAATGATACTCAGATGAAATAGATGATTAATTGTTTTATAATGTCAAGAGAGGACGAAGTTTCGTAATAAGATGCTATGGTATTGGTTGAATCACAGATGGACAAACCTGTGCTGTATATTGGTAAGAACGTGCAGTTCACATTGGAATGTGTATTAACATGAAATAAACTAAATGGCATTGCAATTATATATTGCTCTATTCATGAAGGTAGCAATACCATCCAACCATTGACACAGATAAGTATTCAACGAATAGGGAAGCTTATACTCCTATACAGAGAAGCCCTTAGACTGCTTAAATTTGCATGTCAATGGTATTATGAAAGGACATATCCACCATGTACAAGGGACACAGGGCTTTAGCGTAATAAATATCTTATACACTATCCCCACATGATGACAATTTTATGGTAGTATAGATTTTAAAAAGAAAATGTTTTGTTAAAAAAGTAGTAATGCCTGATAATTCATGGGAAGTTGAAAATTACTTTCTAAAACAGCTGAAGATAGATTCCATACCTTTTCATTTTTTGTCTGTTGCTAGGTGATGATATTTTAGAGGATAAAATAGTAGGGAGTTATTTTAATTAGACAAGATAATTGAAGGAGGGAAATATAATTTATTTGAAAATAGATTTTTACAAAGTTGATGGAAGAAAGTTTATACAATTGGAAGGAGCTTTTTTTGACTTTTGTTCTTCTGCGTCTAACCAAATGGACCAATTCTCCTATTTATACATGCAAAGAGGAGGTGGAAGCATATTCTAGAGAATTCCTATTTTCTAATTATTTTTATTTTACTTGTTTACCAAGCAAATCTAGAAACTTCATTTTTTTTATTGTGTTTTGCTTGCTCACCAAGAAATTCTAGTGAATTTTAGGTGAATCCAAAATATGCAACAAACTTAATACTCCTCCTTGGTGCATATTTTGGTAACTATAATCATTTCTAGTAGTACTTCGAACTTTGCTTGTAGTAGCTCCTTCGTAAATATATCTGCTAATTGTTCTTCTGTCTTGCAATGTTTGAGTTCTATCTCTTTGTTTGCTTCAGCTTCTCTGATGAAGTGATACTTGATGCCAATGTGTTTAGTTCTATTGTGAAATACGGGATTCTTGGCCATTGCTATTGCAGACTTGCTGTCGCAGTAAATCTCTGTAGCTTCATCTTGTGGCTCTCCCATATCTTCAAGTATGCGCTTGAGGAAGATCTACAAGCTCCCAAGTATCTTTTTTCTCGATCATTTTTATTTCTGCATCCATGGCTTTTCTCCATTCTGGCTCTTTTGAGGCTGCTTCGTAGCTTTCAGGTTCAATGATCATCAAGTTGCAGCTTTGATATATTTCTGGTAATCTTCTTGTTTTTCTTGGTGATGATTCTGGTGAGTCGGCTGGTTCTTCTATAGTTGTTTGCTGTGGAGACTCGGGTTCATTGTTCTCCTCAACATCGCCCTCCTATTTTTGTGGTTGTGTTAGGATGCTGATAGCTTTTCTTTCTACTTGACTAGTCTCCCAGTTGTAAGCAGCATCTTCATCAAACTTAACGTCTCGACTTATAATTAGCTTCTTTGTTCTTAGGTTATAGACTCGATAGCCTTTAGATTGAGTGCTATAACCTAGGAAGATTCCTTTTTCAGTCTTCTTGTAAAGTTTACCTCTTTTTTCTAGTGGAATATGTGTGTAGCATATGCAGCCAAAAACTCTAAGATGCTTTGCTGATGGTTTTCTTCCGCTCCATGCTTCAACTGGTGTTTTGTCTTGCATCGCTTTAGTTGGACATCGATTTAATAAGTAGACTGCAGTGCTTACTGCTTCTGCCCAGAAGGTTTTTGGAAGACCTTTCTCCATTAGCATAGCTCTAGCTATCTCCATTACTGTTCTGTTCTTTCTTTTTGACACGCCATTTTCTCCATTCCTTCATCTTCACAGAACTTGTTGAATTCATTTGATGTATATTCTTTACCTCAGTCGCTTCTGATAGTTTTGATATTACTACCACTTTGTTTTTCAACATAGCTTTTGAACCTTTTAAAAATCTCCAATACTTTGGATTTTTCACGCAAGAAATATACCCATGTCATTCTAGTGTAGATCTCTCATCATTCTGTTTTGCTGAAGGATCTTCAACCCGTGAAAGTGGAAGTGTCCAAATCTCATGTGCCACAGCCATGACCCGTCCACTTGCGCTGTCATTGCCGCATTGTTTGCGTATCTCCATTAGATTGGAAAACATCTGTTCTCCCGCTTTTTAACTTTTTCAATTACAAGAGATTTATCTTTCTTGTCATAGATAGTGCAAGAATCTCCTTCAAAATATAAACTGTATCCTTTCTCCATCATCTGACCTATACTTAGTAGATTTTGATCTATTGTAGGAACCAAGAGAACTTCATTAATGTATCTCTTGTCCTTTTTTGTATCTACAGCAATAGTGTCTTTGCTTGTTGCCTCTATATAATTTCCATTGCCAATTTTTATTTGTGTGCTTATTTTATCAAGACTGCAGAAAATACTTTCATCTTTCGTTATGTGATTACTGCAACCACTGTCTAAATACCATGTATCTAATTTTTCTTCAGATACATCCTTTTTTGAGGCATAAAATAGACTTCCTTCTATATCCTTCTCTTCTGAGAAATTAGCTAGATGATTTTGTTTAAAACGACAAGATTTTTCTTCATGTCCAAATTTTTTACAGTTTCGGCACTGTGATTTTCCTTTAAACCAACAATCCTTCTCCAAATGACTTTTTCTTTTACAAACGCCACATGGAGGATACTTGCCGTTATTAACAATTCATTTTCCTTGAGTTTCTTTATTTTTAGAATTGTCTTTAAATTTTCTCCCACCTTCTTTAGATTTCTGAAACCGCATATTAACTTTAGATTGAAAAGCGTTTTCTATGTCAATTTCATAACGCCTTTCTAATCTTTTTTCATGAGCTTCCAATGAACCCATTAATTCTGCAGCTGTTAATTTATCTATATCTTTAGACTCCTCAATAGCTGCAATAATTGAATCATATTTTTCTGTGCAGGTAATTAAAATTTTTTCAACAACTTTCTTTTCAGGAACATCATCTCCATAAGATCTTAGTTGATTTACTATTCCATCTATTCTTGAATAATAATCTTTTGCGATTTCAGCATCTTTCGTTTTTAGATTTTCAAAATTCCTTCTTAAAGTTTGAAGACGGCAAGTACGCACCTTGTCACTGCCGTAGAACTCCTCCTTCGGCTTATCCCAAGCTTCTTTTGTTGTTTTAGCTCCCATAATTCTTGGAAAATAAGTGTCCGTCAAGCTCATTTGTAGAGCTAGTAGTGCTAGAGAATCTTTTTGTTGATTCTCTTTAAGTTCCTTCTTTTGTGCAGTAGTTAGAGTGGAAATGCCATCTGGGTTAGTATACCCATCGTTGACGACATCCCATAAATTTTGTGCACAAATAGGTATTCATTTTGATAAACCAAAAATCATAGTTATCTCCATTGAATGTTGGAATAGGAATGGATGAACGGAAAGCGTCAGCCATAGTATATGCTTACGCCCAATATCAATCGAACGAAGCTCTGATACCACTGATGATATTTTAGAGGATAAAAATAGTAGGGAGTTATTTTAATTGGACAAGATAATTGAAGGAGGGAAATATAATTTATTTGAAAATAGATTTTTACAAAGTTGATGGAAGAAAGTTTATACAATTGGAAAGAGTTTTTTTTTTTTTACTTTTGTTCTTCTGCGTCTAACCAAATGGACCAACTCTCCTATTTATACATGCAAAGAGGAGGTGGAAGCATATTCTAGAGAATTCCTATTCTAGAGATGCAAAGAGGAGGTGAAAGCATATTCTAGAGAATTCTTATTCTACAGAATTCCTATTTTCTAATTATTTTTATTTTACTCGTTTGCCAAGCAAATCTAGAAACTTCCTTTCTTATTGTGTTTTGCTTGCTCACCAAGAAATTCTAGTGAATTCTAGGTGAATTCAAAATATACAACAAACTTAATACTAGGAGGATCAATCGCCGGTATGTGCATTGGAGTCTTAAGTGATGGTCTACTGGGTGGCAGTGAAGGAATTGTGCGAATTCACAAGGATAGCCTTCTAGTTGGTGTTGAGCGAGCTGGTAGAGCTTCATCCAATAAGTTTTCAGTGACCTGATCAAAATAAATAGAAAGGAAAATAAAAGGAAGCCCCAATATCTCTCAGAACACATCATACAAAAATATAGATTCATTTATAGACATCAGTAGATGAGATGCACACAGTTACATACGTATATTTAGAATTCCATATCTCAACACGAACGTTTTTCCATAATCCTAAGTAAATAAGAAACTTAATCAAAAGACAGTCAAATTTCATTTACATTTCTTGCCTTGCATTATAATTTGCTGAAGGAAAAAAAAAAAGAAAAATCTTGCACTTTTTTTTGTATTGATGCCAAAATATCAACGGGTGAATACAAGCGGCGTGATTAGTATTACAAATATCCACTTCAATACATAGCTTAGAACAAAATGCACTGTTGGAACTTCAAAATCCAGAATTACGAATGAAATCATTGTCGGGAATTTTACTTTTATCTTACAGAAAATCCTCAAAATCATTTCTAAATTTACAGTAACATTAAAAGTAAAAGTAAAATTAAAAATCACCGCATCCGAAGAAGATCTACTGATCTTAGGAGACGGAACCACAGGCCTGTTGCTACTCTTACTGTTATTGTTAACGCCGTTAGTCTTGACAGGCCTGGAGAAGGAAAGAGGAAGAGGAGGATTGAACCGGAGTCCTAACTCGTCGTCATTGTCTCCATCATCGTCGTTGCCGTTGTCGGCGGCAGCATGGGAAGCCATGGCCTGAGCGGCGGCTTTAGTCACAGTTCTGAATTCGCTTATTGTTGGAAATGCCACTGACCCACGAACACCGACCATGATTTCCACGCGTCGGGGACGACGCTCCGGACTCGCTGCTCCACTGCGGGACGCACAACGGATGCTCATCCCTCTTTTTGTCCTAGCGCTTTGTTACAAGTCATAAACCGGAAGCGACACGTGGCACCATATCTCAGGGACCAACCTAATTGAATCAGGGTATGTTTTCCTAGCCTCCGACGTGGATTCCCAGGCATTAACTTGTTCCGAGGCCATTGCTACTAACTAAAGCCACGGTTCGGTGGACATGCACTATCCGAGGCCCCTTTATTGCAGCTAGTGGAGATCCACGTGGAAAGATATAGCAATAATGAAGATCTTTATTTCAATGATTGACGTGACTTTTGTGAAAAGTACATTTGTGTCTTGTCTTGTCAATGTAAGAGCATTTAATGCTTTGTAAGGTTAGGAGAGTCAACTTGATAGTTAGGATTTGATATCTTGACCAAAGAGATGAGGTCACGTGTAACTTGATCCAAAGGCCACCATTATATTTGAAACACTATAAATGCCCCAACCATGTAACACAAAATGGCGAATGAAAATGCTGAATGAAATTCTAACTACTTGGAGCTATATTATTCTATCATTTTATCAGGATATTTCAACTATAAATCTTGTACTTTATCGATTGGTTTCTTATACAATCGTGTTCTAGTTATCTCACCGGAGGCCCAAACGGAGACGTCTCGTGTCGTTGAGCTCCTCCCACGTTCAAATTCTGGAGATATTCTGACTGTCGATCGGCCTAACGTGTTGGATTTGACTTACGTGTACACTAGTGGGCCGGGTATCTGTCGACAACATTTTTTGGAGTCAACAGTTGGAGCTGTCTGTGGGAAACCACACTATAGCCGCAAGCTGCCCTGTGGAAAGGACAAGAGGAAGCCCCTAGAGTTGAAAAATATTCGTGACTCCGAACTTCATCAGGTATGAGCTCAGAAGAGGAAGCCCCACAGGCGAACTAGAGAAACTGATAATAAGGCCCCAGCGTTTCGACGTCGACCATATCACCATCATAGACGAGGTGGTGGAGGTTGGCAGCCTAGCTTACCAGAGAAATGGCTACTATGGCAGCCAATATGAGGAGCATTACCAATCAAAACCTGGCAATACAAGAATTGTTGATGCAGATGCAAGGCCAGGGAGGTCACCCAGTTCCCCCTTATGTGCCCCAGGAGCAATACCAATATGAAGAGGTACAAAGTCAGAGAGCTCATCCTCCTAGGTATAACAGGGGAGGAAGTCCTATTGAAAGAGAAGTGGGAGTTGACATTTCCTCCAACTACGCCTCTGGCTGACCCATCGAGGCCCCGTTTAACATGGAAGGCAACTTTCCTCTAGAATATGAACCAGAACCGAGGCCCCAAAGGTCCGTTAATGTATTTGATCGACTAAGTCCAGCACCTAGGAACAGGCCACAACCCCCACCTCCTGGAAGTTGGCAACCTGAGGAAAGGCAAGAACATGCCCCCCGTGTTGTGTCGCCTCGGAGGAATGAAGCTCCAGCGCCTAGGAACAGGCCACAGCCCCCAACCCCTGAAAATTGGCAACCGGAGGAAAGGCAAGGACGTGCCCCCCATGTTGTACCGCCTAGGCATGAACGCCAAAGGAGGGAAAAGGAGGCTGGCAATCAAGCGGACCCTCTGCACTACCTAGATATGAGGTGAAGCTAATTATAATTCAGATGGTCCACAAAGATCATGTGATTTGGATGACGACGATGACAACCTGCCATTTTCACGAGAGTTGAGAAATGCCCAAGTTCCAAACCACTACGTAATGCCCAAAATACCAAAATATGATGGGAGAGGCGACCCAGCGAAACATTTGAACATCTACAAAACACATATGAGCCTGAGAGGCGCCATCCCAGCTGTGAAGTGCATGGCATTTCACTTAACACTCAGTAGAACAGCTGAAATATCGTATACCAGGCTACCGCCTGGGAGCATTTGTAGTTGGCCAGAGTTCAAAACCACCTTTTTGAAAAGATTTGCTGTGAGCAAGGAAGGAGAGGCCCCCATTCAGTGTCTCCAGGATATAAGGCAACAGCCAGACGAAACCCTAAAGAATTTTTTATCCCGCTTCACAGACGAAATGACATGATGTGTTCAAGTCACGGATCGTGAAGCCCTATCTGCCTTGAGAGGAGGCTTGAGCATGAACACGTTGTTTTGGAGAGATGTACAAAATCAGGATCCAACTACATATGATGCACTATTAGAGATGATGCGACGGGAAATCATCAATGAAGAGCTGATAGACCATAGGAATAGGGCAAGCAGAGGCCTCCAGCCCCAGCAAAGGCAACGTGGTAGAGGTCCAACCTCCCACCTGATGGACCAACAATGGAACCAGCCTAATGCTAAAATTGGCCAAAGCTCAGGTCAAGCACTTGCCGCAGCTACATTGAACGACGTACCAACACTGGCTTATGAGAATGTACCAGCCACCGAAACTCAACCAAACTAGGTAACACATCGGGCCCCCGTAGAGGACGAGGCCGAGGAAGAGGTTCACGCCAAGCAAGACTAATTCCCAAGGATACTGCACGTATCATCACTCTTATCGTAGGGATATAGCCCAATACCCTAGAAACTTAAATCCCAGAAATAACAATCAGGATACTCCTAGACCAAGGAGCAGGCCCCCGCCGAGGTGAGAGCAGCAGCCTAGGTGGGACGACGCCCCTTCCCACCATAGGGAAGTATCTCCTAGAATGGGGAATACGAAAGGCATGGAACCCAAATGAGCATCGACAGAAAAGCCATCGAAATATGGCAGAGGACGCCCCAGTTCATGAGATTGATACAATTTTTGGAGGTCCCTATGTTGGTGGAGAAACCAAAAATTCTCAAAGAAATTATGTTCGAGAGGCGAGGGGTCCTCCACTGACCAGCTACATTGTGGGCAATAGCTCTCGAAGAAACTAGTCACTTCCTATTGTGTTTACGCACGAAAATTCTGAGGGTGTTCACTACCCACATTGTGACGCCCTGGTGGTAAGGGCTATGATAGCCAGAAACGGACTGAGACGAATGTTGGTGGACAATGGTAGTTCGGTGAACATACTATTCGGGTCCGCTTTTGATAAAATGATCTTAGACCATGAGCTAACCCCCACCAACACCCTTTTGTATGGTTTCACTGGGGATAGCATCATTCCGAGGAGAAAGATTACCCTCGCTGTGGAAATGGGAGAGCCTCCTCTATCAACAATGAATTTCATGGAATTCCTGGTAGTTGACAGTAGATCAGCTTACCATGGGGTTTTGGGGAGGCCAGCGTTAAAGGACCTAGGAGCTGTCACCTCTATTTACCACATGTGCATGAAGTTCCTAATTGATCAAGAAGTGGCAACGGTAAGGGAAGATCAGAGAGAAGCCAGTGAATGCTACCTTAACTCTGTAAGGAAAGATGAACCTAGGGACATGAACATAGTGATTAGCATCAATGGCCCGAAGATGCCTACATTTGACGAACTCGATCCCCGAGTAATCGAAACCGACTCCCAAGCAGCTCCCATGGAGAAACTAGAAAATTTTCCTATCGATCCATTGAGTCCCACCAAACTACTACAAGTTGGTCAAAGCCTTGCCCCTAGGTTCAAAGAGGAATTGAAAGAGTTTTTACGCAGGAACTAAGATGTCTTTACTTGGAGGTGTGAGAATATGGTGGGCATTGACCTAGCGGTTAGTTGCCACCATCTGAAAATTGATCCTAAAGTTGCCCCCGCATAGATAGAAGAGACGAGCCCTCAACCTGGAAAGATATGAAGCCTTGAAGGAAGAGGTGCAGAAATTAATCAACAATGGCTTCATCAGAGAGGCCCTCTATCCGAGTTGGATCTCCAATCCGGTCCTGGTGAAGAAACATAACGAGAAGTGGAGGGTGTGCATTGACTTTTCTGATCTTAATAAGGCGTACCCGAAAGACAGTTTCCCACTTCCTAGGATTGATCAGTTGGTGGATTCCACCGCGGGACATGAGTTACTAAGCTTTATGGATACTTATTCAGGCTACAATCAAATTTCCATGTACCCAGGCGATGAGGAACACACCTCTTTCATCACTGACCGAGGCCTCTACTGCTACAAAATGATGCATTTTGGATTAAAGAATGTCGGAGCAACTTACCAGGAACTGGTAAATAAGATGTTTGTTGACTTGCTTGGTAGTACCATGGAAGTTTATGTGGATGACATGCTTGTCAAAAGCCTGAAAGCGGAAGATCATATACCCCCCTCCACAGAGCCTTTAGGATTCTACGGAAATACCAAATGAAGTTGAGTCCCCTCAAGTGTGCACATCGGTAAGTTCCTAGGATACATGGTCAATCAACAAGGCATTGAGGTGAACCCTGAAAAGATCCAAGCGTTGATTGAAATGAAATCCCCCCAGAAGCTAGGGGAAGTGCAGAGTTTGACTAGCCGGGTGGCCGCTCTAGTCGCTTCATTTCGAAGTCCACGGACAAGTGCCTCCCATTCTTCAAAGTATTAAAGAGAGGCCAAAAATTTCAATGGACAGAGGAGTGTGAAGAGGCTTTCCAGGGGTTGAAAAGGCACCTGGGACAGGCCCCTCTCTTGTCAAAGCCCAAGTTCGGAGAAGTACTGCAACTCTACTTACCCGTCTCCCTTGATGCCATAAGTGCTGTGCTTATAAGGGAAGATGGTTCGACCCAGCTGCCAGTTTACTACATTAGCAAGGCATTGTTACCCCCCGAGACGCGTTATCCAGATATGGAAAAATTGGCCCTAGCATTGATCATTGCATCCCGCAAGTTGAGGCCTTACTTCCAAGCTCATACTATTTATGTGTTGACGAACTTTCCTCTTCAACAAGTATTACAAAAACCAGACGCTTCGAGGAGGTTACTAAAGTGGGCAGTGAAATTGAGGGAGTTCGAGGTGCTATTTGAGACCAGAACAGCCATTAAAGGCCAAGACTGGGCAGATTTTGTGGCAGAACTCACCAATGCCCCTGAAGTAGAGGGAGACGCCCCCGTTGACCTCCAACCTGGAACCTATTTGTAGACGGATCAGCTGGGGAAACAGGTTTAGGTACAGGCGTTGTTCTTGTAAGCCCTGAAGGTCACAAGTTAAACAGTGTTATACGGTTCGGCTTTAAAGTAACCAACAATGCAGCGGAATACGAGGCCCTCCTCGTCGACTTAAGGCTAGCTAAGGAAATGCAAGTAAAGAGGCTCCACATCAGCAGCGACTCTCAACTTATTGTGGGACAAGTGAATGACAACTTTGTAGCCCTGGATAAAGCCATGGCCTCCTACCGTAAATTAGTGATGAGCCTACTCCCTTCCTTTGAGAAATTCGAACTATATCAGATCCCACGCTTTGAGAATGCGCATACCGATGCCTTATCTAAACTTGCTAGTAGCAAGGATTTTGAATTATTAACAGTGGTTCCTATTGAGCACCTCCTGAACCATCCACCTCGGCAGAAGTGGTAATGTGGGTGGAAGGAACCCCAACTTGGATGCAGCCTTTTATGTCTTATCTCAAAGATCAATCCTTGCCTGATAACAAGGAAGAGGGTTACCAAATACGAAGGAGGTCTGCCCATTTCATGTTAATGGATGATGTCCTCTACAAACATGGATTCTCTGCACCTCTCCTTCAGTGCGTAGGAAAAGAAGAAGCCAATTATGTGCTCAGGGAAATTCATGAGAGCATTTGTGGCAACCACTCCAGATGACTGGTGTTAGCAAATAAAGCAGTGAGGCAGGGATATTATTGGCCTACCTTGAAGAAAGATGATTTCCAATTTGTTCGCAAATGTGATAAGTGCCAACGTTTCTCCCAAATACAAAGGCAACCCTCACAGGAGCTTACTACAGTGTCCAACCCTTGGCCTTTCAGCAACTGGGGCGTAGACCTCATGGCCCCTAGCCTAAAGGCAGAGGAAGTGCTAACTTTGCCATTGTGGCTATTGACTATTTTACAAAGTGGGTGGAAGCTGAACCCCTGGTAAAGATTACCGAGGCCAAGACCTCCAAATTCTTATGGAAGAATATAATATGCCGGTTTGGCATCCCTCACTCAATTGTCTCTGATAATGGGAAGCAATTTGACAACAAAAAGGTAAGAGATTTATGTGAAGAGTTTGGGATTAAGAAGCATTTCTCTACTCCCCATCATCCCCAGGCTAATGGTCAAGTTGAAGCTGTCAATAAAACCATAAAGCACACCTTGAAGAAGAAGCTCGACACAGCCAAAGGGGCCTGGGTGGATGAATTGCCCCAGGTGTTATGGGCAATATGAACTATGAGTAGAACTCCTACTGGTGAAACCCCTTTCTCCACGACATATGGTGCTGAGGCTATGAGCCCAGTTGAGGTAGGATTGCCATCTCCTCGAAGATTAAACTTCAATGAAATATCAAATGATGAAGCTTAGAAGATGCGAGCTTAATTTCCTTGAAGAAAGGAGGAATGATTCCCAGCAGAAACTAGCAGCCTACCAAAGGAAGATGACCCGGTATTATAACTCAAAAGTGAAAAAGAGGTCCTTCCGGATAAACTACCTGGTGTTCCGCAGGATTTTCCTGTCCTCAAAGGAACCAGGAGTGGGCACTTTAGGACCCAACTGGAAGGGGCCATACCGTATAGAAAAAGAAATTCGGCCTGGTACCTACTTGATCAAAGACATGGACGGTAAAGTTCAACCTCATCCGTGATGTATTATCGATGAATGTAACACTTAGCTGGAAGTTATTTCCCAACTTTTGCAAATAAATAAAAAGAAAGTTCTTTTCCAGCTTTCGCAAGTGAGGAAACGTGGGCGCTTCAGAGGAGAGGATGGAACCTTAAAAGAAGGCCACCTTTGACGAGGCTGAACGTTAAGGGAGAAGCCTTTACTTGGATGAACCATCCACCAAGTAAAGAAGCGTGAGCGCTTCGCAGGAGAGGATGAAACCTTAAAAGAAGGCCACCTCGTCCGAACTTCAAGGCGTACATCACAAGCCTCCTTTTGACGAAGCTGAACGTCAAGGGAGAAGCCTTTACTTGGATGAACCATCCACCAAGTAAAGAAGCGTGGGTGCTTCGAAGGAGATGATTGAACTTTAAAAGAAGGCCACCTCGTTCGAACTCCGAGCCGTACATCACAAGCCTCCATTTGACATGGCTGAACGTCAAGGGAGAAGCCTTTACTTGGATGAACCATCCACCAAGTAAAGAAGCGTGGGCGCTTCGGAGGAGAGGATGGAACCTTAAAAGAAGGCCACCTCGTTCGAAATCTGAGGCGTACATCACAAGCCTCCCTTCGACAAGGTTGAACGTCAAGGGAGAAGTCTCTACTTGGATGAACCATCCACCAAGTGAATAAGCACTAGTAACATCAGAATAAAGACATTCGATAAACTTTAAGAATTCGATTGATTAAGGTAACTTCAGGATAACGACACTTTGAGAAGTTTGAATGTTCAGTTTTATCGTGTTGGATGGATTATTCAGTCTTATCCTATTAGATTGGATATTTAGTCTTATCGTTAAGAGATCAGC
This sequence comes from Fraxinus americana, assembly GCA_035079005.1. Classification (NCBI taxonomy): domain Eukaryota; kingdom Viridiplantae; phylum Streptophyta; class Magnoliopsida; order Lamiales; family Oleaceae; genus Fraxinus; species Fraxinus americana. The sequence goes on along the minus strand of CM068727.1, from coordinate 5,135,080 downwards.
TGATTAAGTTTGACGAAGTTTTAATAGCTTATTGGACTGGTTATTAAGTTTGAACAGTTCATTGCGATATAATATAAATTACAACACAGAGAAAGAAGCAAAGTTCTTCATTCACATCAAACTAAGAAGTTCAAGTTACAGAGGCCACTGGCCTTATAAAGTTTATGAAGTAGGGGGAGCTAGAGCATTGGAGGCAGAAGTTTCGATGGATGGCAACTTAGGCGCTTCTACAGGCTGAGGCCCTTCGGTTGGGGCATCATCAGATTCGAGTTCCACCACTTCGCCTTCCTCCGTCGAAGTCTGAGGAACCTCCTCTTCTATGAATTCTGCTTTCAACCCGGAGATGTCCAACCCCAACTGCATCTCCTCCAGCCTCTCAAAAACCTCTTGATACGCCATCCTGCTCCAATAAATTCCGAAGCAGCAATATTCCTTGGTGAGATGGAAATTGGCGATGTAATTCTTCACCACGATATCCCCGGCTTTGAGCACATCTGCCTCATATTTCTTCACCTCGGAGGCATACCATTTCAACTCCTTATCCATGAACTTATTGGAATCTCTGCATCCAATAAGCTCCAGGTTTGCCTTCTCCAGGGCCTCGACGACGACTTTCTGGTGGCTATCAGATAGCTCCACTTTCTTTGTCAGAGCTACCACCTCACACTGAGATTCGTGTACCTCATTCTTCAAAGCCTCAATCTCAGTGAGGAGGGAATCCCGTTTGGCATCATCAATGTCCCTCTGGATCCTTAGCTCAATGTTTACCTTTTTTTTCTGCTCAAGTTCAGCTTTGACCGTCGCCAGCTCGTCCCGCGAAGCCCTGTTCCTTGTTTAGATGTCAGTAAGCACCACTTGGCACTCAAGTGCCACTCCAAAGGCCCTGGCAGTTTGGCTCACCAAAGTGGCCGTGAGGTCCACTGCATCGCATGTGGCGACGTAGTTCTGCCACTTCTCCATCCAAAACTTGTTAAATCCTTCAGTGGCAGCCCTCACTTCAGGTGGAAGCATCTCAATGATGGCAGGTACTATCTTATCATCCCTGCCTCCCAGGAAGTTCCCAGACTTCCTTGGGGTCCGCTCCACTAGCGCCTTCTTTGTAGCCTCGACGATCTTCACTGCATCTTCTATAATTTTTCTCGATTGAGCAACCATTGCAGCGTTGATCAAAGATTGTAGGAGCTTCGACTGTTTAGAGGCGCCTTTCTCCGTGAATGACACCAAGGTCCCAAAGCTTGAAGACCCACCGCCTGGGCCCAGTTTCCTTTTCTTCTGGGGCTCCTCAACCACCCCTTTGCCCTTAATGGCAGGCGGTTTGCCTCCCTTAGTAACCTCCTTGGGGGCCTCATCCTCAACATGTTTGTCATTTTGTCCTTGCTGAGGCGATCCAGCTTGGACTTTACTTGTTTGGCCCCAGAGGACCCCGACTTTAGCATCTCCTTCAACCATCTGCCACCTGCCCGTCACCCAGAACCAGGACTCCTTCCACCCCTTGAGGGAGGAGGGGATCCCAACTACGAAGGGGGCATGGGAGCCCCAAGGGGTGATATAGTACCACCCCTTCGAGTCGTCCTTCCCTACGACCCTAGTATGGAACAGGGTTTCGAAGACGTGAAGGGGCAAGTCCTCGCCTAGAGACACTTCCTTCCAAAGGAAGTAGGTCCCTACGACTTGGCTCCACCCGTTTGGAAGGATTTGAGTAGAAGATAACATGAAGGTCCTCAGCACCGCCCTAAAGAAGGGGTACAGAGGCAGACGCACTCCTGCTTTAAGCAAGTATTCACTGAAAGCTACGAAGTTTGGCCTCGAAAAACAGGCTCTTTCGTGGGGATCAGGAGCTATGAGTTCTACATAATGGGGTATGTGATAAGTGTCCCTAAATTCGGCTAGTTTGGAAGAGGTTATATTGGATGGGATCTTGGCTACCCCCCCAACCCGTCTCGTAATCTATTGGCTCCTCAGATACCGACTGAAGCCTTAGATACCGACTTCTCCCCACCTCTAACTACTGTGATGGCCAAAGACGCCTCAGTAGACATGTTAAGAAAAAGAAATTGCAGAAAGACTATGAAAATGGTGTGGAAGGTCGAAGAAGATGCTCCTCAAATGAGAATACCTAAATAAACAAGGAAGCTTGTCGGAAAACTAGCCTGAAAAGATTAGACAGCAAGAAAAACTCGAGAGGTTTTGAAGAGTATTTTGCGAAGGTAAAGTGTGAAAATGACAAGGTTTTAGCTTTTATACCAATAAAGGACTCAATCCCAGCCGTTGGATTGAATCTCAGTTAATCTGAGGTGTCCAAAAGTAAGTGGATCTGAGCCATAAATTTCGAACAGTTTATATTCTCAACGCTCCAGATTAACGCGTATGTGTAACAACATAGATCCGCGCGTGAGCGTATTTTCCAAAACCACGCATCCTAATAATTAGTCATCATTATGCATTAAATTCCAACAGCTGTACGGCTATTGGAAGTCGTTTTGATGCAGCCAACTTGCCTTGGAAACATAAGAAACCATCATGTCACAGGCGCTAATATCTATGAATGTCGCCTCGCTCCAAAGCATTTCAGCCTCGCCAGTTCGAATATGAACTCGCCTCACTCCAAAGGACTTCAAGCTTGCCAGTTCGAATATGAACTCGCCTCTCTTTAAAGGAATCTAGCCTCGCTAGTTCGAATATGAACTCGCCTCGCTTCAAAAGAATTCAGCCACGCGTATTCGAATATGAACTCACCTCGCTTCAACTCCAAAAAAAACTTCAGTTTTAAAGGCAACTTCCTTAACTCTACCCATCGCACTTCTTGAATTCCACGCACAGTATGAATATAGAGGCCTGGACTTGAGGGATTGATGTGAAGTACGAAAAATTAAAACTTTTTTCTGACTTATTGAAAGCCCACGCATGGCATAAATGACCACACATGGACTTGGGGGACTATTTTTACGAGTCATAAACCGGAAGCGACACATGGCATCATATCTCAGTAGTGGGACCAGCCTAATTGAATCAGAGTATGTTTTCCTAGCCTCCGACGTGGATTCCGAGGCCTTAACTTGTTCCGAGGCCATTGCTGCTAACTAAAGTCACGGTTCGGTGGACATGCACTATCCGAGGCCCCTTTATTACAGCTAGTGGAGATCCACGTGAAAAGATATAGCAATAATGAAGATCTTTATTTCAATGATTGACGTGGCTTTTGTGAAAAGTACATTTGTGTCTTGTCTTATCAATATAAGAGCATTTAATATTTTGTAAAGTTAGGAGAGTCAACTTGATAGTTAGGATTTAATATCTTGACCGAAGAGATGAGACCACGTGGAACTTGATCCAAAGGCCACCATTAGATTTGAAACACTATAAATACCCCCACCATGTAACACAAAAGGGCGAATGAAAATGCTGAATGAAATTCTAACTACTTGGAGCTATATTATTCTCTCATTTTGTCAAGATATTTCAACTATAAATCTTGTTCTTTATCAATTGGTTTCTTATACAATCGTGTTCTAGTTATCTCGTCGGAGGCCCGAACGGAGACGTCTCGTGTCGTTGAGCTCCTCCTACGTTCAGATTCTGAAGATATTCTGACCGTCGATCGGCAACATTTTTTAGGGTCAACACGCTTCATTTGGTTTAGCAGAAATCGAAAAGCAGAGAAGAGGGTGTGAGCAAAAACAACTTTACCAGAGATATTCGATGGTTTGAATACTAATTTTTTTCATAAAGCATGGTAAAAACAAAAAAGATTGGCGCATTGAGCACTGGAAGAGGTCAATCGAGGGATGTGCCTCAACAAGTCATCATACAATAGCTGATATATTGGCACCCATAAAGAGTTCAATTACATACCTTATAAGAGGTAGGAATCGAACCCTCATAATGCAACTGTCGGCTCAACTAAAACTACCTCACTCATGTCTTTTACACCACTAAGCTATGCCCGATGAGCATCCCTGTTTGGGAGGGATTCTCAAAATTCTACAATAAATCAATTCTCATTTTCAACCACACATTTTTCAATAAAATAATATTTTCATCACATCAATAATTTTTTCTTCTTTTTCAACCACACGTTTCTCATCATATTACTATTCAAAATCAATTTTTCCCCCAAAAATTCCTCCTAATCAAGCACCAAATATTTTATTGTGTAAATCCATGATTGAGAATGAGTAAGAGAATTAAAGAATTTTGAAGCAACGGTTCTCAAACGTGGGCTTAGGAAGAGCATGATAATGAATTGTAATAAAACCTGATATTTGTGAAAATGAGTGCAGACAAATGAACAGTGAAATTAGCATTCTCTCTTTTTATTAAGGGTCCGTTTAATTACAAATGTGGAATTTGGGTGGAAAGAAAATGAATTATATGAAATTGAATTGTCTAAAATTTGATTTACTATGAATTGTAATTAATTGTGTTTGATAGGTATAATTTTTCACTTGAAAAATGTTGAAAGTTTGATATCCGTTTGGTTTCGTTTTTCAAGAAAATTGTCCATTAAAGTGATAAATTTTTTTATTATTGGGTCTAGAGTTTGTTTCAATTGCCCAAAAAAATTTAAAAAATTAAAAAAAAATTATCATACCGAATATCATTCGTTTGGATTTATTTTGTATGGAAATTGTCAATAAATGTGATAATTTTTTTTTACCATTGTATCTAGAATGTTTTCCAATTGCAAAAAAAAAAAATGGAAAATCAATTACCACCAAAACCAAAAGAAAATGAATTACTTGAAAACCAAGAAAACGGGCTCGTGAGAGTACGAGATGGAAAATGAATTCCGGAGAAAAATTTTCCCATCAAACACTACAAAAGTTGGAAAATTTTCCGTGAAAAATTGTGTATCAAACGGGCCTAAGTGCAAATATAAATGTGTAGTTGAAAATAAGTACAAGAATTAAAAAGTTTTGAAGTAATGATTATCAAACATGGGCTTAGAGAAGAACCTGATAATGAATAGTAATAAAATCGGATACGTTTTAAAATGAGTGGAGAAAAATGAACGGTGAAATTAGCATTCTCGCTTCTGTTAAGTGCATAGATATCAGTCACAGGATTTGTCTAAAATTTTTAGGGGAATTTTAAAAAATGATCAATTATATGTTTGTTAATTGAAAATTGTCTAATTTTGATAACTTTTGCAAAAAAAATGCCAAATTTGGTATCAAATTATTTTTTATATCGAAAAATTAAGCAATTTTTTTCTTTTCAATTGTCATAAATTTTTAGAGAAGATGTAGCTTCCATGAGAAGCTACAATAATATAAGGCAATACTTAAATGTGTAAATGTCATTTCATTATCTATTAGGTAAATAGAAAAACCATTAACTAAAAAAAAAAAAAATTACATACTTCGGACTCATAAAAAATCATATAATTTCGTTTCAAGAAATTTAGCCCCTGTTTGTCTACCATTAATCCAAAAAATTGTTTGCTACAGTAAGATTCTCCACCACACATTCACCCAATAAAATATTCTACACACAAACCAATAAAATTATTTTAATTTTCAACCACACATTCTCCAAAAAATACTATTCATTACACTAATTTTCTCCCAATAATGGGAGACAAACAAGCTCTTAATCTTATCGACAATTCTAGACAGATCGTAAATTTTTTTTAAAATCTTATTTGCGTTGATAAATTGTATTTAATAGTTGTTGTGATATATATGATGTAAATGAATGATTAGATTTTTCAAACAATTAGTAGATATTTTGTTAATTAAGTGTGTTTGATTAGTATAATTTTTCACCTGAAGAATTTTTAAATTTTGTGTTCGTTTAACTTTGTTTGACATGAAAATTCTCCATTAAAGTGATAATTTTTTCCACAATTGGTTATAAAATTTGTTTCCATTGCCAAAAAGTAAAAAATATATATATTATTTCCTAAAAAATCATTTTTCCATCTAAATTTAGTATTCATTTGACTTTATTTTACATGTAAATTGTCCATTAAAGTGATTTCTTTTTTACAATTTGTTATAAAATTTGTTTTCATTGCAAAAAAATAAAAAAAAATGGCAGTGAACTGAAAATTCAATTCTCATCATGGAAAAGAAGGCACGTGAGCCTGGGCAAAGAAAATTATTTTCCCTCCAAACTTTACTCATCAAACATGTCAATTGGTGAGAAAATGAAATTAAATTCCAAATTCCATGGGAAAAAGAGCAAATCAAACTGGCCCTTATTGTTTTGTTTTTCTAAAGCATGATGTCTCAACCGACTTAAGTTTCATCTTGATAGATGGATTTGCAATGATTGTCATGTATTGACAATGCCATTAATTGTGGAATAAATTTATTGAAAAAATGGTTGTTGAAGTTGAAGAAGATGATAAATGCATATGGTGAAGTGTCTAGTCGACATATCGTTCACGACATTTTACAAATGTTGAGCACAATACTTCAACTATAATTTTTGACATTGTTTCAAATGTCGAGAATTATGTTACAAAACTTGGCGAAGTTACGGAACATTTTGTGTTTATCATTAACCATATTGTTTACATGTAACATGTTTATTTTAGGTATTCATGTTAGTTAATTTTATTTGCATTGATAAAATGAAGATATGGGAGATGTTATGAAATTCGTTATCTCACACGATGGTAAATTCGTCAATATGGAGGATAAGTAGAAGTACTTTGGGAACCGAATAACATTAATTGTTATTCGAAGTGACATTACATATGAAGAGTTTGTCAATAAATTATTCGAAAAGTTTCAGCTTAATAGAATGAAATTTCGAATCTATTTGAAATTTAAAGTTCTGAACATGAATGTACCCTCCGCTGATGTAGCCGATAACAAAGATTTACAATGTTACATTTCTGTTTACACAGAAGCAGTGTAATTGCAGATCAATATGATGTTAGAGAAACAACCACACAAGGCTTCGACTACATGCTTTGACTTAAAAGTTTCATTTCAAAGTTAAAAAGTCGAATACTACATCTCTCACTGTATGTTGCGTGGATACCAACTGCCATTGGCTATTATTAGCTTCCAATATTAAAAAATCAGATATATTTAAGGTTTGAAGGTACATACCTAAGCACACGTGTTCTTTAGATGTTTGGCGGAATGCACATGTGCATGCAACCAGTGCCCTAATTGGGCAACACATAATGCAGCGATTCAAATATTGATGTCGACCTAGTTGAAGGAAATTCATATATTGTAAATGCAAAGGTATCGAAAGATCAATAGGAGATTGCAGAGACTCAAATCTTCTTCAGTAAGAAACAACTACACACAAGGCTTCTACTACATGCTTTGACTTAAAAGTTTCATTTCAAAGTTAAAAAGTCGAATACTACATGTCTCACTGTATGTTGCGCGGATACCAACTGCCATTGGCTATTATTAGCTTCCAATATTAAAAAACTAGATATATTTAAGGTTTGGAGGTACATACGTAAGCACACATGTTCTTTAGATGTCCGGCGGAATGCACATATCCATGCAACCAGTGCCCTAATTGGGCAATACATAATACGGCGATTAGATGATGTAAACGAACCATACATTCCCACGGGTATTATCGGGGATATCAAACATGAATTCGACATACGAATTAGCTACAACAAAGCCTAGAGGAGTAAATATCAGGGGTCTTGAGTGGTTCTGTGGTTCACCTGAAGAGAATTTTCAAAAATTGCCTTTATACTGCCATGTGTTAGCTAAGAAAAATCCTCAAACTGTCGCACTCATTGAGCTCGACAACAATAACAGGTTCTTGTACTTCTTAACATTCGAGCAAGTATACGTGGATTTCGAGATTACATGAGACCAGTTATTTGTATTGATGGGAGTCATTTGAATGGTCAATACAAGGGAACATTATTAGTTACTGTAGCTCAAGCAGCTAACTTGTAAATATATCCTATTGCTTGGGGATTGTCGACTGAGAAACAAATGTTTCATGGAGTTGGTTCTTCATAAGGTTGAAAAATGTAGTTGACGACTCAGAACAACTAGTGTTTGTATCAGATAGGAAGAAGAAAATTAAACAGGCAATATCAAGAAAAATCTCATAACTAGGTATAGCAGTGGTATATTAAGAAAAATCTCACATGGTACCTGCATGTGGTATATTAAGAAAAATCTTATAACTAGGTATAGCAGTAGCAATGTCGTGTTCTTGTTCAAGAGTACAGACTAGCATACTTCATATCAAAATTCGAATAGTTAATTGGACAAATTAGAACCATCCAACCAACAATTGCTTCTTATGTGGAACATGCTGGTATATCTTCATGGACATGTGCAAATTTCGATGGTAACCGATACAACATTATGACGAACAACAGTGTGAAGTCCCTTAATTCAGTTCTCAAGCGATAATGACGTTTCCCAATAACCTCGTTGGTTGACAACATAAGGTCTTTGATGCAGCAGTGATTTTTCGAGAAAAGAACCGCATTCACCAAATGCCAAAGTGTCTTGACACCAAATATGGAGGGGGAATTGAGAAAATCGTTTGACTATGGTACAACATTACAAGTACGTTACTTAGATGAACTCGTATTGGAGGTTGGTGTAGGCACAAACATGTATAATGTTGAATTTAAAGGCAACACATGCTCATGTCAAGAGTTCGAGATACGATAGATACTGTGAAGCACATGCATCCCAAGCAGCTCGCGCAAAGGAGTAGTCACTTTATGACTTGTGTCCCTTGTACTATACCATGGCAAGCTGTTTACAACGAAGTCATTCATCCAATTGGAATGGAGTCTGATTGGCTTGTTCCTCATGTGATTCGTTCCATCCTTATTTTATCCCCAAATATACATAGACGACCAGGACAACCTCCTACCCAACAAAAATGGTCATGAAATGAAAAGTTGATGAGCACGCGAAAATGTGGATGGTGTGGTGATTACGAACATAACAGGTAAATGTATAGAAACCCGGGACCATTAACTAACTCGGGCACTTAAATGTTCTCTATATTCATTTAACATCGAAGTCATCATTCATGAATAATAAACTTCTGCATTTCTATGTTATTCTCACGATTCAATGAATATTACATAACATAAATTTAGTACTATAATTTCAAAATCATTACATAGTCACGTACTAAATTTCAAACAACACCGAAGATAAATCATATCAAGTAGTTCATAAACTGTCAAACTACATTAACTTCACCATTTTGTCAACATAAACCATGACAGTGACAATGAGTTTCTTATCGAAGTGGTCACAAAAATGACGATATACGAAGACATCTACATGTACTTGACAATGGACAGTGAAGATATCTTACTAATATCATTGTCGTCAGAGCTTATGATGATGGCATCTCCCATGACATTCGAACCCAGTCCAACATCATCAAACAACCTATCGACGTATTGAATGCCAAAAAAAGATGGTGTTCGTCTGGGAAAATTTCGACCGGGATGATCTCACGTTCGATAATACGATCGCCAACTCTAGGTTCGCTTAGCTTACCTTCATTTCCGAACTCGGGAAATGAAATTGGATGAACACTCGCGATGGATCCCAAGTTGAGGAATGTAAAGTACAACGACATGTATTTGTTCATTTTCATCTGAGTCGTTGATGATCGGATTGTCCTCCGAAGACTAGAGAGGAGAGAGGTTTATAACAATATCAATATGAGGAGTTTCTTTGGTTGAAAAAGTTATAGTTGAAGGAAAAAGTTCTTACTTACAGGAATTTCTTGTGAGAAATTGTGTTTGAACATTATTTTTGAAGTCATATTCATACTTATATAGAGGAGTAAAGCATTGTAATTACATTACAAGACTACAAACCAACTCTTACTCTATGTAATTACAGTTGATTGATATTGTTTGACATTATAGGTTTTAAACCTTGTGCTTGTCATGTGAATAGTGAAGATGTACTTATTACTAATATGTTTTGGTTGAAATCAACACAACACCATACTATACTCATCATGAGAGTTTATTGTTAATGATGATGGATTTATAACACACCTTTGATTGAAATCATATTGAGGAACTTCTATGTCTAATTTGTTTGTTGAAGTCTTTTTTTTAAAATCTAATTGTCATCTTATCGTTCTGTCAATTGGTTCAACTTTGTCCTTGACTTTTTATGACGTTCTCATCATTTCAAAAGTTGTTATCAACGTTTGGACCTTGTTTATCTCAATACTTGACAGTTCATATATTTAGAACAATATTTCATTTCGTTTTCGTCAGATCTATACATTTCTAACATTTCTCGACATTTAAAATGTTGTTCTCGACATTGAATACATGTTTTTCTTGACAATTGATATTTCAATTGCCAAGAACAATAGTTCGTAAATATGTACACAATATAAGCCGTGAACAACATGCAAGTACTGAAATAGAATATGGTTGTCTTCATTTCAATTCTTCATCGACACTAAGAACTACGCCATCAACCAAAAAATTTGTCTACTCATGATACACAAAACGACGTTGCAAATGTTTTTTGCCAAACACAAAATACTATACTCCATAAACATTGTAAACTAACTATGTATCCATCTTACCCTTTCTACGACCAAACCGTGTGAAAGAAGTCTGCATGTTAGTACTGGGCACCTTGACCCTAAGGGATCGAGGTCAAGATAGTTGTGGAGTATTAACTTTAGGAGGATCTGGACGGTGGCAACCACATCGGAGGACTTTCTAGACAAGTCATCGATGTTGCAAACATCTATTTCGGATGCCTCAACATGTTGTTCGTCATCCATAGTGTTAGGTAAGGACGAATCATCATAATCATCACGTATAGACATATCTCTATTGCCCACAACACAACCAAATCTACCGTACTCATCACCAACTTGTGTCTCAATTTCTATAGTAACATCATCGAAACTACATTTCATCATACTTTTCTGCTTTTAATACCCACCAAATAAGGGTTGAGAGTAAATGAATTCTAATCACGATTCATGTTCAAACATCAAAGTTGATCCTGTGTAGGGAATTAAAATTTTAAATTTCCACTAGGCATGTCTATTTAACTAATAGTTTCCAACTCAAGCACCTTCTCTTATAACTTTGATGTCGATCTACCTAGATAATCCTTGTCACAAGTTAGAATTTCCAATACTTTCCGACTCAAGCACCTTCTCTACTCATCTTGCAGAGGCAAAAACTCAGCAACTCTAATGCTATTCAATGTTGACCTGAACCTCTTTTTCAGACTTTGAATTAATTGTCTTTATGAAACGAATATGTCTTAAACATTAGATTGGTGAAGTTCATAATGCAATCAAATTTTAGGTATTATAGCACTAGCACCCATTGAAAATTATTTCACGACCTTGAATAGTTTTTCCCTTCTGAAAAAAAACCATATATTTCATATTTAAATCTTAATGTTTTCATTCGATCATTCTAATATAAACCAATTCTATTTCTCAAGCCGAGGTACCAACACTGCTAGTCTAGGCCAAGATTACCATGCTTACTCCCACCAATCTAGGGATAACAAAATATTTTGCTTCCATCCTAATTCCTTGGTTAGTCGAGAATCGAGAGACGTATACAAAAAATGGTTATTGTTTTCATTATAATTTTTTTTTACGTTTTTATGTTTTTAAATTTAAATATATTATATAAATTAATGAAAAACGAGGTGAGAAATGAAGATAGTTTACTTCTCTATCAATTATAGGAGTAGAGTAGAGTTGAGTTTTTGTAAGACTATCCATTTGGAAATCTAAACCATGTTGCATTCTGCACAAATCCTTTTATACTCTGTATTTTGGGAAATCAATAAAAACTAAAATGGAAAAATGAAAAATGAAAAATGAAAAAAGAAAAAAGAATAATATTATCTAATATCAGTAATATTGAATATCGGTTTAGGTGTCGATATATCATAGGTTTTATTAAATGGGCATAATTTCGTGTATTTAATTGAATATGTAATTCAATGTCAATAGTACTATCACTTATACTCCTGTTAAATACCAATGCTAAGCCCTTGTTTGATCCTCATTATTTTTAAAATACACTTTTCTATCTCTTCTTTTCAAACACACATTTTTCAATAAAATAAAATTACACTTAAATTCAAAATATTTTCTTATTTTTCAACTACACATTCTCCATCAATCTACTATTTTAAAATACATTTTAAAATAATAAAATTGGGCTCAAATAAGCTCTAAATAACATTAGTCAAGGAAAAAACTAGAAAAAATTGTTAGGTCGCTTAACCCAAACACAAATCACAGAGTAAACCTTTTTGCGTGAACAAATTTGACCAGACCCGGGAGATACGTGGCAAGCGGTGCTACAAAAAGTGTCGGGCAATCGGTTGAAAAGAGTGACTCGAAAAGGAGAATTTGAATAGTGAAAATGACCTAATTCACTACTTTTGGAGATCCAAATTCTAAAATCAGATTTCATATTTTAATTTTCAAAAATAAGATATTTTATATATAGATACATATTTTTTAAATTTAATTAAATATTAATAATAATATTATAAAAATTAATTTATATACACCCATCCCATCTCACCCCACCCAACCCCACCCCTCCTCTAAAATTAATTATCAAACCCTAACTCACCCCCGTCTCTTACATCCCCATCTTCTCTCCAAGCTGTCGGCGGTGTCTTTTTTTCACGTTGTTCCGACAATGTCTTCTCCCCTTCTCCCTCCGCTCCTCCCTTCTCCTCCTACTTCTTCTCTAATTCAAAGCTGCCATAAAAATTAATTTGATGAGGCTGTCTAATTTGCAGTAGCATCGTGACGCCCTGGTTTGCAGCAGAATGATTCTCCACCTCATTTCTTCCTCCCCGCACCATGAAGTCCATGCTATGTCTACAATCCTCTTGAGAAAATAGTTGACTCGGGAATATTCGTTCATCTAGCCCCCAACTCACCGAGTCAACTCGCTTCACCATGTAGAACATCTTCTTGGTGGTGGTTTTGTGTGGACGTTTCTATGGTGGTTTGAAGTGTTGTGCAGTGGATTTTGTGGTGATTGTTCGGCATGTTTCGTTGTGGTTTTTGATGTGGTGGTTGTCGCTAGGTTTTGTGGATTCTTTGGTGGGGATGGTGTAAATGGAGACGGAGGAGATGATGGTGGTGGTGGTGTGTGTGTTGTTGGTGTTATGTAAACGGTGGTGGTGGCTATTGTGCAAATTTTAGATCTTTGTTTTGCGGTGATTGTGCAGTGATTTTGTTGGTGGCGGTCGTGTTGGCGAGGGTGGTGGTTATGTGGATCTAATAATTTTTGTGGTGGTGGCGACGATATTGTTAGTGTTGGAGATTGTCATAGTTTTTGGTTTGCCGTCAATTGGCAAGGCTGTGTTGGCGACATTAGTGATGGTGGTTGTGGTGATTGCATGTTGTGGTAGCAGCGGCGAAGTAGGGTTAGGGCATGTGAGACAGTGGTGGTGGTGAGGTGGTGCTGTATAGTATCTGTGACCAATGTTGTGACCTGAGCCATGTACAAAATATTCTATAACCTATGCTGTGACTATCAACAAAAACATGAGCCATGTGCAAAAATATTATGTGACTTGTGTTGTGGCCATTTGAAATTAATATGTGACCTTAAAATTTGAACTGTGACTCACTATTGATTAAGCCCATGTTTGGCCCCCATTATTGTGCATTTTTTATGTTTGAAAATTTTTGGAGTAGTGATTGATGGAAGAATGCGTGGTGGAAAAGTAGTAAAAAGTTTTAGATTTGTGTGTAATATTATTCTATTTGATGAATGTTTGATTGTAATGAAGAATAAAAAAATTTAATGTAATATAATGGAATTTAATGGGGGCCAAACAGGGGCTAAGTTGTGACCGAAAAATTAATTTGGGACTTATAAAAATTTTGATTTGTAATCGAGAAATAAGCTGTGATAAAAAATTTGATAATACGTGATCAATGAAATAAACTGTGACTTATAAAATTTTTGATTGGTGACTTCGAATAAATTTGTGACATACAAAATTTTTGATTTGTGACCTCAAAATAATTTGCGAGATAAAAAAATTATGATTTATGACCCAAAAATAATATGTAACTGAATAAATTGTAGAGTCACAGATCAGCGGTCATGGGTTTGGGTTCAAAAGTCACAGTCATTTTTTATAGGTCACAAATCAACATAAACGGGTCACGGATCAATATTGACAGGTCACATGTTTTGTATAGGCCACAAAAATATGGCGGAATTGTAGTCGGAATAGTCACCAGAACGGTAGCCGGAATTTGAACAGTAGTCAGAATAATTGTCGGAGTCGGTGAAGTCACCGGAACGGTCTTCGAAATATTAGGGATGGTGGATGTGGGATGGGTTATATATATATAATTTCAAAAGTTGTTTTCGAAATGGTAGGAAGGGTGTCTAGTATACTATATATTAATATATTTAAATACTACATAAATACACCGAAAGTATATACTATATATTATAGAAATTTCAAGGGCTTTTTTTCCTATTTCTAGAAATTCTCTTACGACATGGGGTCTAGTATATGAATTTGACCAACTTGTGAGAGGGAGGGGCCCACTAATTTGAAAAAAATGGTCCAATTCTTCATTTTTTTTCTTCACAAGAATGCTGGCCAAACAGGGGCTTAATAACAAGAAGTAGATACAAATACAAAATTCGATCTTAACAACTAAACCTTAAATCTAACCATAAATGGCTAAAATATCAACTAATGCCTAGCCCAAGACTGAAATCAAACCCAATCTAAACTAAGTCCAATAGGAAATAAAAACAAAATTACAAACTAGCCCAAAATTAAACCCGTGTTAGGTTAAGGAATATATATATATATATATATATATATATATATATATATATATATATATATATATATATATATATATATATCAAATAGTTAAAACAAAAAATTGTTAATTTGTTTAGAAAAAATAAAATAAATTGATTTATAAAAAAAAATTCAGTTCTTATTCGGTTCTTCGGTTTTAGGTCTAGAACCGAGAACCGAACCAAAATTTTTCGGTTCTTCAGTTCTCGGTTCTTCGGGTTTTTAAGTTAAGAAAACCGTTCGGTTCGATTCGGTTCAGTTCGGTTCGGACATTTTGCCCAACCCTAGTGTCTAGTATATGAATTTTTCCCATTTGAATGACACAAACTGGATCCATTTCAATCTTGAGGCCCCTATAAAACAACCCAAAATTCGACCGTTGGTCCCCCCTTTCATTTCAACTTCAATTACATTTTCATCATACTCTCTTCTCTCTCTGCTCTCAGAAATCCCCAAATCTCTACTGTATTACTGATTTATAGCCTGAAAAACAGTTTTCTTTTTGTATTATTCAATCTTTTGAATGGCAAGAAGAAAGCCCGCCCACGATTCAACCGATCGCGAGAAAAAATGGAATAAAGTTTTTAATGCTTTAGTAAAAATGTCACAGAATCTGCAGAACGAAAGGCAATATCTTGAACAGAGAATCAAATCTCTGCACGACGTTATCCATGAGGTGAGATTAGTTCTTTTCTTGTTTGTGTATACAATGTGAATTTTTTTTGGTCTGGAGTTAATTTAGGGTTTCGAGGAATTATGGGTTATTTGGGAATTTTTGGGATCAGATGAAGATGGAACAAAATGTTCACTCTGTGAAAAAGGAATTGATGCTGGGTTTGAAGGAGAGAGAGGCTTTCCTTTACAAGCATAAATTTGGTAGGCTTCTTTTCCCTTCAAGCTTTTTTACTTTTCTCTTTTTTTGGGATAATTTTATGTTTTCTTAGAATTCTTGATAATTTCCGTAATAGATTTGAAATTTTTATGACTCTAAGATTGGCCAAGCCTAAATTTTTTATTTTTCTTAACTTACCCAAGCATTTGACATTGTAATTACCATTTTATACTTGTGTTATGGAATGCAGAAAATGCCGACAATGAATTGACTGACTTTGTAGAATGGGTTGGCTATCTATCTCAGAAATGTTCCGAGCCCAAAGTATGTTGGGTACAATCTAATTGATATACATAGAAGTTTTCCATTTTACAGGGTCTTGAAATTGTTCTCTGATTTGCAGGATATAATAAATGATATGAACAATAAAGGAGAACACCAGCGACGCAAGGTACTGCAAAGTGAGGTTAAGAAACTGAAAAGTGAAATCGAAAAATGTAACGCAGAGAAGAACTCCAGTGTTTCTGCTTTGTTAGCGGAGAAGAATTTTGTTTGGAACCAGTATAAGACAATGGAGAGCGATCTCACTGAACAATTGAGGAAGAAACGTGCTGAAGTTGAAAGTGCAAATGAGAAGATAAAGACACTTGTGAGCAGAACTGAGGAGTTACAGTTTTCGAATGAAAAGTTGAGAGTTGACTTTGTAAAGCTGAAATCTGAAACAGTAAAGAAGAACGAAGAAATCTCAAGGCTTTCTAGGGAAATAATGCTGTTAAAGTCCAGATCAAATTCAGAAACGCCTGTATTACGACGCTGCAGGGTGGAATCAGGAACTTCCCATGTAAGAGGCAAGAATAGCAGTGAGAAGGCTGTAACAGTGAAGAAAGAATTAGATTCTTCACATGACCTTGGAAAGGTGATAATCTTATTATTCTTTGGCATGAATTTTTAACTTGAAGCGTTACTATTCTGTAACTGTTTGCCAATGATTGACCTTAACTTGCTCGCGAAGTTCATGACTGGTAATTGTTGGATGTATGTAGTGAATCTAGCTTGGTTATACAGTTGCACAGTAGATTATTACAGCAGGAACTTATACTTACATTAGTTCTAATGGCCTTATTAGGTGATTCCACTACATTGTAATTGGTGCAAGGTTCTGTGTTGTTTGGCTGCTGTGCAACATCACAAAGTATCTTGCTGTTCTAATTAATTGCAGAGTATATACTAAGAAAAGTGACTTTTACTTGAGGACAATACATGAGTTGTACACATCATGAAATTCATATTGTTCAGATGATGAACATATCTTTGGTTTTTCTATTAATGATGGGTTTGTGGATCTTTGATATTAGATTCTATGGTTTACCATTTTCTCGTTTTAAATTCATACACTATATATTTATTTTAGAGTCTGTCAAAATTAGCGTTTTAATAGGCTATGATGGCGGATTTCTTAAATTGGGTTGATAAACTCTGGCTTTCTAATTTACTCTGGTTTGTGGAAAATTCTTGTTCCTTAAGAAAATTTCTTTATTACATTGAAATTGAAATTATTTTTGAGGGACATTTTCCAGGAATGCCAAACTTACAAAAAAAGTTGTATGTTTATTTGTTTTGATTGTTTTAAAAAATGTCTATTTCGGCCCTGATTTAGGATTTTCTTTTCGTGACCCTATAAATTTCCATGTACTTCCTGCGTGAATCAATTCTGATTTGAGAATTTTACATTTATTCAAGTAGGTTTATGGTTTCTTTGTTACTTTTTGTGGAGTGTATGTTTTAATGTAATATATGTTCGATAAATCTGCAGATGGCTCATAACAAGCAAACTAAGCATAACTTAACTGGAGAAAAGGCTCTGAGGAAGCAAGTGACTACTGCTAAGGTCACTCCTGTCTCCTCTCTTGATTTTTTAACCCACAATTTCGTGCATGTAAAATCAATATGATTATGCATTTATTTTTCAATTACTAATGAATGTTAAAAGACATGGATAACAATGTCATCTTTGCATCTCACCTTCTTTGTCTCTGGTTGTCCAATTAGATCTGCGATGAAATGAAAATCTTATATATATATATGTGTGTGTGTGTGTGTGTGTGGCCTAACTGTATAATAGGATAATCAATTTTCGCACTACATTTTATTATAAAATTTTCCCAGTTGCATAGGTTTGGAAATGTTGGTATTAGTAAGGATTTGGTAGTCAGTTATCCTTCGCCTTTTGCAAATTTTGTTAATGTTTTTGATTGAATTACAAGATCCAATCCATATTAAAGTTGTGTTACGAAAAATATGCAGTTATATAAGTTTTACCAGTTCCCACTAAATCTAGAAACAAACCAATTACATTGTGTCATTGATACTCGGATTATTGCTTAGCAACCACAAAAATAGTGTAAAAAAGGTTTGAAGGGTGGATGGTGAGTATGGATACAGATTAAAAGGTATTCTTAAGTAACATATTTTATAGACAAGTTTGAGGTTTCTTTAAATTTCTTTATATGGATTTTGAGTAAGCCTTGTCAAAATAAGCACGTTTATTTTTTGTTAAGTTTAGCCAAACACATTGTAACTTCAAAAATATGGGGGTAATGGGATGGTGTATTAAAGAAAGCAGACTTTCCTATGCTAGAATATTTTAACCCCATCACAGTTAATAATGCAAAAAAATCATGAATTATATGCCTCCGAGAATCGTTATTTACTCGAAAATTGGGTTGTGCAGGAAAGCAGTAGTTCAAAGAGAAAGGCTGATGTCACTACCATCTTGGATACTCCAAAATTATTCACATCGTCATTCAAAGTTCCTAAATTGAAGTGTCCATCTCCACTGGTGGTGTAGCTTCTTGTGCTCATTAGTTTGGACAGTCAGCTGTTGGTACATGTATATTTGTGTAACTCTAAACAGTAATTTGCTTATTTTGATATCAGGATTCTTCGACATTGTTGTAATTTTATAACTAGGAAGTGTGTGTATACCATGTACAAGTGTTAGGGTTGAAGATAACATCTTTAGTTTTCTAATGGGCAAATCTCATTTACCCGCTAATTTGGAGAGATCCAATAGCTAAGCTAGTCATGCACAATTCGGAATGGTTGTTTTGTAAACAATTTGGTCATGATTTAGAGAAGAAGGTTGTCTTAAATGATTGGATTGTACTTTTTTGTTTTACTTATAAGTGCGAGTTTTATGATACGAGTCATCTGGCAAATGTTTGCACACTATTAGTGAGGGTGAATATTGTTTTATATGGCGCGTCAGAATTTGCTTACGATGAGGCTGCACCATAAGATGTTGATGGTCACCTTTACTACTCTTTCTTTTGCAACAGTTACACTTTAATTCCTAAAAAAGCTCCATATGCACCAGCATGGCAGCGGAGGCCATGTACTTTTTGCAAAAAGACGCGTGGCTAATCCCAACATTCATCGCAATGTCAGGCAAAGACCATGGTCTACCTGCATCTTCACTCCTTTTGTCATCCCTACATCCTTTGCACGCCAATGCCTAACAGATGAACACACCCCATTTGCCGAACACTTGCGGCAATTCGTTTATCTAAAGAAATTTGTGCTTGATAAGGAAACCACCTTACCAATTTATAAAACTAACATGTAATCCCTAAAGTTCAGGGAAATTCTTTTAGAATCAATCCTACAGTAAAACCAGTTGCATACATATACAAACTAACGACCGAAAACCTACCATAACTAATGACAACATCTTTCAAAAGATTCATTAACTTGATCACCCCAAGACCTAACTTCAAGTTTCCCATAAAATTTCAAATTAATTTTAACGGTAAAGATAAAATTTCCCAGTTTTTTGTTAACTTGATCACCCAAAAGTCAAAGGCCCCGTTCGGGAGGGATTAAAAGCCAATTAAAATTGAAAATATAGTCGTTATTGGGTCTCACTCGTCTAATAAAAGTCAACAATAACGACTATATTTTCAATTTTAATCTGATTTTAATCCCTCCCATACAAGTCTAAAATTTCTGTCCACACAGAATTGTGTAAACCTGAGAGGACATCGACCATTAATTGACAGCCACGTGGCATCATTGATCATTCCCTCTCCAAGGATTTGCCTCATTAAGATACCTGTCTGTACAAGTAAATAGTCTCTGAGTCCCTCTACAACTCCATTTATCTTTATTAATCACTTCTTGGATAGGAATCAAGGACAAAATCTATAAAACTTCCAAATCCCTGTAACCATAACTCGATATATCTTTATTCTTCAATTCTTGGGGAGGATTAAAGAACAAAATCTATAAAATTTGGAGGAAAATACGGTGAGGTTAGAGAGAGAAACAAGATGAAACTGGTTCGAGAGAGAAGCCTCACAGATGATGAAATTGAAGTGGCTGAAATTTTGCTTGATCTTGGTAATTTGATCAGCCTTTATGAATCACGATCAACATCAAAATCGGCTTGCCATAGAAAAAGATCCAGTATAAATGTAATACCATCGTTTAATAATAATTTTCTCCATAGCTAGTGAATGTGATGAAAAAATTAACTAGAAAATTCCACGAAAAGGGTATTTTTCAAGTTAATATTTATGATAATTTGAATACAATATGTTTTCATATGATTTTTTTTTATGGGTTTTTGTTTTCTTTGATTTTATCAACTTTTTTTGGTGAGGAATTTATTTTTTATTCAAATACTTACGTTTTGTTTTTCCCTCTTTGTGCATGTAATAAATGGGATGGATTTTGTTTTGGATCGTCGACAGTCGCTGATTATAAGTCAAACAGTAGAAACAAGAGAGAAATTTAATTGCCCTGATTTGAACCTCCCTGTTGAGGAGACAGTTGGGAAGGACCAAATTTGCTGAAGCTAGGAGGATAAGGAGGGGAATAATCATGGCCAAGTTGATGAAAAAGTAGTAGATGGCTTTTTCTTGGAAATATTTTTTCTAGCTAGTTAATATCATATGCACTTTGATAGTTTTCAAAATGGTTGTTTTGTACACTATTAGGTCATGATTTGGAGAAGAATGTTGACTTAAATGATTGGATTATACTTTTTTGTTTTAGTTAGTAAGTGCAATTTTTGTGAAATGAGTCATCTCGCAATTGTTTGCACATCGAGGGTGAATATTGTTTTATGTGACACGTGAGAATCCGCATAAGATGAGGTTAAATAAGATGTCGATGGTCATTCACATTTACTAGTTTTCTTTCTTTTGCAACCTGTTACACTCTAAATCCTAAAAGTGCTCCACGTAGGCATCAGGGTGGCAACGAAGGCCATGTGGATATTTTGGAAATGACGTGGTTAATCCTGATGTTTATCACAATGTCAGGAAAAGAACACAGTCTTTCTACCTTCGCCTTCTCCTTCACCTTTGCCTTTGTTTCTTTGTCATCCTTTCGACCATCACATGTCAACGCTTAACAGACGAACACCCTTATTGATAATTGTCGATAATATGATTGGAAATATTGTTATTGTTCATTTGATTTACACACACACACACACACACTATATAGTAATTATAATAAATTCATTGAAAATGTAATACAAGATAAAAATTAATTTATACGTCGATAATATTATAAATAAAAGAAATAAAATATAGTGAAGAATTTATTTATTTAATTTAATTTTTAAATAAAATATAAAAACTAACTTATGCTTCCATTTAATTTTTTAATTATTCATTTGGGAATCGTTTGCATTTTTTAGTAATTATATAGTGAAAATTTTATTTATTTAATCTTTAAATAAAATATAAAAACTAACTTATTCTTCTATTTAATCTTTTAATTATTTATTTGGAACTCTTTTACATTTTTTAGTAATTATAATAAATTTATTGAAAATGAAAATTAACTTATATGTTAATAGTATTATACATAAAAGAAATAAAATATAGTGAAAATTTTATTTAATTAATTAATTTATTAATAAAACATAAAAACTAACTTATGCTTCCATTTAACTTTTTAATTATTTATTTGGGACTCGTTTGCATTTTTTTAAAAAAATGACACGACGATTACAATTAATTCTTTATTTTTCTTTTGTTTTGTTTTGTTTAAATAGGATGTTGTATTCGTTATTTAACAAGATTTCATATTGAAAATGGAAGAAAAATATTGTATTCTGCAAAGAAAATGTTAAATGTCATATAGGGGAATTTTCCGACAAAATGAAAGGATTGAGGTATTCCACAATAAAGCCAAAGATTATAGATATTTTGTATCAATTATTCCAGTATTTACTAGGTCAATTTAATTTAGTATCCTATGAAGAAGACCTTTTAAATAATGATAAGTATATTCACACAACAATTTTTGCTAACTGCATCCTATTTTAATTGTAATGAAAAATTTTAAATTTTTGCTCATTTTTACAGTTAAGCCAAACATTTTTTTTTTTTTTTTTTTTAACTTTAACTTTCAACTGATGCTAATATCTTATCTGTAATGATCATTTTTGTCCAAAATAAGGAAACAAAATTTTATATTTATTATTTATCAAGGGTGTGTTTGGTAGGGATTTTTGGAGGAAGAATTGATTTTTGAATAGTGATATGATTGGAAATGTGTGGTTGAAAAAGAAGAAAAAAGTATTGATGTGATAGAAAATATTATTTTATTGAATAATGTGTGGTTAAAAATGAAAATTGATTTACTGTAGAAAATGAGAATCTGTATCAAACAGACTCAAAATATGGTTTTCTTACTTTATCCTAGATGAATTTTTAGTCTTTATCAGGAACAAGATGTGATAATTCATAAAAGTTTGATTATAAAATTATGAAAAAAAAATTGGAGAACGTACGTGCAAAGATAAGCAAAAGTCGAGAACCCTCGGTACAATTAGAATGTGATATACTTGACAAAAATCATTGTATAAATATAACTTGTAAATGATGGAAAATTGGCGTAACTTCTAAATTTTCACTTACATATACAATTGCAAATATGCAAAGAGTTTAAAATTGGAGAGCTTGTGAAAATGGGAAAGAAATGTGAATGCAAACCTAAGGCTCACGTTTATAAACATTTTTATAAATATTCAAATTACTATTTATTCATATTTTGTGGATTATAAGCAGCATCACCTATCTACCTCTTATATTTATCTATTTATAAATACTTCTCAAACAAGTTAAATTTAAAAATAAGTGATTTTTAATAAACGTTGTTATGTAAGTTGTATTTTTCTTTATTTTGAATTAAATATTACTTATTTATAGAGTAATTATTTTATTATTGTCAACTTGTTTGTTTTTAATTTCGACTTGGTAAAATAATTCATATGATTCATATGAAAAGTAACCACTAGGGTCCGTTTGATTGTAAAAGTGAAAAATTGGTGGAAAGAAAATGAATTTTAGGGAAAGTAATTGTCTAAAAATTGTTTTACAGAGAATTGTTAATTAAATATGTTTGATTGGTATAATTTTCCACCCGAAAAATTTTTAAATTTTGCTTTCGTTTGGTCTTCGTTTGCATTAAAATTGTCCATTAAAGTGATAATTTTTTCCACAATTGGTTATAAAATTTGTTTTCATTGCCAAAAAGTAAAAAAAAAAATCTGGAAAAAATAAATAAATTTACCATACCGAATATCATTCGTTTGGTTTTATTTTACATGAAAATTGTCAATAAAAATGAGAATTTTTTTTACTACTATGTCTGGATTTTTTTCCAATTGCTAAAAAAAAAAAACGGAAGGAAAATCTAGAAAATAAAAAAACCAGCCAAACCAAAGGAAATCATATTCCTCTCACGCAAGGAAAATAGGTGCGTCAGTGGTTTGGGAAGAAAACATTTTCTAAGGAAAATGGAACCCAACAAACACTACAAAAAGCTAGAATTGGAAAAAATTTTCCATTTTCCCTAGAAAATGGAATATATCAAACATACCCTTAATCTACTTACTAGTAAAGTTTTTAAACATAATGTATATACAATTTTACCCTCTCATATTTTGTTAGAAAATGGTAAAAATTTATTTTGGTGGTCAACTAATGACATTTTGGGTGGAAACTGTTCAAAGGGCCTCACATACAACAATTGGAAAGGTTAGGGGCGACACTACAACGTTTGAAAGGTTTGGAAAAAGTCTACTAATGTTTTAAAAGTTTGGAACCTTTACTGCAATTATCCCATAAAAATATTATGACTTGGTGTTAATAACACGAATAGTCATTCAAGTTTGAAGTAATTATGTCAATAATTACTAAATTTATTTTTTAAGATCGTGGTAACTCAAGTTTCTAATTACTAAATTTATTTTTTAAGATCATGATAACTCAAGTTTCTAATTATTATACTGATGATCACTCGATCAAAAGTTAAAATTAAATTTCACTTAACACCATTAAGTGTCAACGTGTTATCAATCAGTGTTATTCATTACTCCAAATCAGTAAAGTTAAGGAGTTGGGAACTTTGGTATTATATGCATTCAAGTGCAAAAATAATAATAATAATAATAATAATAATAATAATAATAATAATAATAATAATAGATACTAGATAGATAAGAGAATCTTTAAAAATATAGTAATAGAAATTATAAACCACCCGCCACAACTTTCATTGAATCATCCAATGCCTCCACTTCATCTAAATATTGGCGTAGCACTATTGGTCCCTTCTTAATTTGCAACCAATTCTTTCCCCATATACAAGCCTCAAACATCCTTACACCTAATGAACTCCTAAATGAATAAAGTATCCGACCTCCAATTGAGAATGCAAACTCAGAAGCAACTGTAAAAATTTGAATTCTGAAGAGGAAAATGATTTTTGATAGATTATGTTAGTCTTGAGATTATTAGATATAAATTAGGATTATTGAGTAATAATAATATATCTACCTATATTAAAAGAGTGAAGGAAGTTTTCACTATTCATAGCCACTATTCATATGGAGCCGGCTCGACTCGGCTTGGCTAAGTTTTTTTTTTTTTTTTTGCTTTTTTTTTCCTTTTCTCTACCAAGCCGAGCCGATAGACCTTTCGTCTCGGCTCGGCTCGGCTAAGCCACAGAACAGATTTTTTTTTTTTTTTATACGTTTGATTCAATATTGTAGGTTTAATCTCGGCTCGGCTAAGCCGCTGAACCGATTTTTTTTTTTTTTTTTTACATTTAATTCAATATTTTAGGTTCTAAATATGCGTTCTAAGCGATTTAATTTTTTTAAAAAAAATTTTGAAGTGCGGCCATCCTAAATATATGGTCGACTCGGCCAAGCTTTTTTTTTTTAATTACGTTTGATTTTGATTCCAAATGACTTTATGGGTCGACTCGCCCAAGGCTTTTTTTTTTCTTTTTTGTTATATAGGTTGGCTCGATTAAGCTTTTTTTTTAACGTTTGATTAAATATTTTAAATTACGAATATTCGTTTTAAGCGATTTAAAAATTTATTTTTGATGTTAAAAATAATTTTACGTTAATTATGAAAACCCCTTCTTTTTTAGTCCGATTCAGAATTTTAAGTTAATTTCTTTTTTCTAACCCACATTGAACCCCATACTTGCACCAATTTCTCCCAATTTCATTTTTCTTAAATTTCTGCATTTAAAAATGGTAAATTTATTGCGTCAAAAATGGATTTTTATTGAACATATCACTATAAATATTATTTATTATCAACCTATTTGAATCTATTGCACATGATCATATCATTTTTTTGGACTGATGTCATCAAATTTTATCATTCAATTAAAGAATTGGCATGAGAAGAAACATAAGAAAAAAAGAGGACAAACTCAGTTGGCCGAACAACACTAATGTAGACAGTATCCACGAACTTCCTTTTATTTACATTTGATTCAGTATTTTAAATTACGAATATTCGTTTTAAGCGATTTAAAAATTTGTGGGGGATGTCAAAAATAATTTTACATTAATTATGAAACGTAAAGTCGTTATTGTTTATTTTACGTGTAATATTATTTTATTGAAAATGTTTAATTATAAATAAGAGAAAAAAAAATATACTTTAGATCAATGTGTGTAACTCTTTCTCATTTTCTGCACTCTTCCCCCATCTCTACACGCAACAACCCATACTCTCCTGCCAACCCCAACACCCTCTCACCTAACACACCAAGAAAATTTTCAATTTGAAAACCTAAAATCACAGATCAAATCGTATAATCCACCATATTTTTTACGCGGACCGTGTGATCTATTTGTTTCTCCTTTTCGACATATTTCTCTTGATCTTACAAGTTAAGCATGTGTTTCAGCATTGAAACGATATTTTTTTCCATTTATGCTCCTTCGTCTTTTTTTTTTTTTTTTTTTGTTGCTAGAGGTTGGTCTATGGAACCAAAGCTGAAACTGCTATTGCCATTGAATTTAATGATTTTTTTGCAGACACCTTGAGGGGTACCGGGTTCTACCAAAAAGCTCACATGGAGATCAAGATGGTTGACGACAAAAGAGGCCATCATAACAGAGCAAGTATTTGAGAAAACAAAGGCAAAATTTCAACTGTATTTTATCTCTAACATAAGGTGTTGATCTACATGGTGGTTTTCATAGGGATCAAAGTGGAGATTTTGAGAAATATTAAGTGGATTGATTAGTTATTTTCGTCACTTTTTTTCTCTTTTATTATTATTTTTTTTTTGGGTGGTAGGGTGATAAAATTTGCGATGAATAGGAATATATGTACAATTCACATTTAAAGCTCTTGATCTAAAGCCAAATATCGTCACTTTCACAGCAGTGGTTAGTGTACCAGTTTTGGCACGTGTCCCTTTCCTGTACCCCCCCCGCCCCCAATTTTTATTTTGGTCGGGATTCAGATACTTTTTAATTAATTGTGAAACATAAAGTCGTGATTGTTTCTTTTACGTAAAGTTGTTTTTTATTTTTATTTTTTTTTCCATTTTTACGTTTGATTCGGTATTTTAAGTTACAAATTATCACTAAATTTTGAAACTTTTGTGAATTTTCTTTGGGATTTTGCTGTAAAAATTAATTATGCTCCTATTTACTTTGCTGTATGCCAATGCGGTGAGATTCATCCTTAGTTTTTTTTTTTGAAAAGATCACGATATTTAGTAGCCAACTACACCACTAACACGTGCATCGCACGTGCATCTAACTAGTATGTAATAGAAAATTAGAAATTGACAAAAATACCCACAAATGACAAAATTACTGAATTTTACATATTTGAATGAATTTTCAAAATTTTTTATTTTTTTATATTTTTTCTCCGGTCCGATTTGGTTTAAATCGCAATTAAAATTCTCAAACCTACGCCAAACCGTTTTTGACTGGTTTTGTTTGATTCAAAACCATTTTGTTGACGGGTCCACGTGACACCAAACCAACGGTTTCTAAAATGCGATTTTGGTTCGATTTTCCGATTGACGGGTTTCGCTTACAGCCCTATTTCGACGTATTAAAATAACGTTCTTTAGTGTCATGTTGGCACTTAATAGTGTCACATGGGTTTTGTTATTTTTTTTTTACCGATGACATTAGTATAACGACTAAAAACTTGAGGGACTATTGATATAAGAAAATTATTTTAGTGATCATTAACGTAATTACTCAAAATTTTAGTAATCATTAATGTAATTAACCTCATAACTTGTCATTGATATTTTGTATAGCTTTATTAATGACAATGCTAAGGAAAGGTCAAACTCTTAGTGTCAACATGACATTTTGCTTTGGGCAAAGTTGATGATAAATTGACTAGTGAAAGAGTAGCATTATTTTGTTATGTAATATATTAAGAAATTATTTACACAATCACATAAATTGGTAGGGACGAACAATGCTAGTAAAGATGATTGTTAATGGTAACGGCTAACAATAAGAGTTATCAGTGAATGAGTGATCAACGTCAATAGTAGAAATAAAAAATAATAATTATAAACTTATTTTTTTGATGTAGTAGAAGTATCGCATTTGATATTAATTTAGTTAAATTATGAACATTATATTACCATTCATGAAAAACAATGTATTATCATTTGTAGTTTTAAATTGAAATAATACCTAATTTTATAAGAAATGGTCAAGATAGCAGACCATAAGTGTTTCTTTTCTACATTTTTTCATAGTCAATGACCCCATGGCATATTTCTTCTTGTATGCTTAGTCTAAATTGTACTGTGATTCTAAGGCCAAATCCGTCTAAATAAAAGTTGCTTGGACTTTAAGCATCACTTACTAAAGTGCAATTTTTTATAGGATTATGAATTTTACTTATAAGTCAGTGAATAAGTACGTCTCAATATGTATGAATAATCTTTTCATTGATAAAGGTTGGAAATAAACGAGTTACTTATTTTTAAAGTCATCTTTACTTTATTGTTGAGATACTTTCAAAATTCGAAATGTATTAAACAAATTAGAAAAGGTAAATTTTAATTTACTTAAAAAGCTATTTACTCTAACTTGATATTCGTTTGTTGTTTGCCATAATAACTAAAAAAGGTAATCAATTCGGGGTTAGGTTAACTTTCTTTTTCTAAAGCAGTTTCAACGTATAGGACAATGAAATTAAGAGGAAAAAAACAGTTGGATTAAAGAAATAAAGAAAGGTCTATTGTGATTCTTTCATTTCTAAGAAACCATTACTTCGAAATTTCAATCTGTATATTAATTCAACTATAAAAGATAATCAACATCGATGTTCTTTAATCAATTATTAACAGCAGGTATAACGAGCCGCATTATTTTGCAAAAATTTGTAGCTCAACCTTAAATTTCCTCGTGAATCTAATCGATACCCTACATCCATAAAGTGAATAATTAAAATATAAGATTGATTTGAAAACCACTAGTTCTCTTATGAGTTAACACTTCGCGTGTATTTGTAATGATTTGACCTCTATGCCCTAAGTTGTTAACTTAGGTATTGTCCACTCTGAAAGAGTCTGAACTTATTTTACAATTCACGAATTTCTATTGTGTCCTAAAGATTTGACCTATGATTCAATTAAGTCTCTCATAAAGTAAAGATTTTGAGTTCAAGTTCTGGAAACGCGATAAAAATTCATGCAAGGTAAGATTTACTCAACCTCTCTCAAAGCAGATAATACCTAAGTTAAAGATTTAAGCATAAGATCGAGTCGCAATGAAAAAAAAGAAAAAAAGGCACCTCCAAGAATCAAACTGAAGATCTTTGTATTAGGAGAAATTTAAGTTAAATCTTTATACCAATTATATTTTCAAGTTATAAATGTTACATGCAAATAGGTAAGTTGAAGTCAACTCGCATCACACAAATCATCAACACTATCTATTTTAAGAGTTCTTTTCGAGCTTGATTTTTCTAACATTGTATTGAGTCATGAAAACAAGGCTATTTCGAATCTAACTTTACCATTCCATCACGACATTGGCTTGAGACACGCTCTTTGAGATGGATCCAGTCAAACCAAGACAAAAAACCTTAAATCATATGGTCAAACCTCAAAAATCTATTACTACCTTAAATTATTCATGTTTGATATTTAAATAAAACTTTGTTAACCAAATCCTCCGATGGCTGAAGGTGACGCATCGAGACCGCCCTACGGCTGACTTCAGTCTCCGTCTCCGTCTCCGTCTCCGTCTCCGTCCCCGCCCCCATCCCTACTCCTATCCACCCATCCCTTACTTTCAGAGTGGACCCTTCTTCAGTACCAATACAACTGAAACAGACTATAGACGGAAAAAAAAATAGAAAAAAAAAAAGAGAGCGGAGGAAAAGTCAAGAACGCACTATCGTTCTAATTTCTACCCGTGTTTAGTGTCATCATTCTCATTTTTTTCATCAATCTCTTGAAATCGAGTTCCGATAAAAAAAAAAAAAATCGATTCTCCAAAACCCAATTCCCACAAGATTTTCTACACAAATTTTGGCGGTCTTATTATTAGTATTATTACCGCTATACTCTCTTCTCCCACTTTCCCATTTTTCCAATCCCCTTTTTCAATTGGTAAGCACTTCAATTTATGCAGTCCAATATTTTTTTTCCTGATTGAAGAATTCTTTTCCTCTCTCTCTCTTTTTTTTTTTCTCATTTTCTTTTATTTTTTATAATTTTGTAATATTTTAGTTGTGCAATTCTTTTACTTAACTTCCGTTTATTTGAATTTTGATCCTGAATTTTAGTGTTTTTTTGTTACAATTTTGTGAATAGGAGTGCCATGGGAGGAGTATGTTCTGGAGGGACAATTAAGTGCAGCAAGTCAGCTGAGGTTGAGCATGATAAGACTTCAGGGTTTTCAGGGAAGCTGAAGTCAATTGGGAGTTTTGGGAAGCTTAAGAATGATAATTCTGCTACATATCCTCATAATACGGATGCTTTCGAGAAGGCGCCGGGCAATCTTTTTAATTCTGGTGAATTGACAACCTCCCAGGAATTGAAGCCATCAACCCCTGCAAGAAAACCAGCTAATAAGGTATCAAACCATTTACAAGATTTGTTTGTGTGCGTCTGCATTTTTTTTTATATTTTATTTTTTGAATTTTGTGAAGTAAGTTTGATTGATCGATATTTTGTGGAAATGGGTTATTTTGGAGCTTCATCACAATATAAAGATCAGTGGAAGAAGAGCTGGAGTCCCGCGAGGATAGATTTCTATGGAATGAATCATGAAATTTAATTACAGTAATATCATAGAGAATGGCGACTTGATTTTAGTTTTCGCACACGGCACTAGGCAAAGTAAAATTGAAGGTTCCAAAGAAGTGTTTTTAAATAGATAAATTGCTTACTGGGAAGTTGAATATTGCGGTGGCATGCTACATGTTTACATGACTATACATGGAGAAATATTAAGTTCTTTTCATAGAGTAGCAATTTTAGAAATTTGATCTAATGGTAGAACTAACATAACTAGAGGAAACGAGTAGAAGTGGGCTATGTTCATAAATGACCCAAATGTTGGGGACCTGATGGGATTTACTCAAAATAAGTAGCATGCTTAACAATTCTTGAAGGAGCTTGTTCAGTAACTAATTATCACTGTGATAATTGTTAACTTGGGCAGTTCGAGCCCATGTTCACAAACGATATGATTGTTTACTACTTTTGCTGTGGTTGCTAGAGTAGAACATGCAATAACAAAAATCAAAAGGCAAGTGAGTGCTGGAATATGATATCACTTTCGTCATGAACTATGATTTATCCTCTTATACTGTATAATGTAGTTTAGAGGTATACTGATCTTTGGGTTCCGGAATGCATGTGACTTATGAACATTAAATATCATTTGGCATTAACGATTTTATTGTCCATTTTCTGCCAAAAAAAAAAGGAGTCCATATTGGTGTGGAATTTGGTACTTCATATTCGTGTTTGTGTTCAGTGCTTTGACTGCAAGAATGATACTGTTGACTGAAATATCACTGTGTCCTTGGCATTTTTGTTTGCCTGATGGATATATATTGCTGCTACATTGCTTTTTAGTTTTGATATATCCTTCTTTTCTCCTTTGAAAAGAATAACTGGAAAGAATTCTTTTATTGGTTTAGAAGATGCTGATGTTATTATTTTAAGGCAAGCTGATTTTTATTGAGACAGGCACCGCAAGTGAGCTCATTTCTTGGTAAGGCTGGCGCAGTTGGCCTTGAGAAGGCAGTGGAAGTTCTAGATACTCTAGGCAGCAGCATGACTAATTTAAACTCTGGTGGATTTACGTCTGGCGTGGCTTCGAGGGGAAATAAAATATCTATATTGGCATTTGAAGTTGCAAATACTATTTCCAAAGGTTCAAACTTGGTGCAATCTCTTTCTGAAGAAAATATTCAGTTATTGCGTAAGGACATTTTACATACAGAAGGGGTACAAAAGTTGGTTTCTACAGATATGAACGAGCTTCTTAGGATTGCAGCAGCTGACAAGAGGTAATGTGTTCTTTGTCTAGGATGTAGACCAATCTTGCTTACTTGAACTTTCTCCTTTCTTCCTCCTTTCCTTTCCTCTTCTTTTTTTAGTTCTTTCTTTGTCAGATAAATTTTAGTTGGTTTTCTTTTGTTAAACCTTTCAATTTTTTCTGTATTCTGTAGAGAGGAATTTGATGTCTTCTCTCGTGAGGTTATCAGATTTGGAAATCTCTGTAAAGATGCACAATTTCACAACCTCAATAGATTCTTTTCAAAGTGAGTTGGGAATGTATTTCAAATATTTTGCACGTAATCCTGTCTTTAGAAGTTGAAGGAAGATATTCACCAAAATGACTGACATATTAGGTTGGATTCAGATCCTGATGTTCACAAACAATTAAGAGAAGAGGCCAAAATGACAATTCAAGAGTTGACCACTCTAGCTCAACATACTTCCGTAAGTTAGATCCTGTACCAGAGCTTTTAATTGCTGCTCCTGTTTTCAGTTTTTATTAATGCATGTTGCATCACATCGCTTTCATCACTTTGTTGTCATCCTTCTTCATTGTATGCTGCATGATTAAATGGTGAGTGTTAGTTGCTCGTGTAGTTTGGCGTCTTGTTGTGTCAAATATTCCACTAACATATATTGCCATGTTTACATTCATTTCAATTTTGTCCCACGGTTAGCCATCATCCACAACACTGTTCACTTGATGATGTGTTCATCCCACATCACTGACAGTGTTAAGTTTCTGATGGGATGATGGGTTGATTTCTGTGCTGTTTCTAGATTAAATACCAGTACAGGTGGATATTTATCTCTCAGCTGCAAGAAGAAATTAGAGAAATAATGGGAGAAGATAGACTTTTGGAATTTTCTGTATTGTATTTAATATGATTGGAAAATAAACATAGAATGGAATAAGCGATACTCAGCATTCAAGACTGACCCCCCTTTCTCACTAATCATTTTTTGCTTTCTTTTTCCCCACCCCGTTACATATACCCTGCTTCTAACTAACTTCCAACAAAATGACTAACAACCACTAACCACAAAGAGTGACCTTAGCTTTATTCGAGAAACTACTATTGAGCCATGCTGTCATATAGTTAGCTCCCCCATGTGCTTGCTTGGCCTCTTTCGTCTTGTGTACGTAAATTTAATTGGAGGCTTGGGCTTATGAAATACCTCATCCCCCCAATGCAGTCACCTTGTCCACAAGGTGCAAGAAGGTAACTGCTGGTTGATTAAAGCAAATGGCTCCCATGTGGCTTCCAAAGGTGAGAGACCCCTTCCATTGAATTAAGACTTCCATTTCCCTTCTGAAACCTAGGAAAAACTCTAGTTCTACAAGTAGTTAGTCTTCACCAAGTTGTAAAGGCAATGGTGTTACAACAGATGCATCTCCTACCACCTTCCTCAATTGTGACATACAAAAAATCGGGTAGACTCGTGTGGTGTTTGGCAGCGCTAGACGGTAGGCTAACTTTCCCACTCTTGTCAACACCTCAAAAGGCCCATAAAACCGTGTGGCTAGCTTTTCATTAGCGTGGTTTACTAATGACTTGTGCCTATAAGGCCTCATCTTCACATACACTCAATCGCCTACTGCATATTCTACTTCCTATCTGTGCTTATTTGCTGCCAACTTCATCTGTTGCTGCGCTTTATGTAAATGGACCTTTAACTCTTCTAGCACTTATCTCGTTCCAACATTTGTTGTTCCAGAGAAGAGATGGCCGTAGCCCTCCGCTCAAAACGAAACAAAGGGGAAGGTCGCGTCCATATAGGATGCGAAAAGAGCGAGCTGTGCCATAACATGATAGGAAGTATTATAGGAATACTCAACCCAATGTAAAAAATGATACCACTATTTTGGTCTAACCAAAGCAAAGTATCTCATATATGTCTCAACTCCCCTGTTCACCACCTCAATTTACCCGTCGGTTTGTGGATGGTAAGCCGAGTTATGCTTCAATAATGTCCCTTGCAATATAAAAAGTTCACTCCAGAATTTGCTTAGAAACACCTTATCCTGATAGGAGATTATGGAACGAGGTAGTCCGTGTAATTTCACTACTTCATAAAAAGTGTAGCGACAGATAGGGCTGAAATGGATGTTTCAGCCTATAAAATGTGCATACTTAAACGATCCACCACTACCAATATGGAATCGAACCCTTTCGATCGGGGTAGCCCTTCCACAAAGTCCATTGAAATATCTTCCCAAACTTTATTTGGAATTGGCAACGGTTGGAGCAGCCCCGCAGGCGTGGGAGATGAGTACTTATGTTGTTGGCAGATTGCACACGCAGCCACATACGCTAGAATATCGTTTCTCATTCCGTTCAAAAAAAAAAAAGGCTCTATCACCTCTATATGTTTTTAAGAAAGCCACCATGCCTCCTTACCTTACTATCATGCCCTTTATGTAAGGCCAACTGAACAAATTGAGAGTCGTTGGGCATCACAAGCTTGTTACTGTACAGTTGGTGTCCCTGTAACAGAGAATACCTAGGAGGAGCGGCCTGCCCATTCCGCAAGGAGGCGATCAAAGCACCTAATTCCTCGTCCTCTTCTACGGCCTTTCTAACTGTATCCAGCTCAACGGTGTTGGCACACTTATGGCCATTATGGTTGAAGTCGCATCCAATCTTGATAGTGCTTCCGTTGCCTTGTTCTCCAAACCAGCTTTATACTCTATATCAAAATCAAACCCCAAAAGCTTGGTTAGCTATTTTTGATATTTTTTTATTCACTTCTCGCTGCTCCAACGAGAATTTAAGGCTACGCTGGTCGGTTCGCACAATGAATCTACGTCCCAACAAATAGTGCCTCCATTTTTGTATTGCCATTACAATAGCCATAAGTTCTTTTTCATAAATCGACTTACTCCGAACCATTTGGGGAAGTACCTGACTGAAATATGCAATTGGCCTTTGATCTTGCATGAGAACTACCCCAAATCCATACACGGAAGCATCGGTCTCTACAAAAAAGGCTGTGCGAAGTTGAGCAGCCACAAAACCGGTACGGACATCATGACTGTTTTCAACTTCAAGAATGCAGCCTCCGCCTCCTTATTCCATAAAAAAACTGTCCTTTTTTAATTGTTGGGTTAATGGCCAATCTCTGCTCCCATATGACTTCACGAACCGATGTTAATATCCTATTAGTTCCAAAAATCCTCTTAGCTCCCTAATAGATTTCAGTCTGGGCCAATCTCTTATTGCTGCAACCTTTGATTCATTTGCCGCCACTCCAGTTGCTGAAATAATATGCCCCAGATACTCCTATTCCGTTTGCCCAAACAAACATTTCTTTTTGTTAGCATACAACTGATTGTCAATCGACAACTGCGACACAATACGTAGATGATCCCAATGCTCCTCGGTGGTGTGGCTGTATACCAAAATATCATCGAAAAACACCAATACGAATTTTCGGAGATAATTTCTAAAAATCTTGTTCATGAGAGACTGGAATGTTGTCGGGGCATTTTTCAACCCGAAGGACATGACAAGGAACTCATAATGTCCCTCACAAGTTCGAAAGGATGTCTTTGGTACGTCATTAGGCCACACTCGTTTATGGTGATAACCAGACTTCAGGTCTATCTTCGAAAAGAGGGTAGCGTCATAAAGCTCATTGAGTAACTCATCAATTACTGGGATTGGAAACATGTCAGGTACGGTAACTTTGTTCGAAGCTCGGTAGTCAACGCAAAACCTCCAACTCCTGTCTTTCTTCTCTACTAACAATACTGGGCTTGAAAAAGGACTAATACTTTGCTAGATCAGGCCTGTTGCTAACATTTCTCGGATCAGTCGTTCAATCTTGCTTTTTTGAAAGTGTGGATATCGATAAGGCCGCACACTGATCGGGGCTGAACTAGGTTGTAAATTAATAGCATGGTCATGGCTCCTCGTAGGGGGAAGACAGTTGGGCATCTTAAAGACAGATGCAAAATCCCTTAGCACCTCTGAAATTATGTTTGGCGATTTGAACTATAATATTTCCCCAACTCCAGAAGTGCCCCCTTCTCCCTGTGGCTTAAGTGCCTTCAACATTGACCTCAAAGATACAAATGCCCTCCTCAAACTTGAATCTCCCTTTAAAGTCACCTTTACGCCCACCATCGTGAAAGTTATGGTGAGGGTTTGCCAATTAATGTACATTTTCCCTAGTTTTCGCAATCACTGCACACCCAAAATAACGTCGGAACTCCCCAATTCTTATGGCAGAAAATCATTTTCCACTGTCACATTCTGCAGTTGCAACTTCACGCTCCTGAAAAATCCTTCCCCTTTTACCATTAAACCGATTCCAACCTCCTCAGAAATGAAATTATGTGAAGCCCCACAATCAATTAATACTATTACTTCTTTCTACCCAATCAAATCCTTTAATTTCATAGTTTTTGGAGCAGTGAGGCCCACCACCGAATTAAGAGACAGCTCGACAGAGGCTCCCACATCCCTTGTGTCATCATTGGCAGTCGCTCGCCGATGTCACCTGTGTGCTCGCCAGTTAGTTCCTCCCACCATTCTGGGCTCTCTCTGCCTCCTCGATCCTCCACTTCATTTTCCCTAATAACCATGACATGGAGTTCTTTATTTTTGCACCGATGGCCAACAACAAATTTTTTATCACATTTATAATTTAAACCCTTTTCCCTTTTTGTTTGTATTTCTGCATTTTTCAATCGTTTGAAAGGGGCATTGAATTTTGGTGGGAGAATGACGCGATTGGGGATGATATTCTCCGGTACTGTCGGCCTTTGGAAGGGTGTAGAAACTTGGGGACATCTAGGTATTTAAACCCATTAAGGTCCCTTTTAATTTTGCTGGGCTGAAATTACACGGGCCTTGTTGGATCACATAATCCCATTCTTCCACACGTTGGGCTATGTCCATAATTTGCTCAAGGTCCATAGGATTTAATAGTTGGACGTCAGCCTTAACTTTTGGATTCAGACCATTAATGAAGTTACATTCCAGGACCTCCTCTGAAATATTCTGTGAGGATGATGCTAATTTTTCAAACTATCGGCGATACTCCTTGACGGTGGTAGTTTGTCGAAGAGCTAAAAACTGGGCACAAAGGGAGCTTTCTTGCTTTGGACAAAAACGACGCAGTAAACGAACCTTCAATTCCTCCCAATTTTTCATGGGTCGTCGACTTTCCTCCTATTGATACCACGCCAAAGTATTGACGTCGAAGCACATGGCGGCGGCATCCCACTTTTCTTCCTATGTCATCCGATTTACATTAAAATATCGCTCCATCCTGAAAACACCGGCATGTCTATTCGCTGGATGCGCGATTCTGACTTCCATCCATTGTCGAAGCCATTTCCACTGTTTTGGCTTCCTCCAGAACTTGCCTGCGCACCCCTTAAATCTGAGGATGAGTCTGCTAACTGTGAGTTGGCCATACCCTTTTCCTTCCTTCCTCTCCCTTTCTTGAGCCTCCTACGATCTGAACATCAACTCGAATTTTCCCTTTAATTCTGTCTGTAGTTGATGGAAATTAGTCTGTAGAGCATCCATACCGGACAGTAGGGCTGAGTGATTAGTTGCTACTTGTTGCTCCAAAATTCCAACGCGATCTGTGAGTGTCATAGTTGTGCTAGTTGGATCAAGTATTTTGATACCACTTTGATGGGATGATGGGTTGATTTCTGTGCTGTGTTAGGGTTAAACACCAGTACATATTGATATTTGCCTCTTGCAGCTGAGAAGAAATTAGAGAAATCTCCTCACGGCGACTGAGGTGAGTATCCGGCCGTAAACTTCAGGGACCGTGGAATTAGTCGAGGTGCGCGCAAGCTGGCCCGGACATCCACGGTTATCAAATAAAAAAAGAAGAAATTAGAGAAATAATGGAAGAAGATAGACTTTAGGAATTTTCCGTATTGTATTTAATATGACTGGAAAATAAACTTACAATCAAATAAACGTTACTCAGCATTAAACACTGACCCCCCCCCCCCCCCCCTTTTTCCCTAATCATTTTCTGCCTTCTTCTTTCTCCCCACCCCTTTACATATACCATGCTTCTAACTAACTTCCAACAAAATGACTAACAACCTCTTAACTACAAATAGTGACCCTAGCTTTATTCTAGAAACTACTATTGTGCCATGCTGTCATACAGTTAGCTCCCCCGCGTGCTTGCTCGGCCTCTCGCGTCTTGTGTACATGAATTTAATTGGGGGCTTGGGCTTATCCGTTTCTCTTCCATATTCTCCCATTTGAGTCAACAGCCTGAAAAGGGCCACTCATACATCCTCTTTCATTCCCTCTCTTTTTTGGTTTTTACATTTAAGTGGGAGGTTTCCCATTATCTTCTCTCTCTCTCTCTCTCCCCACCACCCCTCCCCCCCATATCAATGATCTGATCGATTTCATACATTTTTGGTTCATAGTTAGAAGGGAATAAAATGATGGAACAACCAGAAGGTCCAATGAATAAATAAAGTGCATATATTTTCCAGGAACCTCCTCACTGTCTCTTTAGGTATTAAAATCTGATAGTGTGGTTCCAATGTTGTTGCGTGTAATTCAATCTACAGAGATATGATTGCCAGAAGAAGTGGAAGCCTTGAAGAATTGATAGTGTTCAGTTCCAGGTACTGAATTACTGAAATTATTGAGGGATAAATCTGCTGATGTTACGTTCTTGATTAAGGCTTTGGCTTAAGAGCTTCTGAGAAAGGTAATTTGATGAGTTTCTGCAATTTGAACTGGGATTTAGGCAGTGAGTTGATTTTGGCTAAAACCAAGTGAGTGAAAGACAATTACCAATCTCAGGAGGGATTCTGTTATTTGTACTGAAGTCTAACTTGAAGATTTCTTTTAATTTCCCTATCCCAGAAGGAATATTGCCTGTGCCACTTAACAACATTAACTTCAAGAGTGAGAAATTTTCAGCAGTAGTAATAGTATCAGACAAACAATTGGATTAAGTCATTCAGACCTTTGAGTTCTGCAGACACCATATTTTTCCCTTCTGCAAGTTGTCCCATTAGGCAATTTCTGTAAAGGTCTACCTATAAACAGCTCAAACAAAAAGATAAACCCTTTGGTATTGATCCAGTCGAATAGTTTTGCTCTAAGTACATGTCTGTCAAGGTTTTTGTAATGACCCAGGCTAACTTTGGTTGAAGGGTGTTGGGGCCGAGGGAAGGAGGAAGATGGATTTTTATTGACATAAAAGGAAACTTATAATAAGGTCCCATAGAAGTGCGATGGTGAGTGTTTGAAAGTGAAAATTTTCTGTTAGATATGTAAGTATTACTGATATGCATTATGGAACAGTCACGAGTGTAGTAGAGAATTCTCTATTATTGTAGGCTTTAATCAAGGTTGTGCCTCGGTGCTTTTTCTTTTTTACTTTAGTCATGGATATTTTTATGAGAGATATTCAAGATGAGATCCTTTTGCGTATATTATTATTAGCTAATGCTGTAGTTTTAGTTGATGAGACCAAAAACAGGATAAAATTTGAAGATGGGATTTTTGTGGAATATTTGAAATTTAAATGTTTTGTGTTAACTAGAATTAAGATGGAAAATATATAATGCCCTTTTAGTCCTAGTAGGAATAAGGATGAAATGAAGCCATTATAGAGGATCATGTTGTACCAAAGATTGACTTTTTAGCTAATTAGGTTCCAATGCAAATATAAGGGTCTTGATAAAAGATGTAATGCATATAACTGGACTGTGTTGCATGAAATGAAGATTTGCATTTGGGGCCATATTATGTTGACAATGAAGATAGTTTGCCAGGTCGTTTCACATCTCAAACAAACATTTAAATGATGGAGATCCGTAATGATATTATATTGGAGACTTGCCAAGTTTGAATACTTTAGGAAGTGAAAATAGGACTTAGTTCGAAAGATTTTCTTAGTATGTTCCTACTTAAATTGGGCTAGTAAAAGCCTTATAAATATAGAGGGTTAATTTGTTTTAGCTCTAACTTTGACTATTGAATAATGTACAATCTCTCTCCCCCGCCCCCCCCCACCCCACCACCGTCATCTTTCTTCTCTTCACATCCCCTTTCCTGCTCTTACTTCTTCTCCCTTTCTCCATTTCCTTTCATCTTATGTAGTTTTAGCGTCTGTTTTGTGTGTACTGCGTCAGAATTTCTCCAATAGTTTTCTCATGAATTATCAATGACATGAACTTTGATTAATGAAATTTCAACAGAAAATGTCGAAGCTAGGCAAACAATCTGCTATAATTGTTAGTAGAAACTTTGAAATCTTTATTTATTCTGTTAACAACAAAAGGCTAACTCCTGCTGTATTCACAGGAGTTGTATCATGAGCTGCATGCTTTGGACAGATTTGAACAAGATTATCAGGCGAAGGTAGAGGAAGTAGAATCTTTACAGCTTCCTCGAAAAGGTTAGACAAACTGGTT
Organism: Fraxinus americana; assembly: GCA_035079005.1. Taxonomy (NCBI): domain Eukaryota; kingdom Viridiplantae; phylum Streptophyta; class Magnoliopsida; order Lamiales; family Oleaceae; genus Fraxinus; species Fraxinus americana. The sequence goes on along the minus strand of CM068727.1, from coordinate 5,095,170 downwards.
TTGCTTTGAATAAGGTGTTCTTCAAATTTTTAATTCTGTGATTTGATTTGATCGGTGGTGGCCACGGGGTAGATGAAGGTATGTTCTTTTCTTTTTGAAGGCGAACTCTTAGACATTGGAATATATTCAAGTAGAATTGGCTGTATGAAGGTTTTGGTGCCCATTTATATGCGAATAATTATTGGAAGTTGTTAAAGGGTATTTAGGCCTTTTATGTAATACCTTGGGTTTCCTAAGGTTTTCCTAACTCTTATTATAAATAGTGGGACAGGCTAACACTATTGTTAAGCCTTCTAATTTTTTTACTTTAATATGGTATCAGAGTAAGGTTATGAGAGATTAATTCCATAAACTTTGTTCAAACATTTTTTTCCTTCTCAAAAAAAAAAAAAAAAAAAAAAAAAAATCCGGTTACTGTTCATCCCGGGTACTGTTCATACGGCTGGTTTTTGGTCAGTGTTCAATCTGCTAATTTCAGATCTGCTTCTGGTTATTGGTTATTGTTCGTATGACAGTACTACAAATGTTCGTAAGTCTGGTTATGACTCTCACGTTCTTCGTTTAAGCCCTACAGTTGTTTGTATTGTTGGTTTGTTTCCCTTGTGCGAGTTGTTTATTACTTGTTGAATTGGAAGGTATTAATATCGATGATTACACCTCAACCAGTAACAACCCGTAAGTTGAACGGAACCAATTATTTAAATTGGTCTAAAGCTGTGAAAATAGCCCTAACTGGACAGGGAAAACATCGTCACCTCACGGAATCCGCCTCGGCAACAGATGATAAAAAGTATGACGACTGGATTCAGGCCTAAGTTGCTCGGACTCGGGTACGGGTATCGGATACGGGTACGTAATGAAATGTCGGATCTTTTAATTTTTAAAATGGAGGATACGGGGACACGGCTAAAAAGAGTCCAAATTTCGGACACGGGTACGTGGGTACGTCTTTGAAACTTCAATTAAATTTTTTTTTTCCAAAAAATTAATCAAAAATATTATTTGATTATTTCTATTTTGTCAAGTTTTGAAAAAAATATTAATTTCAAAAAATGTTATTAAATTGTTCTAAAAAATTTATGTATGTTGATTTTATAATTATTTGTCAATCATTTTGGCCAAAGAAAAATCATATTTTAAATTGTTTTAAGATTTTGTAACAACATTAATCATGATATTTTTTTAAACTAAAATGACCTTATCTATATCAAAAGAATCAAAAACATAATTAAGAAATAATAAACTTCGTGTAATTTGTTCAACCAATAAAGTTGTAAAATTCGAAAAAAAAAGATAAATAAATTCAATAAATAAATTTCTTTTAAAAAAAAATTAATGGTTTTTTGTGAAAAAAAAAATGTTTGAAGCCCAGCCCAAAACTTAAAAAACAAAAAAAGCCCAACCCAACACCATTCCTCCTTCTTCAGTTCTTCGTCGTCTTCTTCTTCACAACTTCCAGTTCCAGATTTCAGATCTGCAAATGGGCAGCAGCCATCCTCCTCCTCCTCCTCCACCTCCTTCTTCTTCTTCTTCTTCTTCCCTCCGCGACTTCTGGCTCTGCGATGGTGATTCTAGCAGTTCAACAGGTTCCTCTTCTGGCCGTGTCCGGTTGAAATTTGCCGCGTCCGACCCGTATTTCGTACCCGTACCCGTGTCGTGTCGTGTCGACACGGGTATGCCGACCAAAATGAAGAGTCCGAGCAACATAGATTCAGGCTGATGCGCAGATTGTAACATTGTTCTGGAATTCGATGGAGCCTCAGGTGGTTGATCTCTGTACTCATCTAGATACGTGCAAAGATATATGGGAGTATCTCCGTGTATTATATTCTAGTAATCTCACCAGGATGTATGATTTATCAGTGGAGTACTTCCAACTTCAGCAAGGCACGCAATCCGTTACAGATTATTTTACCACATTCAACCTCCTCTATGAGGAGATGAATACTATCCTACTACTGACTATCGATCTGAAGGAAATGCAAAAGCAACATGAGCATATGGCTGTCATGAAGTTCTTGGCTGGGTTACATCCAGACTTCGAACCAGTCCGATCTCAGATTCTTTCGAGTGCTACCCTCCTCACCATCACTGAAATGTATTCTCGCGTTTCCCGTAGTACTACCAAGGACAATGTTTCTGGCTTGGGTTCGTCTACATCATCTGAGCATTCGGCACTTGTTACACAGATTCCCCCGCGAAATCGAGATGATCCACTTAGTGGTGGTCGTGGTAGTTTCTCTCGTGGTCGCCGTGGTAGTGGCCCTCGGGGTGGACCTAGTGGCCGTGGTCGTGTCTCCATTCGTCAGTGCTCCTTTTGTGGGTTGGAGAATCATAATCGAGACACATGTTGGGATTTGGTTGGCCGTCCACCCAAATTTGCCAATGCAGTGACATCTGATCCAGATATTCCTACCATTCCAGTATCTCAGGCGGCTAAGGACATATCTGATGAGGAATATGCTCAAATCCTTCAGTATAGGGCATCTCAGCAGGCATCTCTTCCTATTGCTTCTTTAGCTCAACGAGATACTTCTTCTGCTTGTCTTTCCATTCGTCTATCCCCTCCCTCACCCTGGGTCATAGATTCCGCAGCTACTGATCACATGTCAGGTACATCTTCTTTATTTACGCATATTCAGTCCTCTTCTTCGTTATGTCCTGTTACGGTTGTTGATGGTTCCACTATCCCTATCCGTGGCATTGGTACAGTGGACCCCTCACCCTCCTTATCTCTCTCCTCCGTCTTGTATATTCCTTCGTTTTCATTTAATTTGATGTCGTTAGTAAACTCACCAAACATCTTAATTGTTTTGTCTCATTTTTTCCCGATTCTGTCATTCTCTAGGATTTGAGGACGCGGAAGACGATTGTCACAGGGCGTGAGGACAATAGCCTTTATTACCTTGATCGTCACACCCTCCTACTGCATGTCCTGCTGTTGCATCTGCTCACCAAATCCATTGTCGCCTTGGTCATCCCTGCCTTTACAACCTCAAGTTACTTTTTCCTAGTTTCAGTCATTTATCTTCTTTAGAGTGTTGAGTCTTGTCAATTGGGTAAGCATCGTCGTGTTTCATTTGCTTCCCCTGCTCATGTTCGAGTATTGAGTCCTTTTAGTTTAGTTCATTCAGATGTTTGGGGTCCTTCTCGTGTTACTTCTACAATTGGTTTTCGTTATTTTGTTACTTTTGTGGATGATTTTTCAAGAGTTACTTGGCTTTATTTAATGAAAAATCGTTCTGAATTATTTTCTATTTTTCGTGCATTTTGTGCTTAAGTTCAAACCCAATTTAATGTACCCGTGTGTATTCTTCGTAGTGATAATGCTGGAGAATAATTTTCTCAGCCCTTTACTTCCTATATGTTGCACTCTGGTATCCTGCATCAATCTTTTTGCCCTCACACACCACAGCAAAATGGGGTTGCTGAGCGTAAGAATCGACATCTCCTAGAGGTGGGCCGTACTTCCTTTTTGAGATGAACGTTCCCAAACATTTCTGGGGCGATGCGGTTCTTACAGCTTGCTTCCTAATCAACCGGATGTCATCCTCTACCCTGCGAGGCACGGTTCCCCATTCCATTCTTTTTCACCGTTCACCCTTATTTAGCTTACCTCCTCGCATATTTGGGTGTGTTTGTTTTGTTCATCAGTTGACTCCCTGCAGGGACAAGTTAGATCCCTGTGCTTTAAATTGTGTCTTCCTCGGCTATTCTTGCACGCAAAAAGTTTATTGATGTTATAGTCCATCATTACGTCGCTCATTTGTGTGCCGATGTTACATTCTTTGAGTCCACCCCTTACTTTTCTACCCCATCATCTCAAGTTGATCGGATGTTACACTTCCTTTGTCCATTGACCCTACCCCTACGTTATCTTCCTCCGCTCCAGATCCTATCCCCTCCAATCGTTCTTCGGCCCCTTTGCAGGTATACTCTCGTCGCCAGAAGGACGCCATCGATTCTGTGCCCTCCAATTCTGTGCCCTCAGATTCTTCTCCAGCAGACCCGCCCATGTCTCACATGGACATGCCCATTGCCATCCGGAAAGGTAAGCGCACCTGTACTACGCATCCTATTTCTAACTTTGTCTCATATGCGCACTTATCTCCTTCATATTCCTCTTTTGTTGCTTCTCTGTCCTCTGTTTCTGTTCTTAAGTCCGTTTCAGAGGCCCTTATTCTCCCTGGTTGGGCAAAAGTAATGGAGGAAGAAATGACTGCTTTACATCAGAATGATACTTGGGATCTTGTCTCGCTTCCGCCTGACAAAACTATAGTTGGATGTAAATGGGTGTACACTGTTAAGGTTCATCCGGACAGCACCGTTGATCGACTCAAGGCTCGCTTAGTTGCTAAAGGCTATACTCAGGTCTACGGTCTTGATTACTATGAGACCTTTTCTCCCGTTGTCAAACTCGCTTCTGTTCGTTTGTTCATCTCTCTGGCTGCCACTTTTCTTTGACCCTTACATCAGCTCGATATCAAGAATGCTTTCTTAAATGGCGATCTGACTGAGGAAGTTTATATGGAGCAACCTCCTGGGTTTGTTGCTCAGGGGGAGTCTGATTTAGTATGTCGTTTGAAGAAGTCTATTTATGGCCTCAAGTAGTCTCCTAGAGCATGGTTTGGAAGATTTAGTGAAGTGGTCACTGAATTTGGTCTTTAGCGTTGTGGAGTCGATCATTTTGTCTTTTACAAGCATAGTAAAGTCGGCAGAATATTGTTAATTGTGTATGTGGATGACATCGTGATTACTGGGGATGATCACAGTGGTATTGAAGAACTCAAAAAGTGTTTGCATAGTAAGTTCCAACCCAAAGATTTGGGGCACTTAAAGTATTTCTTGGGGATTGAAGTTGCCCGATCAAGTCAGGGCATTTACCTGTCCCAGAGAAAATGTCCTTGATCTATTGAGCGAAACAAGAATGCTAGGAGCAAAACCTATTGACTCGCCTATGGATTCAAACACCAAATTATTGCCAGATCAGGGTATACCACTGACAGATTCAGCTCAATATAGACGGTTAGTTGGAAAGTTGAACTACCTGACAGTTACCAGACCAGATATCTCCTTTGCTGTTAGTGTTATTAGTCAGTTCTTGGGTCGTCCAATGATTTGTCACTGGGATGCAGTGATTCGTATTCTCCGATATCTGAAAGGCGCTCCTGGTTGTGGTTTGCTATATCAAAATTTTGGACATACTCAAATAAAGGGCTACGAGATGCAGAGTGATGGATCACCCCTAGATAGGAAATCTACTACTGGGTATTGTGTGTTTGTTGGTGGTAACCTTGTCTCTTGGAAGAGTAAAAAGCAGACGGTAGTGGCGCGGTCGAGTGCAGAATCGGAATACAGGGCAATGGCGCATACCACTTGTGAGTTAACATGGTTGAAATATTTGTTGGAAGAACTTGGATTTGAACACACTTCACCGATGGAACTGGTATGTGATAATCAAGCAGCACTTCACATTGCATCCAACCCAGTCTTCCATGAGAGAACGAAGCACATTGAAGTTAACTGTCACTTTATTCAAAAAAAATTGTTGCAGAAGCAGATTGAGACTAAATATGTAAACTCAGTCGATCAGTTAGCTGATATATTTACTAAACCGTTGGGGGGTTCAAGGATAAAGTACATTTGTAACAAGCTTGGAGCACACAATATATATGCTCCATCTTGAGGTGGAGTGTTAAAGGGTATTTAGGTTTTTTATGTAATACCTAGGGTTTCCTAAGGTTTTCTTAACTCTTATTATAAATAGTGGGACATGCTAACACTATTGTTATGCCTTCTAATTCTTTTACTTTAACAGAAGTATTATGTTTCATGCTACAAATTTATAGATGAAAAATGAATAGTTATAATGGAAGAGTGATGCAACTCTATCAGGACAATATCACTTTTCTACTACTGCAAGGATATTTTCTTAATTGACAGGTAACATATTTCTTTTTCTTTCTTGTAATTGTAGGAGAGAGTCTTGTAATGTTACAAAGTGAGCTAAAACATCAAAGAAAACTCGTGCGGAGCTTGAAAAAGAAATCTCTTTGGTCTAAACATTTGGAGGAGGTACTTGATTATTTCGCTTTCTTTCATCATAATTGTTCATATTATTTTGTGTCAAGGATATTGAATAAGATTACAGAGATCGTCAAAGATTGTTATTATAATATTTACTTTCCTTAGTGTATGATTACTTTCCTTAATAGTAGATTGCGTAATATTTCCTTTTATGATTCTTCCCTTTTACAGTTATTTGTAACCCTATAAATAGAGTCTTCTACTTTGTAATAGGAACAAGTTTATTATATACAATTTATAATATTTCTTCACATGGTATCAGAGCTGTTACGATCTTAAACACTTTAATCTTGAATTTCATTCCCGGCGAGCGGCCTTGAGCCGCTCGTCCGGCTAGCAATTTCGTCTTTCTTCTTTTGATTTTCTTTTCTAAGTCATCATTGTTGCAAAATTCAACTTGTCCCAAATCGATTTTCTTTTCTTTTCAGTTAGGTAGAATTGAGACGTCCAGATGAACTGGAATTTGGTCCAGGTCATCTGGAATTTGGTCCAGTTTATCTGGAATTTGGTTTGGTGTTGGTTTGGGGTATCCGAAATTTGAAATTTGCATCTCGTAGTTTTTTGGCCGGTGTTTTGGCGTGTGTCGGCGCACGTCGTGAATTTCTTTTGGAAATTCTTCTTGGGGAGTGTGAGTTCTCGTCGTCTTCTCGTAGTTTCTCGTCATTTCTTTGGAGTGTTCTTGAAGTAGTTTTGGAGTAGTTCTTTGTTGTTCTTGGTCTCTCGTCATCAGTAATTTTCGTCGTTTGTTGCTTTGATTTGGAGTTCTTCTTCGTGGGCACAAGTATCGTCGTTGTCGTCAGTTCATGATTGCAAATTGATGCTTTTACCAGCATCAATTTGAGGGGGGATGTCAAGGATATTGAATAAGATTACAGAGATCGTCAAAGATTGTTATTATAATATTTACTTTCCTTAGTGTATGATTACTTTCCTTAATAGTAGATTGCGTAATATTTCCTTTTATGATTCTTCCCTTTTACAGTTATTTGTAACCCTATAAATAGGGTCTTCTACTTTGTAATAGGAACAAGTTTATTATATACAATTTATAATATTTCTTCACATTTTGAATGTCAGAGATCATCTTTTGAGCATTGCATGTGATATTTTCTTCTATATTTCTAGTAGAAGCAATATATTTTACATCATGATCCTACCTTTACATTCTCAACTTTGACATAGCTACCTTTTTTTGATGTGGATGACAAGATCAAATTATTATCTTCCTTTTGAGTTTTATGGCAAATATTTATGTCTTCTAAAGATGATTGCTATTGAAATTATATAAATTTTCTTAGACTTGCCTATCAGTATTTTATACGGTGATATGAACCATCTTATATTGATTTGGTTTGATATTTTACCATGTGTAGGTTGTGGAGATGCTTGTTGATGTCGTTAGTTTCATTCATCAAGATATTTTAGAATCATTTGGAGATAATGGTATGAATTCATGCACAGTATACTTTCTCTTCTCATTAGGTTTCTTTTCACTGTTATTCAGGATAGAGAGAGTTTGCTGCTTTAGTAATAGCTTTTGTTTATGCCTTGGCTGTGGATGCATGACATATGTGACAGAAACATTGTATATCAGTTTAACGCATATCTTTTCTTTTATTCTCGACATATTTAATATACAATCGGTTTTCACGAGCTCCAAAACTATAATATTTGTAGTCTAATTACATTACTGCTGCATTTAAGACTTCCAAGACTTGCTTTTCCTATAAGTTCCACAATGTTCTACTACCTCATTCTTCGACTTGTCAAAAGCTAATACAAAATTTCTTGCCTGTGAATTTTCCTCTGGCAAAGCTTTCCATTTTGTAATAGAAAATGGATTAGCATTAATTCCCTTGTGATATCTGATAATTAAGGTTATTGTGGAGAGGTCTTCCCTTATCCTCCCCTATGTGAGATGGGTAGTTTCAATGGGTAGTTTCAGTTCCGGGACTTGAATCCTTCTTATTTTGTTAAAAGGGGGACACTTCAAGTTTCAGTGGTTGAAATATTTTTGAAGCTATGTCCTTCTATCCCACAAGAATGAGTTTCATTGGCCACAGATTTACTCCAAAGTCGCTACTCAAAATTTTTATACGAGCATGCATTTTGTTTTGAAGACTTTTGTCTACTGGATTAGGAACAATCAATGGTTCTCAGTTGTTTAGAAGAACATACTGTTGTTCTCATCCATCCTTTATTTTAATATCTTGTTTGCGCCGTTTGTCCAACCTATTGCTTGTGTAGCAACTTGCTCCCTAACCTTTGAAGAGAAGCATGTTTGTTCTGGACCTGTCATCACAGTTATGCAATCAATCACTAAAGATGGAAACCATCTAGTTCATGTGGCCCTCGTGAAAACAAGTTTCTGGTCACTAGCCCAAGATGGAAAACAAAACCTAGCTTCATAAAGTTGGACATGAAAGGGACATGACAATTTAACAGAGTTTTAGATGGTTTTAGTGGTTGTGGACTGATTATGCAACTGAATGAGAGGTTGGGCAACTTGTTCTTGTTTAAAGGTTGTGGCCAAGTGATTACGGGGCAATATCAAATAGTTGGCGATAAGTCTGTTTTAGATTCGTATTCTCATACTTTCAGTTTTATCCACTATTTGGCCAGGGTTGACATCTTCCGGCAGGGCATCTACTAACAAACCAGAAAGGCTAGGTGTTGCTGGTCTTTCTTTACATTATGCTAACATAATTACTCAAATTGATAACATTGTAAGTCTTGTACTTCATTTCTTTGGTAGTATGATGCTCATTTGGTGTATTTACCCAACTAAAGTTTATCTTTATGAAATTCATTTTTAGGCATCACGCCCCACCTCTCTTCCTTCTAATATGAGAGAGACATTGTATAATGGGTTGCCACCAACTGTTAAGAATGCTCTTCGCTCCCGATTACAAACCATCGACACCAAGGAAGAGGTATGTTCTTTCTTTCCCCTTCTCAATACAAGATATGTTCTTCAAGCTAGTTCTTCGCAGCATCTTTCTTTCTTTTTTAGTGGGCCCATAGATGGTTTTAATTGGACTAAATGTCCTGTCTTAGTCAATCCCATATGTATTTTCGTTCTGAGTGGGGCTGGTTATGGTAGGAGGGCTCTGTGATTTTATGTTTCTGTTAGGTTTGTTGTGTTCATCCATGCAATCTTTACAACAGTTAAGCTAAGCTTAAAGTTTACACGCAAGTAAATAAGTACATTTCAAAATGAGTAAATCTTTCATTGATCAAAATTAAAAAAAGTTACTTTTTTTTGATAGTAAGATAAGAATTACTTTTCAAAATAAGTAATTTCTTTTTACCCAACTAAAAGTAAGAAAAAAGTAGCTTATCTAACATGTTTGGAAACTAAAAGTTAGCTTTTGCTCATTTTTCAGCTAGCCAAACACGTATTATTTTATCTATTTTATCGATATGTGGGGAGTAGATTTATTTTATTATTATTATTATTGCACCCCTGGAATTGATAATTCGAAGTTTTCTGTTTTCTTTCATACTTGAAGCATTGCATCCTTGTGGTAAAAATGTTTATCCCTTGTCCTTTGTGCATGTTCTCCAAATTTAGCTTCTTTAGATTGTGCCTTTTGCAGCTCACAGTTCCTCAAATCAAAGCCGAGATGGAGAAAACTCTCCAATGGCTAGTTCCATTAGCATTGGATACTACCAAGTACGTAATTTTATATTTGTGAAAAACATACGGCGTCTTGCTTTAAAAACTATACCACCAGCAATTCCTATCCTTTTTGTAATTTTTTGGTGTACCTTTGTTTATCATATCATTTTCGTCGTAACTATATAGTTTACTAACACCACCATCTTTCCTGTGTTGCCCACTGGAAACAGAGCACATCAAGGATTTGGATGGGTTGGAGAGTGGGCAAATTCTGGGTTAGTCAAGAGCTCTCATTTTGTATGTTATCTGCACAAAATATCAGAGCGAGAACTCAATTTTATATGCTCTTAATGGCAGAAACGAGTTTGGCAAGAAAACAGGCCCGCCAAATAACCTGATTCGATTGCAGACATTCTATCATGCCGAAAAGCAGAAGGCTGACTCCTACATCCTCGAGCTAGTGGCATGGCTTCATCGTCTTGTTAGCCTCGTAACTTACAGAGATAATGGACTCAAGGCTCAACCTGTACAATCTCCAACTCTCAGAGGATCAAATACATTGTCATCAAACAACAATGCTGGAATTCATAAAGTCCAGCTCTCTCCGGATGATAAAAATTTGTTGGACAAGGTCACGAAAAGGAGGAACTTGGCCCCCGGACTAAGTAAAAGCCAGGAATTCACGACAGTGCAGAATAGGAAAAATAAGGTATGGGCACTGAGTAGGAGCACTGGGAGCTCTCCCCGTAGAGGACTGGAACACCTGAAAGGTAACGTTTTGGATATATTAGACGGGTTAGATTCTACCTTTTTTGGCTCCTAGATGAGATATCAGATGGAAGTGATCATTCTTTTATTTCATGTTGATTACATATATATGAGAAATCTATGAGCTATGTATATCGTCCTATCTTTGGAGTTGTATTGTATTGCGATAATTAATATATTAAAATATTATACTCTTGACCAAGAATGGGAAAGTTCTCAACATTCGAGTAGTAATTGTCGATCTCAAAATCCGGCTGATTGAGTGGTAAACAAAATCCTCAGCCATCTCCCTCCATTTAAACATCACCTGCATGCTAGAAAACATCATTAGGAGGCAAATGCCACCGATTGAGAAAATGGTCATATGATTGTTTGTACTCCGACGGTCAAATGAATGGTCGGACGAGAGAATGTGTCAAGAAACGTGAGAGGGAGATTTGGCAAGGGTTAGAATGTTACCTTATGTGTGAAACGAACACACACAGAGAGAGGAGGGGAGGGCCTAATGGATTGAGCTTCAAGTTCAAGACGAGGTTGCTTGATTAAATATGCTTAATTTAATTAAGTAATCGATGTCGAGTCGACATATATGGAACTCTTTTTGTCATACATATGGTATGTAATTTATAGATATAACAACGGTCCTTTAAGTCTGAGTTGTACATTTATGCACGGGTCATGTAAGTTGTCAATTAGGCAAGTTTTTAGAAATTGCCTTGAAAATATAAGAGTAATATTATCTTTTTACGCGACATATTTCGTACCACATTGGCAAGTAACCTTGGTGGATCAAAAGAATGATTATCAAAAACGAAGTACATGCATCGTTGGTCTATCTATCATTTTCAGAAACCCCACAACAAGAATGGGCTCCAAATTCTTGTCCAATGAACACAAATCCAAGGCTAGCTTACACTTAAAAATTCATTTTATCCTTATCCTTATCCTTTACGTTCCCTCCTCCTCGATTACCCAAAAGGCTCGTATGCTCAGTTGTTTTATATGCAAATTATAATTTACAAATTTATTTATTAACAGATGAAGTGACGAAATTTGACAGAGTCAAAATTTCACTAGCCAAACAAATTTTTTTTTTTTGTTTTTGTTTTTGGTGTTTTTCCATAAGCACAACCGTTTAAATGATGAATAGATTTTGATAGTTTTAATTCAATTTATCACACCTCATCGATATGTAAACTAATTTTTAAGTTGTGATATACAACAAGTGTTTTCCCTGCATACTATATTATTTTGAGTAAAAAATACTTTGAAAATAATTAAAATGCTTTAGAGTTTAGTTAATTTTTTAAGTTTCAACAAAAAAAAAAAAACATTTTTAATTATGTAATAAAAACTTGGTAATTTATTTTACCCTTTTTCATAATTAATATATTTTTTACGGAATGAGTTTTCAAGATGAATTTGAAGAGGAATAATTCAAGCAGGGGCGGATCCAGGAAGAAAGTTCAGTGGGGGCGAAATTAAAAAACCTTGGAAAAAAAATATCTGAAAACCTTAAAAAACATGAGCAAAAAAACCTAAAAAAATTTGAATATCTGAAGAAAAATCGAAAAATTTTAAAATTGAGTGGGGCAACCCCCACTGGGCCTTATGTATGTCCGCCCCTGAATTCAAGTAGCCTTATATACATCATGGAAAGAAAATTACTATATTCAGGAAACTATTTAAACAAATTATTGAAAGTAAAATTTTGTAATCGCATTTTTGTAGGGGAAAAACAGTATATAAAAAATAAATTAAGAAAAGAAAGAAAGAAAAGAAAAGAAAAGAAAAATTGATAGAAGGTAGAAAAAAATCTGGAATTTAGTCTAATGCGTCAATATTTCCAAGGAAATGTACTAAATGGAGCTGGCACGATCTCGCGTACCAAATCATCCCTTGCCCCACATGGCCCATCGAGTACTTGGAAAATTTTTATGACCAACTTGGTACATTTTTTTTTATATGGAATAGTTAGAGGAGAAAATTATAAATCAGTTGAAAAAGATGAGATACAAAAGGTCATACGAATACGAGCATAACTTTCAATTCGGGGTGTTGGATTTACGCGAGCGAGTACATGTCGAAAGGTTTTTCAGTTCTCAAGCGTCAAACTTTTGAGGGTCAAATTCCACTGTTTAGGAATATTTTCGTCGTTTTAGAAGTTTCCTAGTTTTATTTGAATTGGTCTACCGAATTAGGATTCACTTTGACGCTTTAAATATGTGTTTTAAGGGTTTAAAAACCCTTCAATCGTTTTTTGAATGATAATATTTCAGTTTTCTGTTATCAGGTAGATTTCAGTATTTTTCAATTATGTTCGAGCGAAATTCGATTCGATTCATGAATCACGTTTTCGTCTTAGTCTATTTTTGCCACCACCCGTCATTTATGCAGAAAAATCGACATCCAAATTATTAATGACTCAGCAATCTTGTGTTTATCCATTTCACCCCACTATGATCTAACTCAATCACCACTCATTCATAAGAATCAAAATCTTATAAATTCAACTCAAAAATATTGTTTATTTAATCCATATGCACACTCCTAATTGTTCTATTCTATCATGGCTTCTTCAGCATTTTCTCTGACAAATCAAATACTTGGTCCCAAATTCTCTTCTCCATCTCCGCCGCGCCATGTCGGTTTCCGCTGCCAACTTCCCATCTCCGCCACTTCTGCCACCGCAAGTAGCAGCAGCAATGTTTCACAAACGGCGTCGTTGTACGAACTTCTGGGAATTCAAATGGGCGCTTCAGATCAAGAAATTAAGCATGCGTATAGAAGATTGGCCAGAATCTTGCATCCCGACGTTGCATCGCAAGTCGGAGACGATGACACGTCAGCAGCCGACCAGTTTATGAGAGTGCATGCCGCTTATGCAACTCTATCTGATCCTCAGAAGCGTGCGAATTATGACCTAGCACTCTACCGGCGTAGGATGGGATCTCAGTCGCCGTCGGCCAGTGGGTTTACTGGGTACACTGCCCGGAACCGGAATTGGGAAACTGACCAGTGCTGGTAGCTCAATGACACTTTTTGGCTAAGCATTGTTAGGAAGTAAATTAGATTTTGGTGTAAGTAATACGGGGTTAAGAATTTTTGGTCACAGGCCCAATTCAATTAAAAAGTCCAACAAAATCTAAACATTTCCTAGAAAGATCCAAGTAAATATCTAAGTAAAAGATGTGGTTATAAATGTTGTAATGTGTCAAATACATTATGTGATTCTAGAAATTCTATCTATAATATTCTAGAAAAATATTTAGTTCAAATATGTGGTCTAAAAGTCTCATGAAAATATGTGGACTAGAAGTCTCTAAGAAAATGTGTGATTTAGAAGTTTCATGTAAACTCTATATAAAGGGGTATAGTTCCTCTATTTTGTAATAAGTCAAGTCAAGTGTTTAAATTTTAAAGTTGAGAAATATAAGTTACCTTTTTATTTACTTACTTCCTATTAATGTTGTCATTTCTATCAAATCTAAGCTAAACCAAGTTAGTAAACTTCTCTTTCCTCAAACAAACTGGTATCAGAGCCCTAAAATTCTTGTGAAAAATGGTCAGTGAAATGATTCATTTTCAAGTCCTTCAACTCAACAAGGATAATTATGACAATTGGAGCATAATGATGAAGACATTGCTCAGGTCGCAAAATGCATGAGAAATCGTAGAGAAAGTCTACACGGAGCCACATGACGAGGTCACTCTATCCCAAACACAAAGGGATAGTTTGAAGGATGCAAGGAAGAAGGACAACAAGATGCTCACCCTCATCTATCAAGCTTTAGATGAAGGCATGTTCGAGAAAGTAGATTGTGCTACTATGAGTAAGGAAGCATGGGAGATCTTGCAAAACTCCCAAAAAGGAGTTGAGAAGGTGAAAAAGGTTCGACTCCAAACACTTTGAGGTGAGTTTGAAGCTTTAAATATGAAATAATCTAAATCAATCTCTAATGACTTTTCTAGAGTATTGGCCATTGTGAACCAATTAAAGAGGAATGGAGAAAAGTTGAGTGACACTCAAGTAATTGAGAAGTTACTTAGGTCTTTAGATTCTAACTATGACTACATAGTTGTAGCCATTGATGAATCTAAAAATCTAGATAGTATGAGTGTCGATCAACTCATTTGATCTTTACAAGCCCATGAGGAAAGATTAAATAAGAAGGTGAAAGAGGAGCCATTAGAGCAAGCTCTTCAAACAAAGCTCACCTTGAACAAGGGTGAAGGAAGGTTCAGGAATTGGAGAAGCCATAGAGAAAGATGACATGGCCAAGATTGAGGAAGAAGTGCATTCTACAAGGAGGAAAGAAGCCAAAACTCGTTTTCCACTAGAGGTCATGGAAGAAGAAGAGGTACGAGGCAAAATGAAAGGCCAATATATGACAAATCTCAAGTTAAATGTTACAATTGTCAAAAACTTGGCCATTATACTTTAGAATGTAGAGATGGTACTAACCAAGTTGAGGAGAAAGCCAACTAAGCTAGTCAGAAAAATGAAGTGAATCTTGCACTATTGTTAGCTTACAAAGGTGAAGAAAGCAGGGAAAAGAATACAGGGTACTTGGATACGGGAGCAAGCAACCATATGTGCAGAAGAAGAAACATTTTCGTGGAGCAAGATGAATCGGTAAGCGGCAATATTACTTTTGGAGATGAATCCAAGATCCTCGTGAATGACAAAGGTAAAATCTTGATTCGATTGAAGAATGGCACGCATCAACTTATTTCAAATGTCTACTATGTGCCCAATATGAATAATAACATTCTGAGTTTGGGACAACTCTTAGAGAAGGACTATGATATTCATTTGAATAATCATAGTCTTTCAATAAGAAATTAAAGATAAAATTTGATTGCCAAAATCCCTATGACAAGAAATAGAATGTTTACATTAAGCATTCAAAATGATGTTGCTAAATGCTTAAAAGCTTGTTTTAAAGATTCATCTTAACTTTGGCACTTGAGATTTTGACATCTTAATTTTTGGAGCTTAAAGTTGTTAAAGTAAGAAGAAGATGGTGAAAGGTTTGCCTCCGATAAATCGTGTAGATCAAGTATGTGAAGGATGCTTACTTTGGAAGCATTCGAGGAAAAGTTTTCCAAAAGAAGCATCTACAAGAGCTAAGAAGCCGCTAGAACTTCTACACGCGAATGTTTGTGGACCAATCAACCCAATCTCTCTCGGTAAGAACAATTACTTTGTTCTTTTCATTGATAATTTTAGTAAAAAGACTTAGGTTTATTTTCTCAAATAAAAATCGAAAGTTTTTAGAACTTTTCAGAAGTTTAAAGCTCTTGTTGAAAAGGAAAGTGGCTATAGCATAAAAGCCATGAGATTGGATAGAGGAGGAAAATTTACCTCCAAAGTGTTTGAGAAATATTGTGAGGAAAATGAAATTCGTCTCCCATTGACGGTTCCATACTCTCCACAACAAAATGGAGTAACCGAAAGAAAAAATAGATCTATTCTTAACATGGCCCGCTGCATGCTCAAAAGCAAGAGATTGCCCAAAGAACTTTGGACTGAAGCTGTTAATTGCGCCGTATACCTGTCTAATCGATCACCTTCTAGAAATGTGTAGAATAAGATACCACAAGAAGCATGGAGTGGAAGGAAGACTGGCATCTTTCACATGCGAGTATTTGGGAGCATTGCATATGCTCATGTGCCGCATCAAAAGCAGTTGAAGATGCTTGGAGTCTCACAAGATGAACCGACGGAGATTCATATTGATAACAAATCAGCACTGATACAGGCAAAGAATCCAGTATTTCACGATAGAAACAAACACATCGATACAACGTATCACTTCGTAAGAGAAAGCATTGCAAAGAATGAGATGCAATTGAAGTATGTAACCTCTTAAGAGCATATCGTTGACATTCTCACTACTCAAGCATGACGTGTTCTGCAAGCTAAGAACTTTACTCGGAGTAACAAAATAAAGTTTAAGAAGGGATGTTGGGAAGTAAACTTGATTTTGGAGTAAGTAATATGGGGTTAAGAATTTTTGCTCATAGGCCCAATTCAATTAAAAAGCCAAACAAAGTCTAACATTTTTAGAAATATTTTCTAGAAAGATCCATGTAAATATCTAAATAAAAGATATGGTCATAAACGTGGTGACGCGTCAAGTAGATTATGTGATTCTAGAAATTATATCTAGAATATTGTAGGAAAATATTTAGTCCAAATATGTGGTCTAGAAGCCTCATGATAATACGTGGACTAGAAGTCTCTAGGAAAATATGTGGTCTAGAAGTTTCATGTAAACCCTATATAAAGGGGTAGAGTCCTTCCATTTTGTAATAAGTCAAGTGTAAAAGTTTTGAAGTTGAGAAATATAATTTACTTTTTTATTTACTTACTTCTTTCTATTAGTGTTGTCCTTTCTATCAAACCTTAGCCAAACCAAGTTAGTAAACCTCTTTTTTCTCCAACAAGCTTAAAAAATGTATTAAGTATTGAATTATTCTGGATGTACATTGTTTTTTTAGTTTAAGGATGGCATTCTCCTTATGTGTCAAAATCAGATTAGTGATGTGTGGAAGGGTGTTTGGAAATCAAAGATTATGATATGTGCCACGTGGAATGATGTCAAAGTTAAACTAAAAAACAATATACATATAGCATGTTTGGTAAGTGTATATGTAAGTTGGAATAAATAAATTGTTCTTGTCAAAATTAAAGGCAATTGCTTGAATGTTTTCATAATCCAACAAGGGATTGGACGAAAGGGAGCCATAGGATGGGGAATGTCTAGTAGCGGATCCAGAATCTCAAGTAAGTTAGAGTGGACGTTGATGTCGGCGGCCGTTGTAGGAAACAAGTGATATATTTAGAGATGACGTGAAAGGTATGGGATGGATCGGTCAATCCCACCCTCGTCTAGTCTGGTATTTTTGTCACTTTGTCCTATTTCCATACCCGGTTCAAGCGGGACGGGATATGTCCCCTACACTATTTATCGCCCCGCTTATTATTATTATTATTATTATTATTATTATTATTATTATTATTATTATTATTATTATTATTTATTTATTTATTTATTTATTTATTTATTTTTTTGCTTTTATTTTTTTATGTCTTTAGTTAGTAAATATTATTACTTTTTCCCAATCGGTTAGGAACAAATTATGTCTCTTTAAACATAATGATAAATCTTTTATTTTTGTTTGATAAAAAAATTAAATTTAAAATTAACTTTAAACAGGCGAATAGAAGGTGGAAACTATGTTTCTCGTTCCCGTTTCGAGGCAATGACCCCACCCGGTTCTCGTCCTGTTTACCCGGTTGGGCGAGTAATCCCACCCCATTAGTGGGCGGGGCCCAAGGGTATCGAGTTAAACAATTTTTTTCCATTCCTAAATACATCACATTGTAAAGAAATAATAAATTTGTTACATTGAACAATTTTTGTAATTGCAATCGTGTTCTTTGAACCTCAATTTGAAACAATTGTGCTATTAAGCCCCCGTTTGTTGGACATTTTGAATGTAAGAATGCATTTTTACTATTGATATGATGGGGATATGTGGTTGAAAAAAGTAAAAGTTATTGATGCAATGGAAAATATTATTTTATTGAA
The DNA here is from genome assembly GCA_035079005.1 of Fraxinus americana. Taxonomy (NCBI): domain Eukaryota; kingdom Viridiplantae; phylum Streptophyta; class Magnoliopsida; order Lamiales; family Oleaceae; genus Fraxinus; species Fraxinus americana. The sequence continues at coordinate 5,077,092 of CM068727.1, read as the reverse complement.
AAATGTGTGGTTGAAAATGAGTAGAAGAATGAGAATGAAAAAAATAATGTGGACCAAACAAGGCCTAAACTTTAATTTTAAAGTGATCAAGCGACTTCCAAATTCTAATATTTTCATCTTGGTCATTAAATTAATAACACTAGATGTCATTGAACTTCCACATTTGTTGCAATCGAGTCATTGATCTTTTCACCCTAGTTGCGATTGAGTCACTATACTTCAATTTGGAGCAATAAAGTCACTATACTTTAACTGGATCAATTGCTTACCTCACTTGTATCACCGTTCTATCTAGGTTCCATGTCAAGTTTTGTTTCGTTTGTCCGATAAAATCTCAAGTCACTTTATGAATCTCATTTATTACATCCTTCTAAAGAAACTATATTGAGGTATCATTGTTTTGGTTTATTTGTATTCTAGTTGGGTATCTTATGTTCGATTTTTTCTATAATGGTGGATAAAATGGTTTTTGTTCATTCATTTGAAATTGAGTTGTTTTTACTACGATTGAATTTGGAAAATTATTGAATCTCGTTATTTTCCACTAGTTGGTGTTGTACTAAATTTTTTTAAAAAAGGGCTAAAATGAATGTTTTTATATGGTAAGGATGTAATACTATAATTAGTACACAGAAACTCAAATTTTTTTCTCAGTATCATTTTTGTAAAGCAATTTGACATCTCAACAAGCAAATATGGGCCCAACGGGAAGGACAATTGGATATGATAAGCCCTTTTAATTGTCTGAAAGTGTAGAAGTTTGACAGCTCACGAGTCAAATGGACCCAGATGGGAAGAAAATGAGATCATGATATTCATTCAACGCTTAGCCACCTTTGATCCCATTATATAAAAATTCATTTTTACTCTTAAAAGTAATTTTTGTTGTAAATGATAAATTTATTAGTAAACGACAATTGAATTCCTGCAGCTTTAGAAATTATTATCATTATATTCTTAATAATTTTCTATAATTATGAAACTTTGGTTCTCAATAAAATACACAATTATATTAACTTCTCTCATTATTCTTTTTTTTTTTCTTCTTATAATACACTATCAGTTCTGAAATTAAAGTAAAGTAGTTAGAAGATGATAATTTTTATAAGCATAATTATCTATTACGCATATCGAAATTAGGTAGAAGATAATAATTTTCTTTTCAACTTTTTGAAATAAAAGGTGCAGCCGAATTCTATCTTTTTGACAAATGGATGAATCTTTTTGGCCATTGCAATCTGATTGATCTCACTGATTGAAGTGATATTTATTATTTGACGGATCTGCAAATTAAAAAAAAAAAAAAAACACACTTTTTTGTTCAATACTTTTTAAATTTCTACATAATGTAAAAAAAGATGTACATTACGAAATGTACACTTAGCATAATTTTTTCTATAATTATATAGAACCATGTTTGGTTGTTTGTTTTTTTCCTCCTATTTTCACGTGCACAATCAATCAAATATGATAATTATACAAGTTGCATGATTAGATTGTAATAGTCTAATTTATATGCGATTATTTAATGTTTTTAACTTGTGCATTATATACTATTATATTTATCTATTACAAAATATTGTTGCTCATGAATTAATAACACACTATTAAATATTTTACTTGCTCCCAAAGAACATAATTAAATACGATTTAATGTAAATTATGTTTTTACTTCTAGAGAGTAAATTCTTGTATAATTTATTATAATAATATATGATTGCTTATGAAGAGCATGATTATAATTTTTAACATTCCAGAAGAATATGCTTATTTAATGCTTAATCATATTCTTCAAAAATAAATGTTGGATTATATATATATATATATATATATATATATATATATATATATATATATATATATATTTTTTTTTTTTTTTTTTTGCGTGGCTAGTTGGATCATCAATGGATCAATAATGATGTAAAATTAAAAATTTAAATAGACATTCACAAGATTTTTCAATCCAATGAATTTATATATATTATTTGTTCTCTTTATCGACAATTGATCATAAACATCACTGTCTAAAATAGAAACTGAATTTCCTATATTTCTAAAAATTAATTAGGGTGATAAATGGGCTATGTCATTTTTCACGTTGAACATCTAGATATCATTTATATCTAATAAATTTGATACAAATACTAGATAATTGCAGGGTGTTTGCAATATGAATTTTGCGAAATTATTGCTCAAATTATGAGCATAATTTCCGGATTATACATTCGACGGTGTGCTTTGTTAATTATAATGATCCTAAATCTCAACTTTTTAGTGAGTTGAGATGTCGATAAATAATTTAACATTATTGTTCGTTAAATGCCTCTAATTAATTTAATTGAGAACTAAATAATTCTCATTTCTATTTAGGGAAAACTATTATGCATCATGTCAACATTATAATTCTTCCAACTATAATTTGACTTATGATCATAGCCTACTTTTCCATCAAATTATTTCAACAATGCAATATATGTAAAATTGATATGCTGCAATGCACTAAGATAAAAAATAAAGAATGTTGCGAATAAATGAGTAGTTTGATTTTTTTTTTTTAATCTCAAAGTGATGATATTTTATAACGGTTTATCAATTGTCAATTTGATTTGACAAATTCTATCAGTATTTGGGGGAGGAATTAAGAAGTTGAAAATAATATACAAATACAATATTATCTGTCCTCACAAAAGATAATTCAAAGCAGAAGTTCAAAATATAATTTATTTAGATGCATTTATTGACCAAAGAGATCAATAATATCTCACACATCAGTTTTAAATGCTCCTGGAAGGATAATTCGATAATATTATATTTGATAAATTTATGACACGTCTGAAACGTGATGATATTCGATCAAAATATAAAAATCACCAAATGAAAATGGAGCAATTAGCGACGATGGTTATATTAAAATTAGGGCTGTCCGTGGGTCGGTTCGGTTCGGTTCTGAAGATACCCGAACCGACCCAAAACTTTCGGGTATTTAATAAATGGACCCGTCGGGTCCAAATATAATTTTGGAACCGTTCGGGTTCGGTTCCGTTCGGTTCGGTTCGGGTCGGTTCGGTTCCGTTCGGTTCCGTACTATGATCAAATTTTTTAATATTTACAGCAACACTACATAAATACAACTAATGACATTTCATTCGTAATTTTTACAAATTAACGTAACCTAATTCAAAAACATATAAATAACTAGTCGTCCAATAAGATTAATTCAGTGTATACAAATACCAAAAAGTGATATTAATATTACAGCAAAATTACATAAAGTATATTCATTTGCTTCAAATTAAAATGGGTTAATGGGTTTTAAAAATGATTTGGATTTTAAAATTAAAATTATGAAATAATCTGATTTATTTAATTAATTTGCTAATTTGTATAAAAAAAATAAAATAATTTAATTAATTCAATATAAAAAATAAAAAAATTATTTAGTTTCGGTTCTTATTCGGTTCTTCGGTTCTTGGTCTAGACCCGAGACCCGACCCAAACCCATCGGTTCTCGATTCGGGTACCCGTTCGGGTATTTAATTTATGAAGAACCACTCGATTCGGTTCGGTTCGGGTTCGGTTCGGGTTCGGTTCGGTCCGATTCGGTTCGGGACTTTTGGACACCCCTAATTAAAATTGCATATACTCTTGATGAGTATCTAGACATAATAAGTTTTAAAACCTTAGAAGATGGGTTTAAGTACCTGAAATAATGTAAGTTGAGATATCTCAATAAATTATGTGTACGAGAAAAATCGAATCGAAAATAAAATGTTGTCGACAATATTTTTGTACATAATGTACCACTTCATATTATGAATAGTGGGATATCAAAATAAATTTTTTGTTGTGTATCGATCGAAGATATTATTGGTCAAATAAAATGACGCAATCTTATAAAATTTGAATTTAGTATAGAAACTTGAAGTTTCTGGATGCGCTCCTAATAAAATTTATTAGAGAAATCTGAAGTTTCTGGGTCTACAATTTGAACACTTAAAGGCGTAATCTTACAGAAATGAAAATGGAAAAGTAAAGTCGTAATATGAAATGTATGACTCTTTAAAAAAATGAATTTCACGAAGACTTGTATAAATATATTAGTTATCCAATGATGAATGTAATCACAAGTCTCCACCTTGTTAGCATGATAATACGTGAAAATTGATATGAATGTAATAAATTTGATTATAACCAACTCATCTGGCATTACTATTAATGTTACATCGAAAGATTTAGCTCCTGTTTGAGCCCTATTATTCTCAAAATTTATTTTTTCAATACTCATTCTCAATCACAAATTTTTTCATTAAATAATTTTACACGCAAATCCAAAAATTTTCTTTGTTCTTTTGCCACACATTTTCAACTTCTTACTATTTCAAAATGCATTTTCTTGATAAAATGGAGCCCAAACAGGTTGTTAATATGCCTAAAACATATAATTCAAGTGATATTATCATGAGAATGAGTAAATACGCACTGTACTCTTTTTGTCTTGACCAAAATTTTGTTCCATCGGGTTTTCCTGACAATGTTTTTAACGAGGCAACTTTTGAGGTGTATTCAATAGATTAATGTACTCTTTTTCCTTCATTGTGATTTTTCTTATAGAGTTTTTCCAAATAAGGTTTTTGTGAGTATTGTGGTCCTCCTAACACTATTGGGCTGGTGCTATTTGTGTCATTTGGTATATGAGTTATTATTTGGGCCATTAGTTGCCAAGGTGTCACTCACCTATTGGTGGCTTTGGTTTCACCGGATTTTGTTAGTTTGATTTAATTGTGACCGTTGGATTGAAATCAATGACTGGGATTAAATCTTGGCTTTAGATATTTTCTTTGCTTGACTTTCTCCTTATATTCACCTGGGTTCACTGCTTTGTGACTCTTACTCTCTCTTCATGACTTCTTCCCCTTCGTTTCTCTGTTGGAATTACTCTCTGCCTCTTTATTCCTTTCACCCATGAAATCAACCTTTAGCCCATTAATTGAAGAAATCCCTGTGTGTTCTTAGGCCTGAAATAGTGGCTAAGGGTTGGGTTTCTCGGTGGCTTAGGTAAGTGATTTTGGGTGTATTCATTGGTTGTTTTGGTAGACCTTTTGGTCGATGACCCAAGCCAAGTGTGGTGGGTTCTTTGTCGGTTCTTGTACTCTCTCTGGAGGGCAATTTGCAAGATTGGGAGGCTGTTCTTGAGCCAATGTCATTCGACCATTGAGGAAGGAAAGAACAGCCACAGCAAAGGAGAGGAGCACCAGTAAAAGGGAAGTAGCTTTCTGTCTTTATTTAAGTTCTGATTTCACTTGATTTATATACATTTTACCTTGTTTATTTGTCTCCGTTTTATGATGTTCTGTCCTCAGTTCTTTATGGTTTCTGCCGTTTGTTGATTAATATATATGCTATGCAAATGTTGGATCATTATGCTATATATTTGTAAACTGAGAAGAGTGATTCTGAGTTGTTGAACTCTATTAGCATTGGTTTGGAGTTTATATCATGCTGTGTTTTTCCTAACAATAGGTATCAGAGCTAGATTTAGGTCTAGGGTTTCGTTTATCCTTTCCTGAATTGGGGTTTTCTGTTTTTTGGGTCAGTGGTTTATCTGTATATACCTATTAAGGTTTAAAATAGAGAACATCACTGGTTTGGCATCTTGTTTCAAATTCGACACTGATTCCTTTGTTTTACTTGTGTATGTGTTGGCTGGATTGGGTGATCATTGGCTCTGTCTAGCTTGCTCAATTGAGCAGCTGAGGGTATTGTTACTGTTTTTCAACAGTGGTTTGGTAAGATTATTCCAAACTCTCCGATAGGTTAAGTTTGGTATTTTTACCAGTTTATGTATGATTGCTTGGTTGCCTATTTGTGAATTCTGTTAACTGAATTCCTGTGATTAAATTGTAACCTAAAAAGCATATTTACCTGCATCATATACCTGTGCATTGCCTGAGTTTGTATCACACTTGCACACACATCACATAGAGGTTTCGTGATTGGGTTGTTTCATTGCTATACTTCATTTTTGAACATTAGTTTTAACTCTGCATTCATACTGTGTGTTGATCATCTGGAAAAGATTTTTAAAAACCTTTTCTGTTGTGTCCATGAGTACGGACCACTCTTTTACAGAATCTGGAATGGGTTCGAGGGTCGAATTATCGCAATTCGATAGAAAGGGGGACTACTCAATTTGAAAACAGAAAATGAGGGCCATTTTGGTCCAACAGAGAGTTGCTAAAGCTCTCGATGATCCTTCTACTTTTTCTGATGAGTTAAAAACTAAACTGTGTGAAATTGAAGATATGAATGAAATTGCATATAATTCTATAATTTTGCACTTATCTGATAACATTGTTAGACAAGTTGATAGTGCTAAAGATGTTAGGACTTTATGGACTGCCTTAGATGCCTTATTCTTGACTAAGACTTTGCCTAACAAGATATATCTGTTGGAAAAGCTGTTTAGTTTTAAGACGAACTCAGGGAAGGATATAGAAAGGAATTTAAGCGATTACAGTATAATTGTTAAGAGTTTAGCTCAAATTGATAAGAAGTTCGATGATGAGAATTTAACTGTCATACTGTTAAATGCACTTCCCGAATCTTATAAAGAAATAAAAAATGCCATAAAATATGGTAGGGATACTCTATCACAGGCTATTGTTATAGATGCGTTGAAATCTAGAGAACTTGAACTAAAAAGAGACAACAGAACTAATTCGAGAGAAGAGAGTTTGTTTGTTAGGGGAAGACCTGAAAAGAAAGAATTCAACTTCCATAACAAGAAGGGAAGGGGAAAGTCTAAAATAAGATCAAAATCTATAGATAAAAGTGGTAAGAAATGCTATAACTGTGGAAAGTTAGGGCATTTCAAGAAAGACCGTTTTGACTGGAAAAAGAAACAAAGAGACTTAAACAATACTGATCAAAACAATGCTGCTGTTGTTTCTGAATTCGATAGTCTACATGTCCTGAATGTGTCTGAGGAGGAATTTGATAAAAATTGAATCCTAGACACAGGGTGCACCTTTCACATGTGTCCTGAAAGGTCTTAGCTCTATAACTATCGAGATGTTGAGCCTAGAAAGGTCTATATGGGAGACAACAACTCTCAGAATGTAGTTGGAGTTGGTGATATAGCCATCAGGATGTACGATAGGGTTGTCAGGCAACTCAGAGAGGTTAGATATGTCCCTAATTTAAAGAGGAACCTCATTTCCTTAGGTACTCTTGAAGATGAGGGATATACCTTTAAATCCGGGAATAAAGTTCTAAAAATCTTTAAAGGATCTCTGATAGTTATGAAAGGACCCAAGATGAATGTGCTGTACTATCTAGAGGGCAAAACTGAAACAACACTTGATTCATGTCTTCTTGCAGTCAGTAAAGATAAAACCAAATTTTGACATAACAGAATGGGTCACATTGGGTTTAAAGGGCTAAAATTTTTAAGTAATCAGAAATTGCTTGGAAAGGATGAAATTGAAACTATGGATTTTTGTGAAACATGTGTTTTGGGTAAGTCCCATAAGGTTAGCTTTGAAGCTAGCTTTCATAGGACTAGCAGTCCATTGGACTATATTCATGCTGACCTATGGGGTCCTGAGAAGTATTTCACATTTGGTAGAAGTAAGTACTTCTTATCCTTAGTGGATAATTACTCAAGAAAGATTTGGATTTATCCTTTAAAGGCTAAGTCAGAAACTTTTGAAAAATTCCAAATTTGGTTTAAGTCTGTTGAGAATCAGTTAGACAAGAAATTTAAAACATTAAGAACTGATAATGTGCTTGAATTTTGTAATTTCGAATTTGACAACTTTTGTAAACAGAAATGAATAACGAGACATAGAACGGTTAAATACACACCTGAAAAGAATGAGGTTGCTGAGAGGATGAACATGATCACAATGAACAATGTTAGGTGTATGTTGATTAGCTCTTACCTTACCAAAGGTTTTTGAGCTGAAGCTGCAAGTACTGCAGCTCATCTGATTAATAGGTCACCGTCTAGCAGTATAGGGTTTAAGACTCCCACAGGATTTGTGGATGGGGGAGCCTCCAAATCTGAGTCACTTGAGGGTGTTCGGATGTGCTGCATTTTCACATTAATCTGAAGGGAACTTGAGCCTAAGGCTGTCAAGTGTGTGATGTTTGGGTATTCTGAGGGCGTGAAGGGCTATAGGTTATGAGTTTTAGGAGTTCAAGGCATTAAGATTATTAACAGCGGAACGTAGTCTTTAATGAATCTGAAATGCCATGTCTAAAACAGAAAACTGATAAAGCTAACAAATCTAAAACTAAGAGGAGTGTTCAGACTGAGGTGAAGCTAACAAAGCTTGATTCACCTATGCCTGGGAATGATGAAAATAACCCTATACATCATGAACCTGAAACTGAAATTGAAACTGAAGAGATGACTGAACTTCAAGATAACATTGAACTAGTTGATGTTGAACATTTTAATGATCAGCCACCTAATCAAGATTACCAGCTTACTAGGGATAGGGCTAGAAGGCAGACCAGGCCTAATCCTAGATATGAATCCCTATTCTTGACTGAGTTTGCCTTAGTTTCAGGTGAAACCCTTGAACAGATAGAACCTGCTACTTTTGAAGAAACTATTAATGGAAATTATTCCAAAAACTGGATAAATGCTATGCAGGAAGAAATGAAGTCTTTGGGCGATAACAAAACCTGAAAACTTGTTAAGAAATCTAAAGATCAAAAATTGGTTCCATGTAAATGGATCTACAAGTTAAAAGAAGGTTTGAGCCCTAATAATCCCATGAGGTATAAGGCGAGATTAGTGGCTAAGGGTTATACTCAAAGAGAGGGTGTGGACTATAATGAGATATTTTCACCCGTGGTTAAGTACAAGATAATCAGATTGATGTTGGTTCTTGTTGTTCAATTCAATTGGGAACTTGAACAATTCGATATAAAAACTGTGTTTTTACATGGAGAGTTGGAAGAGGATATCGTCATGAGCCAACCACAAGGGTTTGTGGCTAGAGGCAAGTCTGATTATGTGTACAAGTTAGAGAAATCTTTGTATGGGCTAAAATAGAGTTCAAGACAATGGTACAAGAGGTTTGATGCCTATGTACTGAAGATAGGGTTTAAAAGAAGTGAATTTGATATTTGCTTGTATTTTAATGACATAAAGAGCGGTTGTGAAGTCTATTTGCTGCTTTATGTCGATGATATGCTTTTACCTGGACCTAGCAAGTCTCAAATTAAAGAACTGAAAGATCTTTTAAAATCAGAATTTGACATGAAAGATTTAGGGAATGTTAGAAAGATTCTAGGAATGGTGATAACAAGGGATGTTGCTAAGAATAGGTTAACAATTTCACAAGAATCTTATTTGACCAAAGTAGTAACTAAATTTGGAATGAAAGACAGTAAAATTGTGAATGTTCCTTTTACTAGTCATATGATTTTTTCACATGATCATTCGCCTAAATCTGAGTTTGAATTGAAATAGTTGGAAAATGTTCCTTATGCTAATGCTATAGGTTCTGTCATGTTTTCTATGATTACTATCTGACCTGATCTTGCATTTTCCATCAGTCTCCTAAGTAGATTTATGTCCAACCCTGGTAAGCCACATTGGGCTGGTATGAAATGGCTATTGAGGTATTTGGTTGGGACTTTAAATCTAGGCTTAGTGTATGAGAAAAGATCTGAGAAGTTGACTCTTAAAGGTTATGTTGATTCTGATTTTGCTGGTGATAGAGACAGTAGGAAATCAACTACAGCATGCTTCTTTACCCTAGGTGATAACTGCATAACGTGGAAATCTCAATTGCAACCTTTAGTGACTTTGTCTAGTACTGAAGCTGAATATGTTGCCATAACTGAGGCGGTTAAGGAATGTATCTGGTTAAAAGGAATCTTAAAAGAATTGAACTTCATGCATGATACGCCTATTATGTTTACTGATAGTCAACGTACATTGTCACTTAGTAAGAACTCTGTTTATCATGAGAGATCTAAACATATTGAGGTGAAACATCATTTTATTCATGAGAAGCTGTCTCAAGGTAAAGTCGAACTTGTTAATATTTATACTGATAGGATTCCCTCTGATGTGGGAACAAAAATTCAGCCTGTAGGAAAATTTAAATTATGCTTATCTTTGCTACACATTGATATTTGTTAATTTTTCTTGTAGATAGTGGGCGATGATGATGAACAGTCATTCCATGGACAAATTCACAACCGAGAGAGTGTATGTGTTACGAGAACCAAGGTGAAGAACATGAGTATTATGGTCCTCCTAACACTATTGGACTGGTGCTATTTGTGTCATTTGGTATATGAGTTATTATTTGGGCCATTAGTTGCCTAGGTGTCACTCACCTATTGGTTGCTTTGGTTTTACCCGGATTGTGTTAGTTTGATTTAATTGTGACCTTTGGATTGAAATCAATGGCTAGGATTAAATCTTGGCTTTAGATATTTTTTTGGCTTGACTTTCTCCTTATATTCACGTGGGTTCACTGCTCCGTGACTTTTACTTTCTCTTCGTGGCTTCTTCTCCTTCCTTTCTCTGTTGGAATTACTCTCTACCTCCCTCTTCCTTTCACCCATGAAATATACCTTTAGCCCATTAATTGAAGAAATCCCTGTATGTTCTTAGGCCTGAAATAGTGGCTAAGGGTTAGGTTTCTCGGGGGGCTTAGGTCAGTGATTTTGGGTGTGATTGCTTGGCTGTTTTGATAGACCTTTTGATCGATGACCCAAGCCAAGTGTGGTGGGTTCTCTACTGGTTCTTGTACTCTCTCTGGAGGGCAATTTGCAATCGTGGGAGGTTGTTCCTGAGCCTATGTCATTCGACCATTGACGAAGGAAAGAACAGCCACAGCAAAGGGGATGAGCACCGGTAAAAAGGAAGTAGCTTTCCGTCTTTATTTAAGTTCTGATTTCAGTACCTTGATTTATATACATTCTGCCTTGTTTATTTGTCTTGGTTTTATGATGTTCTGTCCTTAGTTCTTTATGGTTTTTGCCATCTGTTGATTAATATATATGCTATGCAAATGTTGGATCATTATGCTATATATTTTGTAAACTGAGAAGAGTGATTCTGAGTTGTTGAACTCTGTTAGCATTGGTTTGGAGTTTATATCATGCTGTGTTTTTCCTAACAGTTTTAATGAAGCATGTTCCCTGTTTAATGAATGTCCACAACCTAAAATAGGTTTACACTCAAAATAATACTTTGATAAGTATGAGACTTTTGAAGAGAAACAAGATCTATTTTTCGAATCATCATGTTGCTACAGCTATTAAAGGTTGATAAATATCTCGCATGAAGACAATGTTATTTGAAGACATTGATGTACAAGATAAGAATGAATAGATATAAGAATTGAAATTAGGTGGAGCAGCTGTACTCCGTTTCATTCGATCAAGTTTTGTCTCACTAAATTTTCTTGACAAGGTTTTAACGAGCTAGATATTTTGTAATGTGTCATTCAAGGAGGAGTGTTGTAAATTATAATTTTATTAGTAAATGATAATTGTACCCCTATCATTCTAAAAATTATTATCATTATATCATTCCCTATAAATATGAGATTTTGGTTATCAATAAAACATACAAATTTATTGATTTATCTACTTTTCTCTCTTTTTGTCTATAGCTTATAACAATTTTACAATTTTCTTATATTTTAATCACACGTTCTCAGGAAAAAAAAAAAAAACTATTATAAAATTCAGTTTTTCAAAAAATAGGGCTCAAGCACACCCTTAATGATGGGAAAAATACATTTATAAAGGGTTAAATCTATCCATGACCACTGTACTTTATACTTAGTGTAATCATGTCCATACAAATTGATATTGATTTACCATGGTCACTGTATTTTTTATTTAGTGTCATCATAGCCACCTAAATTGATTTTGATTCACCATTGTCACTCAATTTCATATAACGTTTCATTCTAGTCACCCGATTATTACCACAATAAAAAAGGAAAATGAGAATTAGAAACAAAAATAAAAAAAATACACAACATGATAATCATTACAAAAACTTTTAAAAAAAAAATTACAAGAAATCAGAAACAAATTTTTTCTTGATTTATATTATATAAATTTTTAATTTGGGTTACTGAATTTTTCTTGTATTTTTTTTTACGCAGTAAATTTTTTTTATCTTGATTTGGATTTGATTTATATTGTATAATTTTTCTTCAATTTGGGTTAGTGGATTTTTTTTGGTGTGTGAAAGAGTGTGTGCGCGCGCACGTACGATTAGTTGTATATTTGTATGTCAGTAGAATTATTATTATTATTATTTTTTCTGCTTTCGTATATATATTTTTAAAATTTTGTAATGATTACCATGTTGGGTGTGTGCGTGTTTTTTTTTTAGTTTTGTTTCTGATTCTTATTCTTTTTTTAGTAATAATTATATGTAAATTTTTTAGTGTATGTGTATTTTTTGTGGTAATAATCAGGTGACTTGATTGAAATATTTTATAAAGTTGAGCGACCATGGTTAATCAAAAGGAGCTTGGGTGGCCGCGATGACACTAAGTATAAATTACAATGGCCATGGTGAATCAAAATTAATTTGAATATTTATGGTGACACTAAGTATAAAGTACAATGACCATAGAGTATCAAAATCAATTTGAGTACATATGTTGATACTAAGTATAAAATATAATGATCATGAGTGGATTTAACCCATTTTCAAAAACAACAAACTTGTATTTTTTTTATTTTTTAAATTAGATGGTCATATTTTGTGACCTTAGACAAAATATTATAACCTGTAATTTAATTAAACGAGTCACAGTTACAATTACACAACTTATAGTCACAAATCATATAAAGTCTCAATCATAAAGACACAATTTGTGAATCATAATTATATAGTTGCTAAACACGCATTTTAATATTTATTAGTCACCAATAACCCACCCCCACCCCACCACCACCTCAAAATCACCGCCACCTTCACAATCAAAACACCATCACCACCGCCATCTTTACTTTCAATACACCTCAAATCCACCACCATCTTCACCTTCAACACACCTCAAATTCATTAGCGGACTACATTGGTTCTGCTCTAACCCATGCGATGAATTTCAGCGCCAAAGTTTGTACCTTCAAAATTCTCCTATCTCAACCTATCTCCTCTTCTGCGCAGGTTATATAATGATTTCGAAAAAGATGAAACTGAAGAAACAAAAAATATGAGACTGGTATTACTAGAACCACAAAATATTTAGTTATAGAGTGATAAATTCTTTATTTCATCAATTCAACAGGTAGGAATCAGTTGAATTGCAAAGTAGCCATTTAAAACGAAGAATAATTCTTGTTGTACATAATTATTGTACATAGAGCTTAACATAACACTCACATGGGGTGGGGCCCACCAAAATGGTGGGCCCCACCCCATGTGAGTGTTATGTCATCCTCTATGTGTATAATTATGTACCCCAAGCAAGACCCTAAAACGAAACTATCAAGTTCAATTCTAAACAGTACAAAATTTTGACCCATAAACTCTGGCATAATCTAAAATCTCCAATAAAGAAAATAAAACAAGAAATTAAAAGTGTTACATAAACTATGAATATCCAGGCTGAAATCTTGATATACCTTCTGTCTAGTAACATCCTATTGCAAACTAAAATCATGATATATCATCTCTCATTTCCAAATTTACCCCGTTTGAGCCCCATTTTTGGTGTATAAATACATATTGGAATAGTAGATTTAATGGAGAATGTGTAGTTAAAAATGAAAGAAAAGTTTTTGAGTTGCGTGTAATATTATTTTATTGAAGAATATGTGATTGAAATGAAGTGAGTTAAAATATATCCCTACTAATATAAAAGAGCCGATCCGTAGTCCACTATTTATTTCTGAAGCATTTTGCCTTCCTATTTTATCCTCACCAAAGTTTTCTCCACTTTATCCCCATCCGGATGTCACTGTTCATTTGTGAAGCATTTGTCTTTCCCATTTTATCCTTGTTTAACTTTTTTTTCTTTCCCATTTTATCATTCCCACAACTAAAGAGCCAACCCGCCGTATACTATTCATTTCTCTAGCGTTTTTCTTCCCTATTTTATCCTTCCTACAATTGTTGACTAAAGAGGATGCACTCGCGCAACTGTTGACTGGAGAAATTGTTCACTAGGAAAAGACAGTAAATCAATTACAATTGTTCACCCAATTTCACACTAGCCGTGTTACGGAGGTTGCAATTCAATACTAAATAGTGTATTTTGCCATTCTTTATTTGGACTTACCATCATTAGAATTGGCAGTTCCATGGGAAAATGGAATTGCACAAACCAAAATAAATCCTACTAGGATCTTCCAATTCAATCAATTTTCTTCATTACGATAATAATTCATTATTCTGTGATTCATTGGGCACGATCTTGTTGGGTTTTTGGTTCAAGGAGAATGAAAGAAAAAACCAGAAAATTGAAATTACCGGTTTGACACCGAGCTTACTGGTACTGCACACACCTTACCGGATTGAACCCAAGCTTATCGATTTTAACAGTTTTTCAATACTCACCATATTTAATAGATATGCTCTGTTTGAAGAAAGAAACCAAAGAAGAAAATGAAGCAAACAAACCACATCTTAAAATTCATTACGACACCCAATTTCGTTGCTTGTTTAATTGTGTTCTTGAAGATGATTATTAATTACTAATAAAATATTTTTTTAAAATTGTAAATGTAAAAAAAAAAAAAAGAAATTATCGGTTTGACACTGAGCTTACCAGTATTGCACACAACATACCGGATTCAACAAAGGCTTACCGATTTTTACAATTTTACAATACTTACTGGTATTACAATGAGCTTACCGGATTGAACAGAAATGATCTGTTTGAAGAAAGACATGGTCCGTGGCGCACAGAGTGTTCCCTCTCCGTGCGCCACAGAGTGCGTCACGGTTTCACTATTTTTTTTTCTTTTTTACATTTACAACTTAAAAATGAATTTGATTGCTGAATGATTTCTCTATCAAAAAGTTTCGCAATGAATTTGATTGCTGAATGACAGTCATTACAAACTCTAAGGTTTTTCATGATCATTATAGTAGTTCCATCTGGGGTATTCATTAATGCAAACGCAATGACGAGCTTTTCACTGTGGCGTTTAAGAATATGCTCTTTCAATTCTTGATCAAGATCATGCAATACTGAAGCAGTATCAGGAACAAAACCCATCCTTTTATCTCCTCCCAGATTTTTGCCATCATCTGATAAATTGCATCTCTTTGTGGGTGAAGCAAATCTTCAGCACCAAAGACATGGACTTCAGTCTTGATTTGCACCCAACCGATTCCTTGTTCTTTCTTCACTTGCCTATCCTTCATCAACTCTCTAACCTGAGCTTCTTCAGTCCATTTTCTGCAGGCTGAATAGACGTTAGCAAGTGCTGAATAGGCCCCACTATTATCAGGTTCAATTGAAAGCAATCTTTCAGCTACAATTTTTGCTAGCTCCACATTTTTGTGAACTTTACAAGAAGCTAAAGGTGAACCCCAAGCTATGACATCTGGTTCAATCGGCATGTTCTCTATAAAATCTTGCGCTTCCCCTAGCAATCCCGCACGACCAAACATGTCAATCATGCAAGCACAGCGGCTAGATGTGGATTCGATCCCATGTATATTTTTCATCATTTTATAGTAACTACGACCTTTAGCCACCAATCCCACATGTGTGCAGGCAGAAAGAACACCAGCATAAGTTATATGGTCTGGCTTAATACCAATCTCCAGCATGTTCTCAAAGAGTTGTAAGGCCTCCTCTCCGTGCTCATGTTGAGCTAAAGCCAGAATCATGGATGTCCAAGAGACTGCATTTCTATTCATTTGTATTACATTGTATATCCTCAGTGCACAATTGATATTACCAGCCTTTGCATATATATTAGTCAATGCATTGCTCACAGAAACCGCTGATGCTTCCCTCAACTTTACTGCAATTGCACGAATTTGTTTACCATGATTCAAAGAAGCCAAGTTTGAACTGACACTCAACATAACTGCTTAAGTATAGCTATTAGGCTTTGGACCTTCTTTGATCATTGATCTGAAGACCTTCATTGCTTCATCATTGAGGCCATTCTGCACATAGCCAACAACCAAGCTGTCCATGCAACTACATCTAATGAATCAAAAATCTGTCTGGCAGGATTTAAATCCCCAAGCTTGACGTAACTATCTAATAAGGCTGTAAATGCTATAATGTTTAAAATGGATGTTCCGAACTGCTCTAAAATATTTTCTGCTATTTTGACACTGCCACCCTTTGAGTACATGGAGATCAACGCATTCCCTACTGGCCCAACAATATCAAATTCACTTCTAATGATATGAGCATGGATTTGCTTCCCTGATTTTAACTTCTCAAGATTTGCACAAGCAGACAACACACTAGCCAGAGTGTATCTATCAGGCTTTAATCGAGATTCCCCGAGCATCTTTGAGAACATATTCAGAGCTTCAACATCAGAACCATGCTGATTATAACATGCAATCATTGAATTCCACGAAATAATATCACGCTCAGTCATTTCCTTGAACTGAGCTAGTGCAAGGTCTACTTGACCCATTTGCATATGCATTGATATTGTGGCATTCCAAGTTGAAACGTTCTTTAACTTAATTCTATCAACAACAACAACTGCTGTTTCAACATCACCTGACTTTGCATACATATTTACCAAAGAATTAGCTACAGATACACACCCGAGAGGCCAAGTTTAACAACAAACGAGTGAACATTCCTGCCCATATCCAACGCTTCATAGGCAGCACAAGATGCAAGAATATTAGTTTTTATACTATTCTTGATGGTTGTCTTCAAGCAATGCAATTTTGAATTAGCCTATTTAATTCTGCTCAAGCTCATAATAAACTGCATGGACATCATTTTCCATCATTATAAATGAATTCATGCCGTTCTTAGTTAACTTTACCAACAAAAAACCTCGAACAGCAAAAAACTAGAAACAAATCTAACTTTGAGGGCAATTTTGACCCACTAAACATTGTCGAAAATAGCAAAATTAGAAGAGTTGAAAGATGATTTATACAAAAAAATAAAATCTTAGGCCCTGTTATTGCACATATATATGTTATCGAATTCCAAAAAAGAGGTCTTTCTCATGCACATTTTTTTATTGATCTTTAAATGTGGCCACAAAATTTGTTCTGCTATAGACGTTGATAAAATAGTTAGTTGTGAGATTCTTGACCAAACCAAATATCCTCATCTTCATTCTGTTATTGTTAAACATAATATGCATGGTCATTGTGGGGATTTAAATTACAAAAATGTATGTATGGAATCTAACGAAAAATGCAAAAATAAATTCCCTAGGGATTATTGTAATATTACTACATTTGGTGACAATTCATACCCTTTCTATAAACGTCACAATAATAGAATTTGTATTAAAGTTAGAGGTCATATGTTGGACAACCGATGGGTCGTACCGTACAATCCTTATTTAAGTGCAAAATTTGATTGCCTTTTAAATGACGAAGTATGTTCTTCTATTAAATTTGTAAGATATTTGTACAAATATGTGTACAAAGGCCATGATCGAATTAATTTCTCAATTACACTAGCTGAAACAGTGAAAGAAATCAATGAAATTTCTGCTTATCAAACTACTAGATGGATGTCTCCACATGAGGCAATGTGGAGGATTTTATCGTTTAATTTAGTAGAAATTCATCCAACTGTTTATTCTTTACAATTTCATCTCCTAAATCATCAACAAGTGCGATATAATGACGAATATGATTTAACTACTATTATTGTGAATGAAGTTACAAGATGAACAATGTTAACAGAATTTTTAGAATAAATAAAGTAGATGAATTTGCTCGTACACTATTATATCGAGACTTTCCAACACGTTTCGTTTGGAATTCATCTAATAAGATTTGGACTCCCAGAAAGAAACATATTGTCATAGGCCGAATTGTTTCAGCACATCCTTCTGAAGGAGAACGATATTTCCTACGGGTACTTCTCAATCATATTCGATGTCCAACATTATTTGATCATTTACGAACTTTAAATGGAGTAACTGTTAGTACATATCGAGAAGCAACACTTTTACATGGCTTGTTAAGTGGAGACAATCATTGTGAATAATGTCTATCTGAAGCTATTGTTTATAAAATGTCTGCTTCTTTAAGACGTCTGTTTGCTACACTTCTTATACTCTGTAACCCTGATCATCCAAAACTACTTTGGAATAAATTTAAGAGTTATATGACTGATGATTATGTACATGAAAATAAACCTCAAGATGTTGCTGAATTATAAGCGTTGGAAGACATAAGTTCTATTCTAGAATCATTGGGTAAAGATATAAATGATTATGAAATAGTGTCATTCAATGTTAATATAGATGAAAATGAGATGTTGACAATAATGATTGCAGAGGAGACAACAAATTTGGATATTCAAGGGGGGTTACACTTGTGCAACAAACTTAAATAATCAACAAAAAATTGTGTATGATACTATCATGGGAAAAGTAAATTGTAATTCAAGTGCAGTTTATTTCATTGATGGTCCAGGAGGAACATGTAAAGTTTTTCTATATAAAGCACTCTTAGTTGGTGTGAGGTCACAAAATTTAATTGATTTGGCTGCTGCATTGTCTGGAGTATCTGCATCTCTTTTCCTTGAAGGACGAACAACTCATTCAAGATTTAAAATTCCCTTGGAAACAGTTGGACAAATAACTTGTTATGTTGGTAAACAATCTGCTTTAGGAATTTTGTTGAAAATGTCGAAGTTAATACTATGGGATGAAGCGCCTATGGTAAATCGTTGTGCCATTGAAGCTGTTGATAAAATGTTTAAAGATATTACTGATTGTAATTTGTCTTTCGGTAGAAAAGTAGTAGTTTTAGGAAGAGATTTCTGACAAATTTTACTGGTAATACCAAAGGGAAAAAAAATTACATTATGAAAGCTAGCTTAATTTTCTCTGATCTATAGCTTTTATATTCACACATACCCTTAGTTGAGAACATGAGAGCAAAATTAGATCCAACATTTTGTGATTACTTACTTAGAAATGGAAATGGAACAAAGCAAGAACATAATTTTCATTGCATTAAAATTTCTAAGGACATAATTGTACCATTTGAAGATGAGATTACATCTCTCAAAAAATTAATAACTCATGTATTCCTGAACATAGAAACGTATGTGGATAATTTACATACAATGACAAACCGAGTTATTTTAACGCCTCGAAATGAATGTGTTGATCATATTAACAGAATTTTTCATGATCATATTCCTGGTCAAATTTACACATATTATAGCTTTGATGAGGCAATTGACAAAACATAACAAAGTTTACATGAAGATTTCTTGAATACATTGACCCCAAATGGAGTACCACCACATGAATTGAAGTTTAAGATTAACTGACATGTAATGTTCTTGCAGAATATCAATCCAGCTGAGGGTTTATGCAATGGGACGTGTCTTACTTGTAGAAAATTTGATAAAAACGTCATTCTTGCTGAAATTACATCAGGTGAATATTGTGGAAAACATGTTTTCTTATCAATAATCCCTTTTGTACCTCTGAAAAGTGATCAATCATCAATTCCATTTAAAAGAACTCAATTTCCAATTAGGTCATGTTTTGCAATGACAATAAACAAAGCACAAGGTCAATTTGTTGGTTTGTATCTACCTAAACCAGTTTTCTATCATAGTCAACTTTATGTAGTATTATCAAGAGCTAAAACAAGGAAATGTTTGAAAGTTCTACTCAAACCATCAAACACTTAAACTATGCACTTCAGATGTACTAAAAATGTTGTCTACAAAGAAATTCTTTCATTCATACATATTTAGAACTATAAATGTTTGGTAAGTATTTTTTCTCACACCTCTTATCCACTATTTTGAAACATAAATGTTGTACACATTGTTAAGCAGTTGGCTCGTGGAAAATCAGGTTGTGAAACATTGGATATGAAGGGTAAACAAGACTTCCTCTGTGTCTTAGAAGTTTTCCAGAAGATGCATGAAATATAAATAAATCCAAATGTTGTCATGTTTTCAACAATTCTGAATGCTTGCAGGTACATTGGTTTAACCACTCATTTATCTCTTAACTTGTGCTATATTCTCTGTTACATCAACTTCTTCAACTTGATATGTCTATTTCCTTCAAGTTAACACATAATTAAATGGAACTTCTTCATATGTTGATATAATGTAGTACTTTCAGCTATAGAACAAGTAAATAACCTCTATAATGGTCAAATTTTGGCATCAATCAATTATACACTTCTTTTATAATCTCGCTCATAGATAATGTCAGTTTTATGGCGTTCTCTGTGGTTGCAACCATTGTAGTTCTTTGATAATCAGGTTTATGAAGTAACACATGGACTTCTCATAGGTTGTAATGAGAATGTTTGGTTGCAAGCTCTGTCCCTTTTTAATGAGGTGAAACAAATGGACACTTCAATTGCTTCTGCTTTTTATATTGCTTCGACTAACATACTGTAGTATTTTGGTCAGGTAATTTAATTTTACTAAAAGGTTATCCAGCTTGATTAGAGTTAATAACTTCTCAATTAAATAACTGTAATTTATGGAAAGCACAGTACCAATTCTTTATTTTTAGCCAAATCATTTTTGTAGAATCTACGTTGTTGCATCTTTAGTAAGTGGTTTCTGTGTAATTCAATTCTGTTTTTATTGTTTCTTTCCATTACTTATTTATATGTCTTACAATGAGACTGATAACCTCTAAGGAGTAAAGAAACATTGATGCTTACATTTGGCGCCTAACCTGTCTAGAATATGGATACAATTTAGCCTAAGTCATGTGGTTTATTTCCTTCAGGGTCATAGTAAGCAAGTATTTTTTTACTAATCTAATTAAACTCTAATTTCTTCTTTCATTGGTTTGATTAAGATGATATTTCATTTACACAATACAATTTCCCAACTTCAGCTGCTTTGCTAACTCCACAATGTTACAATGCATGCAAGTTTTTGAACTTTATACATTACTCATTCTTATAGTCTTGTTATGAACTTATGGAGAATTCTTATACATAGGAGAGTTGTATTTATTTGTTAAAATTCGGGCACATGTTAAGATGGATGAAGTATATGCTCAACCCCTGACTTCAATGTTCTTGAATTAGACTCAGATTGTGTGATGATTTTTGCACCTTCTTCTAATTATCATTGCACATTGGTTAGAACTAATGTTTCATTGACGTTTAGTCTAGTAAGAACAAAAAAATACACATCTTCCAATGGAGTTGGGATCTCTTATTAGAGAATGGATTACTTTGCAAGATACTAACGGCAAGTGATACTAGCACACATAAAGGCTTCTCTATTCTTGGTAATGGTAGTCCCATAATATCATAATTTCACCTCATGCAATAATGATTCTTATCTAATCTTTCCATTTCCTGTCGCAGGATTTCTCATAAACACACCTGCACACGAACTCATTGTGAGGGATCATCATGACGATGAATTGAAGTTTATGCATATTTTCAATGGTTAGTTCTAAAAAGTTTTATCCTGTATTCTTACATTTGTCCAACCAATTCACTCTATTCTTTTTGAACTCCATGAGTTACCAAAGCTTCTAAGGTAGTCTTTTGTCAGGAAAATTCACTTTTCTGTTGTCTTTAATATGCTTTTATTGATTGGATAGATGGTTTTATAATTATGCAACATCTTTACAGATTAGGGCAATCACAACAAGGTGATGGGTGATGATGCACTTAAGCATACTATTAAAAATGTGATAGCGTTAGACGAACAAATAGATGCAACAGAGGATGATTGTAAAGATGAAGAATTATTCTTTCCATACTTCTCTGGATGTATAATTGTTCTTTGTTTTATTTTTCACATAAGAATTTTGAAAGATAAATTCTCTATGAATCTTGTTTAAGTTTTTTTTTAAATTTCTTCGCACTCTTTGAAGTTTTATAACTGTATTCTATGGGTGAAATCATACGTAAATTTATTTTGTTCAATTAAACTCATTTTACTAACCTTGCTTATATCTCCCTTTAATCCTTCATATTCAACGCTAATATTACCTTCAAAATAACAAAGTCCGTGCATTGCACGGCCATAACTAGTTTTGAAAAAAATGGGGATCAAACAAAAGGCCAAGTAAAAAAAAAATAACATTCAAAATCCAAATCCCTCCACCCCCTACATATATGCATATTAAGAAAGGAGTAATCAAGTTATACAGGAGGAACCACGTTACCATATTATAGTTTGTAAATATGATATGTGATTTTACAGGTATCTAATTATGCAAATACAAGGAAAAATTATAAGAAAACTTGCTCTTTTTTCTTCTTTCTTGGCTCCTACGCTGGTAGCACTATGGTAGCAGCGAAATTGGATATATGAAAGAAGTTCAAACCTAGGATTTTTTTGGGCCCTCAAATTTATTTGACAGTGGCTCTTTCTTGGGCAGGATATTGGTGGGTCGTGGGTAATTTTTTTTATAAATTACAAAAAATCAGGTGTTTAAAGAATGATTATCAAAAATCAGGTTTAAAGTTTAATTATTCGAAAATCAGGTAATAATTTTACATTTTAATTAATATTAAACATACTATTATTAATCATAATTTTTTAAATTCCTCCATTCCTCCCTCTCGTCTCCTCTCTTCTCCCACTCCATCCCTCCCTCGTCTCCCTTCCCGTGAACAACAGCATCGCGACTCTATGAGCACGGTAGTGTCGCGACGGCACAATAGCATCACGACGTTGCAGCGCAACACTGTGAACACGGCAGCGTTGCGATGGGTGGGGGGTGTGTGTGTATAGTGGCGGAGTGGAGTTGTGGTGATGGTGTTGTGTCGGGGTGTGGTGGTGGTGTTGATACTGGTTGTAGTGGATTCAGATCTGGTTGTTGGTGGTGGTAGTGATAGTGTGTGGTTAGATGCGGCGGCGACAGTGGTGGGTGTGTGTGCTGTGGGTACGGTGGTATTGGAGACGTGGTGGCGGCACTGTCGGTATGTGGTGTTTGACCAGTTGTGGAGCAGATGTGGTGTGTGGTGGGTTTGTAGGTTCAGATCTGGTTTGATGGTGGTGGTGATAATGGTGAGGTGGTGATTTTGTGGTCGTGGTGTTGTGTTGTTATTGTTGGTGGTGGTCCCAGAGGCGACGGGATTAAGAGTGTCTGTGATAACTATTTGGTTGATTTGTGACCAAGTATTGGTGGTGGATCGGGATTGAGAGTTGATTTTTTGGTGTTGTCCAATTGGTATTAAGATTCAACTTAAGTCTCCTATATGATGGAGGTCTTGAGTTCGAATTTCGGGAGACGCGTCGAAAGCTGTAAGGGGTAAGATGGGCCCAGCTCTCCCAAAGCGGACAGTACGTATGATATAATGACGGCTCCGATGCGAGGTCTTGTCGTTACAAAAAAAACGCGCATTTTTTGTAACGACCTGACCTTGCGCTATAGCCGTTATCATATCGTACGTATTGTCCGCTTTGAGATAGCCTGAACCCATCTTACCCCTTATGAATTTATGCGTCCCCTAAGATTCGAACCCAAGACCTCCATCATATGGGAGACTTAAGTTGAGTCCTAGTTTTGTAACGATCCGACCTTGCGCCACAGCCGTTACCATATCGTACGTACTATCCGCTTTGGGAGAGCCTAAACCCATCTTAATCCTCACAAATTTCTGACGCGTCCCTCAGGATTCGAACCCAAGACCTCTATCATATGAGAAACTTAAGTTGAATTCTGGTACCAATTGGACATGTATGTGACCAACTATTTGGTTCTATATGACTAACCGTTAAACCGTGACCTTAAAATTTGATAATTTGTGACCAAAAATTTGAAAATATGTGACTGATAGATAAACTATGGCTTATAAATTTTTTGATCTGTGACCAACGAAATAAACCTGTAAAATTTTTGATTTGTGATATCGAAACAATATGTGACCAATTAATTTGATTATATGTGACCAATAATAGTTGTGGCCTATAATTATGTATCTGTGACCATTAATTATATATTATTATATTTAATTAATAAAAAATATATTTAATTTATAAATAAATACTTGATTTTTGCATTTTTTAAACTTAAAACCTTATTTTTGCATTTGTGAAACCTTAAAGCCTGATTTATGATTT
The DNA here is from genome assembly GCA_035079005.1 of Fraxinus americana. Classification (NCBI taxonomy): domain Eukaryota; kingdom Viridiplantae; phylum Streptophyta; class Magnoliopsida; order Lamiales; family Oleaceae; genus Fraxinus; species Fraxinus americana. The sequence continues at coordinate 5,052,868 of CM068727.1, read as the reverse complement.
TTTTCCCTTTTTTTTAAGGCATCTCAAAAAATGAGGCCATTGCCTAGTAAGCTTTGGCTGAGGATCGATCCCATAAATTACTGAAACACATACACGTTACAAATATTTGTCATGTATAGTTATGTATATATTTACGTTAATACAACCACGAGGATGCATGAATTGAACTTTCAAGAAATGAAAGGGTGATAATAATTATATTGGTTACAAGTTTTCCCTCTCTTATTTATGCTTTTTAGTTTTTGAGGTTTATGAATTCCAAAACTTGAGGACATCTTCTATAATAAATTATTCAAAACGATTTTATTATATTGGTTCCTGTAATTAGAAGTAGGTTTTATCAAATTGCTTTGGCTACAATGTTGAAGACTAAGACCAATGCAGATGGAAAACATAGATGTTTATGGAGAAGTGTTTTGCTTCTTGCTTGTATGTTCACATTTCATGATCTTTTGTAGCATTCATGCCTAGATATTTTTATTGGCTCCTGTGATCTTTGAGAAGGAAGAATATGCTGCATGTAAGTGTTCTTCATAATTGAATTGATGACATTATTCTGAGCAAAGAATGTGTAGAAGGAAGCTTGCTGTGGTAGGTATTGTTGGGAATTTACTTAATATGCATAGCGGAAAATAAATTATTTTTCAATTCCTACCATGGATCTACTTTGTGTTTAGATAGAAACTGTGTTTAGAATAATACTTTGATGAATTCTACAAATTCTTTTGCTGATTCTCGAACTCAAATGATTACAATCTACATTTCAAACTGTCCAATTGTCCAGCCTCCAACGATGATCCAAATAGAGAATAAAAATGACGATTATGGTTTTCTTTTCTTGTGCTAGCAAGAATAATAAATTATTTCCTACAGTTTTCAAACTCTAGTATCCTATTAATATAAACCCAAGTGGGCTTGACCCGTCTCTTAAACTTAACCCAATCCAATATTTAATTAATCAAATTAATTAAATTTGGTCCATGAATTAATTAATTCAATTAATTAATTTGGGCATATTAATAAACAACCCCAATTAATTAATTATCCAATACTTGCTAATTAATTAATTGGTGAATCTCATTCTTCTAGTTCCCTTTTGTGGGTGATCCATTAGGTTCCCAATCACGACGCCTAATGACGCGACTTATTATTTTGATCTAATCAAAATCGATAAATTAAAACACCACTTTTAATTTATTACTAATTCACTTTCGTCGTCCTAGATTAACGTCTAGCAATGTGTCAACTCAATACGTGTGACAGAAAATGTCACATAGTGTGATAAAATCAAACTTGTTCGTTTACCGTAAAACTATAATCCTTTCATCAATATGATCCGATTAATTATGAGATATGGATATGTGTTAGTCTCAATTATTGATCATATTTTTTATCCTACTGTTAAGTTAATATAAGTCGAAAACTCCTATTCGACTTATGAGTTCACCTTGGCCAAAGATTTCATTATCAACTTAAGTAGATAAAATGTAGATCATAATCTCTTACTATTTAAGAGTGACGAATCCTCTATCGATCATTCACAACCTTCATATGATTCTTGACATACCCGAACGATGTTGTATTAGTGACCATTGACAGAGCAACACCCAACACCACCAAAGTACGACTGTCCTTATATAACGCATTATGATGACCTCAAGTCAAATGACCAATTCCACTACCGAACCTTAGAGATTAACCACTGACACTTAGATAGTTATCTACGTGGAATCTCTCAGTAAATCTCCAATATTTTGTTCTATAACAAAATATACACGTGTTCATTCAAATGTCACCACACTTTAACTTGTGAGATTAGCTACTTACTTCACAAGTAAGAAATGCCACACGTGATGGTCTATCCATAATAACGATATCCGTATCTTGTTATTACATACGACAACGGACGATTTAAGATTCAGTCGTATGTAATTTATATCTCACAATCACAACTCCTTATGATTCAATCACAACTCCTTGTAATTAGCAAATCACTAAAACTTGAATGTACGGGTTCTATTATTGCCATAAATACGCATTGATAATATATATATTAAAAGTGTTTATGTTCCAGCGTTGATTGGACGTATGGCCTAACACTTACAGGTATATTGGTGAATCAGTGGTGTAAAGTTTAAATTAGTACTCGAAGACGTGTACTGAATTACCATTTTGGTGAATCAGTGATGCGAAGTCCAAATATTTTTCCTTGTTTCCATTGCTTCTCGATGTAGAATTTGGTTGAGAGAGAAAAAATCAAAACCCCAGTAACGTGTACTGAATTACCATTTTGTCTGATGTGGATCATCCCAACAAATTTCAGCGTGATTAAAATTGTGCTCGTCATGCTAATGTATCCCAATAACGAAGAAATACCATTTGATTGATTATTTACATTGTTAGATATTAATCCATTATGTATTCAGGTCTTTGATTTGATTATCCTTTCACGGTTTTCTTTATTTTTGTTCGTTGGAGAACATCAGCACCCTCATGAGGATTTGATCATGATAGTAAATATTCTTCTCATATTTCAATTGGCATCAGAGCAAAAAGTCTATGGATAAATTGAAACATAGGTGGAAGTTATCAAGTCATGAACCAAAAAGGTTCATGATGAGACTCAAGAAGCAAGGCAGGTAATGTAAGTTGAAGGCAATACAAATGTTAATTTGTGCTTAATAAAATATGGAACAATTAAATCAAATGTTAACTTTAATTACAAAATGAATTCAACATTTAAATACGTTAGTACCAAGTCCGTATAACTACAAGTTGTCATCTCAAATCATCTTGCTTTTATCATCTGAAAATGGGAACGAATAATGTGGGATAAGCTAATGCTCAGTGAGCAAACCTCATGCATATAAATTGCTTTAAAATAAAGTGTTTTTCATTATATATGCCATATCTCTTATTTTTTTAAAAAAATAACATTCACAACATCATCCAGCCAATCAGAATGCAGTGGCCAATTAGTAAGCCGATCAAGTCCTACCGGTAGTACCAACATTAACATTATGAACATTAAACATTGATTGGGTGCGCCGGTCCCTCACGCCCCATTTTCCCCTCACACCTTTCGTGGTATAGACGTACACTTCGTAACAAAACATTCGTGATACATATTTTTAAAAGAATTCATTGACTTGTTAACATTTGGAAACATTTATTTCTTGAAACTTCATATATGCTTATGGATGCATTGACATGTATAAATATGTAATGAGAGACAATAACGACATAAAATATAATAATTAAATATCATGTTAACATAAAGACAAATAGGATAACACATTTATACATTTAAGCATATGACATATGCGTGGAAACAGGGGGGATGTTTACTTATCTCGAAGTCTTAGCAATTCACTTTTATTTTAAATAGCAAGCGCACACACTCAACAGCCAATTATCCTAGGTCATTAGCATTCATTTAAAAATTTTAAATAATAAATTCCTAAAAATAAACCACATCATAATTCTACTAAGATAAAAATAATTATTGTCATTAATGCCTATATCCATAATTATATTGAAATCTAGAAGTGGGATTTACTAGTTAGAGAGCACTATCGTTTAAACAGGTGCTTTTGAGCTCAAGAATAATCTGTGTTATTATATAATTAATGAATGATAAATGAGGACAAAAGGGCAGCCAGTAGGGAGCAAGACATGCATTACTAGGGACTACATAAAGCAATTTCAAAACAATTTCACTGATATCCATCGACATCAACTGAAGAGACAAAATGCTTTTCTTTGCTAAAATGAACACAGACAATTATCTTTCTAATTCCAAGAGCCAAATTAAAAACTAACTAAAATTGTACACTAATTAGAGGGGAAGGCGTAAAGATCAACAAAATGAAGGAATGACTTAAGAATGAACATTCGGTTCAAAATTACCTCTGGAAAGAGTAGTACTCTTCATTTTATTTTCACATATAGCTATAAACTAACATAATCCAATTAACTTTTCATTTGACGAGATACATTATCCAAATGATTAATAGACAGGCAAAGAGAGGCCAATCGATTAACTAATTAAGTGAAAATACTAAATTATTAATATATATGTTAAATACTCGGGGTTTGTTTGAGCCCCATTTTTGTTTTAAAAAAAAAATCATTTTTGAATAGTGTATTAATGAGTGTAACATTATTTTATTGAAGAATGCGTACTTGAAATTGGGACAAAATATTTTTTTTTTCAAAAAAATAGGGCTCAAACAAGGGCTCAGTACATGCACAATGGGATTCAAATGGATCGTGGAATAACATAGGCAATTATATATGGGGTGTGTGTGTGTGGTGCGAGCGCATTTGTTGATTTCAATTTTCATGAACTTCAAAATGAACAAAAAATTCATAACTGAACTATTTCAAAGGTGGACAAATGGTCTATTTATGAAATAGGAAAGTTTGATTTCCGTCAAGATTATGTTATCAAAACTCTTGAGCAAACTTGTACTATCAAAAATCAAATACTTCAAATAAATTTATTTTCAAAAGAAGCAATTCAAACCTATAAAAGAGATTTAAATATCTTCATGTGGAATTAATTCAAATTGTTGTCAAATATTTGTTTAGATTTGGTCTAGACATTCCTATTTTCTTAACTCTTAGAGATAAGAGACTTCTCAAGTTTGAACATTCATTGTTATCAATATTAGAGTCAAATCTTGAGAGTGGTTCAATTTTCTCAAACCGTTATATATCCAAATTTTACTATCAATCTTAATGATGGAGCCATTCCTAATGCTCTTACTCTTCAGATTCAAACCAAAATTTTCGATGTTGATAATCGTTCAAAAGCCTTTGCTGTAATATACAGAAGTTTATGAATACTCAACTCAACATTTGAGCTCTTCGCTCGTCTCCTAAAGAAGAAAGCCTTTGGGTGGAGTTCAACCATCTTCGTTCAAACACCATGATACCTAAAAGGATACCATGAAATCTTCAATCCAGAGGATTAGAATGAGAGTTTGAAAATGTCCAAAACCCAATTCTTATTCCTACTCGAAAAGTTCCTGACTAAATAATTTCATTTCTTCGTGGATATGTTAAGGTGATATTTGATAAAGCTTCTACTTCAAATACTCTTTGGAGGTCCTATTCATCTAGATCTGAAAATCCTTTTCAATCTGCACGATTTTCAATTTCTTCTGATAAAAAAGGAGTGGATTTTAATCCTATTATTCCAAAAATTCAATATACTACTAATAAAGAAGAATAATCGGAATAGTCTGATTCTCCAACTCTATCACATATTGTGTCATCTGAAAAGTTAGATTAGCAGTATAATGTCTTTCTTCTACTATTCATAGAAAAAATGAGTTCAAAACTGATCAACTCTTTCTGTCAAAAAAATTCCGTCATACTCTTAAAAGGATGTTTTCAAATGAAGAAATTGAATATTTATAAGAAGAATTTTATGACTTTCCTAAAGATCTTAGTTTTTATAAGTGAGCATTTCATTGTTTTTGGCAAGAAAATTGCTAAATCAAAGATTATTTAAGACACCCATGTTAACAAAAAGACATGGAAAACTCCATCTAGTGAAAGTTTTCAATCTGAACATCCTCTGATGTAAGAAATAATTATTCCCCATAGAAACACTGAAATTATTGCATTACCACTCAAAAGAATAGCAACTCCTGCTGAAAGGCCAGAAGATTCTAGCCCTACAGCTAAGGACGTAAAAAAATATAATTTCTCAGAACAACAATACTAATATTGTTTTTCAATCCGTTTGTTCTCAATTATCCAGAATTGAAGCCAATTCTGAGTCAGAAGCTTCCTCGTCCAAAAGGAGGGGAAGAAACCTTTAAATACTGTTTTCAAACCCACTAATTCAAAACTTACTCCAAAATTACAAAGAAACTCCATATCTTCTAAGTCAAGTATTTTTCCAAATTAGGAACTTCTAAAAACATCAATACTATTGATACTTCAGAAGAACTTGAAGCTCAATTTATTGAACATGAACCTCCTCAAATTAATAAATTGAGGGGACAAAATTCAAGACTTCCAAATTTCTATTATTGTCCTTATTCTAATATGCTATATGAGAAAAAGAAGAATCCTCAAGTTTCATATACAAGTGATGAAATCCTCGAATGGAACATTGACAGTTTAACCGAGTTTCAAATTCATCAAACACTCGAAAACATGGTTGTGTGTTATACAATTTATACATGTAGGGGAATTCTTTCTTACACCGCCTTCGGCAACTAGTGTGTGGTTTCACTGGACAGCTTAAAAGCTGGTAGACTAAGTACCTATTTGCTAGCGATCGAGATAAAATTGATAATGCTCCCAATAATTAACAACAAAATGATAGTTTCAATACTTTTGTATTCTCAATACTCAAACATTTTATTGGAACCCCAAATTAACTTCAAGATATAACATATTATATTTTATTAAATCTTAATTGTCCCAATCTTCATGATTTTTGCTGGTATAAGGATATGTTCCTTACCATAGTTCTTTACCGAGAAGATTGCGATCAATCTTTTTGGAAAGATAGATTTATTTCTGGACTTCCTAAATTCTCTGTAGAGAGAGTAAGGAACGCCATCAAATTAAAACATCAAGATACTATTCCTTATGCTCTCTTTACTTATGATGAATTTATAAATTTTGTCAATAAGGAAGGGTTGACATTATGTAATGATCTCAAGCTCAAGGCAAAATTGAAATCATAAAGATCTGAAAGTTCTAAAAAACTTGGATCTTTCTGTGATTAATGTGGTTTCGAGAAAATTATTCCTCCTTTGTCAAGACTAAAAAAGAAAAATCTTCCTTCTCATTTGAGAAATAAGATATTTTCCAAAATAATTTCAAAAGAAAATCATTTTCCTAGAAATTCAAAGGAAAGTTTTCAAAGAAATGAAGTCCTAAACCCTGAAATATTACCTGTTGGAAATGTAATCAAATAGGTTACTACTCCAACAAATGCCCTATGAAGGGAAAGATTGACAATCTTCAAATTGATGAAAAAGTTAAAATTGAACTTCTCAATTTACTCAATTATAGTTCGAGACAGAATCTAATTCTGAACTTGAACTTGTATATTAATATCAAGAAGATTCTAATATTGAGACTAGCTCAAACTCCTCTTCAACTTCTAACTAAGCTAAAGAAGTTTGTGGATGTAAATCCATAAATTTTCTTACAAAAGAAGAACAACTTATTCAAGAGATTGTTGAGAATATTGAAGATCCTCAACTAAAAAATAAATTCTCTCTTCTTTTACCAAATACTTCAAAATCTCATGTAGCTCCTTTTAATATAAAAGACATATTAATTCGGTTTACTAGTGGAAGTTCGTCATTTTCAAAATCCTCAAGTTCTGAGTTAAGGTCAGAAATGATTGAGATGAAATCTCAAATTGCTTCAATAGAAAGTCAAATGAAAGATGTTCGAATGGAAGTTGTTTTCTTAAAAACCAAATCTTTGGAACTAGAAAACAATTCTTCTCATGAATCCTCACCTTCTGATAAAGAAATTCCTTAAGATGTTCAAACCATGAAAGAAAAGGTCAATGTTGTCAATCGCATTCAACTACAAAAATTGTACTGCAATATGACTATCGTAGTAAAAACAAAGAGTTTAATACACTTCTAGAGTCTTAATTGATTCAAGAGCTGATCAAAATTCTATTAGGAAAGGATTAATCCCTATAAAATATTTCAAAAAGACCACTGAGTGTTTATACGGTGCTGTGGTAAAAAACTCAATATTCAATACAAACTTTTAAAAGTTCATGTTTGTAACTCAAATATTTGTTTCAAAAATATTTTTATTTAGTTAAATATTTAGACCAAGAAGTTATTCTTGGAACTCATTTTATTATTCAAAATTATCATTTTCAAGCTAATTCAAAAGGTCTTACTACAAATATTTTGGGTCAAGAAATAGTTTTCAAATTTACAAATATTCCTCCTTATAAAAATGTAAATTATGGTGGAGTGCTAAAACAAATCCTCGTTAAGTGTGGTCAAGAACAATTGGTTAGATTTCATTCCGTATTTGGACTGACCCTCAAAAGAATTATTCAACTATAAAGAAAGAAATTTTATCAATTGTTTTATGCATTTCAAATTTCAAGACGATTTAATCAATAAAGAATTTTTTTTTAAAAATAGCTTGTAAAGTTTCAAAAGACATTTTGCAAAAAGCCGTAAAAAAACTTTGTTTCAAAGTAAAAATTTGCAAGATGGCAAGCTATCTTGTCATATTTTGATTTTAACATGCTATATATACAAGGTAAATGAAACTTCTTTGCAAATTTCTTAACAAGAGAGTTTCTGCAAAAGAAATCTTCTTGAGATAAATAGTTGTGATTGTCTAGATGGATTCTTCTTCAAAGAAGAATAAGAAAAAATCTTCAATTTCAATACTTTCAATTGATGATTATCTTCAAAATTATTTTCATTGTTCAAAAGGAGAAGAACAATGCTCCCCCACATCTCAAAATACTACTCTTGCATAAAAAAACCCTCCTTCAAAACCCCCCTCTCAAAACAAGCCAGAAGAACAAAAACCCTCAAATTTCAAAAAAAGCTGTTCAAACAAGTTATGGAAAATTAACAAAAATAAACCCCTCAAAATCTTTCCATTATTTTACTAAATCAATTCAATTACCTGTGTTGGAAATGGTAGAACATAAAAAAATCGATAGCTTATTATGAAACTATCCTCATTAAATCTGGATTATCCATAATAACTCACACTCCAAACCCTCAAAAACCAAATCAAATAGATTTTTAAAAAATTTCAATCAAAGGATTTTGTCTTACGAAGACTGGGGCAGAACTCAAGGGATGTGAAATGAATGTGTTTATCAAAAGATGAAACATTCGAGTCTTGTTTCGATTAGTTTGACTACTAGGACGTTTGGTTCAATGTTTTTTATTTTAGACTAGTAACACATTCCTGATTTATTCTCTTTAATCAAGCTTGTCGTTCAATGTAATGTCCCAAATTTTATATTCTTAATTTGGTTAATGTAGTCCATTTAAGAAACGAACTATGGAAGCTCGACCCCATTTAAGGTTATGAAAGTAGAAGCCATAAGTTATTTATAAACCCAACAATTTAAGACATTAAGTTTAAGTAAATTTGATTACAAAAATTTAATGAATATATGGGTTGCCACAATGGTTGTCTGCATGGTATTTTATATAGGCAACTCAGGTTCGAATCACTGTGTAGATCTTTTTATAAAGTATTTTATAAAATTATTTTTGAAAAAAATAATAAACTCCTTATTGTTGCACATTAAGAACAATTATATCAAGTTAATTGGATGGAGTAATTATTTTATTAGTGAGCATTCATAGAGATAAGCATATGAATAGTTCATGTTCTTAATTTTTCTTATTATGTAATTGTTTTATAAATTCATCAATTTCAAAGTTTCAAATTAAGGTAGGTAGATGTGCAAGTGTATATTTCGTTTTCAAATTATGTTTTTCATTAAAATTTTGAATGAATTGGTACCTCAAGGTACGGTGCTTCGGCATTACTATAGTTTGAATAATTATTCTTCGGTTCTACTTGTTATGATAATGCTATAGAAATTGGATTTTGCCGGAAATCCCTCTACGTGCGATGGTAAGAGTTTACAGTTCGAAATTTCTAATTTGATAACAAATGCGCGGATGATATCTATTGAATTTCAAACTCATGGTTTAATTCCCCTCTTATAGGTTGATTTGATATGCTTGGGACGCGGACGATTGTAGAGGATGATACAACATGCTATGGAGATGTCGGTGACTTAAAGTTTTTAATCGAATATGCAACATTTATGCTTTTTTAAATAAAACAGATTTTTATTTGATTTCTATGAACATCATATGTGGAACTATTCTAAGAACATTTTTATGTATATGTTATTTTTAAAATTAGTTATGTGTTATAGAAATTAACTTACAAGTTGCCATTTACCACAAAAGAAAGTGTTAGAGATTTAGTGTTGCCGTTTTTCTAAATTTTCAGTTTCTACCTAAAATTCAAAAAATTCATAACTCAATCGTTACTAGGAATTTTTCGACAAATTAGTGGCGTTTGATAGCCTCATAGATTGGCTACTAAATAAAGTCAAAATCATATCGATCCGACGTCTGTAGAATTTTATATGTCATTTTAAGTAAACTGCGCTGGGTTACCTTCTAAATTGAGTCACTGTGGGATTTTGAAAAATATTTTAATACCTCATATGTAGCCTAAGGAAGCTACTTTTTTGATATGTCATAATACAAAGGATTTCCTACTTACTATAAAATTTCATGAAGTTTTGAGGTCAATAGCTATGTAAACGAATTTATTTTTGAAATTGCCACTGAGATGGAAAACAAAAGCAACAACATTTATTTTTCATTTTTTTCCTAGAATTTCATGTCAATAATGTGACTTTATTTCTAAGAAATTATTAAATAATCCCTTAATATGAAATGATGTTATTTAAAATTAAATAATTCTCGATTTAAATTCTTTTGTTAAATTTTTATGTTTTCTGCTAAAAGTATAGTTAATTATTTTACTAAGTCTACGGTCTACGGGTAAAGTAAAGTTAATCTAGTGACGTTTCGATCCATGAGGGTCGAAGCGTTACAACATGGTATCAGAGCACGAGTTTAGTCGATTTTGTAGACTTAGCGTATTTTGTTTTTTTTTTAAAAAAAAATTCTTGACTACAAAGTGGGAAATTAAAAATGAGAAAAATGAAATATTTAAGGCACTCCCCGCATCTCGCATCCATCAGTCGACCTCATCCTATGACCCATGTATGTTTATTAGGCAAAGTTTAAATTCTTGTTATGAAACGGTTATGATTCTATAGTTATGTTTTCCATATTTCGCTACATTTTACATTTTTCTTTATGTATATCTTGTATTCAAAGATAAAAGTAATTTGAAAAAAAAAATGTGTTATTTTACAAGACATGTATTGGGCTAGAACTGAAAGTTGTGGGTCGCAAATGGCAAACGAAAGACAAGATTCTAAGAGAAGGAATCATATCAGTCAACATGAGATAGATATCTGAGCTAACCTAGATTTTGAGGTAGACGAATCTATAGACCTTGACAATCACATACGAAACATGTGCTAGCATTGAAAAAAAAAAAAATCAATTCTGATCAAGTTGAGAAATAATTTCCCTTTTTTTAAAAGTATTCTAGTACTGGTAAATGAAGTTAATAAAAGATATTATATCTTATCTAAAAGGAAATATCTCGAGCAAACTAGAACAACTTGATAAGGGACCTCCTACAAGTGGTTCAAGATCTTGGCAGGTTGAATCAGAATCAAATCCACCCACACCACCAGCTCCTATTACCCTCCGGACTCGTGCCTCAGTAGTTGAGTTATTTCGAAAAATCAAAGCTTTTAGTCATGTTCAATCAGTGCAGAACTTCAGAAGAATTAGAAATTATCTCAGAGAAAAATGATTCTTTAGCCAAAGTCTCTTCAAAGAAATCAAGATCAAATCAAGATGATTCATTTCAATCAAGTTCAGAAACAGGCTATGCTCAGAGCAATGAAGATATGTGCTATGGGCTAGATATTGATGAGTTGATTGCTCGAGAAACTCAAAAGAACTCAAAACGGATATATGAACCCTATTTAGATGAATATCGAAGATATAGAGTTCAAGGTGCAAGAGAAACTCCTTTTCAAATGTGCTTGACACTTCAAAAATTATTTCTGCCAGCACTACCGACTATCAACAATGAACAAATTTTCAAAAAGAAACTTTTAAAAGGAATATTTTAGCCTTATTAAAGTATCTTTAGCAAACATGTATCATTATTCAAAAAGCTGGGAGAAATGGCATACAAAGACAAACGACAAAGGCAAACAAGGACAAACATTATTGTCCGTCAGCTCCTCCTTAAAGATTCTTCAAAATAATTCAAGAAGATTTTAAGTCTGAAACTCCAAATATAAAAGGAGATCAAGCCTCTAGACTACAACAAGCATTTTTAGCAGGAGATAAAAACCTCTTCAAGAAAGCATAGATTTCATTGTATTCTAAAGTTTTTTTTTCTTTTTTCAAGGTCGCTTGTACTTCATATTTTATATTTCAATAAAATTCAATTCTTCATTTCACTCCTATTTTAAGTGTGTGTTAATTATCACTTCCACATTCAAACTATCGCATCCCCTAAGCTTCTTTGGTATCGGAGCCATATGTGTTTAAGGTGAGGTTATAATGTTATAATGTTTTAGGAACAGTGTCAAAGGAGAAGCTGGTTACACTGGAGTGTTGGTAAGCTCGAAAATCTGAAACAAAGCCATACCCTCAAATTGTTAAATTCATAATTCTAGAAATATAAATTGCTTCACCAAATGATTGCAAAGCAGTCTAATGATTTAATTATGCAAGACAGCATAAAACTAGAATTGTTCCTTCAAATGATGAGAGAGAAACATGGGCTTATGAAGACATGAAAGTTGAATTAAATTTACAAAATGATGGCAACAACAAAATGAAATTCTAATACCTTAACGAGGAGTGCAAGACTTCAATCTCAGAAAGAAAGCAATGAAAATGATGTGCTTTTGGGAATTGGGGTTGCAATGAGGTACAAGTCGGAAAGCATCTCGATTCTTAACCTAATCATTGTAAATTAGACGTAATTTGTGTTCGTTAATTAATGAGACTTCTTATTTGTCCATTTAACTTATTTAAATCCTTAAATTGACTTTATATTAAATTACAAAAATTGCACTTGTTAAGAAGAGAAAATATTCCAACCTGATTTCTAGGTTGAATCCAAAAGCAAGGCAATTTCAGAGCACATGACAAAATATACTTTATAATTGTGAATGATTCTTTTTAAAGAGGAAAGTTTTTACCTTTCAATTTTTTAGAGCACCGTATAAGGGATGTGTTCGTATGAATTAACTAATTTCAAGCCCTTTTAATCCGAGTCGAGATCCCAAATTTCTTGATCCGAAAACAAGACAAATTAAAAGTAGGTAATAAAATAAATACGTTTTATAATTTGATCTAGGCTTATTAAAATATAAATACATAAATTTAAATTTATAGGCACCTTGACCATCTAGGTTTCAAGGCATACTCCACTGTAAAATACCGTTAGTCACGACAAATATAGTTATATTAATTAAGAAATAAATGTAACATTAGTACATAATCTAGATAGACATGATAATTACCAGAATGAAGCACGTGGTGTTATAGAATCCAACAATACAGATAAATTAAGTAGCAAAATAGGAAGGTAGTGATTTTGCTGCAGTCGAAAAATAGTGGGAGCAAGTTGTTAATCAAACTTCTAATCTTTACTCGGATCATTCTCTTTTCAAAAGGAGGATATAAGTGGAAATTGCTAGTTGACTCGGCCATTTTTTCACTTTGGCCTTTGATCACTTAAAAAAAAACGAAATTGGGAATTTAAGAGCAAAACCCAAAAATGCTCTCATTTCTCACCTTACACACACAATCGAAAAAACAGTGGAGAAAAAGAAAAAACATTTCAGTCTGGATCCATCGACCACAACCCCGTTCACAGTCGGCAACCTAACTACCAACAACTGAAATGAGCTTTAACAATGTTAGTTTTTTGTTGTGATTATGGTTTTGATTTTTCTTGAATGGTAAAGTTTAGGTTTAACATTTATTTAGTTTTTTGTTCATTATTGAGGTAGATGGTTGAGTCTATATATTGGATTTATTGTTATTTGGGGCGATGACCTACACCCGACCGTAAACAGACTATTTTCCATATTTTTTTACATTTTATTAATTATTTAAATTTTACAAGTTTAAATAATAAATTTTCTTTTTTTATTTTGTTCTTTAATTTTTATTTAACCTAATTTATTATTATTTTTCTCTTTTTCCTTTTGATTTATTTTGTTTATTCTTTATATATATATATATAAATTTTTATTCCTTTTTAAATGAAATAAATAATTTTAAATTGGAAATTAATAAATTAGATATTCTTTTTAACCAAATTACCAAATTCATTTTTCCTTTTTTTAAAGTTTAAAACAGTTGTTCAACATACAAATCCTCATCATCGGGAACCACACACGGATGAAATAGATGACGGTCCACTTGTTTCAGGCCCTTCGCTCCCACTCCACTCATATCTTTAACGAGATAAAGTAATCAAATCCTCATTTGTAAATTCATTATCATTCTTGTTGTCGTGAACTAATGACAGAATTCTATGTGTAATAGTGAGATCACGATGATGAACAATCGGTTCGGGGAATAACCACATCATCCTCACGAGCTATTTCCACTGTGTCCCAAAAATCATTGACATTATGATCAACTCCAACCGAATCTTTGTGTCTACCTTCGGCGACATTCTTCCTTACTAAAGTCATCTAAAGAGGAGTCATGTACATTTTGTTCAATTCAAATACATAATTCACTTTTTCATCACAAGTAACCTTCATAGGTGGAATCATAATAGATGAACCATCCTTGAATCGAAATCTTAGCCCCTGTTTGACACCCATTTTTTATCTCATTCCCATTCTCATTTTTCTACAGTACTCATTTCTAACCACACATTTTTCAAATAAAATAATATTACACATAAACCCAAAAATTCTTCTTACTTTTTAACCATATATTCTTTACATCAATCACTATTCAAAAACTCATTCTTCAAAATAATGGGTGTCAAACGGGGGCTTAGTTCCATATCGTACTGAGAGGGATCGACATTTAGCTTGTTTTGTAAATCATAGTACATTCTCGCATATATTGTACTCTCCGTTATGGAAATTGAAATACCATTATGTTTATTACTTGTCCATCTCCATACCCATTGATCTTTCTTATCCAATTCGAAGTCACCAAAAAAATAAACTGACATTACAACCGTATCTGCAAGACGAAATATAATTTTTTTAAGAAAATATATAGTCGATAATTCGGCTTGACTAGGGAACAGAAACTTAAAAAAACAGGCGGAACAGCCTGAAAAGAGTCGATTGTTCGGCTGTTTTAATAGTAGGCTGTTCCGACTATTAAACGTAAAGAAATTTTCGACTGTTTTTATCGATTATAATGTATAAAAATTTAACAAAAACGAAATAAAACATACGTAAATATACTTATCGGTTCGAAGTAATTGATATTAAAAAATATTTCTTTCTACAGTATTCGATAAATTTAAGAGATTTTGAGGTTGAAGCAGATGAAAGTTGAGAGAGTTTTTTATGTGTTGGAATAGACAGATAAGAAAAGTTAGGTGATTTTGAAATTTTAAGTGGGAAATGTTTGATTTTCAATTGTTAACTAAAGAGGTAATATTGTCATTGAAACAAAACAATATTTTGTAATTATATAACTTATTTAAGGACAATTTTGTCTTTTAACATCTAAAAGACTAATGTGAAAATATAGCCCCATTTAAAATTCAAAGTGGAAAATAGGTTTGTTGACCTGTCCATTCTTAAAAGTACCCCTTTCAAAAGGCACATTGCATCAGAGTGTGTCTCAGAATCACCATGTTGGAACTTGGAATTGCTGGCAATTGTCCAAATGAAGGACTCGGCCACTCATTCCGAAGTCAGGACATCGTGCCAAGGATTGTCCAAATCCCAACTGGAGGTTGTGCAATAATTGCTTAAAGCTAGGTCATTTTGCAGCTGACTGCAAAAATGATAAGGCATGCAAGAAGCCATATTGCCCCTTATTGCCACAGAGCCAGAACAATCCCATTAGCAACTCGTGCAACATTACTGATCATGAGGCTAGGCGTTGCCCGAAGGGTGAGTTTTTTTTGGGGCGAGGGAAGGTTGGGACCATTATTGTGGTCAGGGGCGGGTCTGAGGGAGGGCTTGCTTGGGATATAGCCGACGCCAGCCCAAGCCCGGATCCACTATTTAATGTGTCAAACTAAAGTCTAGTCCATTCAGCCTCAGTCTAATCCTCTTAACTAATTAGCCTATCTCCGTAACCTGTAAAATTGTCAACGCTATTACATGTGGAGGAGTTATAAAATTTTCCTATTCTTTTCGTTTTCCTTTTTGTTTAATTTTTGCTTTTGTTTTAAGTTAAATTTAGGTACCAACTCAACATCCTACAATTAAGCTATAAACCTCGAAAATAATCTATATTGAATTCTTTAAGGATGTGATCTTTATTTTCAGAACCACTTGAATTAAGTTGGATTTGATTTTTGAAAGCTTGATTCCATTTAAACTCGTTCGATCTTCTTCTCGTGAAAACATGAACTCACTTCTAAACGTAAATGTTTGCATGTTTTTACTATCATTTATCGTCTTTTCTTTTTTCTTTTTCTTTTTTTTTTCTTTCGAGTCAATGTAATGTAATAATTATATGCATATTAAAGGGTAATACTTTTTATGTCCTCCTAACTAATGTGTATTTTAATTTAAATAAATAAAATTTTCTTGTAAGGTCGAAAACAAACTAAAAATATTAGTCCAGCCCTCACCCCCCGGGGCTAAATCCTAGCTCTGCCCCTAACGGTTGTTATCGAGATGTAGCTTGCCGGGACAGCAATCAGCTTGGTCGCATGATCAAGGTTTGCATGGAAATGGTTATCTTTTACAACTGTGGTGGTCAGGGTGACATGGTACTCGAGTGTCCCTCAGGTTGATTTATCGGTCACTGGCCACCAGATACTAAAGATTCACCAACTAATGATGTTTTAACTACCAAAGAATTAATGCTTTGGAAAAAAGTTCTTCGGTTTGGATGATTTTGAGCAACTTATTAATAAGTCTTTAAAGTTTAAATGTGTAAATGTATTTTTCATTTACACAGTCGTCTATGAATGTTAAAATAGTTGATTTATTCTCTTTTTTGGAAAGTAGTTACTTCTATTATACGTAAATTACAGTCGCACAAGACTTGTTTGATAAGATAGACACTACAATATGAAGTTGTATAATGCATTGTGTATTAAACAGATTGAGTATTATTGACTTCAAATTCTGTCCGATCTATTGGCTAACAGAAAATCCTGACCACTTCTCTATTCACCTAGATATTACCGGTACGCTGGAACATACCTTTAGAGTGCAAAGACTATCGACTGAGAAAAAAGTTCAACCACGTTTGTAGTACAAGTGTATCAAGGGACCAAGTTTGGCAAAATTATGAGTTTGGTCCGATGGCCCAGCATAGCAAGTAGTTGCTTCAAGCAGGTGGTCCTGGGAATGTTAAACAGAGTGATGGATACTCTTTTATAGAATATGTAAATATTATATCCTCTGTTGTTGGGAGTTGGAATCAATCTCTCTTTCTCTTCACTCTTTTGATGTTATGATGATGCTTTATAGTTCAACTTTCCGTACTATTATTATGAAGTGCGGAGAAGTGAGAAAATGTTCTTTATAATAGAAAGAAAACAAATAATACATTGCCTTTCTTGAATGCTAACATTGCAACTTAGTGCATATTTTGAAAGTATATGTGTCTCCTCGTACTTTATCATTATTCCCAACTATATATCAACTTGGATTAGCGGTGGCAAAAAAGCTCGGAGGCCCGGACAGCTCGGGCTCTGCTTGGAAAAAGCCCACTTTGGGGAGACGGCTTGGGCTCTGCTTGGAAAAAGCCCACTTTGGGGAGTCAGCTCGAGCCCGGGCCGGCCTTTGGCCCTGGTGAGCCTCCTAAAAAACAAATTTTTTTTTTTTTTTGAAGGCAGCTTGCAACTTGCGTGCAGGCAGCTAAGAAGGAAAAAAAAACATCAAAAAATTCAAGCCAGCTCGGCCGGCTAAGGGTCGGGCCAAAAGCTCGGGCCGAGCCTCATTTTTTTTGGTCGGGCTCGGCTCGAGCTTTTTTTTTTTTTCGGCTCGACTCGTTGACATCGCTAACTTGGATAATTACTATCATTGTAAATAGAACAATTTTTCAATGGTATCTATTAATGCATATTCAAATTAAGTACGAGCATGTATGACCAAGTTGAATTGTCTAAAGACAAGTCAAGTGGCGATCGATTAAAAAGCTTTGAGTCAAAATTTTGCTTAGCCATAACGGCATTCTAGGTAAATACCAAGCAGATCGACTTAATTTGATAAGCAACATAAGCAATGAGGTAGACTGAAGCTTATTTTGTTTCTATGCTCAACCAACCAATGACCAAGGTATTATTGATCTCAAAATATGTCCGATCGAGTGGCTAACAAAAAATCCCGGCCACTTCCTTGTCCACCTAGGTATCACATGCATGCTGGATGTAGGAACACAAAGTTAGGGGGTAAAGGTTATCGATAAAAAAAAAGGTTCAACAACCATTTGCAATACAAGTATCTAGAGGGATCAATTTTGGCAACTTTATGAGTTTTGTCCGACGGCCCAACAAAGCAAGTAGTTGCTTCAAGCAGGTGGTCCTAGGAATGTTAAACAGAGTAATGGATACTCTTTTATAGGATATGTAAATATTATATCCTCTACTGTTGGGAGTTGGAACCAATCTCTCTTTCTCTTCACTCTTTCGATGTTATGAATATGCTTTATAGTTCAACTTTCTATACTCTTATTATATGAAGTGCTAAGCAATAGAGAATATGAAATAATTACAGAAAGAAAAGAAAGATACATTACCTTTCATTAATACTAACATTTCACCCTAGTGCGTATTTTGAAAGTATATGTCTCCTCTCTAATGATTCTTATTTAACAATTTTTTTAATTTTAATTTTTATTTTTATGAATCGGCTCTGCATAGGAGATGAAAACGAGTTATTAATTTTTTTCTTTAATTCGGTAAAATTGAATGTATTAGACACACCCTTACGAATTAAAAGGATGACATATTCTAGTGTATGAGATGTGGTGATGAATTATTGAATATATAGCATACCAAATATGCAACGTCAAAGAATAGTGGCCTTATACTTTATCATTATAGCCAACTATATATCAACTTGGGTAATGGCTATCATTGTTAGTTTTATTTTTTATTTTTTCAATGGGATATATGGATGCATATTCAAATCAAGAGATATACTTTCTACAAATTGAGTCATGTGGCGGTACGAGCATATAAGACCAATAAGATCGGCTTGATACAATACAAAACATAAGCAATGAGGTCGACTCGAACCTATTTTGTTTCTATACTCAACCAACCAAGGAACAAGATCATCATGATGTTCTTATTTGTTTGTTATGTCTTTGGAGTAGAAGTATTAATCACTAACATATTTGTTGTATTAAACTAGACGAATGTGAAAAGGTTTAAGAAAATGATGTTTGTAACAGAATTTGTCAACATTTTGTCCAATATGTCTTGTTAATCTAGCGTATTAAGAGTGATTTTAACAATTCAATTTCTTTTTTCCAAAACAAATCTTATAATGTAACAAAGTTCACAAAAAAACTAAACCCTTGTTTGAGTCCCATTTTGGGGAAACATATATATTTTAGAATAGTAATTTTTTGGAGTGTTTGTGGTCTGAAGTACTTTAATTACAAGTTGTATTTTGTGAGACGAGTGCCGTAATTCGTTAGCATCGTTATGAAACAATTTTGTCCTAAAGAGGGTGTTTATCACTTGTCTTGGAGTCTCTTTCGTCTTTCACTCCTTCCTTCCTTTTTTTTTTTTTTTTTTTTTTTCTATTCAACATTAAGTTTAATTACGCTCATGTGAATTAAACTTTTTTCATTCACTTTGTCAATTACAAACAACCATTTCACCACACAATTAACCAACAAAACATGGGGCTCAAACAAGAAACTATAGATCCTGTGGGCGCGGGCGTGGCATGCCATCAACTGATTCCAACTGGCACAGTGCACTTTTTTTGCAATCTTGAATGCCCCAATTCCATCTAGGTAGGGACAAAAGTAAAACCCAAGAAATCTCCCACGCGCAACCCACAATTATTTTTTATTTATTGTTTGTCAGTTGGCTTTTATAAGATCACTGACCAAATGGGATGCAAAACCTAGAAGTCTATATAAGTTTATGTTATTTTCTTGGTTATAAATTGAAGACATTTGCAGAGAATTTGGAGGCTCAACTCTATGGATACACCAAGAAAGAATTTGTGGGCAATTTTCTTCTTTGCTTTGGTTTTGATTAGATTGAGAGGTGGTGAAGGGAGTGGTGACATTGCAAAATCACAAACCAAGGTCACTTCGTTGGTTTCAACTGAGGACAAAAGAAATAAGACTTCAAACGAAGTTGTAGTTAATAACAAAAGAAGGAACAATGGAGGGGGTGGAGGCGGTGGAGGTGGGGGAGGGGGAGGATGGGGAACGGGTGGTGGTGGAGGAGGTGGAGGAGGAGAAGGTGGAAGTGGTGGATGGGGATGGGGATGGGGAGGTGGTGGGGGTGGTTATTGGAGATGGGGTTGTAAGAAACCAGGCAAAAGAGGGCACCATTTGCACAAGAATAGAGTTTCGGATAATGGAGAGTACAAGATGGGGGAATTTGCACAATGCATGGTTAAAGGGAGGTGTAGAGGCATGAGGCTGGATTGTCCACTCCACTGCGGCGGACCGTGCTTCTACGACTGCCGGCACATGTGTAAAGCTCATTGCAGGCGCTAATAACATGTTTAGTACGTTGAATTAATTAATAATAGTTGACAGTACAAAACGACAAAAAAGAAGTTAAATTCTTGTTTATTGTATTGCATGGTGTTATTAAATATCTTGAGAGGAAAGATGAACATGATGATTATATTTTGGAGTTTTACATGAACATGGAGGTTTAACAATAGATTTACTTTTGTGAAAGGTTTGCTTTACTCATTTAATTTTGATGAAAATTTAGAGTCTCAAGGTTTAATTGCCAACTTTTGGTCATGTTTGATTGTTTCTTTCTAGTTTGAAGTAAGATTTCCTTTTGAAACATACTATGTATGACAAATTAGCTTCCTATTATTTGTTTTAGTTGTCGTTTTATTTCTGCCTTTAGTCATTTAATTCTATGTTAAGGGTATTTTGATTTTTGCTCATTAAACAAAAATATTTGATATGTTTCTAATTTCATCATTTCTCATCATTCTTTAGAATCAACAGGACCTAGACAATACATAAAGAAGTGTATTGTAAAAAAATATGTGAAGAAAAATGATTTCTCGAGACTAAATATGCATGGATTTATTTTCTCTCTAAATAGTTAAAACTTTTAGAAGGAAATAGATCAACACATATTCTATCTCGAGAATAAAGACTCCCTCCACATTATTCTCAAGAAAACTTATCTTTCAAACATTCGCTGGTATTTTTTGTGATCTTTGCTTTCTCGGTTGTAAACTAAGTCTTTTTTTCATTCTTGATCTTTGTCCAAAAAAATAATTCTATGCTACATATGCAATCCAGAAGATGTTTTTTCGAATGGTCAATATGACATGGTTTTCCTCTTAATTTTTATTTATTATTAATTTTCATTTCCTAATGCACGATGATATATTTTAGAAACGAATATAGATGATACAAGAAATTATGGTGTTTTATTTTTCAACACCTTAAACAAATAAAGTTTAAATAATAAGATTTACAATACAAAATTAGGCCCGGTCACAGTTCGATCTGGTTCTAAAGAGAATATAACCAAATCAAGATTATCGTGTATCTTGTAAATGGAACCGTTGGGTCCATATGGAATCGAACGGAACTAAACAGTTCAGTTTGGTTCCGTACCATAAACTGTTACAAACAATGCAACATTAAACTAACAAATGATACGAGTTCCATCTTAGTTTTCACAAAAGAATAAGTATAGTCAAAATTAAAAAATACAAATAACAATTTGTCTAATAAAAATTCATTCACCAATGTATTCAAATGATCAAAAAGTAAATAATAAAATAAGAACAAAGACGAATTCATTTTCTCCATCCCATTAGTTTTATTTGCTGGAGGCATTATTTTGCTTTGTAGAGAATTGAACTCTCTTTTGATTATCTTTATGTTTTTAATTATTCAAGGTTAAATTTTAAGTTAGAACTGTTTTTTTGTAATAATTTTATGACGTCAAATAATTCAAAAATGATTTTAGTAAATTAAATCTTTTTTTAATAAAACTGACCAATTTTTCCCGAAGATGCCAATGACTGAGAAATTCAATTCTGATTGTTGTGTGTCATATTCTGAGTAATTTAACTTGAAAAATGTTTCCTTATGGTTTTTATGTCATGGAATATCGTGATTCCGTGAAGGACAGGTTATGGTCATTTTCTTAAACTAATTTGTAGGTTGTTTCCTAAAACTACCGATGCGATGAAATAAATTTCACATCTTTAACCTATAATTCAATCTATTTGGTTATCTTTAGTAGTTAGAAAGCATTTTAGTAATTTTTTTGTGTTAATAGAATTTGGAGCGTTATAGTTTGGAGTCAGAACGTGGTCTACCTTTATTTAAACTCGTTACAAATTTGAAATTTTACTTTTTTTGTGTAAATACTTACATTTAAGCATATTGCATGAGTTAAAATAAAGTTAATAATTAAGTTACTTTTCATCGCACATCGGTCAACCAACATCCAGTATTTTAAAGGTACGGAACGAGAGAATTTCTTAATGATTTTATTTTAATGCAAATTTTATTCATGCTAATTAGTTGCATGATCCTACGGATTTTTCCTCGTACGTCTTATAATGAAGCATAATAGTTGTTTATGCATAGTATATACCGCGTCATACATGACTGAAATTAGATAGACTAGTAGGAAAATGGTAGGATTTAATGAGCCTCTAGGCATTATTCAGAAAACCTGTTTGATGCACGGTGATTACATGGACCATCTTTATTTGATAGCCGCTTCAAAGAATAGAAGACCTATTCATTCAGTTAAAAGGTGCAAAGGTGTTTTCAAAATCGATTTGCGATCGAATTATCACCATCTCAAATAAAGGACTGTGATATCCTTAAGACAATTTAGAACTTGATATAGCCTACCCAAAATTTCTTTAAAGTAGGAAAGTCTAGTGGATGCCCCTTAGCTTTAGGCTTTATATCTGCAATTTTATTTATTTATTTTTCTGGTGAATTAAAGGATAGGGAACTTTAAGAAGAAAAATATTAGAGGGTTTATCTTAATTTATTTCTATGTAGTGGGAAAATACGAGTTCTTTGAGCCTAATAAATAATCAATGAATCTCACACAGTATGAAATAATTAGAGATTTTGACGAATATTTGTTGAATCTCCCACATCGAGTGAACACAGTCAAATGAAGGGCTAAATGATGCGCACGTGGTCTAGATGAATTTATTGCAAGCAAAGGAAGTACTTGGGACTTTTAAGCTGTGTGAAGACCCTTAGCATTAACTGGTTACCCAAGGCTATTAGGCTAGAACTTGATAAAAAATTCTTAGAGGTGATTCCTGACTTTAAGAGATGAAGGATTTTGATGTTATTCTGTACAATAATTGGTTGGGATTACGAATGGAGATTTAACTAATCATGTCAGCCAATCAATGTAATACCTATGCGGAGTTAATTGTTCCAATTGTCACTATACTTGTGTCTATGTTTTCGAGTTTTGACTATTGAACTTTAATAAACATTGGAAATTACTCACTCATATAACTTCTGTTTAAAATCCCTAAAGGAATTGATGATGTGATTGACGTAATGTACACGTGGCGTTCTTTCACGCAATTAAACTTTGGGATGGTCAAATTTTGACCATTAAACTTTAGAGAATGTCATCGATTGCTTACTAAATTTTGAAACATATTGTCTATTAATCACTGAATTTTGAAGTGGTCGAATTTTGGCTACTAAACTTTGAGATTATCGAATTTTGATTACTAAACTTTGAAAAATGTTTTCTATTCCTCACAATAAATTTGAATTTAATTAAAATTTATTGTTAAAACTTGGATTAAAATTTGAATTTAATTTAATTGAAATTATTATGTATTTCGTTGTAAATTAAAATATTAAATTTCAAATTTAATTTAATTTTAAAAACAAATTTATTGTATATTTCGTTGAAAATTGAAATATTACGATAGAACACTACTAATTGAGATTATGAAAAAGAGTGTAGGATTCCATTGGGGGATTGAAAAAAAATATGCATTTAATACTATTAAGGATATGTTGTGTTCTGTATCTGTTTTAGCACTGTCTGACTTTAACAAAACTTTTGAGATCGAATGTGATACCTTAGGTATAGAATTGGAGCTGTTTTAATGCAGGATATGAAACCAATAACTTATTTTAGTGAAAAGTCAAGTGGGGCAGTTTTGAATTATCCTACATCTAACAAAGAGTTTTATGAACTTGTTCGAGCTTTGGAGAACTGACAGCACTACCTATAGCCTAATGAGTTTGTAATCCACACCGATCATGAGTCATTGAAACATCTAAAGGTAAATCAAACAAGAAGTATGCGAGGTCGATGGAGTTTATTGAGGCCTTTTCGTAAGTCATTCGGTATAAATAAGGTAAAGAGAACATAGTAGTTGATGCATTATCAATGAGGTATGTACTTCTTACTTATTTTAGTGCAAAGGTTTTTGGGTTTGAATATGTTAAGGACATGTATGCCAATGATCCAATTTTTTAAACATGTATATAATATATATCATGTGATAAAGGTACAATTGATAAATTTTATAAGTATGATAGATATTTGTTTAAGGAAAATATGTTATGCGTTCCTAATTGTTCAATGCGCAAATTGTTAGTACGTGAAGGACATAGTGGGGTTTGATGGGACATTTTGGCATAAAAAAGACCTTAGACATGTTGCATGAACATTTTTATTGGCCTAAAATGAAAATAGAAGTTAATCACATTTATAGTAATGCATTACCTGTGAAAAGGCTAAGTTTTAGGTTTTACTATAAGGTTTGAATACACCTTTACTTCTAGTGAGTGTTGGGTTGATATATCTATGAAATTTGTGTTAGAATTGCCTAGAACAAAAAGGGGTAGATATTTCATATATGTGGTAGTGGACGGATAGATTTAGTTAGATGGCACACTTCATACATTGTCATAAAACAGATGATGCCATGAATATAGCTAACTTATTCTTTAATGAAATAGTGCGACTCCACGGAATACCTATGAGTATTAGTAGTTAATAGGGAATTGACACAAATTTTGCACACTATAGTCAATAAGAATTTAAAGAGTTGGAATGATTGCTTGCCATACATAGAATTTGTATATAATAGGGTCATGCATTCTACTATTTCTTATGCACCATTTGGAATTGTATATGGTTTTAATCCATTAACTGTTTTCGATTTAATTTCTTTACCTCATGATGAAAGAGATAGTCTGATGGGAAGAAAAAGGCGGAATTGATAAGATCAATCTATGAGACAGTGCTGGGTCAAATTAAGAAATAAAAAAATGAGCATTATGCTTCTCAAGTTAATATAGGACGGAGGCGTGTTACATTTAAACTAGGTGGTTGGGTTTAGGTGCATATGAAAAAAGAACATTTTCCGGCTCAAAGGAGATCAAAATTGCAACGAGAGGAGATAGACCATTCCGAGTACTTGAATATATCAATGACAATGCCCTATAAATTAGATCTTCCATGTGAGTATAACATTTCTTCTATTTTCAATGTTTCTGACTTTTCGCTATTTGATGAAGGTGGAGATTTGATAACGAATCTTTTTAAAGAGAGAGAGAATGATGAGAACCATGGAATGAAAGTTAGTAAGGATTCACTGATTATGGAATAAGAATCAATGACGAGATCGCGAGCAAAGAAGATCAAAGAAGCCATTGAATTACTTGTTCCAGCAATATGGGCCGAAACTTCGTTTAACATCTAGTTTCACTACTCCTAATATGTATTTATTATTTTCCTCTTTCTTTTATTTTTACCATCTTCCCTTCAATAATTATATCATTTTTCTCCATTTTCTTCTTTAACTCAACTCTTGGTCTTCATTGACATGTCATTCCAAACAAGATAAACTTCTATTCATTTTTAGAAAAAAAAATTATCAATTTTATATAGGAAAAGAAATGCATTTGTGTTCTTTATAAATATGCCTTCAAGTAGATTAATTAAATTGGTTCTTGATGGCTCTGATTCTGATTATTATTTGGAGATGGCAATAGAGTTTGTAGATGGAGAGTTACTCAATAAGAGGAGATAGATTTTACGTCAAGGCCCAATACAACTATACAAGGTAATAAGTGTTTATGGTGAGGTCATTGTTAGGTAATTTATGTAATTGACTATTCTGTGAACAAAAAGGACTTGAATTGATATTTTGTAAAAAGTCAAGGAGTAGTGTACAGTTAATATAAATTGTGATATTTTAGGTCTAGGGTTCGAGAATGGGAAAGAAGGAAAAATGGCACGGATTTTCGCCAGCTTTTCGTCGAGGTTTGGCTCGAGCGTCAGAAATATAAATTTCATCGCTAGATTGTCGCCTCACCTTCGCTCGAACGACAACCTGTGGCTCGACTATCGCAGACCTTCGGTCGAGCGACAGTGTTGTTAAGGAAACTTTTATTTAGTTTTTTAAAAGCTTTTGGTCTAGTTCACTCATTCCCTAACCTACATATAAATACTTGAACGCCACAGAACATATTTTTTGAAGGTTGATTATTGAGAAAAACTACTGCTTTCATATTCTTTTCATTCTCTGAAGTATTCAACATTCATTGTTAAATTTGATCTACTTTTGGTGGTGAAAAAATCAGTTTCACAATCCAAATACCAAACTGCTGCTTCCTATATATCTATCAGAGTTTCTAAAGAACAAGTGAAGGTGACTGGAGTTCAAGTAGTTGAAGAACGCGGTGTTTTTCATGGATCCACAAGAGATAAACAATTTTACAAAGTTAGGAGTTGCTGCAGGAGAGCACAATCCGAGAAAGCTTTGAAAATTGTAGCTGGAAGTGGTGCAGGAGCATAGAATCCAGGAGAGCTATTGGAATTGCAGTCAGGAGATCATATAGTATGTGTCATCGTTTTGTCTGGTAGACTGTAAGTTATAAGTCATTTATAGTGGATTGTTGACTGGCAAAGTGCCTGGAGTTTTTACCTAGTTGGGGTTTCTCCATGATCATACCGTGCTTTATTTATTATTTTATTTACTGTTAGTTTATTCTGCGGTATTCAAACATAGAATAATCGGATTGTAT
The DNA here is from genome assembly GCA_035079005.1 of Fraxinus americana. Lineage (NCBI taxonomy): Eukaryota > Viridiplantae > Streptophyta > Magnoliopsida > Lamiales > Oleaceae > Fraxinus > Fraxinus americana. Next base: position 5,025,782 of record CM068727.1, on the reverse strand, counting down.
GCTTTTTTTTTTTTTTAAGAAAGCAGAAGAAGAATAGCACATTGCTCAAGATATAACATAATCCAATTTCAAGAAATGTTTCCCATTCCCCTTTCCGTTTCAGTCTACAAAATGAGAGATACAGATCTGCCAAATTTTTGAAGTCTGTGTGCTGATGTCCGACATCAAAGTTCATAACCCCCATTCTTTCGAAGTAATCACTAGCAATCCCAATGCTCCAATGAGTATATACTTGATGATAGGCTTTTCGGTCATTATTATCGTCACCCAACCTACCTAGGGCAGAAATCCAACAGCTCTTCCCATGATATGATGCCTTTGCAGCCAGAGCTGACCGTGAGCATACAGAAGCCTGTCGTCCCCAAAATTATTATCTCCTTTTGTCAGGATATCAACTTCTCCTGTGTCTTGGCGCTCGTGAACCTTAATGACTCGGTGGACAATAGGAATTTCACGCCCATCAACATTAAACACCACAATCTCCCCTGCCCGAATAGGGTCCTTGCTCATGTCTAAGAACAAGATGTCACCCATTTTAAAGCCAGGTTCCATGCTTCCAGAGAGTCAGTCATGAATAACTGGTGATTCACTACCAGTGATGCACATTAACCCTTTCCATATAATAAGCGCAGATGTTACAATCATTCCGAGGCTAATTGCTTGCGTGAGGACTTGTCTGAACTGTAGAGATTTGATTGAATCGATCTGCTCTCCGACCCACCCCATTTTTCTCGCGCCGTTCTCTATCTCTCACTTAGTGTGGGTATCGGATTGTATGCTTAATCATCTAGAGATAATTAATTAGTGACTTGCTGTTATAAATTTTTAATTCTGCATTTACACATATTCACCCCCTCTAGATGTAGTTTGGGTGGAACTGCATACTTTCAATTGATATCAGAGCTTTAATTTGATTCCTGGCCTCTAATAAAATCTAGATGAGTCAGTCACTGTTTGTGCCTTCGTTTTTAGATAGAAGCAACTTTGCTTATTGGAAAGTTCTAATGAGAGCCTTCTTTAAATCGTCGGATAAACGTATTTGGATGAGCGTTCAAATTGGGTGGACTCTACCTTCAACTACTGTTGCTGGTGTAGTACACCCACTGATATTTCATTATAGACTAAAACTAACTTATATGAATGTAACTGAAACATTAAAGCATTACATACCCTGTTCATAGTTGTGTCTGTTGAAGAGTTGAGGAGAGTTTCGATGTATGAGTCTGCTAAAGAGGTTTGAGACATCTTAGAAAGCACAGACGATGGAACTAAAACGGTTAAAAATTATAAACTGCAAATGTTAACCTCTAGGTTTGAAGAAATTAGAATGAAGGACGATGAATCGTTCGATATATTCTATGCGAAGCTGAATGACATAGTTAATTTGAGCTTTAACCTAGGTGAAAGGATTCCTGAGTCCAAGATTGTTAGAAAAGTCCTTAGATCACTACCTGAAAGGTTTAGACTTAAAGTCACGCTATTGAATAAAGTAAGGATTTAGATGCAGTTAAGATAAAAGAACTCATAGAATCCCTTCAAACCTATGAACTCACCGTTTCTCAACCTAAAAATGTTAAATCTATAGCCATGAATACTATTAGAGAAGAAGAGAGTGGGTCTTCTAATGGTGAGTCACTTAAGGACGACAAAATTACTTATTTCATTAAAAAAATTCAGAAAGTGATGAGCAATAGGAGAAAGCCTCAAAAACGAAAAAAAGAATTCCTTAGTAAATTCGTAAAAGATAATCGCGAAGAGAGTGACTTGAGGACTACTAATAAGAAAACAATTTGTTAGATGCCATGAGCGTCAGAGTTAGGGTCACTATAAGAATGAATGTACTAACTTGAAAAAGAGTTTAATAAAGGTAGACGTAAGGTTTTAGTAGTGACCTTAAGTGATGATGAATCAGATTCTAATGTTCAGAGTGATACTTCTAGTGGTGAAGATAATCAAAAGTTCATGGCATTCACATCTATAGCTACTATAGAATTTGATAAGGAAATTGACAAAAATGAAACTAATGAACATAGTCCAAATTCTGAGGAAGAATCTGAGGATGAACCTGATATTCACGAATCTTATCGTGAACTATTTGAGGAGAGACTTAAGATTAAAAATGTCAATAAAGATGTTCTAAAAAAGGTTAATGAACTTGAAAGAGAAATAGAAAAACTCATAGGTGACCTTCAGGACTTTACTAAAGGACTGAGTGAGTCGAAGCTTGTTAAAAAATTTGGAAGCCACAATTAAATCATTAACACGTGATCTTGAAAAATCCAATTCTCAACTCCAATCATTCATGAGTGGCTCGTAGAAACTTGATAATTTGTTGGGGATGAACAAGCCTGCTGGAGATAGGCATGGTCTGGGTTTCGTTCAAAACGATAATACTACATGCCAGTACATTTAAGATTACGTTCGTTTCGGCAACTAACAAAGCTCGAAAAGTTATTTATCCTGAACCAAAGGGCAAAAATGACTTAGGATCGAGACCTACTAGATAACGTAGGGTAAATTGTCCTCCTTATCGGCAACAACTGCCAAACAGGGTTGAATCTGGGTTTATTCCCACATGTCACCATTGTGGCGCACTGGGATACACAAGACCGAGGTGTCGTAAACTTGTGACTAGAAGTAAAATTTAGGATGTCTCGAGCACGGTTAACTTTCTCGCTAATCAGGTTAGCCACTTAACTGAGATGATGACTCGGTTAACTAAAATCACTTCTATTTCTAAACAAGCTTAGGTCAAGAAAAGTGACTTGGAAGGTCGTGAGTTTGATCATGTTCTTAAAGGAAAGAGCATCCATGATTCTCCTTGATTAGTTCCTTAGATGCATACATATACAGTTCATTAAGTCCACTCATTCGTGTATGTATCTCATTTATTTGCATTTTGTTTTATTTCAGTTTGTATTTATTTCCTTTAGATATTGATTTTTTTCAATTTAAAAAAACAAATAATAATAAAATTAGGCTCTAGACAGTTTATGGTGCTCTTGAACAATGCATTTGCCACAGAGTGTGCACTTATCTGATCTATACTGTTATTTCCATTACTTGGTTTGATTTACGATGTAGTATTGCGTATATGTTTCTTCATGTACCATCTGCACAATACACACTGTGATTTTATGAGTGAGTCTGGACCGTATGTGTGAGATTTGGGATGACTTTCATTTGTTGATAAGGTGATCTTGAACGTGAATTGACCTACATTTAGATGACCTTAGCTCATGATGTATCTCCCTGTATTATTAAAAAAATTATATACTTGCTTGATTTATCTTATACTGTTGTTTAAAGCCTATTTGATTCGAGTAATTAAACTTGCAACGTTTCTCATAACCTGGTGCCTATGATCGACTGACTTGGGTTAACCGACATAAATCTCATTACAGGCTTCAATTTAGTCCTTTAATGGATAAGAGTCTGCACCTAAGATGGGATATTTGAGAAAAGAAACATAAAAATTATATGCTCAAATTCAGTGGGAGAAAATACAAATATCTACGTAATTGAGCTCGATTTCAGGTCCTAAAAATCTTATGGGTTTGACTTTCATCAGTAAAGAAAACGCTTATTTAACGGTGATGCTCGCATGTTATTTCTCACAAATTTAAGGTTTGGAGTCATATTCACGAGAAAATAGTGGTACTTTACACACGTGAGTCTCCTATACACTTTACTCCACTTTGAACTTGATTGAGTACGTGGGAAAGTTTTCTTTATAATGCCTTACCTGCGAGCACATGCATTTTTTAGTTCATCTACGTTTCGAGTGCTTAATTTTTTATAAAGTGCTATTTTTCTCAATTTTCAAAAAATTAGTGTTATTTTTGTCATTAAGTTTTCGCTTAGTTATCGCTGTTCCACGTTTGAGCGATAGCAGCAGACGTTGACTCGCTCGCTTATTGCTTGAACGACAGCCCGTTTATTTGAATTTTAACGTTATTTTCAAGGGTTTTACGTACTTTTTACCCATTTTTCTTCCAATTATTCCAAATTTCTCCAACCCACCTCCACTTTCAGTTTTACCCACTTCTTAAACATTCAAATTCATACATTGGTGGTGGCATTTCATCAAATCAAAAACTCTCAAAGGTAAATGACTAAAAAATTGTTTTTTTTTTTTTGCCATTTTTTGCAATTCTTTTGGGATGTTTCGATTCTTGCCCATTGCTGCTTTCAATTTTGGATTTGGCAACTCATGTTCTATTCATTCTCGTACAATGTCGTCAATTATTGCACAATTTTGAGTGAATATTGGATTTTTGGCTTGGTTTGGTGCAGGGTTTTTTTTTTTTTTTTTTTGTTCTTTACACCATTTTTTTACTTACTTGGGTTGTTGATGACGGTTGCATTAGAATTAGTTAGTGGTTTGTGGTTATATTGGATGGGAATGTACTTGATGTATTGGATGATTTTGGTGAGAGTTTTGGGTGGAATTTAGGTTCGTTGTTAGAAGTGTGATGTTAGTTTTCCTTCATGTACACGGGGCACCCATGTTCTCTTTTATCTTGGTTTGTGTTTGGTGTTGACACCATGAGGAAATGTTATGGTAATTTGGCATGTCATCGAGGCACAAGTCATGTCTTCGTGTCACCTACGTTTAGGCATCACGACACATTTATGTTCATTCATCCTATGGTGCATTGCATATGTCTTGTTTGCCTTGGTTTTCATGCATTGCATGCGCCTTTTGCATCTTATATTGTGGTATCAATTTATTGGGTTTACTCATTTCAGATGCCGCCTAAGATTACCCGTACTATTGCCTCGTCACCTGGTACCTCCACATCTTACAGTAGGTTTAGATTTATTTTTGTTGTTGCCCAAGACACTTTTGGGTCGCAGTTTTCTTTGAGACCTATCTTGTTTGAGCGTGAGGTCATTATGTTTGACCAGTCACCTCACTGCTATTTTTACTTCCTGGGGTTGGGAATCTTTGTTGGTCGAGTCTTCTTATTTATGAGCTTTATGCTAACATTCATGACGTTAGCAGTTCATCTTTTAGAGTATTTTTTAGGGGTAAGACGATTAAGATCACTCCTGATGTTGTGTCATGCGTTACTCATATTCCTTGAGTCGTCTACTCCCTATTTCCTTATTTGATGCCCGATACTCTTCCGACAGACTCTCTAGTCTGTTCGACGTTGTTTAACACACCATTGGAGGGATGTTCTGGTGCGATCAGCACTGGCACTCTTCCTATTGATCGCCAGATTCTGTTGCGCATTGTGTACACGAATCTTTAGCTCGTGTATCATACTTCTTCATTATCTATGGAGAAGGCTCATTTTTTGTATGCCCTATTGCATGTCAATTCCATTGATTTACCTTCGTTCATTTATCAACAGATTTTGCGGGCTTTTCGTGTCACAAAAATGAGGGTGGGGCTGCCATATGCTTACTTGATATATAGGTTAGTGACTGCCATATAAGTGAGTTTCCCATAGGGGTTCCGAGGCGGGTTTTCCGGCCGATTGGCCGTATCACTATTGCTCAGAGTAGGTCACATGCTTTTTCTGAGCCAGCACAGCCTGTTCACCCGACTGTGCCGACTGATCATAGAGATGACCTTATCTATTTTGATCCCTTTTTCCTCTGCTCCTCCACTCACTGATATTCCATCTTCGTCTCCTCCCGTCAAGCCTACTCGTCTACTTGCTGATATTCCTTCTGTTCCTATTGACCCCTCTGCTGCACTTATGTGTTGGATAACTATACTGATTCAACGACAGACTCGTATGATGGCGGAGATTATACAGCTGCGTGCTACAGTAGATCAACACACTGTCGAGTTTACTATGTGATAGGAATGCATATTTTCCCCTCCTTATTTTATGTGGTCGTATGATTAATTAATACCAAAATGTACTCATTATGTAATATTTTGATTTAGGTGGAAATTGAATGGAGATGACATAATTTGGAAGAAATAGATGAAAAAGGACCAAAGTGAAAGGAAATGAAAGTTCGACTAACGTGAAAATACACAAAAGTTGTGTCGAACTAAATGATGAAGATTTTAGAGTGTTAGAAGTCAATTGAATGAGGAAAGAAGTCAAAGAGGTGAAATATTTTCAAAGTAGGATTACACATCAATTTCTAATCCAAAAGTTATGCATTGAATTTTCAGTCTCAGTTTGAGACCCATTTTTGAAATGGCAAACTATCGAATTGGAAGATCGTACTTGAAGAAAAGTTGTAGCCTTTTGAGATTTATTTTTCCAATACATCTTGAATCAACTCAATCGAATATCGGGAGAGGAAGATATGACCAAAATACTGAAAGCCACTCAGTTACGTTGGTCGGGCAGCCTAACTTCATTAACAGAAGCCAATATTTATGCCTGGGCGGCTGCCCCATTTTCTACTAGGCGCCTGTCCAGGCCAAATCGGGGAAATTTTATGGTTTTCTAATTAAATCAACCACCTATGAAAACAACTATAAATACATATATTAAAACCCTAAAAATGGAGAGACCGCCTCCAAACTCCATTCTTCATTATTTCTCTTTTAAATTCATGAATTGTAACTAAACTTTTACATTTGGTCGAAGGAGATTGAGGTCTCAGAACCACATATTGTGAGATCTAAATGATTTTTCTTAGTTTAATTCATGTTTTGAGTATTGAATATTCTTCTACATTTATTTCCATGATTGTTATGTTTAATTACTAGAAGGCCTACTAGTTTATTATTCGTTACAATCTACCGCTAAGTTAAATATCAAATCCGTAATTGTTTGATTCATTTAACTTGTGAAACACTAGGATTTGATGATTTTTTGCGATAGAGGTTATTAAATCTTAAGAAGAATGTTTAAATAGATTGAATGCAACTGCTAGTATTTGTATTATCTAGTTCATCGATTTCTCTATTGTGTAAAGCTGTTATTAAATTGAATCTTGAGCACTGGTTTGGGGTTATTTAATAATTAGGGTTAATTAGAACGCTGGTTTCTAACTAACTAAAATTAAGGAGAAATATGAATCAATTTCAATGATGAATATTCAAAATATGAATTGAATTATTATTGCATCTATGATCAATCGTGAATTTCTGATGGTGGATGTGGACTTAGACTAAGGTTAGTTTTTTGATTGTTTTCGTTAATTTAATTTTCATCATTATTGATTACATTATTTACAATTGTTTGCATACAAAAACCTCTCAATCATTGTACAAAGCATAAAATATTGAATTATACACTCTTCATGGGATCGACCTTTACTTCCACTACTACATTAGTTTTAGAGATTAATGTATTACTTTTGGGTGCCTGCGACAGCACAGACCACTACGCTTCGGGGTGCTATTGGATATATTCAGCGTGGGCCACATTGGATTCGTCGTCACTGGGATGATGATGTCGCTTCGGAGGAGATGACCGATTCTAACGATGCAGCCGGTGCTGATTAGTTTTGTTGAATACCCCTTTTCATTTTGTGACAAAAAGGGGGGAGTAGATGTTAGATGTTAGATATTTTTGATTTTAATAGGATGCGTTAGATGTTAGAAATTTTTATTTTAAGAGGATGTATATGTTTTATTTACTACTTGATGTATCTAAACTTTTGATTATATGATATATTTTCAATTTTTGCTAGATTAAGTTCTGATGTTTTAGTAGTATCATTGTTTCGTTTTGGTATGTTGGGTTGCATTGATACTACGTCTTAATTTTGCATATGATATGAAAAATATGCATTATAAATCACTTTTTACAATGTACAATGCTTGAACTATTTTTTATAGTTAATACTGTTTCACATACATTTTACACTTGGTAGTTGAATTGTCTATTTCAGGAAATAGGTATTGAAGAATTAAATGCAGAATTCATTCAAGACAGTTAGTGATTGTGTCTCTTGTTTTTGAGTTTGTAATTTATTTTAATATTGCCTTGACTTAGATTGTATTTTTGTGACAGAATGTCAAATGGAGAGTTTGTTAGGTATTTTATGTAATTGCTATTCAGTGAAAAAAAAAAGACTAGAATTGATATGTTGTAAAAAGTCAAGTAATAGTGTGCAATTAGTATAAATTGTGTTATTTTATGTCTAGGGTTTGAGAATGGGAAAGAAGGAAAAACGGCGGGGATTTTCGCTAGCTTTTCACCAAGGTTTGGCTCAAGCATTAGAAATAGAAACTTTATTGCTAGACAATCTGGCGCTTGACTGTCGTTGGACCTTCGCTCGAGCGACAGTGTTGTTAAGGAAACTCTTATTTCATTTTTTACAGGCTTTTTGTCTGGCCCACTCATTCCCTAATCTACATATAAATACTTGAACACCATGGAACGTATTTTTCAAAGGTTGATTATTGAGAAAAACCACTGTTTTCATATTCTTTTCATCCTCTGAAGCATTCAACCTTCATCGTTAAATTTGATCTTTTTTTGTGGTGAAAAACATCAGTTTCACAATCCAAATATCAAACTGCTGCTTCCTATATATCTATCAGAGTTTCTGAAGAACAAGAAAAGGTAACTGGAGTTCCAGTTGTGGAAGAACGCAGTGTTTTTCGTGGATCCATAGGAGATAAACGATTTCACAAAGTTAGGAGTTGTAGTAAGAAAGCACAATCCAGGAGAGATTTGGAAATTGCAGCTAGGAGTGGTGCATGAGCATATAATCCAAGAGAGCTGTTAGAATTGTAGTCAGGAGATCAGATAACATGTGTCGTCGTCTAGTTTGGTAGACTGTAAGTTATAGATCATTTTTAAAGGATTGTTGACTGCAAATTGGCCGGAGTTTTTACCCAACTGGGGTTTCTTCGAGATCATATAGTGCATTATTTATTGTTTTATTTACTGTTAGTATATTACACAGCATTCAAACATAGGATAATCGGATTGTATGCTTAATCATCTAGAGATAATTAATTAGTGACTTGTTGCTATTAATTATAAATTTTTAATTCCGCATTGACACATATTTACCCCCTCTAGATGTAGTTTGGGTCGAACTGCATACTTTCAATTGGTATTAGAGCTTTAATTCGATTCTTGACCCTCAATAAAATCTAGATAAGTTAGTCACTGTCTGTGCCTCCATTTTTCGACGGAAGCAATTATGCTTATTGGAAAGTTCGAATGAGCGCATTCCTTAAATTTTCAGATGAACGTATTTGGATTAGCGTTCAAACTGGATGGACTCTACCTTCAACTAATGTTGCTAGTGTAGTACACCCACTGATATTTCACTATGGACTAAAACAACTTAGATGAATGTAACTGAAACAGTAAAACATTACATACCCTATTCATAGCTGTGTCTGCTAAAGAGTTGATGAGAGTTTCGATGTGGGAGACTGCTAAAGAAGTTTGAGACATCTTAGAAACCACACACGAGGGAACTAAAACGACTAAAAATTATAAACTGCGGATGTTAGCTACTAGGTTTGAAGAAATTAGAATGAAGGACGATGAATCGTTCATTATATTCTATACAAAGCTGAATGATATAGTTAATTCAATGTTTAACCTAGGTGAAAGGATTCCCGAGTCCAAGATCATTAAAAAAGTCCTTAGATCACTACTTGAAAGGTTTAGACTTAATATCACTGCTACTGAATAAAGTAAGGACTTAGATGCAGTTAAGATAAAAGAACTCGTAGGATCCCTTCAAACCTATGAACTCGCCATCTCTCAACCTATAAAGGTTAAATTTATAGCCCTGAACACTAATCGAGAAGAAGAGAGTGGGTCTTCTAATGTTGAGTCACTTATGGACGACGAAATAACTTGTTTCGTTAAAAAAATTAAGAAAGTGATGAGGAATAAGAAAAACCATCAAGAACGAAAAAAAGAATTCCCTAGTAAATTCGTGAAAGATAATCGTGAAGAGAGCGACTCTAGGACTGCTAATAAGAAAACCTAATCTGTTAGATGTCATAAGTGTCAGGGTTACGGTTACTATATGAATGAATGTCGTAAATTGAAAAAGAAATCTAATAAAGTAGACGTAAGGCTTTAGCAGTGACCATAAGTGATGATGAATCAGATTCTAGTGCTCAGATTGATACTTCTGGTGGTGAAGATAATCAAAAGTTCATGGCATTCACATCTATAGCTATTATAGAATCTGATAAAGAAATTGAGAAGAATGAAACTAATGAACATAGTGAAAATTCTGAGGACGAACCTGATATTCACGAATCTTATCGTGAACTATTTGAAGAGAGTCTTAAGATTAAAAAGGTCAATAAAAATGTTCTAAAAAAGGTTAACTAACTTGAAAGAGAAAAAGAGAAACTCATAGGTGACCCTTAGGACTTGACCAAAAGACTGAGTGAGTCGAAACTTGTTAAAAAATTTGGAAGCCACAATTAAATCATTAACTCGTGATCTTGAAAAATCCAATTCCTAACTCCAATAATTCATGAGTGGCTCGTAGAAACTTGATAATCTGTTGGGGATGAACAAGCCTACTGGAGATAGGCATGGTCTAGGTTACGTTCATAATGATAATACTACTGGCAGTACATCTAAGATTACGTTCGTTCCAACCACTAACAAAGCTCAAAAAATTATTTATCCTGAACCAAAGGACAAGACTTAGGATCGAGACCTACTAGACAACGTAGGGTAAATCATCATCCTTATCGGCAACAACCACCAAACAAGGTTGAATCTGGGTTTATTCCCACCTGTCACCATTGTGGCGCACTGAGATACACAAGACCTATGTGTCATAAACTCATGACTAGAAGTAAAAGTTTGGATGTCTCGAGTACGATTAACTTTCTTGCCAATCAGGTTAGACACTTAACTAAGATGATAATTCGGTTAACTAAAATCACATCTATTTCTAAGCAAGCTTGGGTTAAGAAAAGTGACCTAGAAGGTCGTGATTTGATCATGCTCTTAAAGGAAAGAGAATCCATGGTTTTCCTTGATTAGTTCATTAGATGCATGCATATGCAGTTCATTAAGTCTATTCATTCGTGTATGCATCTCATTTATTTACATTTTTTTTAATTTCGCTTTGTATTTATTTCTTTTAGACATTGATTTTTTTTTCAATTTAAAAAAAAATAAAATTTTTCTTTTGGGCTCTAGACAGTTTATGGTGCTTTTTAAACAATGCATTTGTGATCGAGTGTGCAATTATCTGATCTATACTGTTATTTTCATTACTTGGTCTAGTCTACGGTGGAGTATTGAGTATATGTTTTTTCATCTATCAGCTGCACAACACACACTGTGATATTGTGAGTGAGTCTGGACAACATGTGTGAGATTTGGGATGGCTGTCATTTGTTGATATTGTGATCTTGAACATGAATTGACCTACATTTAGATGACCTTAGGTCATGATGTTTCTCCCTTTATTATTAAAAAAAAAATTATTTACTTGCTTGGTTTATCTTATACTGTTGTTCGAAGCCTATTTGACTCAAGTAATTAAGTCTGCAAGGTTTCTCATAATTTGGTGCCTATAGTCGACTGACTTGGGTTAACCGGCATAAATCTTGTTACAGGGTTCAATTTAGTCCTTTAATGGATAAGAGTCTGCACATAAGATGTGATATTGGAGAAAAGCAACATAAAAATTATATGCTCAAATTCAGGGGGAGAAAATACAAATATCTATGTAATTAGGCTCATTTTCAAGTCCTAAAAATCTTATGGTTTGACTTTCATCATTAAAGAAAACACTTATTTAACGGTGATGCTCGCATGTCATTTCTTACAAATTTAAGGTTTGGAGTCATATTAACGAAAAAATATTGGCACTTTACACACGTGAGTCTCCTATACACTTTACTCCACTTTGAACTTGATTGAGTACGAGTGAAAGTTTTTTTGATAATGCCTTACATGTGAGCACATGTATTTTTGAGTTCATCTACGTGTCGTGTGCTTAATTTTTTTTAAAAGTGTTATTTTTCTTAATTTTCAAAAAACCAGTGCTATTTTTGTCATTAAATTTTCGCTCGATTATCGTTAATCCAAGCTCGAGCGATAGCAGCAGAAGCTGACTCGCTCGCTTATCGCTCGAGCGACAGTTCGTTTATTTTAATTTTAACGTTATTTCTCAAGGGTTTTACATACTTTTTACCCATTTTTCTTCCAATTCTTCCAAAATTCTCTAACCCATCTCTACTTTGAGTTTTACCCACTTCTTAAACATTCAAATTCATACATTGGTGGTGGCATTTCATCAAATCAACAACTCTCAAAGGTAAATGACTAAAATTTTGTTTTTTTTTTTTTTTGCCATTTTTGCAATTCTTTTGGGATGTTTCGATTCTTGCCCATTGTTGTTTTCAATTTTGGCATGACAACTCATGTTCTATTCATTCTCATACAACGTCGTCAATTATTGCACAATTTTAAGTGAATATTGGATTTTTGGCTTGGTTTGGTGTGATTTTTTTGGTTCTTCACTCCAATTTTTTTTTTACTTACTTGAGTTGTTGATGACGGTTGCATTAGAATTAGTTAGTGGTCTGTATTTATGTTGGTTGGGAATGTACTTGATGTATTGGACGATTCTGGCGAGAGTTTTGGGTGGAATTTAGGTTCGTTGTTTTGACCATAGTTGTTGTGTTATTTTTACTTATCACATTATCGGTTAGAAGTATGATGTTAGTTTTCCTTCATGCACATGGGGCACCCATGTTCTATTTTGTCTTGGTTCGGTTGTGTTTAGCGTTGACACCATGAGGAAACGTTATGGCAATGTAGCATGACATCGAGGCACAAGTCTTGTCTTCGTGTCACCTACATCTAGGCATCACAGTACATTTATGTTCGTCCATCCTAGGGTGCATTGCATATGCTATGTATGCCTTGGTTTCATGCATTTCATGCACCTTTTGCATCTCATATTGTGGTATTTATTTATTGGGTTTACTCATTCTGCCTATGAGGGCCCGTACTACTGCCTCGTCACCTAGTACATCCACATTTCACAGTAGGTCTAGGCTTATTTCTACTGTTGCCCAAGACACTTTTGGGTCGCAGTTTTCTTTGAAACCTGTCTTGTTTGAGCCCCATTTCATTATATCTGACCTGTACCTGACGCTGTTATTTTCACTTCCCAGGATTGGGAATCTTTGTTGGTCGAGTTAGTCCCACCACCGAGTCTTCTTATTCACGAGTTTTATGCTAACATTCATGACGTTAGCGGTTCATCTTTTATAGTATTTCTTAGGGCTAAGACGATTAAGATCACTCCTGGTGTTGTGTCGAGTGTTGCTCATATTCCCAGAGTCTTCCACCCCCTATTTCCTTATATGATGCCTAATACTCTTCTGGCGGACTCTCTAATCTGTTTGACGGTGTTTAACAAACCATTGGAGAGAGGTCCTGGTGTGATCCGCACTAGCACTTTTCCTACTTATCGCCAGATTCTGTTGTGCATTGTGTGTATGAATCTTTGGCCCATGTCTCATACTTCTTCATTACCCATGGAGAAGGCTCATTTTTTGTAAGCCCTACGGCATGGCGATTCCATTGATTTATCCTCATTCATTTGCTAGCAGATTTTGCGGGCTTTTCGTGTCATGGGAATGAGGGTGGGGCTTCCATATGCTTGCTTGATATATAGGTTAGTGACTGCCCTAGAAGTGAATCTTCCAGAGGGGTTCCGATGTGGGTTTCCCGGTCGATTGGCCGTACCACTATTGCTAGAGTAGGTCACATGCTTCTTCTGAGCCAGCACAACGTGTTGACCCGACTGTGCCGGCTGATCTTATAGATGACCTTATCTCTTTTGATCCCTTAGATTTACCTACTTTTTCCTCTGCTCCTCCACCCACTGATATTCCATTTTTGTCTCCTCCCGCTGAGCCGTTTCCTCCATCTGATATCCCTTCTGTTCCTATTGACCCGTCCATTGCATTTATTGGTTAGATGACTGTGCTGATCGAGCAGCAGACTCGTATGATGACGGAGATTACATAGCTGCGTGCTATAGTAGATCAACAACTATCGAGTTTACTACACTTTAGGGTCTTATCGGATATATTCAGTGTGGGCTAGTTTGGATTCATCGTCATTGGGATGATAATGCTGCTTCGGAGGAGATGGCCGATTCTGATGATGTAGCCGGTGCTGATTAGTTTTGTTGGATACCCCTTGTCATTTTGTGATAAAAAGGGAGAGTAGATGTTAGATGTTAGTTTTTTTTGCTTTAATAGGATGTGTTAGATGTTAGATATTTTTGTCTTAAGAGGATGTATATGTTTTATCTACTACTTGATGTATCCAAACTTTTGATTATATGATATATTTTCAGTGCTAGATTAAGTTATGTAAACGACTTGAGCTATTTTTTATACTTAATACTGTTTCACATACATTTTACACTTGGTAGTTGAGCTGTCTATTTTAGGAAACATGTATTGAAGAATTAAATGCAGAAGTCGTTCAAGATAGTTAGTGGTTGTGTCTGTTGTTTTGAGTTTGTAATTTATTTTAATATTATCTTGACTTAGATTGTAGTTTTGTTATATAATGCCAAATGGGGAGTTTGTTAGGTATTTTATGTAATTGCTATTCAGTGAACAAAAAAGACTAGAATTGATATGTTGTAAAAAGTTAAGGAGTAGTGTGCAATTAGTATAAATTGTGATATTTTAGAATAGGGTTTGAGAATGGGAAAGAAGGAAAAACGGCGCGAATTTTTGCTAGTTTTCACCAAGGTTTGGCTCAAGCGTCAGAAATAGAAATTTCATCGCTGGACTGTCGCTTCACCTTCGCTTGGCAACCTGTCGATCGACTGTTGCGGACCTTTGCTCGAGCGACAGTGTTGTTAAGGAAACTTTTATTTCATTTTTTAAAGGCTTTTTGTCTGACCCACTCATTCCCTAAGCTACATATAAATACTTGAACGCCACATAACGTATTTTTCAAAGGTTGATTATTGAGAAAAACCACTGCTTTCATATTCTTTTCTTCTTCTGAAGCATTCAACCTTCATTGTTAAATTTGATCTGTTCTTGGTGGTGAAAAACATTAGTTTCACAATCCAAATACCAAACTACTGTTTCCTACATATCTGTCAGAGTTTCTGAAGACCAAGGGAAGGTGACTGGAGTTTCAGTCATTGAAGAATGCGGTGTTCTTCGTGAATTCATAGGAGATAAATGATTTCACAAAGTTAGGAGTTGTTGTAGGAGAGCATAATTCATGAGAGTTTTGGAAATTGTAGTTTGGAGTGGTGCATGAGCATATAATCTGTTGGAATTGCAGTCAGGAGATCAGATAATACGTGTCGTTGTCTAGTATGGTAGACTGTAAGTTATAAAAAATTTATAGTGGATTGTTGACTGGCAACTGTCTGAAATTTTTACTCAGTTGGGGTTTCTCCATGATCATACAATGCGTTATTTATTATTTTATTTACTGTATTCAAACAAAGGATAATCAGATTGTATGCTTAATTATCTAAAGATAATTAATTAGTGACTGGTTGCTGCTAATTATAAATTTTTAATTCTGCATTTACACCCATTCACCCTCCTCTAGGTGTAGTTTAGATCGAACTGCGTACTTTCGATTATAGTGTTATATTATTTTAGGAACAATGTCAAAAGAGAAGTTGGTTACCCTGGAGTGGTGATTAGCTCGAAAGCCGAGAGAGTGTAGGGTGGTCCCGTTGGGTTGGATCCATTTTATCAAATTGAGAAGTTTTTAGGAGATGATGTAATTGATTCTCAACTTATTTCGTTCTACTTAGTAGAAAGAAATGAGAAAAATGTTATAAGAACAATTCCTTTTATTCTATAAGTAGAAATCGATCCTAAAACTTATAGAGAAACTTTGAATTCTCGAGATAGCATTTTGTGTGTGTGTGTGTGTGTGTGTATATATTTTTTTTCTTTTATTTTTAATTTTTATTTTTAAATTCATAATTCTAGAAATACAAATTGGTTCACCAAATGATTGCAAAGCAGTATAATGATTTAATTATGCAAGACAATAGAAAACTAGAAATGTCCTTCAAATGATGAGAGAGAAATATGGGCTTATGAAAACATGAAAGTTGAATTAAAGTTACAAAATGATGGCTAGAACAAAATGAAATTCTAATACCTTAACGAGCAGTGCAAGACTTCAATCTCAAAAAGAAAGCAATGCAAATGATGTGCTTTTGGGAATTGGGGTTGCAATGAGGTACAAGTAGGAAAACATCTCGATTATTAACCTAATGATGGTAAATTAGACGTAATTTGTGCTCGTTAATTAATGAGACTTCATATTTGTCCATTTAACTTATTTAAATCCTTGAATTGATCATTCACCTTATATTAAATTACATAAATTGCACTTCTAAATGTAAATGTTTGCATGTTTTTACTATCATTTTATCGTCTTTTTTTTTTTTTTTCCCCCCCTTCTTTCAAGCCAATGTAATGTAATAATTTTATGCATATTAAAGGGTAATGCTTTTTATGTCCTCCTAACTAATGTGCATTTTACTTTTAAATAAACAAAATTTCCTTGTAAGGTCGAAAACAAACTAAAAAATTAGTCTAGTCCCCACCCCCTGGGGCTAAATCCTAACTCTGCCCCTAATGGTGGTTATCGAGATGTATCTTGCCAGGACAGCAATCAGCTTGGTCACATGATCAAGGTTTGCATGGAAATTGTTATCTTCTACAACTGTGGTGGTCGGGGTAACATGTTACTTGAGTGTCCCTCGGGTAGATTTATCGATCGCTGGTCACCACACACTGAAGATTCACCAATTAATGATGTTTTAACTACCAAAGAATTAATGTTTTGGAAAAAAATTCATCGGTTTGGATGATTTGAGCAACTTATTAATAAGCCAGCCATCCTTCTAGGAGCTCTATCTTCTTCTTCTTCTTCCTTTTTTTTTTTTTTTGTTCTCAAAACGACTTGAATAGAGTGGTGGTTCATGGTGTCTTTTCAAAGTTTCAATGTGTAAGCCGTGGCAAAATGTATTTTTCATTTACACAGTCGTCTACGAATGTTAAAATAGTTGATTTATTCTCTTATTCAGAAAAGTACTTACTTCTATTATATGATAATTACAGTCGTACAAGACTTGTTTGATAAGATAGACACTACAATATGAAGTTGTATAATGCAATGTGTATTAAACAGAGTGAGTATTATTGACTTCAAATTCTATCCGATCGATTGGCTAACAGAAAATCCCAACCACTTCTTTATTCACCTATATATTACGGGTACGCTAGAACATACCTTTAGACTGCAAAGATTATCGGCCTAGCATAGCAATAGTTGCTTCAAGCTGGTGGTCCTGGGAATGTTAAACAGAGTGATGGACACTCTTTTATAGGATATGTAAATATTATATCCTTTTTTGTTGGGAGTTGGAATCAATCTCTCTTTCTCTTCACTCTTTTGATGTTATGATGATGCTTTATAGTTCAACTTTCCGTACTATTATTATGAAGTGCTAAGAAATAGGGAGAAGTGAGAAAAAGTTCTTTATAGAAAGAAAAGAAATAATAAATTGCCTTTCTTGAATGCTAACATTGCAACTTAGTGCATATTTTGAAAGTATATGTGTCTCCTCATACTTTATCATTATTCCCAACTATATATCAACTTGGATAATCACTATCATTGTAAATAGAACAATTTCAATGGTATCTATTAATGCATATTCAAATTAAGTACGAGCATGTATGACCAAGTTGAATTGTCTAAAGACAAGTCAAGTGGCGATCGATTAAAAAGCTTTGAGTCAAAATTTTGCTAAGCAACATATGCAATGAGGTAGACTCAAACTTATTTTGTTTCTATGCTCAACCAACCAATGACCAAGGTATTATTGATCTCAAATATGTCCGATCGAGTGGCTAACAAAAAATCCAAACCACATCCTCGTCCACCTAGGTATCACTTGCATGCTGGAACACAAAGTTAGGTTGTAAGAGTTATCGATCGAGAAAAAGGTTCGACAACCATTTGCAATACAAGTATATTGAGGGATCAATTTTGGCAACTTTATGAGTTTTGTCCGACGGCCCAACAAAGCAAGTAGTTGCTTCAAGCAGGTGGTCCTAGGAATGTTAAACAGAGTGATGGATACTCTTTTATAGGGTATGTAAATCTCTCTTTCTCTTCGCTCTTTCAATGTTATGAATATGCTTTATAGTTCAACTTTCTATACTCTTATTATATGAAGTGCTAAGCAATAGAGAATATGAAATAGTTACAGAAAGAAAAGAAAGATACATTACCTTTATTAATGCTAACATTTCACCCTAGTGCGTATTTTGAAAGTATATGTCTCCTCTCTAATGATTCTTATTGAACAAATTTTTTTCTTTTTCTTTTTTTTTTTTTTGAATTGACTCTGCATAGGAGATGAAAACGAGTTATTAATTTTTTTTATTAATTCGGTAAAATTGAATGTATTAGACACACCATTACGAATTAAAAGGGTGACATATTCTAGTGTCAAAGAATATATAGCATACCAAATATGCAACGTCAAAGAATAGTGGCCTTATACTTTATAGCCAACTATATATCAACTTGGGTAATGGCTATCATTGTTAGTTTTATTTTTTATTTTTTCAATGGGATATATGGATGCACTCAAATCAAGAGATATACTCTCTACAAATTGAGTCATGTGACGGTACGAGCATATAAGACCAAGCAGATCGGCTTGATACAATACACAACATAAGCAATGAGGTCGACTCAACCCTATTTTGTTTCTATACTCAACCAACCAAGGAAAAAGGTAATCATCATGATGTTCTTATTTGTTTGTTAAGGCTTTGGAGTAGAAGTATTAATCACTAACATATTTGTTGCATTAAACTAGACAAATTAAGAAAATGATGTTTGTAACAGAATTTGTCAACATTTTGTCCAATATGTCTTGTCAATCTAGCGTATAAAGAGTAATTTTAACAATTCAATTTCTTTTTTCCAAAAAAAATCTTCTAATGTAACGAAGTTCAGAAAAAATACTAAACACTTGTTTGAGCCCCATTTTGGAAAAAAAAATGTATTTTAGAACAGTAATTTCTTGGAGTATTTGTGGTTTGAAGTGCTTTAATCACAAGTTGTATTTTGTGAGGCAAGTGCCATAATTTGTTAGCACCGTTGTGGGGCAATTTTGTCTTAAAGAGAGTGTTTATCACTTGTCTCGGAGTCTCTTTCGTCTTTCCCTCTCCCTCTCCTTCATTTCATTTCTTTTTCTATTCACTATTAAGTTTAATTACGTTCGGGCGAATTAAACTTTATCATTCGCTTTGTCAATTACAAACTAACCATTTCACTACACAATTAACCAACAAAACATGGGGCTCAAACAAGAAACTATGGGTCCTGTGGGCCCGGGCGTGCCATGTCAGCAACTGATTCCAACTGGCACAGTGCACTTTTCTTGAAATCTTGAATGCCCCAATTCCATCTAGGTGGGGACAAAAGTAAAACCCAAGAAATCTCCCATGCGCAACCCACAATTATTTTTTATTTATTGTTTGTCAGTTGGCTTTTATAAGATCACTGACCAAATGGGATGCAAAACCTAGAAGTCTATATAAGTTTATGTTATTTTCTTGGTTATAAATCGAAGACATTTGCAGAGAATTTGGAGGCTCAACTCTATGGATACACCAAGAAAGAATTTGTGGGCAATTTTCTTCTTTGCTTTGGTTTTGATTAGATTGAGAGGTGGTGAAGGGAGTGGTGACATTGCAAAATCACAAACCAAGGTCACTTCGTTGGTTTCAACTGAGGACAAAAGAAATAAGACTTCAAACGAAGTTGTAGTTAATAACAAAAGAAGGAACAGTGGAGGGGGTGGAGGCGGTGGAGGTGGGGGAGGGGGAGGGGGAGGATGGGGAACGGGTGGTGGTGGAGGAGGTGGCGGAGGAGAAGGTGGAAGTGGTGGATGGGGATGGGGATGGGGAGGTGGTGGGGGTGGTTATTGGAGATGGGGTTGTAAGAAACCAGGCAAAAGAGGGCACCATTTGCACAAGAATAGAGTTTCGGATAATGGAGAGTACAAGATGGGGGAATTTGCACAATGCATGGTTAAAGGGAGGTGTAGAGGCATGAGGCTGGATTGTCCACTCCACTGCGGCGGACCGTGCTTCTACGATTGCCGGCACATGTGTAAAGCTCATTGCAGGCGCTAATAACATGTTTAGTACGTTGAATTAATTAATAATAGTTGACAGTACAAAACGACAAAAAAAAAAAAGTTAAATTCTTGTTTATTGTATTGCATGGTGTTATTAAATATCGCGAGGGGAAAGATGAACATGATTATTATATTTTGGAGTTTTACATGAACATGGAGGTTTAACAATAGATTTGCTTTTGTGAAAGGTTTGCTTTACTCATTTGATTTTGATGAAAATTTAGAGTCTCAAGGTTTAATTGCCAACTTTTGGTCATGTTTGATTGTTTCCATCTTAGTTTTCACAAAAGAATAAATATAGTCAAAATTACAAAATACAAATAACAATTTGTCTAATAAAAATTCATTCCCCAATGTATTCAAATGATCAAAAAGTAAATAATAAAATAAGAACAACGACGAATTCACTTTATCCCATTAGTTTTATTTGCTGGAGGCATTATTTTGCTTTGTAGATAATTAAATGTTGGGTTTATTAATTTGTTGTGTGAGTCTACATATGCAATTAATTGTGTATAAGATTATTTTAAAATTGAACTCAATTAAAGTGATCTAATAAATAATTAAATTGTTGGGTTTATGGCATCAAAATAAAGTGTAGGTCAGATTATATGAGTAGAGATCAGATTCATTAGTGTTGTATTTGACGATGAGCCAAATACATATGAAAATTATAAATAGGGTTATGGTCCCCAATTCATATGCAATTTCTCATTTTGTGTGGCATCACATCGACATAAGAATACAAAAGAAAACATATTGAAGAGAAATATCAAGAAACCCACAATCAAGAATAAAAAAAAAAGATTGGAACAATTAAATTGAAGAACAAGACCATAAAGATCATGAAGCAAGAAGTAAAAATGAAGATCAACAGCTCAAGAACCAAAAGAGCTAATATTCAAGATTCAAGATAAGGAATCAAGATCCAGTAATGAGAAATTATTCTCAAAGAATTAAGGTATGTTCCGCATTATTAATTTTCTTGATGATTTGACATAGGGGATCTTGCCAATTAAGCAATTAGGTTTTCTAATTTTATAAAGTTTAAAATTTCATAAAATTTCAACAACTGGTATTAGAGTCAACTCCATGTTAAATTATTGAGAATCAAGAAAGGATTTTAGGGTTGAAATTCATAATTTGAAATTCTCAATTTTGGGACATGAATTTTGGCCTTAAATTCCAAATTTTAGATTTTGGAAATATTTTTAATTTCAGTTTTTTTTTTGTACTTCCAAAGAATTAAGGAATCGCCTCTCAAATGAATTTAAATATGAACCTAGCGGTATCAAATTCGAAGGAAAGGGTAACCAAAAATACCCCTATAGTGTACAATTTTTGCTACAGAAGCACCAGTTTTCTCCTGAAGCTGCTTCACAAGTTGTCTCTGTTTCAACCCATATAAATAATCTGGAAAAATCTAATATATATATATATATATATATATATATATATATATATATATATATATATATATATATATATATCACTTTCAAATCTTGGTACTTAATATTTATTTTAGATGACTATATTTTAAAAATAAATTAGTTGAAACAACATGTTACCAAAGTAACTTCTCTTACCTAAATTAATTTATTTGGAATATTAGAAATGTTGTGTGTACGTAATTCATCCGGATATTGACCGGCCCAAATGAAGGTTAATATTTGGACGAATTATTTACACACGTGTGGTGATAAATATGTGACAATTATAAAATTTTTCATTATGTGAACATTGAGCCGGTCAAAGATAGACTTATTTGTTTGATTGGATTTATTGTCAATATTTGATTATTACTCCAAGAGTGTCACTTACAAGTTGCTATTTCTATCCAAAAACTAAATATCAATATTATGCTCGGTCTCTTGTGATGGAGTTCACCATTATTTGAAATTATTGATTGTCCAATACAAATTCATATGTGAACATGTTAATTAAAATTAAGTTTTCTATTTAGTTAATCCATCAACTTCTACAATATCTGTTAACGTCAATTTAATTCTTGTGCGATCCGGTTCTAAAGAGAATGGAACCAAACCAAGAATTATCGTATATCTTGTAGCTAAACAGTTCAGTTTGGTTCCGTACCATAAAACGTTACAAACAGTGCAACATTAATCTAACAAATGATACAAGTTCCATCTTAGTTTCACAAAAGTATCCATATAGTCAAAATTAAAAAATACAAATAACAATTTGTCTAATAAAAATTCATTCACTGATGTATTCAAATGATCAAAAAGTAAATAATAAAATAAGAACAAAGAATTCACTTTTTCCATCCCATTAGTTTTATTTGCTGGAGGCATTATTTTGCTTTGTAGAGAATTAAACTCTCTTTGAATTAAACTCTCTTTTGGTCAAATAATTCAAAAATGATTTTAGTAAATTATATCTCTTTGTAATAAAACTGAACAAATTTTCCCGAAGATGCCAATGATTGAGAAATTCAATTCTGATTGTTGTATGTCATATTCTGAGTAATTTAACTTGAAAAAAGTTGCCTTATGGTTTTTAAACTAATTTGGACGTTGTTTCCTAAAACTACCGATGTGATGAAATAAATTTCATTTTCACATTTTTCACATCTTTTAATATACATTTTTCACATCTTTCATTAAAGTTAAAATATACATTTTTCACATCTTTAACCTATAATTCAATCTATTTGGTTATCTTTAGCAATTAGAAAGCATTTTAGTAATTTTTCGGATTAATAGAATTTTGAGCGTTATAGTTTAGCATTTTAGTTACAAATTTGTAATTTTATTTTTTTGTGTAAATATTTACATTTGAGCATATCGCATGAGCAAAAATAAAGTTAGTATTTTCAAGGTATGGAACGAGAGAATTTCTTAATGATTTTATTTTAATGCAAATTTTATTCATGCTAATTAGTTGCATGATCCTACGGATTTTTCCTCCCACGTCTTATAATGAAGCATAATAGTTGTTTATGCATAGTATATACCGCGTCATACATGACTGAAATTAGTTAGACTAGTAGGAAAATGGTAGGATTTAATCCTCAAGACACAATTTACGCTTTATATCTGCAGTTTTATTTATTTATTTTTTCTGGTGAATTAAAGGATAGGGAACTTTAAGAAGAAAAATATTAGAGGGTTTATCTTAATTTATTTCTATGTAGGGGAAAATACGAGTTCTTTGAGCCTAATAAATGATCAATGAATCTCACACAGTATGAAATAATTAAAGATTTTGACAAATATTTGTTCCACATCGAGTGAACACAGTCAAATGAAGGGCTAAATGATGCGTACGTGGTCTAGATGAATTTATTGCAAGCAAAGGAAGTACTTGGGACTTTTAAGCTGTGTGAAGACCCTTAGCATTAACTGGTTACCAAAGGCTATTAGGCTAGAACTCGGTAAAAAATTCTTAGAGGTGATTCCTGACTTTAAGAGAAGAAGGATTTTGATGTTATTCCGTACAATAATTGGTTGGGATTATGAATGGAGATTTAACTAATCATGTCAGCCAATCAATGTAATACTTGTCTTTGAGTTAATTGTTCCAATTGTCACTGAACTTGTGTCTATGCTTTCAATTACTCACTAAAATTTAAAATGTCAAGTTTTGACTATTAAACTTTAATAAACATTGGAAATTACTTACTGATATAACGTCTGTTTAAAATCCCTAATGAAATTGATGATGTGCTTGACGTAATGTACACGTGGCGTTCTTTCACGCAGTTAAACTTTGAGATGGTCGAATTTTGACCATTAAACTTTAGAAAATGTCATCGATTGCTTACTAAATTTTGAAAAACATCGTCTATTAATCACTGAATTTGCAAGTGGTCGAATTTTGGCTACTAAACTTTGAGATTATCGAATTTTGATTACTAAACTTTGAAAAATGTCTTCTATTCCTCACAATAAATTTGAATTTAATTAAAATTTATTGTTAAAACTTGGATTAAAATTTGAATTTAATTTAATTTAAATTATTATGTATTTCGTTGTAAATTAAAATATTAAATTTCAAATTTAATTTAATTCTAAAAACAAATTTATTGTATATTTCGTTGAAAATTGACATATTACGATAGAACACTACTAACTGAGATTGTGAAAAAGAGTGTAGGATTCCATTGGGGGATTGAACAAAAATATGCATCTAATACTATTAAGAATATGTTGTGGTCTGTATCTATTTTAGCATTGTCTGACTTTAACAAAATTTTTGAGATTGAATGTGATACCTCAGGTATAGGAATTGGAGCTGTTTTAATACAGGATATGAGACCAATAACTTATTTTAGTGAAAAGTCAAGTAGGGCTTATTTTAGTGAAAAGTCAAGTAGGGCAGCTTTGAGTTATCGTACATCTAACAACGAGTTTTATGCACATGTTCGAGCTTTGGAGAAATGGCAGCACTACCTGTAGCCTAATAAGTTTGTAATCCACACCGATCATGAGTCATTGAAACATCTCAAGGTAAATCAAACAAGAAGTATGTGAGGTGGATGGAGTTTATTAAGGCCTTTTCGTAAGTCATTCGGTATAAATAAGGTAAAGAGAACATAGTAGTTGATGCATTATCAATGAGGTACGTACTTTTTACTTATTTTAGTGCAAAGGTTTTTGGGTTTGAATATGTTAAGGATATGTATGCTAATGATCCAGATTTTTCTAATATATATATATAATATATATCATGTGATAAAGATACAATTGATAAATTTTGTAAGTATGATAGATATTTGTTGAAGGAAAATATGTTATGCGTTGCTAATTGTTCAATGCGCAAATTGTTAGTACGTGAAGGACATAGTGGGGTTTGATGGGACATTTTGGCACAAAAAGACCTTAGACACGTTGCATAAACATTTTTATTGGCCTAAAATGAAAATAGAAGTTAAATCACAATTGTAGTAATGCATTACTTGTGAAAAGGCTAAGTTTTAGGTTTTACTACAAGGTTTGAATACACCTTTACTTCTAGTGAGTGTTGGGTTGACATATCTATGAAATTTGTGCTAGAATTGCCTAGAACAAAAAGGTGTAGATATTCATATATGTGGTAGTGGATGGATAGATTTAGTTAGATGGTACACTTCATTCATTGTCATAAAATAGATGATGCCACGAACATAGCTAACTTATTCTTTAATGAAATAGTGCGACTCCACGGAATACCTAGGAGTATTAGTAGTTAATAGGAAATTGACACAACTTTTGCACACTATAGTCAATACGAATTTAAAGAGTTGGAATGATTGCTTGCCATACATAGAATTGTATATAATAGGGTCATGCATTCTACTACTTCTTATGCACCATTTGGAATTGTATATGGTTTTAATCCATTAACTATTTTGGATTTAATTTCTTTACCTCATGATGAAAGAGATAGTCTGATGGGAAGAAGAAGCTGAATTGATAAGATCAATCTATGAGACAGTGTTGGGTCAAATTAAGAAAAAAAAACAGAGCATTATGCTTCTCAAGTTAATAAAGGATGGAGGCGTGTTACATTTAAACTAGGTGGTTGGGTTTAGGTGCATATGAAAAAAGAACATTTTCCGGCTCAAAGGAGGTCAAAATTGCAACGAGAGGAGATAGACCATTCCAATTACTTGAATATGTCAATGACAATGCCCTATATATTAGATCTTCCAGGTGAGTATAACATTTCTGCTATTTTCAATGTTTCTAACTTTTCTCTATTTGATGAAGGTGGAGATTCAATAACGAATCTTTTTAAAGAGAGAGAGAATGATGAGAACCATGGAATGAAAGTTAGTAAGGATTCGCTGATTATTGAATGAGAATCAATGACGAGATCGCGAGCAAAGAAGATCAAAGAAGCCATTGAATTACTTGTTCCAGCAATGTGGGCTGAAACTTTGTTTAACATCTAGTTTCACTACTCCTAATATGTATTTACTATTTTTCTCTTTCTTTTGTTTTTACCATCTTCCCTTCAATAATTATATCATTTTTCTCCATTCTCTTCTTTAACTCAACTCCTGGTCTTCATTGACATGTCAGTCCAAACAAGACAAACTTCTATTCATTTTTAGAAAAAAAAAAATTATCAGTTTTATACAGGAAAAGAAATGCATTTGTGTTCTTTATAAATATGCCCTCAAGTTGATTAATTAAATTGATTCTTCATGGCTCTGACTCTGATTATTATTTGGAGATGGCAATAGAGTTTGTAGATGGAGAGTTACTCAATAAGAGGAGACAGATTTTACGTCAAGGCCCAATACAACTATACAAGGTAATAAGTGTTTATGGTGAGGTCATTGTTAGGTATTTTATGTAATTGGCTATTCTGTGAACAAAAATGACTTGAATTGATATGTTGTAAAAATTCAAGGAGTAGTATACAGTTAGTATAAATTGTGATATTTGAGGTCTAGGGTTCGAGAATGAGAAAGAAGGAAAAAGGGCACGGATTTTCGCCAGCTTTTCTTCGACATAAATTTCATCGCTAGATTATCGCCTCACCTTCGCTCGAACGACAACCTGTGGCTTGACTATCGCGGACCTTCGGTCGAGCGACAGTGTTGTTAAGGAAACTTTTATTTAGTTTTTCAAAAGCTTTTTGTCTAGCTCACTCATTCCCTAACCTACATATAAATACTTGAACGCCACAGAACATATTTTTCAAAGGTTGATTATTGAGAAAAACTACTGCTTTCATATTCTTTTCATCCTCTGAAGTATTCAACCTTCATTGTTAAATTTGATCTATTTTTGGTGGTGAAAAAATCAGTTTCACAATCCAAATACCAAACTGTTGCTTCCTATATATCTGTCAGAGTTTCTGAAGAACAAGCAAAGGTGACTAGAGTTCAAGTAGTTGAAGAGCGCGGTGTTCTTCATGGATCCGCAGGAGATAAACGATTTCACAAAGTTAGGAGTTGCTGCAGGAGAGCACAATCCAGAAGAGCTTTGAAAATTGTAGCTGGGAGTAGTGTATGAGCATAGAATCCAGGAGAGCTGTTGGAATTGCCGTCATGAGATCATATAGTATGTGTTGTCGTTTTGTCTGGTAGACTATAAGTTATAGTGGATTGTTGACTGGCAAAGTGCCTGAAGTTTTTACCCAGTTGGGATTTCTCCATGATCCAACTGTGCGTTATTTATTGTTTTATTTACTGTTAGTTTATTCTGCGGTATTCAAATATAGAATAATCGGATTGTATGCTTAATCATCTAGAGATAATTAATTAGTGACTTGTTGCTATTAATTATAAATTTTTAATTCTGCATTTACACATATTCAGCACCTCTAGATGTGGTTTGGGTCGAACGGCATACTTTCAATTGGTATTAGAGCCTTAATTCGATTCCTGGCCTTTAATAAAATCTAGATGAGTCAGTCACTGTCTGTACCTCCATTTTTCGACAGAAGCAACTATGCTTATTGGAAAGTTCTAATGAGAGTCTTTCTTAAATCATCGGATGAACGTATTTGGATGAGCGTTCAAACTGGGTAGACTCTACCTTTAACTACTGTTGCTGGTGTAGTACACCCATTGATATTTCATTATGGACTAAAACTAACTTAGATAAATGTAACTGAAACATTAAAGCATTACATACCCTGTTCATAGTTGTGTTTGCTAGAGAGTTAAGGAGAGTTTCGATGTGTGAGACTGCTAAAGAGGTTTGGGACATCTTAGAAACCACAGACGAGGAAACTAAAATGGTTAAAAATTCTAAACTGCAAATGTTAACCACTAGGTTTGAAGAAATTAGAATGAAGGACGATGAATCGTTCGATGTATTCTATGCGAAGCTGAATAACAAAGTTAATTTGAGTTTTAACCTAGGTGAAAAGATAATCGCGAAGACAGTGACTTGAGGACTATTAATAAGAAAACTCAATTTGTTAGATGCCATGAGTGTTAGGGTTACTGTCACTATAAGAATGAATGTACAAACTTGAAAAAGACTTTAATAAAGGTAGACGTAAGGATTTAACAGCGACCTTAAGTGATGATGAATCAGATTCTAGTGCTCAGAGTGATACTTCTGGTGGTGAAGATAATCAAAAGTTTACGGCATTCACATTTATAGCTACTACAGAATCTGATAAGGAAATTGAGAAAACTGAAACTAATGAACATAGTGAAAATTCTGAGGAAGAATCTGAGGATGAACCTGATATTCACGAATCTTATCGTGAACTATTTGAGAAGAGTCTTAAGATTAAAAATGTCAATAAAGATGTTCTGAAAAATGTTAACGAACTTGAAAGAGAAATAGAGAAACTCATAGGTGACCTTCAGGACTTTACCAAAAGACTGAGTGAGTCTAAGCTTGTTAAAAAATTTGGAAGCCACAATTAAATCATTAACACGTGATCTTGAAAAATCCAATTCTCAACTCTAATCATTCATGAGTGGCTCGTAGAAACTTGATAATCTATTGGGAATGAACAAGCCTACTGGAGATAGGCATGGTCTAGATTACGTTCATAATGATAATACTACAGCCAGTACATTTAAGATTACGTTCGTTCCGGCAACTAACAAAGCTCGAAAAGTTATTTATCCTGAACCAAAGGGCAAAAATAACTTAGGATCAAGACCTACTGGACAACGTAGGGTAAATCATCCTCCTTGTCAGCAACAACCGCCAAACAGGGTTGAATCTGGGTTTATTCCCACATGTCACCATTGTGGCGCACTGGGACACACAAGACCTAGGTGTTGTAAACTTGTGACTAGAAGTAAAAGTTAGGATGTCTCGAGCACAATTAACTTTCTCGCCAATCAGGTTAGCCACTTAACTAAGATGATGACTCGGTTAACTAAAATCACTTCTATTTCTAAACAAGCTTAGGTCAAGAAAAGTGACTTGGAAGGTCGTGAGTTTGATCATACTCTTAAAGGAAAGAGTATCTATAATTCTCCTTGATTAGTTCGTTAGATGCATACCTATGCAGTTCATTAAGTCCACTCATTCGTGTATATCTCATCTATTTGCATTTTGTCTTATTTCGGTTTGTATTTAGTTCCTTTAGATATTGATTTTTTTCAATTTAAAAAAAAATAAATAATAAAATTGGGCTCTAGACAATTTATGCTGCTCTTAAACAATGCATTTGTGACAGAGTGTGCACTTATTTGATCTATACTGTTATTTCCATTACTTGGTTCGGTTTACGATGGAGTATTGCGTATATGTTTCTTCATATACCATCTGCACAACATACGCTGTGATTTTATGAGTGAATCTGGACCGTATGTGTGAGATTTGGGATGACTTTCATTTGTTGATAAGGTGATCTTGAACGTGAATTGACCTACATTTAAATGACCTTAGCTCATGATGTATCTCCCTATATTATTAAAAAAATTATATACTCGGTTGGTTTATCTTATAATGGGTTTGACTTTCATCTGTAAAGAATTAACGGCGATGCTCACATGTCATTTTCACAAATTTAAGATTTGGAGTCATATTCACGAGAAAATAGTGGTACTTTACACACGTGAGTCTCCTATACACTTTACTCTACTTTGAACTTGATTGAATACGTGGGAAAGTTTTCTTGATAATATCTTACATGTGAGCACATGAATTTTTTAGTTCATCTATGTGTCGAGTGCTTAATTTTTTTAAAAAATGCTATTTTTCTTAATTTTCAAAAAATTAGTGTTATTTTTGTCATTAAGTTTTCGTTCACTTATCGCTGATCCACGTTTGAGCAATAGAGGCAGAAGTTGACTCGCTTGCTTATCGCTCGACTTTCGCTCGAACGACTGCCCGTTTATTTGAATTTTAACGTTATTTTCAAAGGTTTTACGTACTTTTTACCATTTTTCTTCCAATTCTTCCAAAATTTTCCAACCCACCTCCACTTTCAGTTTTACCCACTTTTTAAACATTCAAATTCATACATTGGTGGTGGCATTTCATCAAATCAAAAACTCTCAAAGGTAAATGACTAAAAATTTGTTTTTTTTTTTTTTTGGCCATTTTTTACAATTCTTTTGGGATGTTTCGATTCTTGCCCATTGCTGCTTTCAATTTCATCAGCAACTCATGTTCTATTCATTTTCATACAATGTCGTCAAATATTGCACAATTTTGAGTGAATATTGGATTTTTGGCTTGGTTTGGTGCGGGTTTTTTTTTTTGTTCTTTACTCCATTTTTTTTACTTACTTGGGTTGTTGATGACGGTTGCATTAGAATTAGTTAGTGGTTTGTGTTTTTATTGGTTGGGAATGTACTTGATGTATTGGACGATATTGGTGAGAGTTTTGGGTGGAATTTAGGTTCGTTGTTTTGAGCATAGGTGTTGTGTTGTTTTCACTTATCACGTTATTGGTTAGAAGTGTGATGTTAGTTTTCCTTCATGCACACGGGGCACCCATGTTCTCTTTTATCTTGGTTTGTTTGTGTTTGGTGCTGACACCATGAGGAAATGTTATGGTAATATGGCATGACAAAAGTCATGTCTTCGCGTCACCTACGTTTAGGCATCACGACACATTTATGTTCATTCATCCTATGGTGCATTGCATATGTCTTGTTTGCCTTGGTTTTTTTCATGCATTTCATGTGCCTTTTGCATCTTATATTGTGGTATTGATTTATTGGGTTTACTGATTTCAGATGCCACCTAAGATTGCCCGTACTACTGCCTCGTCACATGGTACCTCCACATCTTACAGTAGGTCTAGGTTTATTTCTGTTGTTGCCCAAGACACTTTTGGGTCACCGTTTTCTTTGAGACCTATCTTGTTTGAGAGCGAGGACATTATGTTCGACTTGTCACCTCACTGCAATTTTCATTTCCCGGGGTTGGGAATCTTTGTTGGTCGAGTTGGTCCCACCACCGAGTCTTCTTATTCATGAGTTTTATGCTAATATTCATGACGTTATCGGTTCATCTTTTAGATCACTCCTGATGTTGTGTCAAGCGTTAATCATATTCCCAAAGTCGTCCACTCCCTATTTCCTTATTTGATGCCCGATACTCTGCCGGCGGACTCTCTAGTCCGTTCGACGTTGTTTAACACACCGTTGGAGGGATGTTCTGGTGCGATCAGCACTGGCACTCTTCCTGTTGATCGCCAGATTCTGTTGCACATTGGGTACACGAATCTTTGGCCCGTGTATTATACTTCTTCATTATCTATGGAGAATGCTCATTTTTTGTATGCCCTATTGCATGTCAATTTCATTAATTTACCTTCGTTCATTTATCAGCAGATTTTGAGGGCTTTTCATGTCACAAGAATGAGGATGGGGTAGCCATCTTCGTCTCCTCCCGCTGAGCCTACTCCTCCCCCTACTGATATTCCTTCCACCTATTGACACATCCGTTGCACTTATGGGTTAGATGACTGTGCTAATTGAGCAGCAGACTCGTATGATGGCGGAGATTATATAGCTGCGTGCTATAGTAGATCAACACACAGTCGAGTTTACTATGTGATAGGAATGCATATTTTTCCGTCCTTATTTTATGTGGTCGTATGATTAATTACTACCAAAATGTACTCATTACGTAATATTTTGATTTAGGTGAAAATTCAATGAAGATGACATAATTTGGAAGAAATAGATGAAAATGGAAAAAAGTAAAAGGAAATGAAAGTTCGACTAACATTAAAATACAAAAAAGTTGTGTCGAGCGAAATGATGAAGATTTGAGAGTGTTAGAAGTCAATTGAATGAGGAAAGAAGTCAAAGGGGTGAAATATTGTTAAAGTAGGATTACACATCAATTTCCAATCCAAAAGTTATGCATTGAATTTTCAGTTTCAATTTGAGACCCATTTTTGAAATGGCAAATGATCAAATTGGAAGATAGTACCTGAAGAAAAGTTGTAGTCTTTTGAGTTATTTTTCCAACACATCTTGAATCAACTCAATCGAATATCAGAAGAGGAAGATATGACCAAAATACTGAAAGCCGCTCAGTTACATTGGTCGGACGGCCTAACTTCATTAACAAAAGACAATATTTATAGCAGGGCGGCTGACCCATTTTCTACTAGGCGCCCATCTAGGCCAAATCGGGGAAAAATTTATGGTTTCCTAATTAAATCAACCACCTATGAAAACAATTATAAATACATATTTTAAAACCCTAGAACGGAGAGATCGCCTCCAAACTCCATTTTTCATTATTTTTCTCTTAAATTCATGAATTGTAACTAAACTTTTACACTTGGTCGAAGGAGACTGAGGCCTCAGAATCACTTATTGTAAGATCTAAATATTTTTTCTTAGTTTAATTCGTGTTTTGTAGTATTGAATATTCTTCTGCATTTATTTTCATGATTGTTATATTTAATTGCTAGAAAGCCTACTACTTTGTTATTCGTTACAATCTACCGCTAAGTTAAATATCAAATCCGTAATTGTTTGATTCCTTTAACTTGTGAAGCACTAGGATTTGATGTTTTTCTGTGATAGAGGTTATTGAATCTTAGGAAGAATGTTTAAATAGATTGAATGCAACTGCTGGTATTTGTGTTATCTAGTTCATCGATTTCTCTAGTGTAAAGCTGTTATTAAATTGAATTTTGAGCACTTGTTTGGGATTATTTAATAATTAGGGTTAGTTAGAACGTAGGTTTCTAAATAACTAAAATTACGGAGAAATATGAATCAATTTCAATGATGAATATTCAAAATATGAATTGAATTATTATTGCATATATGATCAATCGTGAATTTCCGACGGTGGATGTGGACTTAGACCAAGGTTAGTCTTTTGATTGTTTTCGTTAATTTAATTTTCATTGTTATTGATTACGTTATTTACAATTGTTTGCATACAAAAACCTCCCAATCATTGTACGAAGTATAAAATATTGAATTGTACACTCTTCGTGGGATCGACCCTTACTTCCACTACTACATTAGTTTTAGATGTTAATGTATTACTTTTGGGTGCCTGCGACAGCACACACCACTACGCATCGGGGTGCTATTGGATATATTCAGCGTGGGCCACATTAGATTCGTCGTCACTGGGATGATGAGGCCGCTTTGGAGGAGATGACCGATTCTGACGATGTAGCCGATGTTGATTAGTTTTGTTGAATACCCCTTTTCATTTTGTGACAAAAAGGAGGAGTACATGATAGATGTTAGATATTTTTACTTTAATAGAATGTGTTAGATCTTAGATATTTTTGTTTTAAGAAGATGTATATGTTTTATCTACTACTTGATGTATCTAAACTTTTGATTATATGATATATTTTCAGTTTTTGCTAGATTTAGTTTTGATGTTTTAGTAGTATCATTGTTTCGTTTTGGTATGTTGGGTTGCATTGATACTACGTCTTAATTTCGCATATGATATGAAACATATGCATTATAAATCACTTTTTACAATGTAAAATGCTTGAACTATTTTTTATACTTAATACTGTTTCACATACATTTTACACTTGGTAGTTGAATTGTCTATTTCCGGAAATAGGTATTGAAGAATTAAATGCAGAATTCATTCAAGATAGTTAGTGATTGTGTCTGTTGTTTGAAGTTTGTAATTTATTTTAATATTGCCTTGACTTAGATTGTATTTTGCCACAGAATGTCAAATAGGGAGTTTGTTAGGTATTTTATGTAATTGCTATTTAGTTAAAAAAAAAAAAGATTAGAATTGATATGTTGTAAAAAGTCAAGTAGTAGTGTGCAATTAGTATAAATTGTGTTATTTTATGTCTAGGGTTTGAGAATGGGAAAGAAGGAAAAACAGCTTGGATTTTCGCTAGCTTTTCGCCAAGGTTTGGCTCAAGCATTAGAAATAGAAACTTTATTGCTAGATTGTTGTCTTACCTTCGCTCGACCGACAATCTGTCGCTCGACTCTCGTTGGACCTTCCCTCGTGCGACAGTATTGTTAAGGAAACTCTTATTTCATTTTTAAAGGCTTTTTGTCCGGCCCACTCATTCCCTAACCTATATATAAATACTTGAACGCCGTAGAACGCATTTTTCGAAGGTTGATTATTGAAAAAAACCGTTTCTTTCATATTCTTTTCATCATCTGAAGCATTCAACCTTCATTGTTAAATTTGATCTATTTTTTCTGGTAAAAAAATCAGTTTCACAATCTAAATATCAAACTGCTGCTTCCTATATATCTATTAGAGTTTCTGAAGAACAAGGAAAGGTAACTAGAGTTTCAGTCGTTGAAAAACGCGGTGTTCTTCGTGGATCCATAGGAGATAAACGATTTCACAAAGTTAGGAGTTGTTGTAAGAGAGCACAACCCAGGAGACATTTGGAAATTGCAGCTACGAGTGGTGCATGAGCATATAATCCGAGAGAGAGAGAGTCATTGGAATTGCAGTCAGGAGATCAGATAATATGTGTCGTCGTCTAGTTTGGTAGACTGTAAGTTATAAATCATTTTTAATGGATTGTTGACTGGCAAAATGCCCGGAGTCTTTACCCAGTAGGGGTTTCTCCATGATCATGCAGGGTGTTATTTATTGTTTTATTTACTGTTAGTATATTATACGGTATTCAAACATTGGATAATCGCATTGACACATATTCACCCCCTCTAGGTGTAGTTTAGGTCGAACTGCATATTTTCAATTGGTATCAGAGCTTTAATTCGATTTCTAACCCTTAATAAAATCTAGATAAGTTAGTCACTGTCTATGCCTCCGTTTTTCAACGGAAGCAATTATGCTTATTAGAAAGTTCGAATGAGAGACTTCCTTAAATCTTCAGATGAACGTATTTGGATGAGCGTTCAAACTGGATGGACTCCACCTTCAGCTAATGTTGCTAGTGTAGTACTCCCACTGATATTTCATTATAGACTAAAACTAACTTAGGTGAATGTTACTAAAACAGTAAAACATTACATACCCTGTTCGTGGTTGTGTCTGCTGAAGAGTTGATGAGAGTTTCGATATGTGAGACTGCTAAAGAAGTTTGTGACATCTTAGAAAACACACACGAGGGAACTAAAATGGCTAAAAATTATAAACTGCGGATGTTAACTACTAGGTTTGAAGAAATTAGAATGAAGGACGATAAATCGTTCGATGTATTCTATATGAAGCTGAATGATATAGTTAATTCAACGTTTAACCTAGGTAAAAGGATTCCCGAGTCCAAGATCATTAGAAAAGTCCTTAGATCACTACCTGAAAGGTTTAGATTTAAAGGCACTGCTATTGAATAAAGTAAGGACTTATATGCAGTTAAGATAAAAGAATTCGTAGGATCCCTTCAAACCTATGAACTCACCGTCTCTCAACCTAAAAAGGTTAAATTTATAGCCATGAACACTATTCGAGAAGAAGAGAGTGGGTCTTCTAATGCTGAGTCACTTATGGACGATGAAATAACTTGTTTCATTAAAAAAAAATTTAGAAAGTGATGAGGAATAAGAAAAACCATCAAGAACGAAAAAAAGAATTCCCTGGTAAATTCGTGAAAGATAATCGTGAAGAGAGGGACTCTAGGACTACTAATAAGAAAGCCCAATCTGTTAGATGCCATGAGTGTCAGGGTTACAGTCACTATAAGAATGAATGTACTAACTTGAAAAAGAAATCTAATAAAGGTAGACGTAAGGCTTTAGCAGTGACCTTAAGTGATGATGAATCAGATTCTAGTACTCAAAGTGATACTTCTGGTGGTGAAGATAATCAAAAGTTCATGGCATTCACATCTATACCTACTATAGAATCTGATAAAGAAATTGAGAAGAATGAAACTAATGAACATAGTGAAAATTCTGAGGAAGAATCTGAGGATGAACCTGATAATCACGAATCTTATCGTGAACTATTTGAAGAGAGTCTTAAGCTTAAAAAGGTCAATAAAGATGTTCTAAAAAAGGTTAACGTACTTGAAAGAGAAAGAGAAAAACTCATAGGTGACCTTCAGGACTTTACCAAAAGACTGAGTGAGTCGAAGCTTGTTAAAAAATTTGGAAGCCAGAATTAAATCATTAACACGTGATCTTGAAAAATCTAATTCTCAACTCCAATCATTCATGAATGGCTCATAGAAACTTGATAATCTGTTGTGAATGAACAAGCCTGCTGGAGATAGGCATGGTCTGGGTTACGTTCATAATGATAATACTATTGCCAGTACATCTAAGATTACGTTCGTTCCAACCACTAACAAAGCGCGAAAAATTATTAATCCTGAACAAAAGGACAAGACTTAGGATCGAGACCTAATAGACAACGTAGGGTAAATCATCATCCTTATCGGCAACAACCACCAAACAAGGTTGAATCTAGGTTTATTCCCACCTATCACCATTGTGGCGCACTGAGACACACAAGACCTAGGTGTCGTAAACTCGTGACTAGAAGTAAAAGTTTGGATGTCTCGAGTACGATTAACTTTCTTGCCAATCAGGTTAGACACTTAACTGAGATGATGATTCAGTTAACTAAAATCACTTCTATTTCTAAGAAAGCTTGGGTTAAGAAAAGTGACTTAGGAGGTCGCGAGTTCAATCATGCTCTTAAAGGAAAGAGCATCCATAGTTCTCCTTGATTAGTTCCTTAGATGCATGCATATGCAGTTCATTAAGTCCATTCATTCATGTATGCATCTCATTTATTTACATTTTTTTTATTTCGCTTTGTATTTATTTCTTTTAGATATTGATTTTTTTCAATTTAAAAAAAATAAAAAAAAAATATGGGCTCTAGATAGTTTATGGTGCTCTTAAACAATGCATTTGTGATCGAGTGTGCACTTATCTGATCTATACGGTTATTTTCATTACTTGGTTCAGTCTATGGTGGAGTATTGAGTATATGTTTCTTCATGTACCATCTACACAATACACACTGTGATTTTGTGAGTGAGACTGGACAGCATGTGTGAGATTTCGGATGGCTGTCATTTGTTGATAATGTGATCTTGAATATGAATTGACCTACATTTAGATGACCTTAGGTCATGAGGTATCTCCCTTTATTATTAAAAAAAATTATTTACTTGCTTTGTTTATCTTATATTGTTGTTCGAAGCTTATTTGATTCGAGTAATTAAGCCTGCAAGGTTTCTCATAATCTGGTACCTATGGTCGACTGACTTGGGTTAACCGGCATAAATCTCGTTACAGGGTTCAATTTAGTCATTTAATGGATAAGAGTCTGCACATAAGATGTGATATTGGAGAAATGAAAAATAAAAATTATATGCTCAAATTCAGGGGAAGAAAATACAAATATCTATGTAATTAGGCTCGTTTTCAAGTCCTAAAAATCTTATGGTTTGACTTTCATCAGTAAAGAAACACTTATTTAACGGTGATGCTCGTATGTCATTTCTTACAAATTTAAGGTTTAGAGTCATATTCACGAAAAAATATTGGCATTTTACACACGTGAGTCCCCTATACACTTTACTCCACTTTGAACTTGATTGAGTACGTGTGAAAGGTTTTTTGGTAATGCCTTACATGTGAGCACATGCATTTTTGAGTTCATCTATGTGTCGAGTGCTTAATTTTTGTTAAAAGTGCTGTTTTCTTAATTTTCAAAAAACTAGTGCTATTTTTATCATTAAGTTTTCGCTCGCTTATCGCTGATCCAAGCTCGAGCGATAGCAGCAGAAGCTGACTCGCTCGATTATCGCTCGAGGGACAGCCCGTTTATTTTAATTTTAACGTTATTTTTCAAAGGCTTTACGCACTTTTTACCCATTTTTCTTCCAATTCTTCCCAAATTCTCCAACTCACCTCTACTTTGAGTTTTACCAACTTCTTAAACATTCAAATTCATACATTGGTGGTGGCATTTCATCAAATGAATAACTCTCAAAGGTAAATGACTAGAAATTTGTTTTTTTTTTTTTTTGCCATTTTTTGTAATTATTTTGGGATGTTTCGATTCTTACCCATTGTTGCTTTCAATTTTGGCATGGTAACTCATGTTTTATTCATTCTCATACAATGTCGTCAATTATTGCACAATTTTAAGTGAATATTGGATTTTTGGCTTGTTTGGTGCGATTTTTTTGGTACTTCACTCCAATTTTTATTTTTTTTACTTACTTGAGTTGTTGATGACAGTTGCATTAGAATTAGTTAGTGGTCTGTATTTATATTGGTTGGGAATGTACTTGATGTATTGGACGACTCTGGCGAGAGTTTTGGGTGGAATTTAGGTTCATTGTTTTGAGCATAGGTGTTGTGTTGTTTTTACTTCACGTTATCGGTTAGAAGTATGATGTTAGTTTTCCTTCATGCACACGAGGCAACCATGTTCTCTTTTGTCTTGGTTCGGTTGTGTTTAGTGTTGACACCACGAGGAAACGTTTTGGCAATGTGGCATGACATCGAGGTACAAGTATTGTCTTCGCGTCACCTACGTCTAGGCATCACAGTACATTTATGTTCATCCATCCTAGGGTGCATTGCATATGTCATGTATGCCTTGGTTTCATGCATTTCATGCACCTTTTGCATCTCATATTGTGGTATTTATTTATTAGGTTTACTCATTCTACCTAAGAGGGCCCGTACTACTTCCTCGTCACCTGGTACATCCAGATTTTACAGTAGGTCTAGGTTTATTTCTACTGTTGCCCAAGATACTTTTGGGTCGCAGTTTTCTTTGAGACCTGTCTTGTATGAGCCCGAGTTCATTATATCTCGACGCTGCTATTTTCACTTCCCGGGATTGGGAATCTTTGTTGGTCGAGTTGGTCCCACCACCGAGTCTTCTTATTCACGAGTTTTATGCTAACAGATGTTAGCGGTTTATCTTTTATAGTATTTCTTAGGGCTAAGATGATTAAGATCACTCCTGATGTTGTGTCGAGTGTTGATCATATTCCCAGAGTCGTTCACCCCCTATTTCCTTATTTGATGCCTAATACTCTTCGGTGGACTCTTTAATCCGTTTGACGGTGTTTAACACACCGTTAGAGGGAGGTCCTGGTGCGGTCCGCACTGGCACTTTTCCTACTTATCGCCAGATTCTGTTGTGCATTGTGTATATGAATCTTTGGCCCATGTCTTATACTTCTTCATTACCCATGGAGAATGCTCATTTTTTGTACGCCCTAATGCATGGTGATTCCATTGATTTACCCTTGTTCATTTGCTAGCAGATTTTGCGACTTTTCGTATCACGGGAACGAGGGTGGGGCTTCCATGTGCTTGCTTGATATATAGGTTAGTGACTGCCCTAGAAGTGAGTTTTCCATAGGGGTTCCGATGTGGGTTTCCCGGCCGATTGGCTGTACCACTATTGCTAGAGTAGGTCACATGCTTCTTTTGAGCCAGCACAGCGTGTTGACCCAACTATGCCGGCTGATCCTGTAGATGACCTTATCTCTTTTGATACCTTAGATTTACCTACTTTTTCCTCTGCTCCTCCACTCATTGATATTCCATTTTCGTCTCCTCCCGCTGAGCCGTCTCCTCCACTTGATATCCCTTATGTTCCTATTGACTCGTCCATTGCATTTATGGGTTAGATGACTGTGCTGATCGAGCTGCAGACTCGTATGATGGTGGAGATTACATAGCTGCGTGCTATAGTAGATCAACACACTGCCAAGTTTACTACACTTCGGGGTGCTATCGGATATATATTCAGTGTGGGCTAGTTTGGATTCAATGTCATTGGGATGATGATGCTGCTTCGGAGGAGATGACCAATTCTGACGATGTAGCCGGTGCTGATTAGTTTTGTTGGATACCCCTTGTCATTTTGTGATAAAAAGGGGGAGTACATGTTAGATGTTAGATATTTTTTCTTTAATAGGATGTGTTAGATGTTAGATATTTTTGTTTTAAAAGGATGTATATGTTTTATCTACTACTTGATGTATCTAAACTTTTGATTATATGATATATTTTCAGTTTTTGCTAGATTAAGTTTTGATGTTTTAATAGTATCATTGTTTCGTTTTGGTATGTTGGGTTGCATTGATACTACGTCTTAATTTCGCATATGATATGAAACATATGCATTATAAATCACTTTTTACAATGTAAAATGCTTGAACTATTTTTTATACATAATACTGTTTCACATACATTTTACACTTGGTAGTTGAGCTGTCTATTTTTGGAAACATGTATTGAAGAATTAAATACAGAAGTCGTTCAAGATCGTTAGTGGTTGTGTCTGTTGTTTTGAGTTTGTAATTTATTTTAATATTATCTTGACTTAGATTGTAGTTTTGTTACATAATGCCAAATGGGGAGTTTGTTAGGTATTTTATGTAATTACTATTCAGTGAACAAAAAAGACTAGAATTGATATGCTGTAAAAAGTTACGGAGTAGTGTGGAATTAGTATGAATTGTGATATTTTAGAATAGGGTTTGAGAATGGGAAAGAAGGAAAAACGGTGTGAATTTTCACTAGTTTTTTGCCAAGGTTTGGCTCAAGCGTCAGAAATAAAAACTTCATCGCTAGACTATCGCCTTACCTTCGCTCGACAACCTGTCGATCGACTGTTCCTGGACCTTCGCTCGAGCGACAGT
Source organism: Fraxinus americana (assembly GCA_035079005.1). Taxonomy (NCBI): domain Eukaryota; kingdom Viridiplantae; phylum Streptophyta; class Magnoliopsida; order Lamiales; family Oleaceae; genus Fraxinus; species Fraxinus americana. The sequence goes on along the minus strand of CM068727.1, from coordinate 4,985,180 downwards.
ATTGTTAAGGAAACTTTTATTCCCTAAGCTACATATAAATACTTGAATGCCACATAACGTATTTTTCAAAGGTTGATTATTGAGAAAAACCACTGTTTTCATATTCTTTTCTTCCTCTGAAGCATTCAACCTTCATTGTTAAATTTGATTTGTTCTTGGCGGTGGAAAACATCAGTTCCACAATCCAAATACCAAACTGCTGCTTCCTACATATCTGTCAGAGTTTCTGAAGACCAAAGGAAGGTGACTGGAGTTCCAGTCGATGAAGAACGCGGTGTTCTTCGTGAATCCAAAGGAGATAAACCATTTCACAAAGTTAGGAGTCGTTGTAGGAGAGCACAATTCATAAGAGTTTTGGAAATTGCAGTTTGGAGTGGTGCATGAGCATATAATCTGTCAGAATTGCGATCGGGAGATCGAATAATACGTGTCGTTGTCTATTATTGTAGACCGTAAGTTATAAATCGTTTATAGTAGATTGTTAATCGGCAACTGTCCGAAATTTTAACTCAGTTGGGGTTTCTCCGTGATCATACAATGCGTTATTTACTATTTTATTTACTGTATTCAAACATAGGATTATCAGATTGTATGCTTAATCATTTAGAGATAATTAATTAGTGACTTGTTGCTACTAATTATAAATTTTTAATTCTGCATTTACACTCATTCACCCTCCTCTAGGTGTAATTTAGATCGAATTGCGTACTTTCGATTATAGTGTTATATTGTTTTAGGAACAATGTCAAAAGAGAAGTTGGTTACCCTGGAGTGTTGATTAGCTCGAAAGCCGAGAGAGTGTAGGGTGGTCCCGTTGGGTTGGATCCATTTTATCAAATTGAGAAGTTTTTAGGAGATGATGTAATTGATTCTCAACTTATTTTGTTCTACTTAGTAGAAAAAAATGAGAAAAATGTTATAAGAACAATTCCTTTTATTCTATAAGTAGAAATCGATCCTAAAACTTATAGAGAAGCTTTGAATTCTCAAGATAGCATTGTATATATATATATATATTTTTTTTATTTTTTAATTCATAATTCAAGAAATACAAATTGGTTCACCAAATGATTGCAAAGCAGTATGATGATTTAATTATGCAAGACAATAGAAAACTAGAAATGTTCCTTCAAATGATGAGAGAGAAATATGGGCTTATGAAAACATGAAAGTTGAATTAAAGTTACAAAATGATGGCTAGAACAAAATGAAATTCTAATACCTTAACGAGCAGTGCAAGACTTCAATCTCAGAAAGAAAGCAATGCAAATGATGTGCTTTTGGGAATTGGGATTGCAATGAGGTACAAGTAGGAAAACATCTCGATTATTAACCTAATGATGGTAAATTAGACGTCATTTGTGCTTGTTAATTAATGAGACTTCTTATTTGTCGATTTAACTTATTTAAATCCTTAAATTGATCATTCACCTTATATTAAATTACATAAATTTTTTTTTCCCCTTCTTTCAAGCCAATGTAATGTAACAATTTTATGCATATTAAAGGGTAATACTTTTTATGTCCTCCTAACTAATGTGCATTTTACTTTTTAATAAGCAAAATTTCCTTGTAAGGTCGAAAACAAACTAAAAAATTAGTCTAGCCCCCATCCCCCGGGGCTAAATCCTAACTCTGCGCCTAATGGTGGTTATCGAGATGTATCTTGCCGGACAGCAATCAGCTTGGTCACATGATCAAGGTTTGCATGGAAATGGTTATCTTCTACAACTGTGGTGGTCGGGGTGACATATTACTCGAGTGTCCCTCGGGTAGATTTATCGATCGCTGGCCACCAGATACTAAAGCTTCACCAATTAATGATGTTTTAACTACCAAAGAATTAATGTTTTGGACGTAATTTGTGCTTGTTAATTAATGAGACTTCTTATTTGTCCATTTAACTTATTTAAATCCTTAAATTGATCATTCACCTTATATTAAATTACATAAATTACACTTCTAAATGTAGATGTTTGCATGTTTTTACTATCATTTTATCGTCTTTTTTTTTTCCCCTTCTTTCAAGCCAATGTAATGTAATAATTATATGCATATTAAAGGGTAATACTTTTTATGTCCTCCTAACTAATGTGCATTTTACTTTTTAATAAGCAAAATTTCCTTGTAAGGTCGAAAACAAACTAAAAAATTAGTCTAGCCCCCACCCCCTGGGGCTAAATCCTAACTCTGCCCCTAATGGTGGTTATCGAGATGTATCTTGCCAGGACAGCAATCAGCTTGGTCACATGATCAAGGTTTGCATGGAAATTGTTATCTTCTACAACTGTGGTGGTCGGGGTAACATGTTACTTGAGTGTCCCTCGGGTAGATTTATCGATCGCTGGTCACCACACACTGAAGATTCACCAATTAATGATGTTTTAACTACCAAAGAATTAATGTTTTGGAAAAAAATTCATCGGTTTGGATGATTTGAGCAACTTATTAATAAGCCAGCCATCCTTCTAGGAGCTCTATCTTCTTCTTCTTCTTCCTTTTTTTTTTTTTTTGTTCTCAAAACGACTTGAATAGAGTGGTGGTTCATGGTGTCTTTTCAAAGTTTCAATGTGTAAGCCGTGGCAAAATGTATTTTTCATTTACACAGTCGTCTACGAATGTTAAAATAGTTGATTTATTCTCTTATTCAGAAAAGTACTTACTTCTATTATATGATAATTACAGTCGTACAAGACTTGTTTGATAAGATAGACACTACAATATGAAGTTGTATAATGCAATGTGTATTAAACAGAGTGAGTATTATTGACTTCAAATTCTATCCGATCGATTGGCTAACAGAAAATCCCAACCACTTCTTTATTCACCTATATATTACGGGTACGCTAGAACATACCTTTTAGACTGCAAAGATTATCGACCAGGAAAAAAGTTCAATCACGTTTGTAGTACAAGTATATCAAGGGACCAAGTTTTGCAAAATTATGAGTTTGGTCCGACGGCCTAGCATAGCAAGTAGTTGCTTCAAGCAGGTGGTCCTGGGAATGTTAAACAGAGTGATGGACACTCTTTTATAGGATATGTAAATATTATATCCTTTTTTGTTGGGAGTTGGAATCAATCTCTCTTTCTCTTCACTCTTTTGATGTTATGATGATGCTTTATAGTTCAACTTTCCGTACTATTATTATGAAGTGCTAAGCAATAGGGAGAAGTGAGAAAAAAGTTCTTTATAGAAAGAAAAGAAATAATACATTGCCTATCTTGAATGCTAACATTGCAACTTAGTGCATATTTTGAAAGTATATGTGTCTCCTCATACTTTATCATTATTCCCAACTGTATATCAACTTGGATAATCACTATCATTGTAAATAGAACAATTTCAATGGTATCTATTAATGCATATTCAAATTAAGTACGAGCATGTATGACCTAGTTGAATTGTCTAAAGACAAGTCAAGTGGCGATCGTTTAAAAAGCTTTGAGTCAAAATTTTGCTAAGCAACATATGCAATGAGGTAGACTCAAGCTTATTTTGTTTCTATGCTCAACCAACCAATGACCAAGGTATTATTGATCTCAAATATGTCCGATCGAGTGGCTAACAAAAAATCCGGGCCACTTCCTCATCCACCGAGGTATCACTTGCATGCTAGATGCTGGAACACAAAGTTAGGTTGTAAAAGTTATCGATCGAAAAAAAGGTTCGACAACCATTTGCAATACAAGTATATTGAGGGATCAATTTTGGCAACTTTATGGGTTTGTCCGACGGCCCAACAAAGCAAATAGTTGCTTCAAGCAGGTGGTCCTAGGAATGTTAAACAGAGTAATGGATACTCTTTTATAGGATACTAGTCAGAAGCACGTGCAATGCACGTGCCATGATATAGTTGAGTACGTAATAGCGTAGATATTAAAAACAAATATCTATGTCAAACATTAGTTATATAAAATTTTCTTATAAGTTGCAAAATGTTTCGAGAAAACATTAAATGTGGAGATGAAAAAAATCACACCCACAGTTATTGAAGAAATCAAGGCTCACCTTCCACCATATTCTCCAGTTATCGAAAAATATCTTCTTACCAATCCCCAATATTTAGTCATTTTCATTTATTTCATAAACTCCTAATCAATTTTTAAACAAAAGAACAGGGAAAAAACTCAAAATAAATAAGTTTATTATTATCACATTTTAAGTTTTTTTAAAAAAATTGAAATCGATCCAAATGGATATTCATATCGTGAAATATCGAATCAAACGAAAAATTGTAGGAAAATAAAGTTCGAAAAAAAGGACATTGGAATGAGGTTGGGATTGAAAAGAAATATAAACAATCACGACGTTACGTTTCACAATTAATGTAAAATTATTTTGATATTTAAAATTTATCGATCATATATTTATCATGGCTACACTTCAACATTTTCAACAAATTTTAAATCGCTTAAAATGAATATCTGTAACTTAAAATATTGAATCAAACGTAAAAAAAAAAAAAAAGGGCTTAGTTGAGTCGATCATATATTTATTATGGTCGCACTTCAAGTTTTAGCCGAGCCGTAAGCCATTTGGCTCGGCTCAGTTCACGGCTTGTCAGTAATCCTAACTAACTCTTTTATATTTAGTTAAATATATATATCAAGGCTGCACTTCAACAATTCTAACGAATTTTAAATCGCTTAAAACGAATATCTGTAATTTAAAATATTTATTCAAACGTTAAAAAAAAAAAAAAAAAAAGCCGAGCCGAGCCGTAAGTCATTTGACTCGGCTTGTGGGCAGTAACCTTAACTCACTCTTTTATATTTTAGTTAGATGTAAATATTATACCCTCTACTGTTGGGAGTTGGAACCAATCTCTCTTTCTCTTCACTCTTTTGATGTTATGAATATGCTTTATAGTTCAACTTTCTATACTCTTATTATATGAAGTGCTAAGCAATAGAGAATATGAAATAATTACAGAAAGAAAAGAAAGATACATTACCTTTATTAATGCTAACATTTCACCCTAGTGCGTATTTTGAAAGTATATGTCTCCTCTCTAATGATTCTGATTGAACAAATTTTATTTTATTATTATTTTTTTTTTTTTATGAATTGGCTCTGCATAGGAGATGAAAACGAGTTATTAATTTTTTTTCTTTAATTCGGTAAAATTGAATGTATTAGACACACCCTTACGAATTAAAAGGATGACATATTCTAGTGTCAAAGAATATATAGCATACCAAATATGCAACGTCAAAGAATAGTGGCCTTATACTTTATAGCCAACTATATATCAACTTGGGTAATGGCTATCATTGTTAGTTTTATTTTTTATTTTTTCAATGGGATATATGGATGCACTCAAATCAAGAGATATACTCTCTACAAATTGAGTCATGTGACGGTACGAGCATATAAGACCAAGCAGATCGGCTTGATACAATACACAACATAAGCAATGAGGTCGACTCAACCCTATTTTGTTTCTATACTCAACCAACCAAGGAAAAAGGTAATCATCATGATGTTCTTATTTGTTTGTTAAGGCTTTGGAGTAGAAGTATTAATCACTAACATATTTGTTGCATTAAACTAGACAAATTAAGAAAATGATGTTTGTAACAGAATTTGTCAACATTTTGTCCAATATGTCTTGTCAATCTAGCGTATAAAGAGTAATTTCTTTTTTCCAAAAAAAATCTTCTAATGTAACGAAGTTCAGAAAAAATACTAAACACTTGTTTGAGCCCCATTTTGGAAACAAAAATGTATTTTAGAACAGTAATTTCTTGGAGTATTTGTGGTTTGAAGTGCTTTAATCACAAGTTGTATTTTGTGAGACAAGTGCCATAATTTGTTAGCACCGTTGTGGGGCAATTTTGTCTTAAAGAGAGTGTTTATCACTTGTCTCGGAGTCTCTTACGTCTTTCCCTCTCCCTCTCCTTCATTTCATTTCTGTTTCTATTCACTATTAAGTTTAATTACGCTCAGGTGAATTAAACTTTATCATTAGCTTTGTCAATTACAAACTAACCATTTCACTACACAATTAACCAACAAAACATGGGGCTCAAACAAGAAACTATGGGTCCTGTGGGCCCGGGCGTGCCATGTCAGCAACTGATTCCAACTGGCACAGTGCACTTTTCTTGAAATCTTGAATGCCCCAATTCCATCTAGGTGGGGACAAAAGTAAAACCCAAGAAATCTCCCATGCGCAACCCACAATTATTTTTTATTTATTGTTTGTCAGTTGGCTTTTATAAGATCACTGACCAAATGGGATGCAAAACCTAGAAGTCTATATAAGTTTATGTTATTTTCTTGGTTATAAATCGAAGACATTTGCAGAGAATTTGGAGGCTCAACTCTATGGATACACCAAGAAAGAATTTGTGGGCAATTTTCTTCTTTGCTTTGGTTTTGATTAGATTGAGAGGTGGTGAAGGGAGTGGTGACATTGCAAAATCACAAACCAAGGTCACTTCATTGGTTTCAACTGAGGACAAAAGAAATAAGACTTCAAACGAAGTTGTAGTTAATAACAAAAGAAGGAACAATGGAGGGGGTGGAGGCGGTGGAGGTGGGGGAGGGGGAGGATGGGGAACGGGTGGTGGTGGAGGAGGTGGAGGAGGAGAAGGTGGAAGTGGTGGATGGGGATGGGGATGGGGAGGTGGTGGGGGTGGTTATTGGAGATGGGGTTGTAAGAAACCAGGCAAAAGAGGGCACCATTTGCACAAGAATAGAGTTTCGGATAATGGAGAGTACAAGATGGGGGAATTTGCACAATGCATGGTTAAAGGGAGGTGTAGAGGCATGAGGCTGGATTGTCCACTCCACTGCGGCGGACCGTGCTTCTACGATTGCCGGCATATGTGTAAAGCTCATTGCAGGCGCTAATAACATGTTTAGTACTTTGAATTAATTAATAATAGTTGACAGTACAAAACGACAAAAAAAAAAAAAGTTAAATTCTTGTTTATTGTATTGCATGGTGTTATTAAATATCGCGAGGGGAAAGATGAACATGATTATTATATTTTGGAGTTTTACATGAACATGGAGGTTTAACAATAGATTTGCTTTTGTGAAAGGTTTGCTTTACTCATTTGATTTTGATGAAAATTTAGAGTCTCAAGGTTTAATTGCCAACTTTTGGTCATGTTTGATTGTTTCCATCTTAGTTTTCGCAAAAGAATAAATATGGTCAAAATTACAAAATACAAATAACAATTTGTCTAATAAAAATTCATTCCCCAATGTATTCAAATGATCAAAAAGTAAATAATAAAATAAGAACAAAGACGAATTCACTTTATCCCATTAGTTTTATTTGCTGGAGGCATTATTTTGCTTTGTAGATAATTAAATGTTGGCTTTATTAATTTGTTGTGTGGGTCTACATATGCAATTAATTGTGTATAAGATTATTTTAAAATTGAACTCAATTAAAGTGATCTAATAAATAATTAAATTGTTGGGTTTATGGCATCAAAATAAAGTGTAGGTCAGATTATATGTGTAGAGATCAGATTCATTAGTGTTGTATTTGACGATGAGCCAAATACATATGAAAATTATAAATAGGGTTATGGTCCCCAATTCATATGCAATTTCTCATTTTGTGTGGCATCACATCGACATAAGAATACAAAAGAAAACATATTGAAGAGAAATATCAAGAAACCCACAATCAAGAATAAAAAAAAAAGATTGGAACAATTAAATTGAAGAACAAGACCATAAAGATCATGAAGCAAGAAGTAAAAATCAAGATCAACAGCTCAAGAACCAAAAGAGCTAATATTCAAGATTCAAGATAAGGAATCAAGATCCAGTAATGAGAAATTATTCTCAAAGAATTAAGGTATGTTCCGCATTATTAATTTTCTTGATGATTTGACATAGGGGATCTTGCCAATTAAGCAATTAGGTTTTCTAATTTTATAAAGTTTAAAATTTCATAAAATTTCAACAACTGGTATTAGAGTCAACTCCATGTTAAATTATTGAGAATCAAGAAAGGATTTTAGGGTTGAAATTCATAATTTGAAATTTTCAATTTTGGGACATGAATTTTGGCCTTAAATTCCAAATTTTAGATTTTGGAAATATTTTTAATTTCAGTTTTTTTTTTTGTACTTCCAAAGAATTAAGGAATCGCCTCTCAAATGAATTTAAATATGAACCTAGCGGTATCAAATTCGAAGGAAAGGGTAACCAAAAATACCCCTATAGTGTACTATTTTTGCTACAGAAGCACCAGTTTTCTCCTGAAGCTGCTTCACAAGTTGTCTCTGTTTCAACCCATATAAATAATCCGGAAAAATCTAATATATATATATATATCAATTTCAAATCTTGGTACTTAATATTTATTTTAGATTACTATATTTTAAAAATAAATTAGTTGAAACAACATGTTACCAATGTAATCTCTCTTGGTTAAATTAATTTATTTGAAATATTAGGAATGTTGTGTGTACGTAATTCATGCGGATATTGACCGACCCAAATGAAGGTTAATATTTGCCCGAATTATTTACACACATGTGGTGATAAATATGTGACAATTGTAAAGTTTTTTATTATGTGAACATTGAGTCAGTCCAAAGATAGACTTGCTGTTTGATTGGATTTATTGTCAATATTTGATTATTACTCCAAGAGTGTCACTTACAAGTTGCTATTTCTATCCAAAAACTAAATATCAATATTATGCTCGGTCTCTTGTGATGGAGTTCACCATTATTTGAAATTATTGATTGTCCAATACAAATTCATATGTGAACATGTTAATTAAAATTAAGTTTTCTATTTAGTTAATCCATCAACTTCTACAATATCTGTTAACGTCAATTTAATTCTTGTGCGATCCGGTTCTAAAGAGAATGGAACCAAACCAAGAATTATCGTTTATCTTGTAGCTAAACAGTTCAGTTTGGTTCCATACCATAAAACGTTACAAATAATGCAACATTAATCTAACAAATGATATGAGTTCCATCTTAGTTTCACAAAAGAATAAATATAGTCAAAATTAAAAAATACAAATAACAATTTGTCTAATAAAAATTCATTCACTGATGTATTCAAATGATCAAAAAGTAAATAATAAAATAAGAACAAAGAATTCACTTTTTCCATCCCATTAGTTTTATTTGCTGGAGGCATTATTTTGCTTTGTAGAGAATTAAACTCTCTTTTGGTCAAATAATTCAAAAATGATTTTAGTAAATTATATCTCTTTGTAATAAAACTGACCAAATTTTCCCGAAGATGCCAATGATTGAGAAATTCAATTCTGATTGTTGTATGTCATATTCTGAGTAATTTAACTTGAAAAAAGTTGCCTTATGGTTTTTAAACTAATTTGTACGTTGTTTCCTAAAACTACCGATGTGATGAAATAAATTTCAGCAAGGTTCTTAAAGTTAAAATATACAATTTTCTCATCTTTAACCTATAATTCAATCTATTTGGTTATCTTTAGCAATTAGAAAGCATTTTAGTAATTTTTCGGATTAATAGAATTTTGAGCGTTATAGTTTAGCATTTTAATTACAAATTTGTAATTTTATTTTTTTGTGTAAATACTTACATTTGAGCATATTGCATGAGTAAAAATAAAGTTAGTATTTTCAAGGTATGGAACGAGAGAATTTCTTAATGATTTTATTTTAATGCAAATTTTATTCATGCTAATTAGTTGCATGATCCTACGGATTTTTCCTCGCACGTCTTATAATGAAGCATAATAGTTGTTTATGCATAGTATATACCGCGTCATACATGACTGAAATTAGATAGACTAGTAGGAAAATGGTAGGATTTAATCCTCAAGACACAATTTACGCTTTATATCTGCAATTTTCTTTATTTATTTTTTCTGGTGAATTAAAGGATAGGGAACTTTAAGAAGAAAAATATTAGAGGGTTTATCTTAATTTATTTCTATGTAGGGGAAAATACGAGTTCTTTGAGCCTAATAAATGATCAATGAATCTCACACAGTATGAAATAATTAGAGATTTTGACAAATATTTGTTCCACATCGAGTGAACACAGTCAAATGAAGGGCTAAATGATGCGTACGTGGTCTAGATGAATTTATTGCAAGCAAAGGAAGTACTTGGGACTTTTAAGCTGTGTGAAGACCCTTAGCATTAACTGGTTACCAAAGGCTATTAGGCTAGAACTCGGTAAAAAATTCTTAGAGGTGATTCCTGACTTTAAGAGAAGAAGGATTTTGATGTTATTCCGTACAATAATTGGTTGGGATTATGAATGGAGATTTAACTAATCATGTCAGCCAATCAATGTAATACTTGCGCTGAGTTAATTGTTCCAATTGTCACTGAACTTGTGTCTATGCTTTCAATTACTCACTAAAATTTAAAATGTCAAGTTTTGACTATTAAACTTTAATAAACATTGGAAATTACTTACTGATATAACGTCTGTTTAAAATCCCTAATGAAATTGATGATGTGCTTGACGTAATGTACACGTGGCGTTCTTTCACGCAGTTAAACTTTGAGATGGTCGAATTTTGACCATTAAACTTTAGAAAATGTCATCGATTGCTTACTAAATTTTGAAAAACATCGTCTATTAATCACTGAATTTGCAAGTGGTCGAATTTTGGCTACTAAACTTTGAGATTATCGAATTTTGATTACTAAACTTTGAAAAATGTCTTCTATTCCTCACAATAAATTTGAATTTAATTAAAATTTATTGTTAAAACTTGGATTAAAATTTGAATTTAATTTAATTTAAATTATTATGTATTTCGTTGTAAATTAAAATATTAAATTTCAAATTTAATTTAATTCTAAAAACAAATTTATTGTATATTTCGTTGAAAATTGACATATTACGATAGAACACTACTAACTGAGATTGTGAAAAAGAGTGTAGGATTCCATTGGGGGATTGAACAAAAATATGCATCTAATACTATTAAGAATATGTTGTGGTCTGTATCTATTTTAGCATTGTCTGACTTTAACAAAATTTTTGAGATTGAATGTGATACCTCAGGTATAGGAATTGGAGCTGTTTTAATACAGGATATGAGACCAATAACTTATTTTAGTGAAAAGTCAAGTAGGGCTTATTTTAGTGAAAAGTCAAGTAGGGCAGCTTTGAGTTATCGTACATCTAACAACGAGTTTTATGCACATGTTCGAGCTTTGGAGAAATGGCAGCACTACCTATAGCCTAATAAGTTTGTAATCCACACCGATCATGAGTCATTGAAACATCTCAAGGTAAATCAAACAAGAAGTATGTGAGGTGGATGGAGTTTATTAAGGCCTTTTCGTAAGTCATTCGGTATAAATAAGGTAAAGAGAACATAGTAGTTGATGCATTATCAATGAGGTACGTACTTTTTACTTATTTTAGTGCAAAGGTTTTTGGGTTTGAATATGTTAAGGATATGTATGCTAATGATCCAGATTTTTCTAACATATATATAATATATATCATGTGATAAAGATACAATTGATAAATTTTATAAGTATGATAGATATTTGTTGAAGGAAAATATGTTATGCGTTGCTAATTGTTCAATGCGCAAATTGTTAGTACGTGAAGGACATAGTGGGGTTTGATGGGACATTTTGGCACAAAAAGACCTTAGACACGTTGCATAAACATTTTTATTGGCCTAAAATGAAAATAGAAGTTAAATCACAATTGTAGTAATGCATTACTTGTGAAAAGGCTAAGTTTTAGGTTTTACTACAAGGTTTGAATACACCTTTACTTCTAGTGAGTGTTGGGTTGACATATCTATGAAATTTGTGCTAGAATTGCCTAGAACAAAAAGGTGTAGATATTCATATATGTGGTAGTGGATGGATAGATTTAGTTAGATGGTACACTTCATTCATTGTCATAAAATAGATGATGCCACGAACATAGCTAACTTATTCTTTAATGAAATAGTGCGACTCCACGGAATACCAAGGAGTATTAGTAGTTAATAGGAAATTGACACAAATTTTGCACACTATAGTTAATAAGAATTTAAAGAGTTGGAATGATTGCTTGCCATACATAGAATTTGTATATAATAGGCTCATACATTCTACTACTTATTATGCACCATTTGGAATTGTATATGGTTTTAATCCATTAACTATTTTGGATTTAATTTCTTTACCTCATGATGAAAGAGATAGTCTGATGGGAAGAAAAATGCGGAATTGATAAGATCAATCTATGAGACAGTGCTGGGTCAAATTAAGAAAAAAATGAGCATTATGCTTCTCAAGTTAATAAAGGACGGAGGCGTGTTACATTTAAACTAGGTGGTTGGGTTTAGGTGCATATGAAAAAAGAACATTTTCCGGCTCAAAGGAGGTCAAAATTGCAACGAGAGGAGATAGACCATTCCAATTACTTGAATATGTCAATGACAATGCCCTATATATTAGATCTTCCAGGTGAGTATAACATTTCTGCTATTTTCAATGTTTCTAACTTTTCTCTATTTGATGAAGGTGGAGATTCAATAACGAATCTTTTTAAAGAGAGAGAGAATGATGAGAACCATGGAATGAAAGTTAGTAAGGATTCGCTGATTATTGAATGAGAATCAATGACGAGATCGCGAGCAAAGAAGATCAAAGAAGCCATTGAATTACTTGTTCCAGCAATGTGGGCTGAAACTTTGTTTAACATCTAGTTTCACTACTCCTAATATGTATTTACTATTTTTCTCTTTCTTTTGTTTTTACCATCTTCCCTTCAATAATTATATCATGTTTCTCCATTTTCTTCTTTAACTCAACTCCTGGTCTTCATTGACATGTCAGTCCAAACAAGACAAACTTCTATTCATTTTTAGAAAAAAAAATTATCAGTTTTATACAGGAAAAGAAATGCATTTGTGTTCTTTATAAATATGCCCTCAAGTTGATTAATTAAATTGATTCTTCGTGGCTTTGACTCTGATTATTATTTGGAGATGGCAATAGAGTTTGTAGATGGAGAGTTACTCAGTAAGAGGAGACAGATTTTACGTCAAGGCCCAATACAACTATACAAGGTAATAAGTGTTTATGGTGAGGTCATTGTTAGGTATTTTATGTAATTGGCTATTCTGTGATCAAAAAGGACTTGGATTGATATGTTGTAAAAAGTCAAGGAGTAGTATACAGTTAGTATAAATTGTGATATTTGAGGTCTAGGGTTCGAGAATGAGAAAGAAGGAAAAAGGGCACGGATTTTCGCCAGCTTTTCTTCGACGTAAATTTCATCGCTAGATTGTTGCTTCACCTTCGCTCGAACGACAACCTATGGCTTGACTATCGCGGACCTTCGGTCGAGCGACAGTGTTGTTAAGGAAACTTTTATTTAGTTTTTCAAAAGCTTTTTGTCTAGCTCACTCATTCCCTAACCTACATATAAATACTTGAACGCCACAGAACGTATTTTTCAAAGGTTGATTATTGAGAAAAACTACTGCTTTCATATTCTTTTCATCCTCTGAAGTATTCAACCTTCATTGTTAAATTTGATCTATTTTTGGTGGTGAAAAAATCAGTTTCACAATCCAAATACCAAACTGTTGCTTCCTATATATCTGTCAGAGTTTCTGAAGAACAAGCAAAGGTGACTAGAGTTCAAGTAGTTGAAGAGCGCGGTGTTCTTCATGGATCCGCAGGAGATAAACGATTTCACAAAGTTAGGAGTTGCTGCAGGAGAGCACAATCCAGGAGAGCTTTGAAAATTGTAGCTGGGAGTGGTGTATGAGCATAGAATCCAGGAGAGCTGTTGGAATTGCCGTCAGGAGATCATATAGTATGTGTTGTCGTTTTGTCTGGTAGACTATAAGTTATAGTGGATTGTTGACTGGCAAAGTGCCTGAAGTTTTTACCCAGTTGGGATTTCTCCATGATCCAACTGTGCGTTATTTATTGTTTTATTTACTGTTAGTTTATTCTGCGGTATTCAAATATAGAATAATCGGATTGTATGCTTAATCATCTAGAGATAATTAATTAGTGACTTGTTGCTATTAATTATAAATTTTTAATTCTGCATTTACACATATTCAGCACCTCTAGATGTGGTTTGGGTCGAACGGCATACTTTCAATTGGTATTAGAGCTTTAATTCGATTCCTGGCCTTTAATAAAATCTAGATGAGTCTGTCACTGTCTGTACCTCCATTTTTCGACAGAAGCAACTATGCTTATTGGAATGTTCTAATGAGATTCTTTCTTAAATCGTCGGATGAACGTATTTGGATGAGCGTTCAAACTGGGTAGACTCTACCTTCAACTACTGTTGCTGGTGTAGTACACCCACTAATATTTCATTATGCACTAAAACTAACTTAGATAAATGTAACTGAAACATTAAAGCATTATATCCCCTGTTCATAGCTTTGTCAGCTGGAGAGTTGAGGAGAGTTTCGACGTGTGAGACTGCTAAAGAGGTTTGGGACATCTTAGAAACCACAGACGAGGAAACTAAAATAGTTAAAAATTCTAAACTGCAAATGTTAACCACTAGGTTTGAAGAAATTAGAATGAAGGACGATGAATCGTTCGATGTATTCTATGCGAAGCTGAATAACAAAGTTAATTTGAGCTTTAACCTAGGTGAAAAGATAATCGCGAAGACAGTGACTTGAGGACTATTAATAAGAAAACTCAATTTGTTAGATGCCATGAGTGTTAGGGTTACTGTCACTATAAATGAATGTACAAACTTGAAAAAGACTTTAATAAAGGTAGACGTAAGGATTTAACAGCGACCTTAAGTGATGATGAATCAGATTCTAGTGCTCAGAGTGATACTTCTGGTGGTGAAGATAATCAAAAGTTCACGGCATTCACATTTATAGCTACTATAGAATCTGATAAGGAAATTGAGAAAACTGAAACTAATGAACATAGTGAAAATTCTGAGGAAGAATCTGAGGATGAACCTGATATTCACGAATCTTATCGTGAACTATTTGAGAAGAGTCTTAAGATTAAAAATGTCAATAAAGATGTTCTGAAAAATGTTAACGAACTTGAAAGAGAAATAGAGAAACTCATAGGTGACCTTCAGGACTTTACCAAAAGACTGAGTGAGTCTAAGCTTGTTAAAAAATTTGGAAGCCACAATTAAATCATTAACACGTGATCTTGAAAAATCCAATTCTCAACTCTAATCATTCATGAGTGGCTCGTAGAAACTTGATAATCTATTGGGAATGAACAAGCCTACTGGAGATAGGCATGGTCTAGATTACGTTCATAATGATAATACTACAGCCAGTACATTTAAGATTACGTTCGTTCCGGCAACTAACAAAGCTCGAAAAGTTATTTATCCTGAACCAAAGGGCAAAAATAACTTAGGATCAAGACCTACTGGACAACGTAGGGTAAATCATCCTCTTTGTCGGCAACAACCGCCAAACAGGGTTGAATCTGGGTTTATTCCCACATGTCACCATTGTGGCGCACTGGGACACACAAGACCTAGGTGTTGTAAACTTGTGACTAGAAGTAAAAGTTAGGATGTCTCGAGCACAATTAACTTTCTCGCCAATCAGGTTAGCCACTTAACTAAGATGATGACTCGGTTAACTAAAATCACTTCTATTTCTAAACAAGCTTAGGTCAAGAAAAGTGACTTGGAAGGTCGTGAGTTTGATCATGCTCTTAAAGGAAAGAGCATCTATGATTCTCCTTGATTAGTTCCTTAGATGCATACTTATGCAGTTCATTAAGTCCACTCATTCGTGTATATCTCATCTATTTGCATTTTGTTTTATTTCGGTTTGTATTTAGTTCCTTTAGATATTGATTTTTTTCAATTTAAAAAAAATAATAATAATAAAATTGGGCTCTAGACAATTTATGCTACTCTTAAACAATGCATTTGTGACAGAGTGTGCACTTATTTGATCTATACTGTTATTTCCATTACTTGGTTCGGTTTACGATGGAGTATTGCGTATATGTTTCTTCATCTACCATCTGCACAACATACACTGTGATTTTATGAGTGAATCTGGACCGTATGTGTGAGATTTGGGATGACTTTCATTTGTTGATAAGGTGATCTTGAACGTGAATTGACCTACATTTAAATGACCTTAGCTCATGATGTATCTCCCTATATTATTAAAAAAATTATATACTCGGTTGGTTTATCTTATAATGGGTTTGACTTTCATCTGTAAAGAATTAACGGCGATGCTCACATGTCATTTTCACAAATTTAAGATTTGGAGTCATATTCACGAGAAAATAGTGGTACTTTACACACGTGAGTCTCCTATACACTTTACTCCACTTTGAACTTGATTGAATACGTGGGAAAGTTTTCTTGATAATATCTTACATGTGAGCACATGCATTTTTTAGTTCATCTACGTGTCGAGTGCTTAATTTTTTTTAAAAAATGCTATTTTTCTTAATTTTCAAAAAATTAGTGTTATTTTTGTCATTAAGTTTTCGTTCACTTATCGCTGATCCAAGTTTGAGCAATAGAGGCAGAAGTTGACTCGCTCGCTTATCGCTCGACTTTCGCTCGAACGACAGCCTGTTTATTTGAATTTTAACGTTATTTTCAAAGGTTTTACGTACTTTTTACCATTTTTCTTCCAATTCTTCCAAAATTTTTCCACCCACCTCCACTTTCAGTTTTACCCACTTCTTAAACATTCAAATTCATACATTGGTGGTGGCATTTCATCAAATCAAAAACTCTCAAAGGTAAATGACTAAAAATTGTGTTTTTTTTTTGGGCCATTTTTTGCAATTCTTTTGGGATGTTTCGATTCTTGCCCGTTGCTGCTTTCAATTTCATCAGCAACTCATGTTCTATTCATTTTCATACAATGTCGTCAAATATTGCACAATTTTGAGTGAATATTGGATTTTTGGCTTGGTTTGGTGCGGGTTTTTTTTTTTGTTCTTTACTCCATTTTTTTTACTTACTTGGGTTGTTGATGACGGTTGCATTAGAATTAGTTAGTGGTTTGTGTTTTTATTGGTTGGGAATGTACTTGATGTATTGGACGATATTGGTGAGAGTTTTGGGTGGAATTTAGGTTCGTTGTTTTGAGCATAGGTGTTGTGTTGTTTTCACTTATCACGTTATTGGTTAGAAGTGTGATGTTAGTTTTCCTTCATGCACACGGGGCACCCATGTTCTCTTTTATCTTGGTTTGTTTGTGTTTGGTGCTGACACCATGAGGAAATGTTATGGTAATATGGCATGACAAAAGTCATGTCTTCGCGTCACCTACGTTTAGGCATCACGACACATTTATGTTCATTCATCCTATGGTGCATTGCATATGTCTTGTTTGCCTTGGTTTTTTTCATGCATTTCATGTGCCTTTTGCATCTTATATTGTGGTATTGATTTATTGGGTTTACTGATTTCAGATGCTACCTAAGATTGCCCGTACTACTGCCTCGTCACATGGTACCTCCACATCTTACAGTAGGTATAGGTTTATTTCTGTTGTTGCCCAAGACACTTTTGGGTCACCGTTTTCTTTGAGACCTATCTTTTTTGAGAGCGAGGACATTATGTTCGACTTGTCACCTCACTGCAATTTTCATTTCCCGGGGTTGGGAATCTTTGTTGGTCGAGTTGGTCCCACCACCGAGTCTTCTTATTCATGAGTTTTATGCTAATATTCATGACGTTATCGGTTCATCTTTTAGATCACTCCTGATGTTGTGTCAAGCGTTAATCATATTCCCAAAGTCGTCCACTCCCTATTTCCTTATTTGATGCCCGATACTCTTCCGGCGGACTCTCTAGTCCGTTCGACGTTGTTTAACACACCGTTGGAGGGATGTTCTGGTGCGATCAGCACTGGCACTCTTCCTGTTGATCGCCAGATTCTGTTGCACATTGGGTACACGAATCTTTGGCCCGTGTATTATACTTCTTCATTATCTATGGAGAAGGCTCATTTTTTGTATGCCCTATTGCATGTCAATTTCATTGATTTACCTTCGTTCATTTATCAGCAGATTTTGAGGGCTTTTCATGTCACAAGAATGAGGATGGGGTAGCCATCTTCGTCTCCTCCCGCTGAGCCTACTCCTCCCCCTACTGATATTCCTTCTGTTCCTATTGACACATCCGTTGCACTTATGGGTTAGATGACTGTGCTAATTGAGCAGCAGACTCGTATGATGGCGGAGATTATATAGCTGCGTGCTATAGTAGATCAACACACAGTCGAGTTTACTATGTGATAGGAATGCATATTTTTCCGTCCTTATTTTATGTGGTCGTATGATTAATTACTACCAAAATGTACTCATTACGTAATATTTTGATTTAGGTGAAAATTCAATGAAGATGACATAATTTGGAAGAAATAGATGAAAATGGAACAAAGTAAAAGGAAATGAAAGTTCGACTAACATTAAAATACAAAAAAGTTGTGTCGAGCGAAATGATGAAGATTTGAGAGTGTTAGAAGTCAATTGAATGAGGAAAGAAGTCAAAGGGGTGAAATATTGTTAAAGTAGGATTACACATCAATTTCCAATCCAAAAGTTATGCATTGAATTTTCAGTTTCAATTTGAGACCCATTTTTGAAATGGCAAATGATCAAATTGGAAGATAGTACCTGAAGAAAAGTTGTAGCCTTTTGAGTTATTTTTCCAACACATCTTGAATCAACTCAATCGAATATCAGAAGAGGAAGATATGACCAAAATACTGAAAGCCGCTCAGTTACATTGGTCGGACGGCCTAACTTCATTAACAAAAGACAATATTTATAGCAGGGCGGCTGACCCATTTTCTACTAGGCGCCCATCTAGGCCAAATCGGGGAAAAATTTATGGTTTCCTAATTAAATCAACCACCTATGAAAACAATTATAAATACATATTTTAAAACCCTAGAACGGAGAGATCGCCTCCAAACTCCATTTTTCATTATTTTTCTCTTAAATTCATGAATTGTAACTAAACTTTTACACTTGGTCGAAGGAGACTGAGGCCTCAGAATCACATATTGTGAGATCTAAATAATTTTTCTTAGTTTAATTCGTGTTTTTTAGTATTGAATATTCTTCTGCATTTATTTTCATGATTGTTATATTTAATTGCTAGAAAGCCTACTACTTTGTTATTCGTTACAATCTACCGCTAAGTTAAATATCAAATCCGTAATTGTTTGATTCCTTTAACTTGTGAAGCACTAGGATTTGATGTTTTTCTGTGATAGAGGTTATTGAATCTTAGGAAGAATGTTTAAATAGATTGAATGCAACTGCTGGTATTTGTGTTATCTAGTTCATCGATTTCTCTATTGTGTAAAGCTGTTATTAAATTGAATCTTGAGCACTTGTTTGGGATTATTTAATAATTAGGGTTAGTTAGAACGCTGGTTTCTAAGTAACTAAAATTAAGGAGAAATATGAATCAATTTCAATGATGAATATTTAAAATATGAATTGAATTATTATTGCATATATGATCAATCGTGAATTTCCGACGGTGGATGTGGACTTAGACCAAGGTTAGTCTTTTGATTGTTTTCGTTAATTTAATTTTCATTGTTATTGATTACGTTATTTACAATTGTTTGCATACAAAAACCTCCCAATCATTGTACGAAGTATAAAATATTGAATTGTACACTCTTCGTGGGATCGACCCTTACTTCCACTACTACATTAGTTTTAGATGTTAATGTATCACTTTTGGGTGCCTGCGACAGCACACACCACTATGCATCGGGGTGCTATTGGATATATTCAGCGTGGGCCACATTAGATTCGTCGTCACTGGGATGATGAGGCCGCTTTGGAGGAGATGACCGATTCTGACGATGTAGCCGATGTTGATTAGTTTTGTTGAATACCCCTTTTCATTTTGTGACAAAAAGGAGGAGTACATGATAGATGTTAGATATTTTTACTTTAATAGAATGTGTTAGATCTTAGATATTTTTGTTTTAAGAAGATGTATATGTTTTATCTACTACTTGATGTATCTAAACTTTTGATTATATGATATATTTTCAGTTTTTGCTAGATTTAGTTTTGATGTTTTAGTAGTATCATTGTTTCGTTTTGGTATGTTGGGTTGCATTGATACTACGTCTTAATTTCGCATATGATATGAAACATATGCATTATAAATCACTTTTTACAATGTAAAATGCTTGAACTATTTTTTATACTTAATACTGTTTCACATACATTTTACACTTGGTAGTTGAATTGTCTATTTCCGGAAATAGGTATTGAAGAATTAAATGCAGAATTCATTCAAGATAGTTAGTGATTGTGTCTGTTGTTTGAAGTTTGTAATTTATTTTAATATTGCCTTGACTTAGATTGTATTTTGCCACAGAATGTCAAATAGGGAGTTTGTTAGGTATTTTATGTAATTGCTATTTAGTTAAAAAAAAAAGACTAGAATTGATATGTTGTAAAAAATCAAGTAGTAGTGTGCAATTAGTATAAATTGTGTTATTTTATGTCTAGGGTTTGAGAATGAGAAAGAAGGAAAAACAGCTTGGATTTTCGCTAGCTTTTCGCCAAGGTTTGGCTCAAGCGTTAGAAACAGAAACTTTAATGCTAGACTGTTGTCTTACCTTTGCTCGAGCGACAGTCTGTCGCTCGACTCTCGTTGGACCTTTACTCGAGCGACAGTATTGTTAAGGAAACTCTTATTTCATTTTTAAAGGCTTTTTGTCCGGCCCACTCATTCCCTAACCTATATATAAATACTTGAACGCCGTAGAACGCATTTTTCGAAGGTTGATTATTGAAAAAAACCGTTTCTTTCATATTCTTTTCATCATCTGAAGCATTCAACCTTCATTGTTAAATTTGATCTATTTTTTCTGGTAAAAAACATCAGTTTCACAATCTAAATATCAAACTGCTGCTTCCTATATATCTATTAGAGTTTCTGAAGAACAAGGAAAGGTAACTAGAGTTTCAGTCGTTGAAGAACGCGGTGTTCTTCGTGGATCCATAGGAGATAAACGATTTCACAAAGTTAGGAGTTGTTGTAAGAGAGCACAACCCAGGAGACATTTGGAAATTGCAGCTACGAGTGGTGCATGAGCATATAATCCGGGAGAGAGAGCTGTTGGAATTGCAGTCAGGAGATCAGATAATATGTGTCGTCGTCTAGTTTGGTAGACTGTAAGTTATAAATCATTTTTAATGGATTGTTGACTGGCAAAATGCCCGGAGTCTTTACCCAGTAGGGGTTTCTCCATGATCATGCAGGGTGTTATTTATTGTTTTATTTACTGTTAGTATATTATACGGTATTCAAACATTGGATAATCGCATTGACACATATTCACCCCCTCTAGGTGTAGTTTAGGTCGAACTGCATATTTTCAATTGGTATCAGAGCTTTAATTCGATTTCTAACCCTTAATAAAATCTAGATAAGTTAGTCACTGTCTATGCCTTCATTTTTCAACGGAAGCAATTATACTTATTGGAAAGTTCGAATGAGAGACTTCCTTAAATCTTCAGATGAACGTATTTGGATGAGCGTTCAAACTGGATGGACTCCACCTTCAGCTAATGTTGCTAGTGTAGTACTCCCACTGATATTTCATTATAGACTAAAACTAACTTAGGTGAATGTAACTAAAACAGTAAAACATTACATACCCTGTTCATGGTTGTGTCTGCTGAAGATTTGATGAGAGTTTCGATGTGTGAGACTGCTAAAGAAGTTTGTGACATCTTAGAAAACACACACGAGGGAACTAAAATGGCTAAAAATTATAAACTGCGGATGTTAACTACTAGGTTTGAAGAAATTAGAATGAAGGACGATAAATCGTTCGATATATTCTATATAAAGCTGAATGATATAGTTAATTCAACGTTTAACCTAGGTAAAAGGATTCCCGAGTCCAAGATCATTAGAAAAGTCCTTAGATCACTACCTGAAAGGTTTAGATTTAAAGCCACTGCTATTGAATAAAGTAAGGACTTATATGCAGTTAAGATAAAAGAATTCGTAGGATCCCTTCAAACCTATGAACTCACCGTCTCTCAACCTAAAAAGGTTAAATTTATAGCCATGAACACTATTCGAGAAGAAGAGAGTGGGTCTTCTAATGCTGAGTCACTTATGGACGATGAAATAACTTGTTTCATTAAAAAAAATTCAGAAAGTGATGAGGAATAAGAAAAACCATCAAGAACGAAAAAAAGAATTCCCTAGTAAATTCGTGAAAGATAATCGTGAAGAGAGTGACTCTAGGACTACTAATAAGAAAGCCCAATCTGTTAGATGCCATGAGTGTCAGGGTTACAGTCACTATAAGAATGAATGTACTAACTTGAAAAAGAAATCTAATAAAGGTAGACGTAAGGCTTTAGCAGTGACCTTAAGTGATGATGAATCAGATTCTAGTACTCAAAGTGATACTTCTGGTGGTGAAGATAATCAAAAGTTCATGGCATTCACATCTATACCTACTATAGAATCTGATAAAGAAATTGAGAAGAATGAAACTAATGAACATAGTGAAAATTCTGAGGAAGAATCTGAGGATGAACCTGATATTCACGAATCTTATCGTGAACTATTTGAAGAGAGTCTTAAGCTTAAAAAGGTCAATAAAGATGTTCTAAAAAAAGGTTAACGTACTTGAAAGAGAAAGAGAAAAACTCATAGGTGACCTTCAGGACTTTACCAAAAGACTGAGTGAGTCGAAGCTTGTTAAAAAATTTGGAAGCCACAATTAAATCATTAACACGTGATCTTGAAAAATCTAATTCTCAACTCCAATCATTCATGAATGGCTCATAGAAACTTGATAATCTGTTGGGGATGAACAAGCCTGCTGGAGATAGGCATGGTCTGGGTTACGTTCATAATGATAATACTACTGCGAGTACATCTAAGATTACGTTCGTTCCAACCACTAACAAAGCTCGAAAAATTATTAATCCTGAACAAAAGGACAAGACTTAGGATCGAGACCTAATAGACAACGTAGGGTAAATCATCATCCTTATCGGCAACAACCACCAAACAAGGTTGAATCTAGGTTTATTCCCACCTATCACCATTGTGGCGCACTGAGACACACAAGACCTAGGTGTCGTAAACTCGTGACTAGAAGTAAAAGTTTGGATGTCTCGAGTACGATTAACTTTCTTGCCAATCAGGTTAGACACTTAACTGAGATGATGATTCAGTTAACTAAAATCACTTCTATTTCTAAGCAAGCTTGGGTTAAGAAAAGTGACTTAGGAGGTCGCGAGTTCGATCATGCTCTTAAAGGAAAGAGCATCCATGGTTCTCCTTGATTAGTTCCTTAGATGCATGCATATGCAGTTCATTAAGTCCATTCATTCATGTATGCATCTCATTTGTTTACATTTTTTTTATTTCGCTTTGTATTTATTTCTTTTAGATATTGATTTTTTTCAATTTAAAAAAAAATAAAAAAAATATGGGCTCTAGATAGTTTATGGTGCTCTTAAACAATGCATTTGTGATCGAGTGTGCACTTATCTGATCTATACTGTTATTTTCATTACTTGGGTCAGTCTATGGTGGAGTATTGAGTATATGTTTCTTCATGTACCATCTACACAATACACACTGTGATTTTGTGAGTGAGACTGGACAGCATGTGTGAGATTTCGGATGGCTGTCATTTGTTGATAATGTGATCTTGAATATGAATTGACCTACATTTAGATGACCTTAGGTCATGAGGGATCTCCCTTTATTATTAAAAAAAATTATTTACTTGCTTTGTTTATCTTATATTGTTGTTCGAAGCTTATTTGACTCGAGTAATTAAGCCTGCAAGGTTTCTCATAATCTGGTACCTATGGTCGACTGACTTGGGTTAACCGGCATAAATCTCGTTACAGGGTTCAATTTAGTCATTTAATGGATAAGAGTCTGCACATAAGATGTGATATTGGAGAAATGAAAAATAAAAATTATATGCTCAAATTCAGGGGAAGAAAATACAAATATCTATGTAATTAGGCTCGTTTTCAAGTCCTAAAAATCTTATGGTTTGACTTTCATCAGTAAAGAAACACTTATTTAACGGTGATGCTCGTATGTCATTTCTTACAAATTTAAGGTTTAGAGTCATATTCACGAAAAAATATTGGCATTTTACACACGTGAGTCCCCTATACACTTTACTCCACTTTGAACTTGATTGAGTACGTGTGAAAGGTTTTTTGGTAATGCCTTACATGTGAGCACATGCATTTTTGAGTTCATCTACGTGTCGAGTGCTTAATTTTTGTTAAAAGTGCTATTTTTCTTAATTTTCAAAAAACTAGTGCTATTTTTATCATTAAGTTTTCGCTCGCTTATCGCTGATCCAAGCTCGAGCGATAGCAGCAGAAGCTGACTCGCTCGATTATTGCTCAAGGGACAGCCCGTTTATTTTAATTTTAACGTTATTTTTCAAGGGTTTTATGCACTTTTTACCCATTTTTCTTCCAATTCTTCCCAAATTCTCCAACTCACCTCTACTTTGAGTTTTACCAACTTCTTAAACATTCAAATTCATACATTGGTGGTGGCATTTCATCAAATGAATAACTCTCAAAGGTAAATGACTAGAAATTTGTTTTTTTTTTTTTTTTGCCATTTTTTGTAATTATTTTGGGATGTTTCGATTCTTACCCATTGTTGCTTTCAATTTTGGCATGGTAACTCATGTTTTATTCATTCTCATACAATGTCGTCAATTATTGCACAATTTTAAGTGAATATTGGATTTTTGGCTTGTTTGGTGCAATTTTTTTGGTACTTCACTCCAATTTTTATTTTTTTTACTTACTTGAGTTGTTGATGACAGTTGCATTAGAATTAGTTAGTGGTCTGTATTTATATTGGTTGGGAATGTACTTGATGTATTGGACGACTCTGGCGAGAGTTTTGGGTGGAATTTAGGTTCATTGTTTTGAGCATAGGTGTTGTGTTGTTTTTACTTCACGTTATCGGTTATAAGTATGATGTTAGTTTTCCTTCATGCACACGAGGCAACCATGTTCTCTTTTGTCTTGGTTCGGTTGTGTTTAGTGTTGACACCATGAGGAAACGTTATGGCAATGTGGCATGACATCGAGGTACAAGTAATGTCTTCGCGTCACCTACGTCTAGGCATCACAGTACATTTATGTTCATCCATCCTAGGGTGCATTGCATATGTCATGTATGCCTTGGTTTCATGCATTTTATGCACCTTTTGCATCTTATATTGTGGTATTTATTTATTAGGTTTACTCATTCTACCTAAGAGGGCCCGTACTACTTCCTCGTCACCTGGTACATCCATATTTTACAGTAGGTCTAGGTTTATTTCTACTGTGGCCCAAGATACTTTTGGGTCGCAGTTTTCTTTGAGACCTGTCTTGTATGAGCCCGAGTTCATTATATCTCGACGCTGCTATTTTCACTTCCCGGGATTGGGAATCTTTGTTGGTCGAGTTGGTCCCACCACCGAGTCTTCTTATTCACGAGTTTTATGCTAACAGATGTTAGCGGTTTATCTTTTATAGTATTTCTTAGGGCTAAGATGATTAAGATCACTCCTGATGTTGTGTCGAGTGTTGATCATATTCCCAGAGTCGTTCATCCCCTATTTCCTTATTTGATGCCTAATACTCTTCGGTGGACTCTCTAATCCGTTTGACGGTGTTTAACACACCGTTAGAGGGAGGTCCTGGTGTGGTCCGTACTGGCACTTTTTCTACTTATCGCCAGATTCTGTTGTGCATTATGTGTATGAATCTTTGGCCCATGTCTTATACTTCTTCATTACCCATGGAAAAGGCTCATTTTTTGTACGCTCTACTGCATGGAGATTCCATTGATTTACCCTCGTTCATTTGCCAGCATATTTTGCGACTTTTCGTATCACGGGAACGAGGGTGGGGCTTCCATGTGCTTGCTTGATATATAGGTTAGTGACTGCCCTAGAAGTGAGTTTTCTAGAGGGGTTCCGATGTGGGTTTCCCGGCCGATTGGCTGTACCACTATTGCTAGAGTAGGTCACATGCTTCTTTTGAGCCAGCACAGCGTGTTGACCCAACTGTGCCGGCTGATCCTGTAGATGACCTTATCTCTTTTGATACCTTAGATTTACCTACTTTTTCCTCTGCTCCTCCACTCATTGATATTCCATTTTCGTCTCCTCCCGCTGAGCCGTCTCCTCCACTTGATATCCCTTATGTTCCTATTGACTCGTCCATTGCATTTATGGGTTAGATGACTGTGCTGATCGAGCAGCAGACTCGTATGATGGTGGAGATTACATAGCTGCGTGCTATAGTAGATCAACACACTGCCAAGTTTACTACACTTCGGGGTGCTATCGGATATATTCAGTGTGGGCTAGTTTGGATTCAATGTCATTGGGATGATGATGCTGCTTCGGAGGAGATGACCGATTCTGACGATGTAGCCGGTGCTGATTAGTTTTGTTGGATACCCCTTGTCATTTTGTGATAAAAAGGGGGAGTACATGTTAGATGTTAGATATTTTTTCTTTAATAGGATGTGTTAGATGTTAGATATTTTTGTTTTAAAAGGATGTATATGTTTTATCTACTACTTGATGTATCTAAACTTTTGATTATATGATATATTTTCAGTTTTTGCTAGATTAAGTTTTGATGTTTTAGTAGTATCATTGTTTCGTTTTGGTATGTTGGGTTGCATTGATACTACGTCTTAATTTCGCATATGATATGAAACATATGCATTATAAATCACTTTTTACAATGTAAAATGCTTGAACTATTTTTTATACATAATACTGTTTCACATACATTTTACACTTGGTAGTTGAGCTGTCTATTTTTGGAAACATGTATTGAAGAATTAAATACAGAAGTCGTTCAAGAACGTTAGTGGTTGTGTCTGTTGTTTTGAGTTTGTAATTTATTTTAATATTATCTTGACTTAGATTGTAGTTTTGTTACATAATGCCAATTGGGGAGTTTGTTAGGTATTTTATGTAATTGCTATTCAGTGAACAAAAAAGACTAGAATCGATATGTTGTAAAAAGTCAAGGAGTAGTGTGCAATTAGTATAAATTGTGATATTTTTGAATAGGGTTTGAGAATGGGAAAGAAAGAAAAAGGGTACGAATTTTCGCTAGTATTTTGCTAAGGTTTGGCTCAAGCGTTAGAAATAGAAACTTCATCGCTAGACTATCGCCTCACCTTCGCTCGACAACCTGTCGATCGACTGTTGTTGGACCTTCGCTCGAGCGACAGTGTTATTAAGGAAACTTTTATTCCGTAACTTACATATAAATACTTGAACGCCACAGAACGTATTTTTCAAAGGTTGATTATTGAGAAAAACCACTGCTTTCATATTTTTTCTTTCTCTGAAGCATTCAACCTTCATTGTTAAATTTGATCTGTTCTTGTCGGTGAAAAACATTAGTTTTACAATCCAAATACCAAACTACCGTTTCCTACATATCTGTCAGAGTTTCTGAAGATCAAGGGAAGGTGACTGGAGTTCCAGTCGATGAAGAACGCGGTGTTCTTCGTGAATCCATAGGAGATAAACCATTTCACAAAGTTAGGAGTCGTTGTAGGAGAGCACAATTCATAAGAGTTTTGGAAATTGCAGTTTGGAGTGGTGCATGAGCATATAATCTGTTAGAATTGCAGTCAGGAGATCAGATAATACGTGTCGTTGTCTATTATTGTAGACTGTAAGTTATAAATCGTTTATAGTAGATTGTTAACTGGCAAACTGTCCGAAATTTTAACTCAGTTGGGGTTTCTCCGTGATCATACAATGCGTTATTTACTATTTTATTTACTGTATTCAAACATAGGATTATCAGATTGTATGCTTAATCATTTAGAGATAATTAATTAGTGACTTGTTGCTACTAATTATAAATTTTTAATTCTGCATTTACACTCATTCACCCTCCTCTAGGTGTAATTTAGATCGAATTGCGTACTTTCGATTATAGTGTTATATTGTTTTAGGAACAATGTCAAAAGAGAAGTTGGTTACCCTGGAGTGTTGATTAGCTCGAAAGCCGAGAGAGTGTAGGGTGGTCCCGTTGGGTTGGATCCATTTTATCAAATTGAGAAGTTTTTAGGAGATGATGTAATTGATTCTCAACTTATTTTGTTCTACTTAGTAGAAAAAAATGAGAAAAATGTTATAAGAACAATTCCTTTTATTCTATAAGTAGAAATCGATCCTAAAACTTATAGAGAAGCTTTGAATTCTCAAGATAGCATTGTATATATATATATATATATATATATATTTTTTATTTTTAATTCATAATTCAAGAAATACAAATTGGTTCACCAAATGATTGCAAAGCAGTATGATGATTTAATTATGCAAGACAATAGAAAACTAGAAATGTTCCTTCAAATGATGAGAGAGAAATATGGGCTTATGAAAACATGAAAGTTGAATTAAAGTTACAAAATGATGGCTAGAACAAAATGAAATTCTAATACCTTAACGAGCAGTGCAAGACTTCAATCTCAGAAAGAAAGCAATGCAAATGATGTGCTTTTGGGAATTGGGATTGCAATGAGGTACAAGTAGGAAAACATCTCGATTATTAACCTAATGATGGTAAATTAGACGTCATTTGTGCTCGTTAATTAATGAGACTTCTTATTTGTCGATTTAACTTATTTAAATCCTTAAATTGATCATTCACCTTATATTAAATTACATAAATTTTTTTTTCCCCTTCTTTCAAGCCAATGTAATGTAACAATTTTATGCATATTAAAGGGTAATACTTTTTATGTCCTCCTAACTAATGTGCATTTTACTTTTTAATAAGCAAAATTTCCTTGTAAGGTCGAAAACAAACTAAAAAATTAGTCTAGCCCCCATCCCCCGGGGCTAAATCCTAACTCTGCGCCTAATGGTGGTTATCGAGATGTATCTTGCCGGACAGCAATCAGCTTGGTCACATGATCAAGGTTTGCATGGAAATGGTTATCTTCTACAACTGTGGTGGTCGGGGTGACATATTACTCGAGTGTCCCTCGGGTAGATTTATCGATCGCTGGCCACCAGATACTAAAGCTTCACCAATTAATGATGTTTTAACTACCAAAGAATTAATGTTTTGGACGTAATTTGTGCTTGTTAATTAATGAGACTTCTTATTTGTCCATTTAACTTATTTAAATCCTTAAATTGATCATTCACCTTATATTAAATTACATAAATTACACTTCTAAATGTGGATGTTTGCATGTTTTTACTATCATTTTATCGTCTTTTTTTTTTCCCCTTCTTTCAAGCCAATGTAATGTAATAATTATATGCATATTAAAAGGTAATACTTTTTATGTCCTCCTAACTAATGTGCATTTTACTTTTAAATCAACAAAAGATCCTTGTAAGGTCGAAAACAAACTAAAAAATTAGTCTAGCCCCCACCCCCTGGGGCTAAATCCTAACTCTGCCCCTAATGGTGGTTATCGAGATGTATCTTGCCAGGACAGCAATCAGCTTGGTCACATGATCAAGGTTTGCATGGAAATGGTTATCTTCTACAACTGTGGTGGTCGGGGTATCATGTTACTTGAGTGTCCCTCGGGTAGATTTATCGATCGCTGGTCACCACATACTAAAGATTCACCAATTAATGATGTTTTAACTACCAAAGAATTAATGTTTTGGAAAAAAATTCATCGGTTTGGATGATTTGAGCAACTTATTAATAACCCAGCCATCCTTCTAGGAGCTTTATCTTCTTCTTCTTCCCTTTGTTTTTTTTTTGTTCTTAAGACGACTTGAATAGAGTGGTGGTTCATGGAGTCTTTTTAAAGTTTCAATGTGTAAGCCGTGGCAAAATTTATTTTTCATTTACACAGTCGTCTATGAATGTTAAAATAGTTGATTTATTCTCTTATTCAGGAAAGTAGTTACTTCTATTATATGATAATTACAGTCGTACAAGACTTGTTTGATAAGATAGACACTACAATATGAAGTTGTATAATGCAATGTGTATTAAACAGAGTGAGTATTATTGACTTCAAATTCTATCCGATCGATTGGCTAACAGAAAATCCCAACCACTTCTTTATTCACCTATATATTACGGGTACGCTAGAACATACCTTTTAGACTGCAAAGATTATCGACCAGGAAAAAAGTTCAATCACGTTTGTAGTACAAGTATATCAAGGGACCAAGTTTTGCAAAATTATGAGTTTGGTCCGACGGCCTAGCATAGCAAGTAGTTGCTTCAAGCAGGTGGTCCTGGGAATGTTAAACAGAGTGAT
The DNA here is from genome assembly GCA_035079005.1 of Fraxinus americana. Classification (NCBI taxonomy): domain Eukaryota; kingdom Viridiplantae; phylum Streptophyta; class Magnoliopsida; order Lamiales; family Oleaceae; genus Fraxinus; species Fraxinus americana. Next base: position 4,954,927 of record CM068727.1, on the reverse strand, counting down.
GGACACTCTTTTATAGGATATGTAAATATTATATCCTTTTTTGTTGGGAGTTGGAATCAATCTCTCTTTCTCTTCACTCTTTTGATGTTATGATGATGCTTTATAGTTCAACTTTCCGTACTATTATTATGAAGTGCTAAGCAATAGGGAGAAGTGAGAAAAAAGTTCTTTATAGAAAGAAAAGAAATAATACATTGCCTATCTTGAATGCTAACATTGCAACTTAGTGCATATTTTGAAAGTATATGTGTCTCCTCATACTTTATCATTATTCCCAACTGTATATCAACTTGGATAATCACTATCATTGTAAATAGAACAATTTCAATGGTATCTATTAATGCATATTCAAATTAAGTACGAGCATGTATGACCTAGTTGAATTGTCTAAAGACAAGTCAAGTGGCGATCGTTTAAAAAGCTTTGAGTCAAAATTTTGCTAAGCAACATATGCAATGAGGTAGACTCAAGCTTATTTTGTTTCTATGCTCAACCAACCAATGACCAAGGTATTATTGATCTCAAATATGTCCGATCGAGTGGCTAACAAAAAATCCGGGCCACTTCCTCATCCACCGAGGTATCACTTGCATGCTAGATGCTGGAACACAAAGTTAGGTTGTAAAAGTTATCGATCGAAAAAAAGGTTCGACAACCATTTGCAATACAAGTATATTGGGGGATCAATTTTGGAAACTTTATGGGTTTGTCCGACGGCCCAACAAAGCAAGTAGTTGCTTCAAGCAGGTGGTCCTAGGAATGTTAAACAGAGTAATGGATACTCTTTTATAGGATACTAGTCAGAATGCACGTGCCATGATGTAGTTGAGTACGTAATAGCGTAGGTATTAAAAACAAATATCTATGTCAAACATTAGTTACATAAAATTTTCTTATAAGTTGCTAAAAGTTTCGAGGCAACATTAAATGTGGAGATGAAAAAAAATCACACCCACAGTTATTGAAGAAATCGAGGCTCACCTTCCACCACATTCTCCAGTTATCGAAAAATATTTTCTCACCAATCCCCGATATTCAGTCATTGTCATTTATTTCATAAACTCCTAATCAATTTTTAAACAAAAGAACAGAGAAAAAAACTCAAAATAAATAAGTTTATTATTATCACATTTTAAGTTTTTTAAAAAAAAATTGAAATCGATCCAAATGGATATTCATATCGTGAAATATCGAATCAAACGAAAAACTGTAGGAAAATAAAGTTCGAAAAAAAGGACATTGGAATGAGGTAGGGATTGAAAAGAAATATAAACAATCACGACGTTATGTTTCACAATTAATGTAAAATTATTTTAATATTTAAAATTTATCGATCATATATTTATCATGGCTACACTTCAACATTTTCAACAAATTTTATATCGCTTAAAACGAATATCTGTAACTTAAAATATTGAATCAAACGTAAAAAAAAAAAAAAAAAAGGCTTAGCTGAGTCAATCATATATTTATTATGGTCGCACTTCAAGTTTTAGCCGAGCCGTAAGCCATTTGGCTCGGCTCAATTCACGGCTTGTGAACAGTAATCCTAACTAACTCTTTTATATTTAGTTAGATATATATATCAAGGCTGCACTTCAACAATTCTAACGAATTTTAAATCGCTTAAAACGAATATCTGTAATTTAAAATATTGAATCAAACGTTAAAAAAAAAAAAAAAAAGCCGAGCCGAGCCGTAAGTCATTTGACTCGGCTTGTGGACAGTAACCTTAACTCACTCTTTTATATTTTAGTTAGATGTAAATATTATACCCTCTACTGTTGGGAGTTGGAACCAATCTCTCTTTCTCTTCACTCTTTTGATGTTATGAATATGCTTTATAGTTCAACTTTCTATACTCGTATTATATGAAGTGCTAAGCAATAGAGAATATGAAATAATTACAGAAAGAAAAGAAAGATACATTACCTTTCATTAATGCTAACATTTCACCCTAGTGCGTACTTTGAAAGTATATGTCTCCTCTCTAATGATTCTTATTTAACAATTATTTTTATTTTTATTTTTATGAATTGGCTCTGCATAGGAGATGAAAACGAGTTATTAATTTTTTTTCTTTAATTCGGTAAAATTGAATGTATTAGACACACCCTTACGAATTAAAAGGATGACATATTCTAGTGTCAAAGAATATATAGCATACCAAATATGCAACATCAAAGAATAGTGGCCTTATACTTTATAGCCAACTATATATCAACTTGGGTAATGGCTATCATTGTTAGTTTTATTTTTTATTTTTTCAATGGGATATATGGATGCACTCAAATCAAGAGATATAATCTCTACAAATTGAGTCATGTGACGGTACGAGCATATAAGACCAAGCAGATCGGCTTGATACAATACACAACATAAGCAATGAGGTCGACTCAACCCTATTTTGTTTCTATACTCAACCAACCAAGGAAAAAGGTAATCATCATGATGTTCTTATTTGTTTGTTAAGGCTTTGGAGTAGAAGTATTAATCACTAACATATTTGTTGCATTAAACTAGACAAATTAAGAAAATGATGTTTGTAACAGAATTTGTCAACATTTTGTCCAATATGTCTTGTCAATCTAGCGTATAAAGAGTAATTTTAACAATTCAATTTCTTTTTTCCAAAAAAAATCTTCTAATATAACGAAGTTCAGAAAAAAACTAAAAACTTGTTTGAGCCCCATTTTGGGAAAAAAAATGTATTTTAGAACAGTAATTTCTTGGAGTATTTGTGGTTTGAAGTGCTTTAATCACAAGTTGTATTTTGTGAGACAAGTGCCATAATTTGTTAGCACCGTTGTGGGGCAATTTTGTCTTAAAGAGAGTGTTTATCACTTGTCTCGGAGTCTCTTACGTCTTTCCCTCTCCCTCTCCTTCATTTCATTTCTTTTTCTATTCACTATTAAGTTTAATTACGCTCAGGTGAATTAAACTTTATCATTCGCTTTGTCAATTACAAACTAACCATTTCACTACACAATTAACCAACAAAACATGGGGCTCAAACAAGAAACTATGGATCCTGTGGGCCCGGGCGTGCCATGTCAGCAACTGATTCCAACTGGCACAGTGCACTTTTCTTGAAATCTTGAATGCCCCAATTCCATCTAGGTAGGGACAAAAGTAAAACCCAAGAAATCTCCCATGCGCAACCCACAATTATTTTTTATTTATTGTTTGTCAGTTGGCTTTTATAAGATCACTGACCAAATGGGATGCAAAACCTACATGTCTATATAAGTTTATGTTATTTTCTTGGTTAATCATTGAAGACATTTGTAGAGAATTTGGAGGCTCAACTCTATGGATACACCAAGAAAGAATTTGTGGGCAATTTTCTTCTTTGCTTTGGTTTTGATTAGATTGAGAGGTGGTGAAGGGAGTGGTGACATTGCAAAATCACAAACCAAGGTCACTTCATTGGTTTCAACTGAGGACAAAAGAAATAAGACTTCAAACGAAGTTGTAGTTAACAACAAAAGAAGGAACAATGGAGGGGGTGGAGGCGGTGGAGGTGGGGGAGGGGGAGGGGGAGGATGGGGAACGGGTGGTGGTGGAGGAGGTGGAGGTGGAGGAGGAGAAGGTGGAAGTGGTGGATGGGGATGGGGATGGGGAGGTGGTGGGGGTGGTTATTGGAGATGGGGTTGTAAGAAACCAGGCAAAAGAGGGCACCATTTGCACAACAATAGAGTTTCGGATAATGGAGAGTACAAGATGGGGGAATTTGCACAATGCATGGTTAAAGGGAGGTGTAGAGGCATGAGGCTGGATTGTCCACTCCACTGCGGCGGACCGTGCTTCTACGACTGCCGGCACATGTGTAAATCTCATTGCAGACGCTAATAACATGTTTAGTACGTTGAATTAATTAATAATAGTTGACAGTACAAAACGACAAAAAAAAAGTTAAATTCTTGTTTATTCTATTGATTGTGTTATTAAATATCGCGAGGGGAAAGATGAATATGATTATTATGTTTTGGAGTTTTACATGGAGGTTTAACGATAGATTTACTTTTGTGAAAGGTTTGCTTTACTCATTTGATTTTGATGAAAATTTAGAGTCTTAAGGTTTAATTGCCAACTTTTGATCATGTTTGATTGTTTCTTTCCTTTTGAAACATACTATGTATGACAAATTAGCTTCCTATTATTTGTTTTAGTTGTCGTTTTATTTCTGCCTTTAGTCATTTAATTCTATGTTAAGGGTATTTTGATTTTTGCTCATTAAACAAAATATATGATATTTTTCTAATTTTATCATTTCTCAATATTCTTTAGAATCAACAAGATCTTGAACGGTAATTAAAGCTTGCTTTCGGAGTAAGGAAATGAATCTAGACAATACATAAAGGAGTGTATTGTAAAAATTATTTCGGAGTAAGGAAATGAATCTAGACAATACATAAAGGAGTGTATTGTAAAAATTATGTGAAGAAAAACGATTTCTGGTGACAAAATATGCATCGATTTATTCTCTCTAAATAGTTAAAACTTTTAGAAGGAAATAGATCAACACATATTCTATCCTGTGAGAGATGAAATTACAATATGAAATAAACTGAAATAAATATGTAATCATGAGTAGAAATTAAAAAATAAATTGCTAATCATAGTACTAGTAGAGGAAGTTATGATATGAAATTATGTTGTCACCATAGCTTCTAATGTACAAAAGATACAGATGCAACATGAATTGAATTAAAATAGCCACGCAGCTTCTCGGACTCGGACTTGAATGAAAATAAAGACTCCCTTCACATTATTCTCAAGAAAACTTATCTTTCAAATATTCGCTAGTATTTTTTTTTTGTGATCTTTGCTTTCTCGCTTGTAGAAGAAGTCTTTTTTTCATTCTTGATCTTCATCAAAAAAAATAATTCTGTTGAATATTGGAATCCAGTCTCCAAGCAATCCGGGCTCAGTCTCAACCAATTGACACCACAATCAACGACCCAATCCCAAACCAATAGCTCCCATAACCAGTTGCTCCAAGGTAACCACAAATGGCAGAGAGTGTGAAGATTAATAACCTCAAATGATAGCCACAAAGGCTAGAGAAGAAGGAGGAAACACAAAGCCACGGTCAAGCACAAAGCCACGACAAGGAAGCACGAAGCCAAGGAACTCGGTTTCATTCTCAAACACGGATAACACTTTTCACACTCTAAACCACAACCGTAATGGGGCAGCATATATATAGTATAGGTGTGGGCTTTTAGGTTAAGGAATAGTAAGGCCCAAAAGGTAACAAACAAATGGGTTATCAAGCAACAAGCCGTCCAGGAGTTTGGGTTGGGCATAAGCAGCACTAATTTAATTAGGCTCCTTTAAATGATCTAAGTAGGTTATAGAATCGGTCTGAATAATTGTGGTGTCTATATTTCACTTCACTCATCGGCCGAGACCTATGAGGTATAATCCAATAAACCGGTTTAAGATCATCGCCCGAGATTTATTGGGTATAAAAACCCAACAAATTCTATTCTACATATGCAATCGAGAGTAATCTATATGGAACATTAATCATGGTCCGACATGCTATATATATACACACACACACACACACACACACATTCAGGGACGGATCCAGAACTTCGACTCAGATAGGGCGGTCGTTGACCGTGACAGTCAAGGGCCGTATAACGATATCATTTATTAATATTAAATTAAATAATATAAAAAATTCTTTAATCTATTGTAAATGCACTAAAACGTACAAAACATATATTTATATCAAAATACAATTCAATACAAATTGAAATAATAATATAAAATACATGATAAATGAGACTTCTTTGCGGTATTAATGATTAACAAATCATTTGCTCGACTAGAAGCAGCGACGAGACTAGATGTATTACTACAAGAACTAGGTTGGGACTTTTAAGCTGGAAAAATCGTTCTATAATCTTTATTAGAATTAAACATTAATAAAAGATTAAACGTAATTAAAATTAATTTTCAATTCCCAAAACCAATTTATCACAAATTATAAATTCCCCAATTTCTCATTTTCAATTTTCACAAATCACATATTCACATTTCATAATTCTCAAATTAATTTTTAATATCACAAACATATTCTCAAATAAGACATAAATCAAAACTCAATACTCATAAGTCACGACTCATAAATTATTAAAGCATAAAATATTTAAAATAACAAAAACAAGAAAAACCAACAAAAAATAAAATAAAATAAAATACTAATCACTGAATCACCTAGTCTTGTCGGCAAAAGGCGACAGAACTGAAGGCGGAGGTGTCGGAGGGAGAGCGGTCGCTACCGATGCAAGCTGTTACAACGGCCAAGGGAGTTGCGTAGCTGTCGGGATAGGGGCCGAGGGTAGGGGATTGTTTTATTTTTTTAGTAGTTTTTGTAATATTTAAATGTATAATTTTTATTGGGTTTTTTTTTTTTTTTTTGCTTTTTAGCTACAGGCCCAAATCCAATTGAAAAGTGAAAAGCGCAACATTAAAAACAAATAGCCCAACAAAATTAAGAAAATCCCCAACGTTTTACCTTCTTTCTCTCTTCCTTCAACACTGTCCATGGCGCCGGCAACTTCACAAACTCCACCGAAAATCCAACTTTGACGAAGTGAGCTTGGATGGCCGCGCTACCTCGCCGGGTGCTGGCTCCGCCACTATATAAATCAATTTGATATAAAGACATTTGTTTGAATGGTTAATATGACATGGGTTTTCTCTTAATTTTTATTTATTATTAATTTTCATTTGCTAATGCACGATGATATATTTTAGAAACGAATATAGATGATATAAGAAATTATGGTATTTTATTTTTTAACATCTTAAACAAATAAAGTTTAAATAATAAGATTTACAATAAAAAATTAGGTCTGGTCACGGTTCGATCGGGTTCTAAAGAGAATTGAACCGAACCAAGAATTGTCGTGTATCTTGTAAATGGAACAGTTGTGTCCATATGGAATCGAATGAAACTAAATAGTTCAGTTTGGTTTCGTACCATAAAATGTTACAAACCATGCAACATTAATCTAACAAATGATAAGAGTTCCATCTTAGTTTTCACAAAAGAATAAATATAGTCAAAATTAAAAAATAAAAATAACAATTTATCTAGTAAAAATTCATTTACCAATGCATTCAAATGTGTTAGGTTTTTAATTATGTAATTGGAAATTCTGTAAACAAAAAGGACTTAATTGTAAATGTTGTAAAAAGTCAAGGAGTAATATGCAGTTATATGAAAATAAGTTTTTTAGGTCTAGTGTTCGAATATAGCAAAAGAAGGAAAATACGGCGTGAATTTTCGCTAGACTATCACCATGGAATGACTCGAGCATCAAAAACAGAACCTCAGTTGCTCGACTGTCGCTGAGCCCTCGCTTGAGCGACAGTGTTGTTCGGAATATTTTTATTTCGCGATTTAAAGACTTTTTTCCGGTCCATTACTTTTCTAACCTATCTATAAATACCAAAACACATCTGAACGTGTTGGAACAAGCTTGATCATTGAGACAGCTTCATCAGAGAGAATTCTTACATATTCCATCTTTCAACCTTCGTCCTATGAAATTATTTCGGTGAAGAAAACATTACTTTCATAATCTAAATACTAACTGTTCTTTCCTCTGCATCTGTTAGAGTTGTTGAAGATCACGGTATTCTTTTTAGATCTACAGAAGATAAAAGATTTCACAAAATTAGGAGTTGCTGCAGGAGAGCACTATCCAGGAAAGCTTTGAAAAATTGCAGTTGGGAGTGGTGCAGGAGCACAGAATCCAGGAGAGCAGTTGAAATTGCAGTTAGGAGATCAGATAATACTTGTCGTCGTCTAGTCTGGTAGACTATAAGTTATAAATCATTTATAGTGGACTGTTGACTGGCAAAGTGCACGGAGTTTTTACCCAGTTGGAGTTTTTCCGTGATCATACCATGTGTTTTTATTGTTTTCTTAATTGATTATATTAACTGCGATATTTAAACATAGGTTAATTTGACTTGCATACTTAATCATATAGAGATATTTAATTGGTGACATGTTGCAAATTAATTAATAATTTTAATTTTGCATAATATACATATTCACCCCTCTAGGTATTGTTAAAGTCGAATTACGTAAATCTCAATTGGTATCAAAGTCTTAATTCAATTCATGACCCTTAATAATTTCTAGATGAGTCAATCATTGTGTGTGCCTCCATTTTTCAATGGAAGCAAATATGCTTATTGGAAAGTTCGAATGAGAGCGTTCCTTAAATTTTTGGATGAACGTATTTGGATGAGCGTCCAAACAGGGTGGACTCCACCTTCAACTGCTGTTGCTGGTGTAGTTACACCCACTGATATTTCATTATGGACTAAAACTAATTTAGATGAATACAAATAGAATAGTAAAGCATTACATGCCCTATTCATGGTTGTATCAGTTGGAGAAATGTCTTCTCCACTTTCCGATGAGTCGGCTTCTTTTATTGTTCTTAGGTTGTAGTGTGTTGTAGACTTTTTGTTCATTCACAACCTATACGACAAAGAAAATAACAAAAATAAAGAAAACAACAATAAAAAGAAAATATTGCAATTAACAAATTGATAGAACAATCCCCCGCGACATGACGCCTAAATTAATACGCTCAAAATGAGTACCAATTAATTTCCCCTACTTAACTTAAATGTGTCGTCTTAGATAGTAATATAGCAAGTAAGAGTCATTTTCTACAGATGATTGATTCAATTAAATCAATTGCACACTAGAAAGTAAAATTAACAGTTATATATGAAATTGATTAAATGGAGGGGTGGGGGGGGGGGGGTCATTAGTTTCGTTGAAATAAGGAAATCAATAAATTCAAAATAGAAAAGACTTGAATTTTGAAATAAATGAAGTAGTTTTTGATTAAATATGTGAAAATGTGATTGAGGGGTATTTCGTTACCACGAAAATGATTCATATCAATTACCACAATGAATTTTCGTTCTCTAGATTAACAACAATTCGAGAATAATTACAAACTCAATTGTCTCACTCTCTTCTTACATATTAGTTGAATAAAACAAGCTCTTTAACCATATTCATTAAACAACCTAGAACAAGCTATCAACATTTAATTTAATAAAAGCATTACGACAAAAGAGAGAAATTGAATTAAGGGTAAACTCACAAGCTCGGTTTACTCACTTAAGTGTTAATCCACATAATTCAATTGAAAATTTCTCATAATCTATTGAAATGTAATTGCTACAAGGTTTTAGAATGTATAGCTATTACGTAATATAAATCCTAAAATAGCATTAATTGAAATAACTCAATCATTTAGTTGTACACCTAAACAATAAAGAAGAACAAAATCAACATTTAACGCAATGGATTAAACACATTAATCAATAGAACCATAAAGCACAAATTAATTGAAAATCATAACTTGGGTTTGAAATCATCCCCAATCACAAAAATGTTTAGTTACCCATGAAATACTCAACAATAACAAATAAATTCTCACTACACATTGATGGAAAATAGATTAAGGAAAAGAAAAAACTTATTGATAAAGAGATAAATGGTTGAGAGTTCTTCAATATTAATGGGTGTTCTTCTTCAAGCTATTTCATCATCACCATGCTCCAATCTTTACTTTGGATTCAAGAATATGTTTTGTTTTCAAAAGTGAAAGAAAAATGAAGAGAAAATGTGAGAAATTCGGTCCAAAAGAAAACTGCCCAGCAAGAACCCAGCAGAAAAAAACGTCTCCTCTCATTCCCTGTTGCTGGTTTTGAAAGTAAAACCTAGAAAAATTGCAGTCAAGGTCCCTGACGTTTTGGAGAAAAGGCAAAAAGGTCCCAGTCAAGTTTTTTAATGAAATATGGCGTTGCAGCCCAGAACCACAGAATCTGTCCAAAAATGAGGAAATGGTTTCCTCCTGCAGCCAAAATCTGAATAATTGCACACCAAGTCCTCCTCTTCTGCCATTGTACATTTTGATCCTCAAACTTTGGAATTTTTGCGTATTTGGTTTTTTTTTTTTTCATTTCTCTTGTAAATTCCTTCTAATCATCATTCAAACTCGGGTTTTCACCTACACAATAAAAGTATCAAAATTAAGTAATAAATTGATAATGAAAACTCACAAATATCTAAATTAATGGTCCGAATAAGTGCAAAAACCCGCACTTATCACACCCCCAAACTTTTGCCACTTTGCTTTAGTTCTTACATTATGCTAATAAATTATGAAATGTTTATAAAAATGCTACAGCGAACACTTTTAACTTATACCATCCTTGACTCAAAGCATCCCTTTTTTCTTTTTCCTTTTTTATCATTTTTCCGATGTAGGTAGTTCTCGCTGTAGTCCCTAAGGGTAGTCTTCTTCATTAGTAGATCGTCTCCTACACATTGGTGATTCATAGGCCCATATTAGTCAATGTTGACTCACACTCCTTAAGGTAGACAACTTTTTCCTACATAAATTTTTTTTTCAACAACAAAATAGATGGAGAACAACATCTAAATTTCATTTGAAGCCTAAGAACACTCCATAAAATCGATCATTGAGTAAGGAATTAATACAATTCTAAATAATTTCCTTCACCGGTTCAACCACCCCCAAACTTATCCTTTCATTGGTAGAGTGATTGAAGAATTGTTAACAGCATGGTCATTTAAGTTCCCATAACAACCTGCAAGTGCAGCCAACAAGTGCTTGTAATGAATCTCATGACCCAAGTGCTCAATAAAGAGTCCATCATGGAATTAGTGGATGAAAATAAATAACACTTAGCATTCATGTACACAATTAATAAATCAATGCAATGCAACAACTCAAAACACAACTGGTAAATCTATCAAACTACACAAACAAACACAAAAGCAAAAATTTAACTTGAAATTTGAGTTTTTAGCGAGCACAAATTTAGCACATACCACACACCTCCAAACTTAAATTGTACATTGTCCTCAATGTAAAAACAAAAAATAGAAAGAGAAAGATGTTCAAGTACTCCTCTAAGTTAGTTTTGATGGTGATGGCTGTGAGGATGGTTAGGGACCATCGGCGACTATTAATGCTCAATGCTTTATTGCGACGCTCAAGAATATGCCCATGGGGACAACAAAATACTCAAAAACAAAATGAAGTGTTAAAGAAATAAGTAGATAAAGAACAATGGGTTGCCTCCCATCCAGCGCTTCATTACAGTCTATAGCTAGACTTTTGTGGTGCAAAGGGTTCAAAATATAGCTTTAATCGATTCCCATTCACCTTAAACTCTTTCTCAATTTGTAGACTTTTGATTTCTACTGCACCATGAGGAAAATCATTAGTAACAATAAAAGGCCCAATCCATCGAGAACGTAATTTACCTGGAAATAACTTGAGGCGTGAGTGGAAAAGAAGAACTTTTTGTCCAACAACAAAAGATTTTCTTGGAATCATTTTTTCATGGTACGCCTTTGTCTTTTCCTTGTAAATTCTTGAACTTTCATATGCATCATTTCGAATTTCCTCAAGTTTATTGAGTTGAAGCTTTATTTGATCACCTGCCACACCTAGGTCCATGTTGCATTGCTTGACTGTCCAAAATGCCTTGTGTTCAAGTTCAATTGGGAGGTTACAAGGCTTTCCATAAACTAACTGAAAAGGGAACATGCCAATCGGTGTTTTGTATATCGTCCGATAGGCCCAAAGTGCATCGTTGAGGCGGAGACTCCAATCTTTTCTCTTGGGATTCACAGTTTTTTCGATAATGGATTTGATCTCTCAATTTGAAACTTCGACTTGCCCACAAGTTTGCTGATGGTAAGGTGTAGACACTTTATGGGTGATGTTGTATTTCTTCAATAGGGCCCAAAAAGAGAGGTTGCAAAAAAGAAGCCCCCCATCACTAATAATAGCTCTTGGTGTCCCAAACCTTTCAAAAATGTTGAACTTGACAAAATCTACAACCACTTTAGAATCATTAGTTCGAGTGGTCCTTGCTTTCACCAATTTTGACACATAATCAACGGCAAGTATGATGCAAAGATTACCATAAGATGAAGGGAAAGGTCCCATGAAATCAATGCCCCAAACATCAAAAATTTCAACAAAAAGAACGGGTGTTTGTGGCATTTGATTTCGAGCTCCCAACGTACCAACTCTTTGACATCTATCACAAGATTTGCAAAAGAGGAATGCATCTTTGAATAGGGTGGGCCAATAAAATCCAATTTCAAGTACCTTAAGAGCCGTCCTCTTTGCTCCAAAATGTCCACCACATGCATAGAAATGACAAAATGATAGTATTGAATGAAATTTATTTTAAGGTATGCACGTTCTTATCAATTGATTTGGACAATGTTTCCACAAGTACAGCTCATCCCACACAAAATAATTGGCCATTGCCTTGAGTTTTTACCTTTGAGCAGTGGTCAAGTCACTTGGAATTTTCTTAGTGACTAAATAATTCACTATATCCGCAAACCAAGGATATGTATCCGTGACATGAAGCAATTGTTCATCGAGGAAGCTCTCTTGCAATGGAAGAGTTTCGCTCTCGTGGATAAGACGGCTGAGGTGGTCGGCCATAGAATTTTCACTCCCCTTTTTGTCTTTAATCTCTAGGTCAAACTTTTGTAAGAGGAGTATCAATCTAATGAGCCATTGTTTTGCCTCTTTCTTGGCAAACAAGTACCTAAGAGCTGCATGATCAGAAAAGATAGTTACTTTAGTGCCAATAAAATATGAACGAAATTTCTCTAAGGCAAAAATAACAACTAAAAGCTTTTTCTCAGTAGTAGAGTAATTAAGTTAGGCATCATTTAAAGTTCTTGATGCATAATAAATAACATGCAGTGTCTTTCCAACTTGTTGCCCTAAAACGGCTCCCAATGCAAAGTCACTTGCATCACACATCAACTCGAATGGCCTATTCCAATTTGGTGGTTGAATGATGGGTGCTGATGTCAAGAGTTCCTTCAAACTTTCAAATGCCATTCTACAATCTTTATCAAAATGAAATGGTACCTCATTTTGCAATAGCCTACATAATGGTATTGCACTCTTTGAAAAATCCTTGATAAACCTTCTATAAAATCCTGCATGTCCAAAAAAATAATGAATCTCCCTCATACTTGTTGGAGAAAGTAAAGAACGAATTAAACCAATTTTAGATTTATCAACTTCTATCCCATTGGATGAAATGACATGGCCCAACACTATGCCTTGATCAACAATAAAATGATACTTTTCCCAATTAAGTACTAGGTTAGCATCCATACATCTCTTGAACACAAGTGTGATATTTTTCAAGCAACTAGCAAAAGTATTACCATAAACACTAAAATCATCCATGAATACCTCTATAATGCTTTCAATATAATCAGAGAATAAAATTATCATGCATCTTTGAAAGGTTGCAGGAGCATTGCAAAGACCGAATGACAGGCGACGATCAGCAAATGTGCCAAATGGGAAAGTGAATGTTGTCTCTTTTTAGTCCTCTGGAGCAATCATAATTTGGTTATAACCTGAATAACCATCAAGAAAACAATAGTGAGAATGACCTGGTAATATTTCCAACATTTGATCAATGAAGGGTAAAGGAAAGTGATCTTTTTGGGTTGCACAATTATGTTTTTTATAATTAATATAAACCCTCCAACCTGTTTGGACCCGAGTTGGCACAAGCTCATTTTCTTCATTCGTCACCACTGTGATTCCAGACTTTTTTGGAACAACTTGGACTGGGCTTACCCATTTGCTATCTGAGATGGAAAAGATAACACCAACGTCTAACAATTTCAAAATTTCTTTCTTTTCAACCTCCATCATTGGAGGATTCAAGCAATGTTGTGGTTCTCTTGATGTCTTTGCTCCATCTTTGACCAATATCCTATGCATACACATGGAAGGGCTTATCCCCTTGATATTGGCTATGGTCCAACCAATATCTATTTTGTGTTCCTTGAGCACATAGATAAGCCTATCTTCTTGAAGTGTTGTGAGATTCTTTGCAATGATCACCGGTAGTGTTTCACCCTCTCCCAAATTTACATACTTTAAATGCTCGGAAAGAGGTTTAAGTTCTAAAGTGGGGGCCTGCATCACCGAAGGTAAAAGTTTCTCTTTAGATATTGGAAGAGTAATATATGAGAGATTATACCATGGTGGAATACTCAATAGTGACTCAAGTGATGCCACGTTTCTACAATATCCTCACACAATTGTAGATTCTTACTCAACCCGATAAGATTGTTAAGATCAATGCTTTTAATCAAAGTGGTATCCAATGCATCTTCATTTGATAATTCAAAAATATTTTGTACTAATGAATCTATTATATTAATTGAAAAACAAGAGTGCACATCACTGGGATACCTCATTGATTCAAAGATATTAAAGCGAATAATCTCACCATCAAACTCCATTGTCAAAGTACCATCATTTACATCTATCTTTGTACGGGTAGTCCTCATAAATGGTCTTCCCAAGAGAAATAGTGGCGACAAAGATGTTGATTCATCTCGCATGTCAAGAACATAGAAATCTGCTGGAAAAATCAACTATTTACCTACACCAAAACATCCTCTAACACACCATTTGGAAATGCATTAGATCTATCAGCAAGTTGAGTAATAACACCGATTTTTTTGAGTGATTCTAAATTTAAAGAAGCATATATAGAATATGGCTTGATATTAATAGATGCTCCTAAATCTAGCATTGCTTTTTCAAACCTAGTGTTACCAATAATGCAAGGGATGGTAAAACTTCCTGGATCCTTACATTTTGGTGGAAGTTTCCTTTGCAAAACCGTTGAGACATTTCCCCAACTCTTAGCACTTCATTACCTTTTAATTTATGCTTGTTAATGCACAATTCCTTGAGGAACTTTGCATAACAGGGCACTTGATAAATGGCATCCAAAAGTGGTATGTTCACTTGAACTATGAGAAAGGTCCCCAATATTTTCTTCTTATGTTCATCCCTTTTGGACTTTGTAAACCTTCTAGGAAATGGAGGGGATTGAACATTAGTAGGAAAAGAACTTTTAGAATTTACCTTAGATCTCGAGGTTGGAATTGTAGTTTCATCTTTCTCACATGCTAAGTTCTTCTCTCCTCAACATGATCTTTCATCTTCCTCGGTACCTCTTCTAAAATATTCCCACTTCTCAATGTTACAGCACTAGCATTTTCTTTGGGGTTGATTGTTTGAGAGGGAGTTTTCCCGATCCTTGAGCCTCCATTTTACCCACCGTATTGGCCAATTGACTCATTTATGTCTCCAAATTCTTGATTAAGGTCTTTGTCTCTTGTTGAAAGTGCATTATGATAGAAGCTAAGGATTTAACCATATCTTCAAGAGACATATTTGAACTTGGAGGTGAAGTTTGTTGACGAGGTTGAGAGTATTGTGGTTGCCTTTGTTAATTAAAACTCAGTGGATGATTAAACTGTGGTTTTGGGGCTATGAAATGATTTCCTCCATAACTGAGATTAGGATGAACTCTCAATCTAGGATTATATATGTTAGAATATGGATCATACATATTTCTCTGTTGCATTGGAAATTCCCCAATGTCATTTGCTTGCTATGAGGCTCCTTCTTGTAGTGGCGGGCAAGCGTCAATAGGACATCCCACAATAGAACAAATCCCGCACACTCTTGCTTGTTGAATTGTCCCAAGTGCCATTTGTTGTACAAGAGATGTAAGACTGGCTAATTGTCGTTCAATTTGAGAGTTTACACCTATCTCACTTACTTGTTTAATCGGTACCTCTTCTCTACTACCAAATTGTTGTGAGTTGGTGGCCATGTTGGCTATCAAGTCCTTAGCAACTGCTGCGTTTTATCTGTTAAAGCTCCTCCTCTAGCTGCATCAATCATACTTCTCTCCATCGGGAGTAATCCTTTATAGAAGTATTGTAGAAGTAATTGCTCACTGATTTGGTGGTTTAGGCAACTAACACAAAATCTTTTGAATCTCTCCCAATATTCATAGAGATTTTCCCCTTGAAATTGTCGAATGCTACATATTTCTTTCTTGATATTTATAGCCTTTGACGCTGGGAAATACCTCTCTAAAAAGAGTTTTTGCATTTCATTCCACGTGGTAATAAGATCGGAAGACAAATAATAAGGCCACACCTTAGCAGTATCTGCAAGAGAAAAAAGAAATGCTCGCAATTTCACTTGCTATTCTGATATACCTGTTGGTTTCATGCTTGAGCAAACCACATTAAACTCTTTCAACTGTTTATTAGGATCCTCTCCGGCAAATCCATGAAATGTGGGGAGTAGATGAATCATTTCGGACTTTAGTTCAAATCCCACCTCTAATTGAGTATATTGAACGCATAGAGGTTGCTGAACAAAAGTTGGAGCTACAAGTTCCTTTAATGTTTGATTTGCATCCGCCATTTCAGACACTATGTGTTCGGACTCACTTGAGGATTCAATGCTCAATTGCCTTAGAAGTTCAGTTCAAGAAATGTCTTCTACACTTTTCGATGTGTCGGCTTCTTTTCTTGGTCTTAGGTTGTAGTGTGTTGCAGACTTTTTGCTCATTCACAACCTATACGATAAAGAAAATAAGAAAAATAAAGAGTACAACAATAAAAAGAATATACTACAATTAACAAATTGATAGAACAATCCCCGGCGACATGGTACCAAAATTAATACGCTCAAAATGAGTATCAATTAATTTTCCTTACTTAACTTAAATGTGTCATCTTAGATAGTAATATAGCAAGTAAAGGTCATTTCCCGTAGAGGATTGATTCAATTTAATCAATTGCACACTAGAAAGTAAAATTAACAGTTATATATAAAATTGGGGGGAGGGGGGTTTGTTTCATTGAAATAAGGAAATCAATAAATTCAAAATAGAAAAGACTTAAATCTTGAAATAAATGAAGTAGTTTTTGATTAAATATGTGAAAATGTGATTGAGGGGTATTTCGTTACCACAAGAATAATTTTCAAATCAATTACAATAATGGATTTTCGTTCTCTAGATTAACAACAATTCGAGAATAATTATAAGCTCAATTATCTCACTCTCTTCTTACATATTAGTTGAATAAAACAAGCTCCTTACTCAACCCTATTCATTAAACAACCTAGAACAAACTATCTAGATTTAGTTTAATAAAAGCATTATGACAAAAGAGAGGAATTGAATTAAGGGTAAACTCACAAGCTCGGTTTACTCACTTAAGTGTTAATCCACATACATTCAATTGAAAATTTCTCATAATCTATTGAAATGTAATTGCTACAAGGTTTTAGAATAAATAGCTATTACATAATATAAATCCTAAAATAGCATTAATTGAAATAACTCAATCATTTAGTTGTACACTTAAACAATCAAGAAGAACAAAATCAACATTTAACACAATGGATTTAACACATTAATCAATAGAACCATAAAGCACAAAGTAATTGAAAATCATAACTCGGGTTTGGAATCACCCCCAATCACAAAAATGTTTAGTTGCCCATGAAATACTCAACAATAACAAACAAATTCTCACTACACATTAATGGAAAGTTGATTAAGGAAAAGAAAAACTTATTGATAAAGAGATAAATGGTTGAGAGTTCTTCAATATCAATGGGTGTTCTTCTCCAAGCTATTTCATCATCACCATGCTCCAATCTTTACTATGAATTCAAGAATATGTTTTGTTTTCAAAAATGAAAGAAAAATGGAGAGAAAATGTGAGAAATTCGATCCAAAAGAAAACTGCCCAGCAAGAACCCAGCAGAAAAAAACGTCTCCTCTCGTTCCCACTTGGTGGTTTTGAAAGTAAAACCTAGAAAAATTGTAGCCAAGGTCCCTGAAGTTTTGGAAAAAAGGCAAAAAGGTCCCTAGTCAAGTTTTTTAATGAAATATGGCGCTGCCGCCTAGAACCACAGAATCTATCCAAAATGAGGAAAATGGTTTCCTCCTACAGCCAAAATCCGAATAATTGTACACCAAGTCCTCCACTTCTGCCATTGTACATTTTGGTCCTCAAACTTTGGAATTTTTGCGTCTTTGGTTTTTTTTTTTTTTTTTTCATTTCTCGTGTAAATTCCTTCTAATCATCATTCAAACTCGGGTTTTCACCTACACAATAAAAGTATCTAAATTAAGTAATAAATTGATAATGAAAACTCACAAATATCTAAATTAATGGTCCGAATAAATGCAAAAACTCGCACTTATCAACTGCAATTGAAGAAAGTAAGGATTTAGATGAAATTAAGATAGAAGAACTCGTAGGATCCCTTCAAACCTATGAACTCACCGTCTCTTAACCTAAAAAGGTTAAATCTATAGCCATGAACATTATTAGAGAAGAAGAGAGTGAGTCTTCTGATGCTGAGTCACATAGAGACGACGAAATAGCATATTTCGTTAAAAAAATTTAGAAAGCGATGACGAATAGGAGAAAGCCTCAAGAATGAAAAAAGGAATTTCCTAGTAAATTTGTGAAAGATAATCGTGAAGAGAGAGTGATTTTAGGATTGCTAATAGGAAAACCCAATATGTTAGATGCCACGAGTGTCAATATTTCGGTTACTATAGGAATGAATGTCCTAACTTGAAAAAGAATTCTAATAATGGTAGACCTTAAGTGATGATGAATCAGATTCTAGTGCTTCAAGTGATACTTCTGGTGGTGAAGATGATCAAAAGTTCATGGTCTTCACATCTATAGCTACTATAGAATTTGATGAAGAAATTGAGAAGGTTTAGGTTAAGAAGATTGATTTATCTAGGTCAAATGGTCAGAAGAATTGTTATGTTGCCCACGTTGCACTTAAGGTACAAAATATTTCTATGTGGAATCTTGATAGTGCTTGTTCTAGACATATGTGTGGTGACAAGGCCTTGTTTTCTTCTCTAGCCGATTAGAATGGCGGTGTTGTGATGAAGGCAAAATAATAATTCCATTTAATTTCGGGTTTGTTCGTTTTTAGCGAATTACTAGTCTAATTTGATTGGAAACGGGCCAATGATCACAACTCAGGGCCTTTGGCCCTGATGCACGTCAAATTTTGGGCAAATTCCGTCGTTTAGGCCATCAATTAAGCGTTTTTGCCGTTTATGGTAATTTTTGTTTTGGCAATATCTTAGTCAAATAAACTCGGATTTGATTTCCGTTTGTTGGGGGATGATCCTGGTAATTAGGAGAATCAAGATCCGTGATTATCTCAATTTTTTCCATTTTTGGAAAAAATAATATTTTCTTATTATTATGTAATATTTCCGAATTTTCTTAGGTTTTTCGCTATTTAAACATTGTAAGCCATTTGAGGCAGCTTAGTTTTTGAATGAAATAAAGTTTTCTTGAATTTCTCTTGATTGAAATTCTTTTTTGTGAGATTTTTGTCTTTCCTATAAGCTTCCCCTGCATCAGTTGGTATCAGAGCCGAAGTCGTTCCTTCACCATGCCGTCAAGGAGACGTCAAGAAGCCCGTGAAGCCCTAGTAGAGGAGATAAATAGACGTGATAAAATCGCACAGCTGCGTCAACAAGTGGAGTTGCTGACACAGCAAGTCGCTGCACTTATGCCGCAGCAACATGCGCCTGGAGGTCGTGGTCGTCATGGGCAGATTCCGATTGAGGAAGTCCAACACCATGATCGTGATATTCAGGATGTTACGATTGAAGACATTGAAGAAGCAACAGAGGGGGAATGGTTTGATTATGAAGGCCCGCCTATTTTTGACAATGAAGACATTGAAGAAGCAACAGAGGAGGGAGAATTTGATTATGAAGGTCCGTTTGTATTTGACAATGAAGATATTGAAGAAGCAATAGAGGAAGAAGAGTTTGATTATTACGGTCCACCTGTATTCGACAGTGAAGGTGTAGAAGAAACAGTAGAGAATGAAGAATTTGTGGTTGGTGAAATGGGCCAGGCATTGGTGGTGAGGCGGAATTTTCAGACTCCCCTGGAAAATAACACTGACTGGTTGTGTAATAATATATTCCAGTCGACGTGTACTGTATGGGGAAAGAAAAGCGTGTTGCTTCCAGATAAAGGCTCAGTAAAAACAGTTGGGGATGGCGCCAATTTGACAGTGGAGTTCGAGACAAATATGGAAGGATATGGGGTTGTGTATGTGCAGGTGGAAAAGTTAGTTGACAGTGAGCAGGATGTCACTCGTAGGGTTCAGCCATCGCTAGAGGAGTTTCATGAAAACTTCCCAGAAGAGCTTCCAGATGGATTGCCGCCGGAGCCGCCATTTCGTCGTGTTAATTCTGATGATGATGAGGTTTCTTCCCCGTCAAATTCGAGGACGAATTTTTCTCAACTCGTGGAGAATGATGAAGGCAAAATAATAATTCCATTTAATTTCGGGTTTGTTCGTTTTTAGCGAATTACTAGTCTAATTTGATTGGAAACGGGCCAATGATCACAACTCAGGGCCTTTGGCCCTGATGCACGTCAAATTTTGGGCAAATTCCGTCGTTTAGGCCATCAATTAAGCGTTTTTGCCGTTTATGGTAATTTTTGTTTTGGCAATATCTTAGTCAAATAAATTCGGATTTGATTTCCGTTTGTTGGGGGATGATCCTGGTAATTAGGAGAATCAAGATCCGTGATTATCTCAATTTTTTCCATTTTTGGAAAAAATAATATTTTCTTATTATTATGTAATATTTCCGAATTTTCTTAGGTTTTTCGCTATTTAAACATTGTAAGCCATTTGAGGCAGCTTAGTTTTTGAATGAAATAAAGTTTTCTTGAATTTCTCTTGATTGAAATTCTTTTTTGTGAGATTTTTGTCTTTCCTATAAGCTTCCCCTGCATCATGTTGTGACTTTTGGAGATATGGCTACATCACCTATACTTGGTAAAGGTGTTGTTACTATATTTAGACTACCTGTTATCTTAAATGTACTTTATATCAAAGGGTTAAAGTCAAACTTGTTAAGCATTAGTCAAATATGTGATGCTGATTTCGAAATTAGTTTTGTTCAAAAAATGTATACCGTATATGATTCTACTGGTAATGTTGTCCTCGAAGGTGTAAGAACTTCAGATAATTGTTATGGAGTTCTTCCTAAATCTCACTACGTATGCATTAGTGCCAAGATTGATGTAACCGAACTGTGGCACCAATGGCTTGGCCATATGAACTATAAAAGTTTGTCTAAACTCGCCAAGAAGGAACTTGTAAATGACTTACCTAAACTTGAAAATACTGATACCACAGTATGTGGCCCATGTCAACAAGGCAAACAAATCAGAGTTCCTCATAAACATAATTCTAAGATTTTGACAAGTAAGCCTCTTCAATTACTCCATATGGATTTAATGGGACCATCTAGGACCGAAAGTCTTGGTGGTAAACGGTATATATTTTGGTTGTAATTGACGATTTTGCTCGATACTTAGATTGAGTTGTTGAGAGATAAAACTGAGGTTTTAGCTCTTACAATCTCATTGTGTAAGAGACTTAGAAATGAGAAAGATTTTACCATATCACGAATTCTTAGTGATCAAAGAAAAGAGTTTGAAAACTCTAATCTTGAGAACTTCTGCTTGGAAGAAAGAATCCAACTTAAGTTCTCCTCATCGATCATTCCACAACAGAATGGGGTAGTTGAGAGAAAAATAGTATGCTTCAAGAAATGGCAAGAGCCATACTTTATGGTAAGGATCTTGCTATGAATTTCGGAGGGGAAGTCATCAACACTTCATGTCACATCGTTAACAGGGTTTATCTTAGACCTAAAACTAATATGACACCAAATGAGATTTGGAAAGGTAAACGGTCTACTGTCAAGTACTTTCGCGTGTTTGGTAGAAAGTGCTATATACTAAGAGATAGAGAAAATTTGGGCAAGTTTGATTCTAAAAGTGATGAGAAAATCTTTCTAGGATATTCCAGAAATAGTCGATCCTATCGTGTATACAATTCTCGTACACCGGTTGTGATGGAGTCCATTAATGTAGTGGTGGATGATGTTTGTAGTAAAGGGGAGATTGGAAGTAATATGGTGGAGCTGGAACACCTGAGTGTTGATCCTATCATGGTAGTTGAACCTAAAGAAACCCCCGTTCGTGATTTCCCACATACTTCTAATGGTTTAGATAGTCCTATTAAGGAATCCATATCTGATGATAAACTTGAACCTCCTAAAGAACCCTCATCTCGCGTTAAGACGAATCATCCTAAAGTAAATATTATAGTGGATTTGGATGAAGGAATGAAACTCCGTAAGAAGGTTTTGAACAATCTGACATATGCTAGTTATGTGTCTCAGATTGAGCCTAAGAAAGTAGAAAAAGCTCTTAGGGATGAATGTTGGGCTAACTCGATGCATGAAGAGCTAAATCAATTTGTGAGAAACAAAGTTTGGAATTTAGTTCCCAGGCCTAATGATTGTAATGTCATAGATACTAAGTGGATATTTAAGAATAAAACTGATGAACAAGGTACTATAACTAGAAATAAGGCTAGGTTACTAGCCCAAGGATATACTTAGGTTGAAGGAATTGATTTCGATGAAACATGTACCCCGGTAGCTATGCTTGAATCCATTAGAATTCTTCTGGCTGTTGACTGCACTTTAGGTTTTAAATTGTATCAAATGGATGTCAAGAGTGCTTTCTTGAATGGAATACTTCGCCAACCTAAAGGGTTTATTGATCTTAAATATCCATACTATGTTTATAGGTTGAATAAAGTTTTATATGGTCTAAAACAAGCTCTCAAAGCTTGATATGATAGGCTTACTGCATATCTCATGGAACATGGTTTCTCGAGAGGTGATGCAAACAGAACCCTATTTATAAGACTTAATGAAGATACCATCACGATAGCTCAGATCTACGTCGGTGGCATTATCTTTGGTTATCCTATTGATTCTCTTGCTCATGATTTGCCTGAATGTATGAAGCAAGAATTTGAGATGAGTATGATTGAAGAATTAAATTACTTTTTGGGCATCAAGTTAAACAAACTGATGATGGGTTGTTTATTTCTCAATCGAAATGTGCTAAAAATCTTGTCAAACGTTTCGGATTAGATAGCAAGAAACACGCTAGAACCCCCATGAGCACCGGTGTCAAGTTAGGTCATGATCCTACAGGTAAGAGTGTTGATCAGACTCTTTACAGAAGTACAATTGGTAGTTTACTTTATCTCACTGCTAGTAGACCTTACATAGCTTTTAGTGTAGGGTTTGTACGCGCTTTCAGGCTTATCCCAATGAATCTCACTTGAGTGTCGTATGACGTATCACTAGATATATCAATGGAACTGTAGATTATGGGATCCTATACTCTCTGGATTCTAATCTTGATCTTGCTGGTTATTCTGATGCAAATTGGGCTGGTAATGCCAATGATAGAAAAAAGCACTTATGGAGGCTATTTTTACATTGGAGCCAATCTTGTTGCTTGAATGAGTAAAACAAAATTCTGTCTCCTTATCCACGGCAGAGGCTGAATATATTGCAACAGGAAGTTGCTGCACTCAACTGCTTTGGATGAAGCAAATGTTGAGTGACTATGGTATTGATCAAGGTACTATGACTGTGTTTTGTGATAACACTAATGCTATTATTATTTCCAAAAATTTCGTTCAACACTCTCGAACCAAACATATTGACATACGACATCATTTTATTCGAGAGTTTGTGGAGACTTTTGTTGTAACACTTAGCACATTTCTACTGAAAACTAATTAACTGACTTATTTACCAAACCATGAGGTGGTCTTAGATTTAAATTTCTTCAGACGGCTATTGGTGTTTGTGTGCCTCATTGATTTGATAATTTTGTTACATGCTCGTTCTATGTCATTGTGTGAAATTAATTTACACATGTTTTCTTTGTTTTATTTTTATTTTCATTTTCTTTACTTTTGGTTGAGTTGTCATTTTATTTTGTCTTGTGTTCCATGCATTCTTTTTTTAATTTCTACAAAAAAAGGAGGGGAAACAATTTTTTTTTGAGGACATTACTTTTTCAGCTTAACATATGGTGTACTTGATTTTATTTGTTGTGATCAAGCATGAGACTAATCGATCAGTTGTATCATGGTTTTCATTATTGACTTAGGTTATTCATGGAATACATAGTATAGGAGTCTTCATGTACCTTCTGCACTGCACACACTATGATATTGTTAGTGGGACTCCACCACATGTGTGAGATTTAGGATGGCAATCACATATCAGTAAGGTGACTTTGAACTTGATTTGATCATATGTATTAGACCTAACCTCAATTTTACATCAGTTATTATCAAAAATAAAAACAAAAATAAAAGAATCATACAAAGAGCTCAATATCTTATGTTTTTCTTCGAAATCTATTTGACTAGAGTAATTAAGCATGTAGGGTCTCTCATAACCTGGTGTCTATGGTTGACTGACTTGGGTTAACCGGCTTAAAGCTCGCTACATGGGTCATTTTAGTCGCTTAATGAAGAAAAGACTGCACTTAAGATGAAAAATAACAATGGGCTTCGTTTATTGAATGATATGGCACAAATCATTTTGCTCATACTCAGTGGGAGAAATAGTGCTTCCATTTATAATGAGCTTTCCATTATACGTCCTAATGTACTTTACATGGTTTGCTTTTCATAAGTAGGAGAATAAACTTATTGGGGTGATATTTCGTACATCTTTTCTCACAAATTTAAGGTATGGAGTCCTATTTTCAAAAGATTAGTGACACTTTACACATATGAGTCACTCATATAATTTAATCCATGATAACTTGAACTAAGTATGTGTGAATGTTTACTGTTCATTGTTTATCTTTGTGGATTCATAACAGTATTTTCGAGTTATTATGTATTAATGCTCATATTTCATAATAACAGTGAGGGTACAAAACGTTTGTTTTATGTTCTTTGATTACAATGTTGTCCTTGTTATTTTGTGACAAAAAGGGGTATTTATTGTTCAGTAACATGTGATTTTTGGGGGAGTATATGTATATCTGGATTTTTTTTTTATGCTAAACTTGATGTATCTTTTCTCTAGATGTAATTAATACTCTTGATATAAATATATATATTATTGGCAAAGGGGGAGCTTATTATGTAATTGGCAATTCTGTAAACAAAATGGATTTAATTGTAAATATTGTAAAAAGTCAAGGAGTAATGTGAAATTATATAAAAATAAGTTTTTTAGGTCTAGGGTTTGAGTATGGAAAAAAAAGGAAAATACGGTGCGAATTTTCGCTAGACTGTCGTCATGGATTGACTCAAAGGTAAAAAAAGAACCCCCGTTGCTCGATTGTCGCCCGAGCTGTCGCCCTTCCTTAACTCGAGCGATAGCCCGTCTCTCGACTGTCGCTGAGCCTTCGCTCAAGCGACAGAGTTGTTCGGGATATTCTCATTTCGCAATTTAAAGGTTTTTTCCCGGCCCATTACTTTCCTAACCTATCTATAAATACCAAAGCACATCTAAACGTGATGGAATAAGGTTGATCATTGAGAGAGCTTTATCAGAGAGAATTCCTACATATTCCTTCTTTCAACCTTCGTCCTGGGAGATTTTTTTGGTGAGAAAAACATTACTTTCATAATCTAAATACCAAACTGTTCTTTCCTTCGATCTGTTAGAGTTGCTGAAGATTGAGGGAAGTTGACTAGAGTTCCAGTCGTTGAAGAACGCAGTGTTCTTCGTGGATCCACAGATGATAAACGATTTCACAAAGTTAGGAGTTGTTGAAGGAGAGCGCAATCCAGAAGAGTTTTGAAAATTGCAGCTGGGAGTGGTGTAGGAGCACAAAATCCAGAAGAGCTATTGGAATTGCAGTTAGAAGATCAAATAGTACATGTTGTCATCTAGTCTGGTAGACTATAAGTTATAAATCATTCATAGTGGATTCTTAACTGGTAAATTGCCCGGAGTTTTTACCCAGTTGGAGTTTCTCTGTGATCATACCGTGTGTTTTTACTGCTTTCTTTATTAATTATATTAACAGCGGTATTTAAACATATGTTAAATTGACTTGCATGCTTAATCATCTAGAAATATTTAATTGGTGACATGTTGATAATTAATTAATAATTTTAATTCTGTATAATATATTTATTCACCCCCCCTCAGGTATTGTTTGTAGGAAATTATTTCAATATTCGATACGGAATTCGCATTAGCAGATTCAATAACTTTGAATACAATGGATTCAAATATACATTCGACAATATATGTTAAATTGCAGTAAAGTGTAACAGTTGATTGAAGCAGAACTACAAAAGCAAATAACCGCAGAAGTTAAATAACAGGAAACTTTTAACCCGAGGCCTGTGTTCCACACAGTTTCCTTAAAACAGATTCGCTCCCTCACCGTCTGTGCTTGAGTTTTAACAGAGCGTCCGTTTCCCAGGATACAACGGCGAAACAGTATAATCTGAGCACCACAGATTGTACTCCAGCGAACTGAACCAGTGCCCGAACAATATCACCAAACAAGACAAGAAACAGAAAGTAAAACGAAAATAGACTCCAACTGTGACCAGATGAATATGCAGATGAATTATGAATTTCGTGTACTGAAGACTGGAAAAAACGAGATATATATAGGCTTAGGATCTTGTAACCTGCTCATTCATTTCATAGCAATAACAACAGGAGTTTTGGAGTTTCAACAGTTTTGGAAAACCAAAAGTCTATTGGAAAAAAAATTAAAAAATGTAGCAAAACGTGGACACTCCTAAGGGGCCAATTTTGCTCCTTTCGGTCCGACATTCGTGTACGCAGGTCGCGCTCGCACACAAGTTCAAGGTCCGAAGCCAATTTCGGTCCAAGATTTGCACCCCCCTGCGCGCGCACGTGGAGAGAGCCTCTATGCTACACATGATTACACCATTCTAAAGTGCAATCCTTTATAAAGTGGTTTTAAATTTCCTCCACTTCCTATGTGGGACAAAGCTTAACTTTTTAGTTTTCCCACCAACAAACTCCTTTCACATGGCATACTTTGAGCTTCAATTTCTCATTCACCCAAGCATCATTTTTGACAAGTAAGTATATGATTTCGATGTACTCACGGAGGAGAACACAAATCAACTTTCATCTTTCAAAATAGCCAACCGGGTCCCGCTCAAAATTGGTGCCAAAGTCAGCCCATCAGCCCTACTTTTTCAGTTTTTTCCAACAATCCCCCACATGAATGAAAATTGGGAGCGACACATGAATGTAACACATGACGACTAGGTGATATAGTTCAACAGTTGAAACCTGCATAGGATAGGTAGGTGTTACCCTTTGAACCTTCCCTTGTAAAAGCATATTTACTTTACTAGCTGACCAGTAGACGCGATGTCTTTGAACTGTTCTGCCGTTTATGTAAACGATGATATACTCCACACAGGATTCTTCCTAACACATTTCAGTTCTCATTATTATGTTCGTTTTGACCATGAACATACGCCTGGTTCTGTGAGAGTTCATAAGAATTTTGCCCCACACAATTCCCTTAGAAGCGGCCCCACTTCTCTCTCACATAGGTGATTTCTTACTACATGTAACCTGCATTACTTGACTCGAGTTTCGATGCATAAGAATCATTAAAAGCCTATTGCTTATTCTTCATCTTTACGGGCATCACTGTTATATCATAGGAATGGATATGAGGTAATATCCCCCACAGTGGTTCTATCAAGTTTTTACAATTAGGTTTTCCCTTTGAACCTAGATCTTGGGATCTCCAGTCAACTAGGTTGGGTTTTCTTTTGTATTAACTTATCCATTCAAGGGCCTAAGTCCCATTCCCCTCGATGATTTTTCAACTAACTCTCTATTTAACCCTTTGGTTAGCGGATCGGCAATGTTATCCTTTGATTTTATATAATCAATAGTGATAACTCCAGTTGAGAGCAGTTGTCTTATGGTATTGTGTCTACGACGTATATGTCTAGACTTACCATTGTACATGTTACTCTGCGCCTTTCCAATTGCTGATTGACTATCACAATATATGCAAATTGCTGGCACAGGTTTTGACAAACTTGGAATATCCTCTAAGAAGTTGCGCAACCACTCAGCCTCATCACCACTTTTATCTAAAGCTATAAACTCAGATTCCATAGTGGATCTGGCTATAACTGTTTGTTTAGAGGATTTCCAGGATATCGCTGCACCTGCTAATGTGAACACAAATCCACTCGTAGACTTTGAGTCTTTTATATCAGATATCCAATTAGCATCAGTATATCCTTCAATGACCGCTGGATATTTTGTATAGTGCAGTCCAAAATTACGAGTGTATCTCAAGTATCTTAATACTCTTACTATTCCTTTCTAGTGATCAGCTTCTGGATTACTCGTATATCTACTCAGTTGACTCACTGTGTAGGCTATGTCTGGTCTTGTACAACTCATCAAGTACATCAGACTCCCAATAACTCTCGAGTATTCTACTTGAGATATACTTTCACCTTTGTTTTTGGATAGATGTTGATTTGTATCTATTGGTGTTCTAGCCATTTCAGTATCATCTTTACTGAACTTCTCTAGAATTTTATCCACATAATGTGACTGAGTTAGAGCAAGCCCATCTGATGTTCTTGAAATTTTGATTCCAAGTACAACATCAGCTAAACCCATATCTTTCATGTCAAATCTTGAATTTAACATATCTTTAGTGGATTTAATCATCTTATTGTCACTACCAACAATAAGCATGTCGTCAACGTAAAGACATAAAATGACATAACCATTTCCAGTGTCTTTAACGTAAACACATTTATCACATTCGTTGATTTTAAATCCACTTTCCATCATGACACTGTCAAATTTTTCGTATTATTGTTTCGGTGCTTGTTTCAGGCCATATAATGACTTCACCAATTTATAAAACTTCTTTTCTTGCCCTGGAGATGAAAACCCCTCGAGTTGTTCCATATAGATTTCTTCATCTAAATCTCCATTCAGGAAGGCAGTCTTAACATCCATTTAATGTACTTTAAGATTTCGCAGAGCAGCAATCGCAAGCATCATCCTAATAGATGTTATTCTCGTTACTGGAGAATATGTATCAAAGTAATCAAGGCCTTCTCATTGTCTATAACCTTTTATTACTAATCTAGCCTTATACTTTTCAATAGATCCATCTGCTTTCATTTTCCGTTTGAAAATCCACTTGTAGCCTAGTGGTTTACTTCCTGGAGGAAGATCCACTAGCTCCCATGTATGATTTTGCAAAATTGAATCTATTTCACTTTTAATGGCCTCTTTCCATTGGGGTCCTTCTGAGGAGTTTACAGCTTCTTGATAGCTTTGAGGTTCACTTTCTAGCATATAGGTCAGAAAATCTGGACCATAAGACTTTTCTGTCCTTTCCCTTTTGCTACGTCTTGGTTCAACCTCAACCTCCTCTTCTAATTCTTGGTCCTGACTATCTCCAGTCATAGTCTCAAATGTCCGTTTAGAAGAGTTTGCATCTTCTTTGGACTTGTATGGAAATACATGTTCAAAGAACGAAGCATTTCTCGATTCCATTATCGTGTTTTTGTGTATCTCTGAGATTTTAGATTCATACACAAGAAATCGATAAGCACTACTGTTTTGAGCATATCCAATAAAGACACAATCTACAGTTTTCGGGCCTATCTTCACCTTCTTTGGTGTTGGGACAGCCACTTTAGCAAGACACCCCCACACTCGTAAGTATTTATAGGAAGACCTTCTTCCTTTCCATAACTCATAAGGGGTCTTTTCCATTTTCTTTCGGGGTACCTTATTTAAAAGATAATTTGTTGATAACACAGCCTCCTCCCACATGTTCTGATGTAACCCAGAACTTACCAACATTGCATTCATCATTTCTTTTAAGGTGCGATTTTTCCTTTCAGCAACACCATTTTGTTGCGGTGAATAAGGTGCGGTGGTTTCATGTATGATTCTGTGTTGTGCACAGAATTCAGCGAATGGTGCTTCATACTCACCACCTCGATCGCTTCTTATCACCTTAATTTTCTTGTTAAGTTGGTTCTCAACTTCATTTTTGTAAAGAATAAATTTCTCTATCGCTTCATCCTTACTTTTTAGCAAGTAGACATAGCAATATTTTGTACTATCATCGACAAAAGTAATGAAATACTTGTTGCCACCTCTTGTTTGTACAAATTTTAAATCACATATATCACTGTGAATTAAATCAAATGGTTCTGTATTCCGTTCAATTGATTTAAATGATGATCTTGTCAACTTTGCCTCAACACAAGTTTCACACTTATGTTTTGAATCAATATGGAATGTGGGTATGCAATTCAAGTTAACTAGTATATGTAAAGAATCATAGTTAACATGTCCTAGTCTACCATGCCACACATTGGAAGACTCAAGCAAATAAATGGAAGAGTTCACTTTATTCAATTTTGGTTTAACAACCATTACATTCAACTTAAACATACCATCGGAAACATAGCCTTTTCCGACAAACATTCTACTCTTTGACAAAATGACTTTGTCCGACTCAAATACAATACGAAAACCATGCTTA
The DNA here is from genome assembly GCA_035079005.1 of Fraxinus americana. NCBI lineage: Eukaryota > Viridiplantae > Streptophyta > Magnoliopsida > Lamiales > Oleaceae > Fraxinus > Fraxinus americana. Next base: position 4,924,458 of record CM068727.1, on the reverse strand, counting down.
TTCAAAAGCGACCCGGACACAAGGTTCTTGCGAATTTCCGGCACATACAGCACATTGTTAAGAGTCAGTTCTTTCCCCGAAGTCATCTTCAGAACCACCTTGCCTTGTCCCTTGATTTCAGAAGTTGCTGAATTTCCCATGAACAACTTTTCTCCATTTTCAATTGCTTCGAAAGCAGCAAATAGTTCTTTATCAGAACACACATGCCTCGTAGCTCCGGTGTCAATCCACCATTCTTTTGGGTTAGAGCCCACCATGTTCACTTCAGAAATGACGGCTGCTAGATTCATCTCCGCCACATCATGCGCCATGTAGTCAACTACATTTGCTTCTTTCTTCTTCTTTGGCAATCTGCACTCCGAAGACTTGTGACCCACCTTGTCACAATTGAAGCATTTTCCTTGAAACTTCCTTTTAGAAATTCCACCTTTAGGTCCTAGTTTGGTCCCTTTACCACCGGATGACCCAGCCTTATTTTTGTAGGCCTTACTGCTTTGACCATGCTCCACAACGTTGGCTTTAGCAACACTAGGATTGAACAACTTCTTCTCGGAACTCTTGTTGTCTTCTTCAATTCGAAGTCTAACAATTAGTTCTTCGACGTTCATTTCCTTTCGTTTGTGCTTTAGGTAATTCTTGAAATCTTTCCATGCAGGGGGCAATTTTTCAATAATTGCAGCCACTTGGAAAGTTTCACTCAACACCATCCCTTCGGCATGAATTTCGTGAAGAATTACTTGGAGTTCCTGCACTTGACTGATTATAGTTTTGGAGTCCACCATTTTATAATCTAAGAATTTGCCGACAATGAACTTTTTAGCCCCGGCATCTTCAGTTTTATATTTCCGGTCCAAAGACTCCCACAACTCCTTAGCAGTTTTCATAGTGCTATACACGTTGTATAGCGCGTCTGCTAAGCTGTTCATAATATAGTTTCGGCATAGAAAATCCGAATGGTTCCAAGCATCAAGTGCACTGATCGCTTGAACATCTCCCTCACCCTCATTGAGTTTTGGAGCAGTTTCAGTCAAGAACCTCGCAAGATTCAAGGTGGTCAGATAAAATAACATTTTCTGCTGCCACCTCTTGAAATTCAAGCCATTGAATTTCTCCGATTTTTCATTATGATTAACCGGAACAGTAGCCACTTGTTGGCTCACAACATGACTTGGCAATCTAGCCACAGTCTGAGCCCCAACAGAACTAGAGCCCGCAGCCTGATTTCCAGTAGCCACAGCTTGGGTTACATCCATGTTAGTTTGTTCGGTTGCCATTTCGTCGTCTGAAAATGAAACAAAAAATATTAGTTTTCAATAAACTAATATTAATCAAATGAAACAACGGATCTGTTTTAAGCTGTAGGAAATTGTTTCAATATTCGATACCGGATTCGCAGTAGCAGATTCAATAACTTTGAATACAATGGATTCAAATATACATTCGACAATATATGTTAAATTGCAGTAAAGTGTAACAGTTGATTGAAGCAGAACTACAAAAGCAAATAACCGCAGAAGTTAAATGACAGGAAACTTTTAACCCGAGGCCTGTGTTCCACCATTCTAAAGTGCAATCCTTTATAAAGTGGTTTTAAATTTCCTCCACTTCCTATGTGGGACAAAGTTTAACTTTTTAGTTTTCCCACCAACAAACTCCTTTCACATGGCATACTTTGAGCTTCAATTTCTCATTCACCCAAGCATCATTTTTGACAAGTGAGTATATGATTTCGATGTACTCACGGAGGAGAACACAAATCAACTTTCATCTTTCAAAATAGCCAACCGGGTCCCGCTCAAAATTGGTGCCAAAGTCAGCCCATCAGCCCTACTTTTTCAGTTTTTTCCAACATTGTTAGGTTGAACTACGTAAATTTCAAAAATGATCAAAAAGTAAATGATAAAATAAGAACAAAGACATATTCACTTTTTCCCTCCCATTAGTTTTATTTGCTGGAGGCATTATTTTGCTTTATAGACAATTAAACTCTCTTTTGAGTATCTTTATGTTTTTAATTATTCAAGGTTAAATTGTAAGTTAGAACTGAGTTTTTGTAATAATTTTATGACGTCAAATCATTCAAAAATGATTTTAGGAAATTAAATCTCTTTTTAATAAAACTGACAAAGTTTTCCCGAAGATGCCAACGACTGAGAACTTCAATTCTGATTGTTGTATGTCATATTCTGAGTAATTTAACTTGAAAAATGTTGCCTTATGATTTTTATGTCGTGGAATATCGTGATTCCGTGAAGAATAGGTAGAGATATGATCATTTTCTTAAACTAATTTGTACGTTGTTTCCTAAAACTACCGATGTGATGAAATAAATTTCACATCTTTAACCTATAATTCAATCTATTTGGTTATCTTTAGCAGTTAGAAAGCATTTTAGTAATTTTTCGGCTTAATAGAATTTGGAGCGTTATAGTTTGGTATCAGAGCGTGGTCTACCTTTCTTTAGACTCGTTACAAATTTTTAATTTAATTTTTTTTTTCTGTAAATACTTATATTTGAGCATATTGCATGAGTAAAAATAAAGTTAGTAATTAAGTTATTTTTCATCGCTCATCGATCAACCAACATCTAGTATTTTAAAGGTATGGGACGAGAGAATTTCTTAATGATTTTACTTTAATACAAAATTTTATTCATGCTAATTAGTTGCATGATCCTATGTATTTTTCCTCGCACGTCTTACTAATGAAGGATAATAGTTGTTTATGCATAATGCATAATACATACCGCTTCATACACGACTGAAATTAGATAGGCCTCTAGGCATTACAGTATTATCAGTGAGATGGGCGTATGTTAAGATACCTTCTTCGAGCAAGATTAAGAGGCTGCTATAACGACATGAGACTTAGATGAGATCCACCAGTCAAAGGTAGAGTATAAAATATGTTGTGAGGTCCTCAGCTTTCACTGGGACAAATATGTTGGTGGAGTTAATGTCGAGCTACGTTTATCGATTTAAAAGATATGACACGACAGTAGAAGTGATGAATTATGGACATAGTTCAAAAATTTTAGAGACTTGACATTGATTTATGTGATGATATATGATGTGTATAATGACAATAAAATTAGGGGTGTCCAAAGGTCCCGAACCGAATCGGACCGAACCGAACCAAGCAGTTCTTCATAAATTAAATACCCGAACGGGTACCCGAATCGAGAACCGATAGGTTTGGGTCGGGTCTCGAGTCTAGACCAAGAACCGAAGAACCGAATAAGAACCGAAACTAAATAATTTTTTTATTTTTTATATTGAATTAAGTAAATTATTTTATTTTTTTATAAACAAATTAGCAAATTAATTAAATAAATTAGATTATTTCATAATTTTAATTTTAAAACTCAAATCATTTTTAAAACCCATTAACCCATTTTAATTTGAAGTAAAGGAATATACTTTATATGTCATTTTGCTGTAATATTAATATCTACTTTTTGGTATTTGTACGCATTGAATTAATCTTATTGGAAGACTAGTTATTTATATGTTTATGAATTGAGTTGCATTAATTTGTAAAAGTTATGAATGAAATGTCATTAGTTGTATTTATGTAGTATTGCCGTAAATATTAAAAAATTTAATTATGGTACGGAACCGAACCGACCCGAACCGAATCGAATGGAACTGAACCAGAACGGTTCCATAATTATATTTGGACCCGACGAGTCCATTTATTAAATATCCGAAAGTTTTGGGTCGGTTCGGGTCTCTTCAGAACAGAGACTTGAACCGACCCGACCCACGGACAGCCCTAAGTAAAATAGAGCACTGAAAGTAATCATGTCAGCCAATGTAATATTTATGCGGAGTTTATTGTTCCAATTGTCACCGCACTTATGTCTATATTTTCAATTGCTCACTAAAATTTAAAATGTCAAGTTTTGACCACTAAACTTTAAAAAACATTGAACATTACTAACTATTATAATTTCTGTTTAAAATCTCTAACGGAATTGACGAAGTGGCAGACAGAATGCACAAGTTGCGTCTTTTCACGTCGTTAAACTTTGAGATAGTCAAATTTTGACCACTAAACTTTGAAAAATGTCATTGATTGCTTACTAAATTTTGTACAACGTTTTCTATTACCTACTGAAATTTGGAGTGGTTGAATTTGGCTATGAACTCTGAGATAGTCGAATTTTCACCACTAAACTTTGAAAAACTTCTTCTATTTCTCACAATAAATTTGGATTTAATTAAAATTCATTGTTAAAATTTGGATTAACTATTGTGTATATCGTTTTAAATTCAAATATTGAAACTCAAATTTAATTTAATTTAATTTTAATAACAAATTTATTGGATATTTCATTGAAAAATTCAAATGTTAAGATAGACAATGCTTGCAAAGTTTTCCAAAGGAAGTGACAACTAAGTGTAATGAAATATACAATAAGGCCTTGTCTGGGCACACATTTTCAACCAAAGAAAATTGATTTTTGCACCGTTACCACCCCAAGTCAGCTGCACATTTTGACCACTCCCCTCACAAGCGGGTCCCACCGACTGACTTTAACGGTCACTATTTCAATTAAAAATTGGCCACAATCTCTCCCAGACATTCACTAAATTTGTTATTAAAATTAAATTAAAATTTACTTTTAATATTTGAATTTTATAACGAAATCAGATTTTTAGTAGATTTTAATTAAAACTGATGAGATGTATGGTTGAAAATTGTAGTTACCATAAATATGTCATTAAAATTAATTATTGACTTCGAGTTTGGTAGAAATCTAGATTTTAATTCCTACCAAACACAGACTAAGCCCTTGTTTGTTATGTATTAAAATCTGATTTTTAATAGATTTTGATAAATGTTGATGTAATATGTGGTTGAAAAGTTATTGGACCCATAAAATATGTGATTAAAATTGATTATTGACTTTGATTTAGATTAAAATTTGAATTTGAATAGGTACCAATGGGCTAAATTTGTTGTTAGAATTAAATTAAATTCAGATTTTAATCCAAAATTAACAATGAATTTTAATTAAATCCAAATTCATTGTGACAATAGAAGATGTTTTTCAAATACTTGATGGTCAAAATTTGATCATCTCAAAGTTTAGTGAGTATAGAAGACATTTTTCAAAGTTTAGTAATCAACCAAATGCTTTTTTAAAGTTTAGTGGCCAAAATTCAACCATCTCAAAGTTTAGTGTCCAGAATTCGGCCTCTCAAAATTTAGCGATCAAAATTTGACTGCCTTAAAGTTTAGTAAGCAGTAGAAGACATTTTTCAAATTTTAGTGAGTAATCAAGACATTTTCCAAAGTTTAGTGACCAAAATTCAACCATCTCAAAGTTTAACTACGTGACGGGGCACCACGTGTACATTCCATCGGCCATGTCATCATTTCCGCCAGAGGTTTAAACGGAAGTTATAACAATGAGTAACATCTAACATTTTTCAAAGTTTAGTGGTCAAAATTCGGCATCTCAAACTTCAACGAGCAATTGAAGACATAAACGTAAATCACGTGCGTAATTAACCAATTAAAAGTAACAATTCACTTATTTATTGTTTATAGATAATTACCCTTCGTAAGGGATTAAAACATGCTTGGCCCAAGTCAGTAAATCCACTATAGTCAAATTGATTTGCAATACGGCTCAGACTCAACTAACCCTGAGTACTTTCTGGCCTACTTTTTGTAATACCCAGGCTCTCCTGGACTACGTGCTCCTATATACCAGCTCTCGACCTTCTGAAATTAACTATCTTCTATGGATCACCAAGAAATCCTCGTTCTTGTCCTATTGAAACTTCGATTTCCTTTCTCAATCTTCAGAATTCTAATAGAATATACGGAGGTGGGTGGTTTGATGTTTGATCATTAGACCTTTTTGTGTTTTGATCATGGGTTGGATGTGGAGATTTCTGGCTCAATCGATTTATTGAATAATGTATTATCAATGAACTTGGGGTTGAATCAAGAAATCAAGGATTATGTTTTGAATCTTCAATGTTGTCTCTATGGAATAATTATGATTCAACACACTTTGGGACGTTCATGGAGTTGGATATATATAGTGGGTATTGTTTGGGATGAAAAGGGGTATAAAATCAAGTATTTGAATCAAAATTGGAAATCCGGTCTGTGATCCGTTGCTAGGTAAGTGGCGAGCCTGCAGCCCAATCGCCAATGGAGTCACTTTTTTTTCCTCTCAAGCGCTGGCTAGGCGGTAGGCTAGTGTCAGAGTCCTTTTCTTCATCAACTTCTCAAATACGATTCTTCATCTTTTTCTTGTATTTCTTGGACCTCTTTTAGAACTCTATCAACCCCAAACTATTTTTGCTATAACTTGTACTAAATAAATCATATTTTGACTTTGATTACAACTCAAGTAATTCCTAATACAAATCAATTAAAAACATGATTTTGATATAGGAAATTGCGAATTACAAATATAGACTAAACAATCTCCCCCTTGGCATTTCGTGAAAAAAAAATCATTTATTTCAAAGTCAAAGTCCAAATTAATCTATCCAATAGACACTTCCCAAACATTACTTCATCAACTTGTCGTCTACTTTTTGAAACATATGGAAAAAAAAGACCCTATGAAAAACAAAAGGAACGGACAATAAATAAAATCATATAACTAATTTATATAAAACAATATAAGTAAAACATATGCAACACCAAAGAGTGCAATACCATGTGATTTAGTAACTTAGAAATAAAGTATAGAAATTTTAATATCAATATTGATAAAAATTCTAACAAAATATCCCTAAGTTGAATAACAATCAAAATTTAAAATTCACGCCCTAACTCATATAATCAACTCGTTGAAATAAATATTAATCTGTCCCCATGATCCAATACCAAACCACCCACTTCCGTATAATGTATCGGAGATCTGAAGATCAAGGAAGGAAATTGGAGTTTCAGTAGGATAAGAACGGGGAGTTTTTAGTGATCCACTAGAGATAGATAATTCCAGAAGGTTAGAGCTTGTGCAGGAGCATACAGTCCAGTCTATGATGACTTTGGTGATTACAGGAAGTAGGTCAGAGAGTACTAAGAGTTAGTCGAGTTTGGACCACACTGTAAGTCAATTTTTCTATAGTGTATTTTTCTGACTTGGGCCCGAAGTTTTTTAATCTTTTCCGAAGGATTTTTCTCCACGATCATCTTTGATATTCTTATTTATTTATTGTTTTTGAACGGAAAATATTTTTTGAACTTCCTTATATCGAAGAATTTGAAAAAAAAAATTATATGGATCCTGTTGGGTTTTGATACCCAATGAATCCCAGGCAATGATGTAAATCCTGGATTAAATTGTTACCAATTTGGTTGTTTATTGGTAAGACGGAATATAGATGCCTAGGGTTACATTAGTGGTTTGTACCGGGGATGTGGAGTGTGATATTTGGATAACGAGTGGAGATGTGATTAAATGTTAGAATCCTTTATCTATGAATAGACCATGATCAGGAGTGTGAGATAGGCACTTCTATCACTTCTATTAGGTATAGACCCATTATCCACTTTGGTTGAGAGAAGTGATGTGGTGATAGAGGATTATCCCAAGGGTTTAGGATCTATAGAGGTCTACAAGTTAGATATAAGTTGAGTGATCAGTCTAGTGAGCATAGTGGGCGATAAGAAGAGATATGTGTTCTTGAAGTGTGAGCAACACGAAATGAGATAGAATAAGTGTGGTGAGATCTTTTCGTGGGGTCATTTATGCATTTGTTGCATGTGTTGGCGGTGTACTTGATTAACTTAGTGTTAATCTACTATTCTGTGTGAACATATTTTTTGAAATGACCTATGGGTTATCCTAAGTTATATCTCCATTGCATGATTATTTACTCTTGATTGATTACCGTGATTATCTGGTTCCATTTGGGTATTTGTTTGCGACCTTAACCCGATGACTACATAGAGCAGGTATGGTATGTGTTTCAGGTTCGAAACACGAGGTAAGGTATGTGATCCCAATTTTATTGGTTGTCTTGATTATGCAAGTGTTAATTTGTATTTTGATTGCTTGCAGGTTGATTAGGTATCAAAGTGGAGATTTGTTGGATTTTGATATCCAATGAATCATGAGTGATGATGTAAACGCTCTATTAAATTGTTACCAACAACTAAGTTTAAATGCTCAACCTAAAAATAACGTGGGCCATTAGAAATAACTTAAATAATTAATATTACTCATGAGCCATTTATATTACCTCTGAATGGCTTTAAATTTAGCCCATATAACTTATTTTATTGGTCCAACTAAAGTGTTTCGAATTTTGTTGATTGGAAGAAATCTAAAGGAAATTGGTTTGAAAAGAGACTTGGAAATAAATTAAAACACCTTGGGAAGAAAAGAAAAGAAAAAAAAAAGGTTTCAGCAAGGCGTCGGGCTGGGGGCATCGCAGCGCCGATGCCCATTTCTTGGATAGTAGACCCGGTGCTACAGTGCCGAGCAAGGGCGTCCCGACACCCAGGTTGGCGTCGTGGTGCCCTGGTAGTGTATTCTTCAGCGATTTTCTAGTTTTATCCGGATTTTAGGACTTTTTCTCCATCTTGAATTCAAATAAGAGGGTTTATATATATTTCCACATTGTATCTCCACATTGCACATTCAATATTATATTCTCTAGACATTCAACAACATATTGAGAGTTGAGATTTCAATTGAGATTATTGGAATCTTGATATTATAAATACAAAACTATTGATTTTCTTATCCATTATTTCATTATTACCATTATTTTGCGGTCTGTTTCATAACAAGTGGTATCAGAGTGCGATGTTGATTGTTCCGTATGGTGACAACCTTTGTTGGATAAAAACACGAAATTTACATAATGGCAAGTGAAGATATGAGCGATGTTGGCACAGATGGATTTGGAGGAAGCCTTGCTTGGTTTTGATAGGATGCCTCCTCCTGGACGCGGGATGAAAAGCGACATAGGGATTGGAAAGCGTAATCTCAAAATCATCTACATTTTGAATAAAATTCTTGAGGATATTCTTAAAGAGAAACGTCCCAATGCATTGTGGTTGAAGTTGGAGCAACTTTGCATGACAAAAAGCCTGATCTGCAAGCGACACTTGAAATAGCGCTTATATTCTCACTAGATATGTGAAGTTGCATCATTTGATGATCACTTAACTATGATCAAAGAAATCTTAGCTGATTTAGAGATGTTGGAAGTTAAGTATGACAAAGAGGACTTGGCGTTGATATTGTTGTGTTCCCCACCACCATCATATTTAACTTTTAAAGATACTATTCTCTATAGTCAGGATACTCTCACCGTGTAAGAGGTCTATGATGCTTCACTACTTAAGGAGAAGATGAAGTATCTTGCTGGAGGATCTGAGAATCATGCTGAAGGCTTGATTGTGTGCAGGAGAAAACAAAATAGAAATCTTGGCAAAAATATGAGGGGCAGATCGAAGTCTAGACATGCCGAGAAGACATGTCAATATTGTGAGAAGAAGGGGCATATTAGAGCTGATTGCTATGCCTTGAAAAATAGAAATAAATCTACTGGTGCTACTGAGAAAGAGAAGCAACATGTTAATACAATAGAAGCTGATGTTGTGGAAGATGAGCAAAGTGGTGGAGAGTTTCTTATCATTTTTGACGAGAATTATAAACCTTCTGAGGAATGGGTTCTTGACCCGGCTTGTATTTTTTATAAGTATCCAATCAAGGATTAGTTTTCTACATATGAAGGAGTTTCAAGAGGTACAATGATTATGAGAAATAACGCACCTTGTAAAATAGTCTGAGTTGGTACAGTCATAATCAAAATGTTCGATGAGGATTGTAAAAATACTTACAGATGTAAGACATGTTCCCATATCTTACAGATGAAGCAGAATCTCAAATCTTTAAGTGCACTTGACTCAAAGGGTTACAGATACATTGGTAAATGTAGAGTTTTGAAGGTGAGCCAAGGTGCTCTTGTTGTCATGAAGGGTAATAAAAATTCTACACAGCTGTATATTTTGCACAGTTCTACAATGATTGGGGATGCAACAGTTTCTACTTTTTCTTTGACAGATGATGAAGTTACAAAACTTTGACATATGCGGCTCGGGCATACTAGTGATAAGGAAATGGCAGAGCTAAGTAGAAGGGAGATTCTTGATGGGCAGAAGACAAGGAAAATAGAGTTTTGTGAGAATTGTGTATTTGAGAAATAGAAAAGAGTTAGATTTACTAAAGGAAGGCACAACACGGAGAGAACACTTGAATATATCCATTCAGAAATTTGGGGACCAGCTAGTATACCATCTAAATGAGACTATTATTACTTGTTGACAATAATTGATGACTTTTCCAGGAAAGTTTGGATATTCTTCTTGAAGCAGAAGAGTGATGTGTTCGGGACCTTTAATGAGTAAAAAGCAAGTAAAATGTCTACGCACTGATAATGATTGAAATTTTGTTCAGATGAATTCAATAACTTCTGCAGGGCTGAAGGCATCTTTAAACACTTGACAATACCTGGAACTCCGCAATAGAATGGTGTGGCAGAATGGATGAACAAAACCTTGATGGAAATATTCGTTGTATACTTTCAAATTCTAGGTTGCCTCATTCTTTTTGGGCTGAAGTTGCTATTACAGCTTATTTGTTGATTTATTGCCCACTTTCAGTTGCCATTGATAAAAAGATACCAAAAGAAGTATGGTCTGGTAAACCTTCTTGCTATTCTGATTTGAAAATTTCTGGGCGTCCGACTTATATTCATGTGAATAATGGAAAGTTGGAGTCTAGGTCTAAAAAGTGCATCTTTCTTGGGTATAAATCAAGTGTGAAGGGGTATAAGTTGTGGTGTCCCAAGAATAGAAAGGTGGTTGTTAGTAGGAATGTAGTATTTGATGAACTTACTATAGTTCGTGATTCACCTCTTGGAGATTTTGATAAAACTGAGGAGTAGAATCATTCAACTCAGGTGGAGTTGGAAATTAGTTCAGAGAAACAATCAGAGGTTACTGAACAGTCCACTACAGATCAGTCCAGTTTGGGGTTGACAAACAATAATATCTTGCCTACTTTACCTACACTACCAGGACCACAATATTCTATAGCTAAGGATAGACATCGTAGACAGATTAGACCTCCACAGAAGTATGGGAAAGCAGTTTTGGTAGCTTATGCATTGAGTGTGGCTGAAGAAATAAATTTCACTGAGGAGCCACTACATATTCAGAGGCAGTCAGTTGTAGTGATTTTAGCATATAAATGATTGTTACGCATGAGGAGATGAAGTCATTGATCAAAAATAATACTTGAGACTTGGTGAAATTACCTAAAGGTAAAAGGATGGTTCGTTGTAAATGGGTGTTCAAAAGAAATGAAGGCACATCAGTCATTGAAGATGCTAGATACAAGGATAGATTGGTGGCAAAAGGCTATAATCAGATTCTGGGTGTTGATTTTTTTATAGATGTATCCTTATCAGTTGTGAAGCATAGTTCTATTCGAGCTTTACTTGGAGTGGTGGCTAAAAATGATTTGGAGCTTGAGCAAATGGATGTCAAGACAACATACTTGCATAGAGAACTTGAGGAGAGCATCTACATACAATAACTAGAGGGGTTCATAGCTTCAAAGAAGGAAGACTACGTGTGCTTGTTGAAGAAATCCTTATATGGATTAAAGCAGTCATCAAGGTAGTGGTATAAAAGGTTTTATTAATTCATGACTACTCATGGTGTTGATAGATGTAATTATGATAGTTGTCTTTACTTCAGAGTTGAAAGTGGTGGATCAACTACATATTTGTTATTATATGTTGATGATATGTTCATAGCAGCCAAAGATAAAGCAGATGTCAGAAAAGTAAAATTAAAATTTAGCAAGAAGTTTGACATGAAAGATTTGAGTACAGTGAAAAGATTTTTGAAATAGAGATCTTGAGGGATAGAAAGGCAGACAGTTTGTATTTAAGTCAGAAGGGGTACATTGACAAAGCGCTTGAAAGATTCAATACGGTGAAAGTTAAGGCTGTCATTACTCTCTTGGCTGTCCACTTCAAACTATCATCTAACTTGTGTTCATAGTCAAATGAAGACATTGATTATATGTCTCGAGTTCCCTACTCCAGTGCAGTTGATTCGCTCATGTATACTATGGTTTGTACAACACCTGATTGCACATGCAATTATTACAGTTAGCAGATACATGGCTAATCCTGGTAAAGAACATTAAAATTTAGTTCACTGGATCTTCAGATACTTGAGGGGCTCTTTAAATGCTTGTTTGCATTTTGGTAGAAATTCAGATATAGTCATCAGTTATATGGATTCAGACTATGCAAGGGATCTCGACAAAAGGAGATCGCTTACATGGTATATGTTTACTCTTGTAGGCTTTGCAAAATATAGTAGCCTTGTCTACAATAGAGAGAGTACATGGCCATTATAGAGGCATGTAAGGAGTCTATGTGGATGAGAGGATTAATTGGTGAAATCAATGAAGAATTGTAGACATCTACAATATTCTATGATAGTCAGAGTGCAATTTTCTTGATGAAGGATTAGATGTTTCACGAGATGACTAAGCATATTGATGTGATGTATCTTTTTATGCTTGATTTAATTCCTTGTGGTGACATTGTAGTGAGTAATATTGATACCAAGGATAATCTTGCTGATATGATGACAAAACCACTTCCCATTTCTAAGTTTGAGCATTGTTTGAATTTAGTTGGTGTTTGTCATTGATTCAATCCATTGGGCCTTATTTGGAAGAGGAGAACTGATGTTTACTTCAAGATATGTTTTAATTCCTTGTGATGGAATTTGGCTTAAGGTGAAAAATTGTTGTGGTGTGATCCAACTTCCACGTGATTTGGATTGGAAGAAATTTAAAGGGTTTGGTTTGGAAAAGGACTTGGAGATTGATTTTAACACCTTGGGACGACGAGAAAAGGACAAAAAACAAGGTTTCAGCAAGCCCCGGCGTCATAGCACCGGGACCTCCCTTCTTGGGCAGCAGACCCGGGGCTGCAGCGCCGCGCTATGGCGCCGACCCTGCACCGGGGCACCCCGGTAGCGTATTCTTTCGCGATTTTCCTATTTTATCCGGATTTTGGGATTTCTTCTCCATCTTGGACTCAAATAAGATGGTTTATATGTATATCCACATTGCATATTGCACATTCAATAATATATTCTCTACACATTCAACAATATATTGAGAATTTAGATTTCAATTGAGATTATTGGAATCTTGATATTGTAAAAACAAATCTATTGATTATAGTGGATTGTTCTCATATGCCCGTGATTTTTTCGCTAATTGGATTTCCACGTAAATTCTTGTGTTCTTATTTTCTTCTTCAATATTTCATTATTGTCATTATCCTACGATCCGTTTCATAACATAAAGCCTAACATAACCTATATATATGGTGTTTTTACCCTAGTCGTTTTGTGCGTGTGATTTGTGAGAAAAGAAGAAAGAAATTGTGGGCAAGAGAGGAGAGAAACCGGCAGCCCCTTTGAAGAGAGAAAAATGCGTGGCTTCATTAGTATTTTGGTCCCGTTTATTGGCTTCTTTCATTGTTTTTCTTCTTGACTTTGTGGGTACAAATCATCACAACTATCTTGTCTTTTGTGGGTGAGATTGATGAGCAACCAAGGTAAATATATTGATTGTGGGCTGGAGCCGTAGAGATGGTTGTTTGATAGAGAATGTAACGTGAAATTGAGACCGAAAAACACCGTTTTGACGACCCTTGGAGTAAACTTCCACGACAGATCCTAAGGAAGATAAGATGATTATTTAGTGATTATGAGTGCTGTAAGTTAGATTATCAAGTACTTCCTAAATCTTAATTTTGGGAACATAAGCACGATTAAGTTCATAATTTCTTATGTTTTTACTAGGAGATTTAGAATGTCAGTAACACGAGTCTTTAATGAAAAGAGATCGAGTATAATTTTACTTTGAGCATGATTTTATTCATTTCCTCATATTGAACTTTAGGCAAGGTCAAATCAAGAAGAAGAATGTGTTAGAGATCATAATACAAGTTACGAGATAAGCAAGGTGTATGATTATATCACATGATAGTCGTTAAGGATGTTTTATTTATGAGATTTATAAGCCTTACTTCTTAGGGATCTTGTCCAATACAACATTTTGATTTAAATAATTTTAACTATGTTAGATCTATAACTTGGGAATGATTTAGAAGTTGTTTACTCACGTAGGCATATGATATACTCGAAATGAATTTGAAGATTGAGAAGAATCATGATTAGACATCGTGTATCAATTTAAGATCCAAGTTTATGTGAAATATCTATCGTTATTGGATAGTCTAGAGATGAGTTCCATCCTTGAGGATTTCAATATTTAAGTAAGGTCAATGGATGAAAGAAATTGTAAATGGTTGAAGGCATTTAACAATTTGATGTTATGGAAGAACTCATAAGTGATATTACTATAAGAGCACTTGGATATCTTGAATTAAAAATCGATAAGAAATGATATGACTTAAGATATTAGAGTGACGCAGTGAAAATGTGGGAATTTTATACACGAGTAAATCTTTAGGGCGAAATTTATATTGAGAGAATGTTGTAAGACACCAAAATTTTACAGAGTATGATAATTGTTATCGAAAACCCGCGCAAAACAATTTGGCACGCCCAGTGGGACATTCGGTGTTTAAGGATACAAAAAGTAAAACAATATATCTCATAAGTCTGATAAGGAACCAGCAAGTCAAGAAATAGTCCAGTCTATGATCGAGCGATATAAGGAACAGCAAAGCTCTCCACAAACAGAGCGACAGAGTCAAAGCAATCACAGTCATTATGCATTGCTTGGAGAACTCACATAGGATGTCGTTGAACAAGTAAATCTACAAAATGTTCATAATATGGAAAGATTTACCCAGAATGGGAATGCACATTAGACAACATGGCCAAACAACTGAATACATTAAATGAAATAATGAACTAGTAAGTAAGCTAAATTTGTCAGTCGTTGTGCCTGTTGCAAATCATTTTCAAACTAGGACGATTATAGGAAATAATTCCTAAGTCCTAAGTCTAAATCAAGGGATATAACCACTTTTTAGTCCATCTACTTCAAACCAGGGGGGTGGTGTAATGCCAAATTTGAATAGTGGTAATGGCACATCAAACTTGGGGGTAACTTAAATATAAGAGAAAATATCTTGAATAATGGACAGAATACCCAACGTGTTAATGATGGAATAAATACTCAGGCCAATGGTAACGATGGCCCAAACACTAGCAACTTTGTCACCAACCAAGGACCAAATGTTAGGCCTCAGGTAACTCAACCAGTTAACCAACTTGTAGGAATTCCATATGACCCCAACGTCATGTTGAGAAATCAAATTATGCAAATAGTACAGGATCAAATGGCTTTTGGGGTACGTCCTGTCCTTAGGCTAACTTACACAAAGCCATATCCCGATTGAGTAGACCAAGCATATCTATGGCCTAGAGGGTACAAAGTGCCAGAATTCTCATTCTTCACTGGCCTAGGAGAAGTGTCTATTCTAGAACATATAGGGAAATTCACACTTCAAAGTGGTGAAGTAACTAACTACCATAAAATGAGGTTGTTCCCTAGTTCATTAATAGGAGTAACTTTCTCCTGGTTCATCAATCTGCCAGCAAACTCTATTCAAACATGACAACAACTGGAATAATTGTTCCATGCTCAGTTTTATAAGACTGGATCTGAAATTACTCTACCTGATTTGGAAAATCTACGTCAAATGCCAAATGAATGGGCAGAAAGTTTCCTTCAAAGGTTCAAGACAGTTAGAAGTAAATATCTTGTGCCTTTGCTCGAAAGAGAGTTTGTCAAATGGAAGGAGCTTAGAGAGGATAAAGACGTTTTGTGTGCAAGATGTAAAGGAGAAGTGTGTGCAAAAATAGAGAAAACAGGAGTAGGACAACATCGCCAACGCCCTGATTTTGTCCCAAACACCCAGCCTGTTAGAGGGATGGGTACATCATTCTATAGAAGACCACCTTTTGGGAAGCAATTCAGGCTAATAAATAATGTAAGGACATTTAGGCCGCAAACTTGCCAACCAAATGTATGGCATTCATTCCAGTATAATGCAGGAATGGTGATATCTTTCAATGAGATGACTGAAACCCAACAAAGGTGTTTTCAACAGAATTATATACAAATGATGAGACAACAATAGGGATTGCCACATCATAAGATGCCTAAACTACTCAAGGTGGCCAATCAAAATGTTTTCGAAGATAGTGAAGAGATTGGTACAGGTGAATCAATGGAAGAACTACTAGAAAGTTTTTCTGGGAGATCTAAGTTTGAGTGAGACAGAAGGTATAAAGAAGATCCAGATCAGCCCCTTACTATTCAGTTCAGTACATTACTTCCTGTCATGGCTAATAACTATTGACTAGCTAATGAGTTCAAAAATAAAGAGAAAGAAGAGGAAGAATGGAGGATAACGAAGAAGAAGTATGTGTGCTGGAATGTGAAGAAGACCAAACTTCTAGAAGGTTACACAATGAAGAAGAGGATGATGGTATGATGGACATTGAAGAAGAAATTGATCTAGAAGCAGAGAGAAAAAAGAGAGGAGTATCGCGCAATACTATGTTGAAACAACTACATCGAGGGGGATTTCATGAAGTAGACTTGTTGGGAGAACCATCTGAGCGTTCTTTCGATTATATGTACTATACGGGATGCCCAAGAGGAAAAGGAGAGTACCTCGCTCTAAAAATAAGATCACCTCCAAAAATATTGCCTCCTCCCATAGGTTGGTAACTGGAGAAGAAACTCTGGAAGGTAATACGGAGAGAATTCAAGAAGAAGAAGTTCAGTGTGACATTTTGCATGTTGAATTATCACGAGGAAATGATTCAGTAGAGGACAAACAGGAAGTGGAAATAGATACTGCTGAGAAGGTTATATTCAAAAGACCAGCCATGAAATTAACTAAGCATTTGAGGCCATTGTATGTGAAGGCATTGGTCAATGGTATACCTGTGGCAAAAGTACTCATTGATAACAAAGCAGCTATAAACACCATCTCGTCTACAATGATGAGAAAATTTGCAAAGACAGAAAGTGATATGATTCCAACAGAAGTCATCCTCACAAGTTTCAATGAAGGAGCAACTTCGGCTAAAGGAGTTATGTCACTGGACATAACTTTAGGGACAACTACTAGAACCAAAGTCTTCTTCGTTATAGATGGTCCTACTAGTTACAATGTGTTACTAAGAAGGGACTGTATGCACGGAAGTCGCTACATACCTTCATCGCTCCATAAATGCCTGATTTTCTGGAAAGACAAGGGTTAGTGATAAGTTAATCGCTTTATTAAAAGAGTATAAGTATTGTTTTGCTTGGGAATATGAACATATGTCTAGTTTAGATAGAAATTTAGTGGAACATAGATTACCAACCAAGTCAAATTTTAAACCTCATGAGCAACCTCCTAAGCATTTTGCTCCTAATATACTTCCTGAAATTAAGAAAGAAATATAGCAATTGTTAAAAAAATGTTCTATTAGGACGGACAGATATGTTAAGTGGTTGTCCAATATCGTGCCAGTACTAAAAAAGAATGGTAAATTAAGGGTGTACTAGACTATAGAAACCTAAACTTAGCCACGTCCAAATATGAGTATCCTTTGCCTACAGTAGATTCTTTAGTAGACTCAACTGTCAGACACGTAATATATTCTTTTATGGATGGGTGTTCAGGATACAATCAAATTTACATAGTTGAGGAAGACATACAAAAAACCATCTTTAGATGCCTTGGATCTCTAGGATGTTTTGAATGGGTAGTTATGTTTTTCGGCCTGAAAAATATAGGGGAGACCTATCAAAGGGCAATGAACTTGATTTTTCATGATATGATAGGCAAGTTTGTTGAGGTGTATGTAGATGATATAGTGGTCAAGTCCATTAAAGAAGAAGACCATTTTGAACAACTGAGATGTTCATTTGAGCGAATGAGACAATATAAACTAAAATTGAATCCTTTAAAGTGTGTGTTTGATGTTAATGTAGGAAATTTCCTTGGTTTTCTAGTACACAAAAAGGGTATTTAACTCGATAAAAATAAAGTAAAGGATGTTTTAGAGGTCAAACCACCTAACAACAAAAAATAATTGCAAAGGTTTTTAGGCCAATTAAAATTTTTAAGACGCTTTATTTCCAACTGTGAAGGACGAATGAAAACTTTTTCGCCTCTTTTAAAGCTAAAAAATCAGAATGAATTCGTCTAGAAAGAAAAACATCAAAAGACTTTTGAAAGCCTAAAAACGTATTTATCAAGTCCACCAGTGTTGGTATCACCAATTCAAGGACAGTCAATGAAAGTGTATATATCAGTTGAACAAGAGTCAATAGCTGGAATGGTCACACAAGAAGACCAATTTAGTGAAAAAATGACGATTTATAATTTGAGTAGACGGTTGACAAAATGTGAAGGTAATTACTCTACTATTGAAAAATTATGTCTTGTATTGTATTTCACATGTACAAAACTAAGGGCTTATTTACAGCCTGTAACCGTTTATTTGATATCTAGAGTAAATTTGGTTAAGTGTATATTCTCTCGCCCTATTTTACATCGAATAGTAGGCCTTTGGACTTTAGCATTGTTAGAATTCGAAATACAATACATACCCCAAAAAGCAGTCAAAAATCAGGCTTTAGCTAATTTTCTAGCCGATCATCCATGCCTTGACATGTCTGAAAATATTGAATTAGAAATCAATTCATTCAAATTAAAACCTTGGGTTTTATATTTCTATAGGTCAAAAACCTCTAAAGGTGCAGGAGTATGAGTAACATTGATAAATCCTTTAGGGATTTGTTACAATTTCGAATTCACTTTGGTTGTGATGTGTACCAACAATCAAGCCGAATATGAAGCCTTAATTGTGGGTTTAGAATTAATGATGATATGGAAATAAAGAATGTGATTGTTAGGGGTGACTTTCAATTGGTAATTCACCAATTGATTGGTGATTTTAAATTCCAAAGTGATTCCTTTATAAATCAATATGAAATCGCCCAAAATTTTTTGGTAGAATTCGACCAAGTAGAGTTTCAATGTGTCAATAGGATATATAATGACATAACAAATGAGTGGCTCAAATGGCCTCGGGGTATTCAAAGGTTTTAAATTGGGAATCTATTTGTGAATATGGAGTAATATTACCCGTAGTCCAAAGAAGAGTGGGAAGGATCAAAATTCATTGCATACAAGATGAAGATGCAATAGATTGGAAAATGGAGATTAAAAGGTTCCTTAAAGAACCTAATAAAGAAGGTAGTAGAAAATGAATTTACGTTTGCTAAAATATACATTGATAGATGACGAGTTATTTAAGAAATGCTCGATGGTATATTACTATAATGTATAAGTTTGCAAGAAACCAGAATGATCATAGGTGAGGTGCATGAAGGGATATGTGGAGCTCATCAAGCCGGCCAAAGGATGAGATGGTTGATTATTAGGAATGGATATTTTTGGCCCAAGATGGGAGAATCATGTGTTCAATATGCGAAAAATTGTTTAGCATGCCAAAAGCATGACCCGATACAAAGAAAGTTAGCAAGAGAGATAGCACCCATTATCAAACCACGGCCATTCAAGGGTTGGGCGATAGACTTGATAGTGAAGATTTATCCCCCAACGTCCAAACAACATACATTTGTTATATTTTTTCACTAAGTGGATAGAAGTGATACCTTTAAAGGAGATTACCCAGAAGAGTGTTATAGAAATTATCCGTGATCATATTATTTATAAATTTGGGATTTCACAAACTTTGATGGTGGATCACGGAACTTCCTTGAATGGAGATCAAGTGAAGGAATTCTTGAGCGAGTTTGGAGTTAAATTAGTAAACTCCATGCCGTATTACGCTCAATCCAATGGACGGCGAATCTTCTAATAAGATTCTAAAAAATATCATAAGGAAAATGATAGATAAAAATTCCAGAAATTGGCACGAATGTCTAAACAATGCTTTATGGGCTTACAGGACGTCGCTTCGGTCAAGTACCAAAGTTATTCATTTCCAACTTACTTATGGACAGGAGGCCGTTATCTCATGGAAATCAATGTGCAATCAATTAGAGTGTGGTTGCAACATAAGTTAAATGATGGTGAGTATGCTGAGTCACTAGTTCCAAACTTATTGGAGTTGGAGGAATTAAAATTGGACATCCTAGATAGATTGCAAGTTCAAAAATAAAGAATGGCTAAGTTTTACAATAAAAAAGTTATAGCCAAGTCTTTTAATCTGGGCGAATTGGTTTGGAAAACAATACTCCCTTTAGATAGCAAAGATCCAAAATACTGCAAATGGTTGCCTAATTGGGAAGGACCGTATAAAATAAATAGTGTGTTGCCTAATGGAACCTTTCATTTAAAAGATTTAGATGACTCCTAGCACATGAGATTCATTAATGGCAAATACTTAAAAGAGTATGTTCCTTTCTTATGGGAAAGTGAACAAATAAAAGTATGATTAATATAATTGCATTGAACAATTATAAATAAATAAGACAGAATGAAGTACGTTCAAAAAAAAATTCCTTTATTATCAAATACTCATTACAAATTGTGAGATACAAAGTACTAAATGCTCTATAAGCTACAATTGTGAGCAGAATATTCCTTTGGTCGATCGCCAAGTAAGAGGGCGAACTGGTCTTGATCGTCGTCCTGATCACATTGCTACAATGGTAGGCGAGAGGTTGAGAAGCACTCTCAATAGGGAAAAATGCTGAATGGCACTCTCAGACTGCCCGCCTAATTCCATTGCTGCGATAATAGGCAAGAAGGTTGAGAAGCACTCTCAGCAAGCTAAGTGGCCTGAAAGATATCCTCAAATCACCTTCCATCGTTGAACTCCTTATGGAGAACATGAAGGGAGATGCTAAGAAGATGTTCATTAGCCAAATAACATTTCTTATATTTCCCATACCAAAGGTGATGTCAAGATAGATAGCAAATTGGGTAGATCAATTGATCCATTTCTATCAAAGAGGGGGGTCTCAGTACAAGGGAATAGTTGACCCACAGCCGCTCCTCCGACAGTTTCGTCATCATTGAATGATGGCCCTAGATAGAATTCATTGAGGTCAGTATTGGCTTGTATAAGGAAATTTGAATTTATATATGGTCTAGTAAGGAGGTTTTAGAAATCCTCAAAACTGAGAGAATCATCAGAATGAGATTGTAAAGTCGCCATTGGATGCAGAAACAGACGTTGTGAAGGATTCTTGAGAAGCATAATGAGGAAGCAAGACAATGAACAGTGACCTTTATAGAACGCACGAGGTAAAGACATGAAGGTAATAGCGAGAGGAAGTGGCGTGTCTTTTGGGTTTATGGGGATTCGTAATGTTACACATTTTCAGATTATAGAAGGGTTACAATCAAACGGAAATAATGATTGAAATTCTTGGGAATTTCAAATATTGCCGAAAAATACAAAGAAAAATATGGCGAAGATTAATAATTGGTATTAATTCTGCCATATTGGGGGTAATTGTTGACATACAAAAAGTGTAGCCCAACCAAAGTATGAAACCCAGTCAAGAAGTCCAGAATGAAGACCTAAATAGAACCATTAGTGAATGCAGTGGAAGTCCACGAACATTATTGCCCAATCTTGCAAGAAGCCCAAGATCTGAGCGAATGGAGTGCCTTAAAATCGCCCAGAGCAAATGAGTCTATTCTCTCCCAAACCTTCGAATCGCCAAGGATTTTAGCATACATGGGGTATTATAGTTATCCAGAGCAGCGGTTATTGAGCAACCTTATCATACACCATGATCCAAGAATCACAATTGTAGGTGGTTGAACGACTAGAGTAATGGCAACAGTTATAAACGACAATTCCATGACAAGTCAGCTATCATGAAGAAAGTGGGTAGTTATGGAGCAATCAAACAGTTTCCTGTCATGAATGAATTATCAAGAAAGTATAAAAATGAAGAGAAGACATAGAGAAAAGAACCCCGAATCAAACACTCTAAATAGAGAATATGTAATTTCAATTTCTTCGTTTAATTTTAAACATTTATTTTAGTACTTGTGTACTTGTGCCACTTGGAGGCATTTTGTTTATTTCCAATTGTAAATCATCGCCAATAAAACACCCATTTTTGGAACTTTGTCTCAAGAGGTCTATTCTTTACACAATCGTCTGGACTTTTTTTAATTGTTAGCGAAAACTCGCGCGAAACAAGTGTCTATAACTTTTAAAAGTTGGAGGAACATTTATATTTGTATTAGAAATAAGAAGTTGCTTGACAATGCTTTTTATAAAAGTTTTAGCATATTCAATTTATGAAATTTATGGTTGAAAGATTGATAAAAAGTTGGGAGTCTCATTAAATATGTGGTTAAAATATTTGTGACTTTGACGTCAAGTTTTTAGCAACTTTTTAAGTTATCTCAAACAATCACCAAGTTGCTAAATTGCTATCTATACAATGAATTAAAATGCATTTCAAGTTTTCAACTCTGTTAGATAATAAACCGAGGATCCACTACTAGCTAAACTGACGATTGTGAGTAAGGCTAATAATGATAGACTTGCTCATTTATAAATACTTATAAGCTTAACTTCCAAGTCTTAATTAGTTATTGACGTTCTCCTATAAACTATGACAAAAAAATTCACTTTTGTTCAATAGTCCTCATTTCCTGCCTTAGAGACTTACAATGCTAAAATTTGCAGGGGAAAAAAATGAATAGCATTTTCTTCCATTCCCAATAATTGACCTTTCAAAAATAACAGAAGAATTAGTCTATCTTTAAACCCAAAAGATTATAAAAGCATGTTAAAAGGGTTCTCTTCAATTTAGGCATTAAGGTCTAGTTCAAGTAATAAGAGTGAAGTCTTACTAGGTCAATGAAATGGTTCAAGTCTCATTTGTTGGAAAGGTAAAATTCAAAAAACAAAAAATAAAAAAGTTTCTTTCAAAATCGTTCTTCACTTTACAAACCCGGAACGTCTTTGTGCAGGTTGCCACATAAAGTTGAGTTTTACCATGACAATAAAAATAAGTATACGAGTCTTAAAGATTTTCTTAAATGGAAAACACCACCATAGCCTAAACGTGGTGTTTAAGCCTACACTTGGACTCAATGGAGGCGTTAGGAGTGACCGTCTTTCTAGTTGGCAAAATTATAAATCCTTAACTTCAGTGGTACATTCATACTGAATACTCCACTGTCCAAAAACCATTGCCTACCCCATTGCCTTGGTTTCCTTGGCATGCTCTATTTGTGTTTAATTTTAATTGACTTGAGTGCTGGTTTTTAGCAATAAACAGTAATGGGCTGGTATGAAGGTTTACCAATCAGAACAAAGCCCCAAAATTTTGCAACTTGACTAAATCCTCTCAACAAAGTCCCAATATGACTCAACAAAGTCCCAATATGAGTTTTCAAGACCATAAAGTTGAGCATAACTTTAAATGTACCACAACTAACCACTATGGTATAAATGCCAAAAGACAAATTTTTTCATGACTTGTCTCAATGAAGCCAAAGAGGCAAACACAACGACCATTTAAGGATTTTTCGCTATGCACAGAGTGAAAAGTGTCTTCCATTTAACATAAACTAAGTTGATGTACATGTCACAGGTAGAAAGAGCTAGTCGAGCTGCTTACTAGTCCGACATAAGAACTTGATATTGTTTCTTGATGTGTATGGTGGAAAGTGATTGAGGTTAGACAATATATGCATGTTCAAATCTTGGGTAAAGTCTTAGCCAATTGCTAAATGGAAAGGTGAAATAGATTTATGAATGATAAAGACATAAAGACCCCAAGTTGGTAATAGTCCCTCCTTTGAACGCTAGCTAATCCCATGTCCTATTAAATTCAAGTCTTTCTGTCTTTCTTGTTGTTGCCAAGGCAACTTCTGCCATTCCATGTTAGCAGCCCAATTAATTAATTTCATGCACTTTTTTCCTTGTAGATTGCCAACTGTGATTCAGGTTCCACCTATTTCTCTAAGAGGTGGCTGGTCCATGGAGGCTTTTAATGTGTGAAAGGTGACTAGCAATTCACTTTTGGTTCACCAATTTATCAAGTTCAATTTTATATCAGGCAAATTTCATTAAACGTAACTATACTTTCACTCTGATGTCAATCGCGTATATATTCTTCAATTTTGCTTCAATAGATAATTACACTTTCATGTGATTTCAATCAAATAACTCTGTCCAATTCTATTATGATTAAAATTGATGAAAATCAATGACATGTCAACCAATATAGTATGGCTGCCATTTATTTCACTAAAGCTATGCTTGTTCCATGCCATTAACTAACGGTCAGGTATGATGATCGTCATTTATTGAATATCGTGTCATCAGTTTTCACGAGTGGAATTGGGCTGATTTATCTCAACTCATTTTAAATCCAATAGGACATTTCATTGCCTTTCTTGTTAAAGTTTCTTATTATTTTGCAAGTCCAACACATAACCGTGATACTGTTGGTTTGTGTGGAACATAATCAGACTGTACACTACTCATCTCTCAACTACATATCGAATTAATATATTACTATTGTATAAATGATATTTTTGGGGGTTTTGATGGTTGAGAGGTTTGTAATCTTTTTCTACATTACTGTGAAAACAAGCATCGCAGTTGATGTAAAATTCAAATTTGAAGGCGATCTAGTATAATACATTTGTGCTTATCTCATAAACAATACAACACCATATCAAGTTTTGGAATCCGTCCATGTAAGAAATAAATACGACGAAATCCAAATTATTTTTTCAAGTGGCTCATGTCGGCATGGTCCACATGCCTTAATGAATATGCGACTCTAGTAGAAATTGTATGTTAACCTTGTACTTTAAAAATCACGCAACCCTTCTCTATACACTTAACCAAAAAGGGCTATTGAAATTATATAAAAGTTCAAACCATCATTTCTCGATATTGTATTAGAATCTTTGGCCATAGAAATACATTATCTAGCAGGGATTGAGAAAGCAAGTTATTCAATTGCAAAGATCTTGAAATTCTACATTTAATATAAGAAATTATTGAAGTTGAAATTAAAATTATGTGTCCCTACAAATGGTACTTTTTTGAGCTGGACATGAACCATTCTGATCCAATTATTGCCAGTGTGCACTCCTTATCTAGTCATGTAATGTCACGTTCTCAGTCTCCTAAAATTCTATATTCTCTATATTCTCTGTCTCTTACTTTGTTTCAAATCAAAGATTCATTCATTATTTTACCTAAAAAAGAATTTTCTACATGGAATCAAACTTAATTTTCTTGATTTCATGGCTTTGTTTATCAGATTTAAAAATGCATTTACTGCTCTATTGTCTCTGGCTCTTACTTTGTTTCAAACCAAAGACTCATTCATTATTTTACCTAAAAAATAATTTTTTGTTAATCATGCTACATGTACATTAATGTTTACATCATTTTTGACATCGTGTCTTGACATTATTGGATAGTTTTAAAAAAAAAACACACATTTCCGCCCATTTTAATTTGAAAATAAATGGAGTGTACACCACAATGTCAACAAGAGAATGTACAAGTGGCCTTATCCATTATCTGCATTGAATCAAACTTAATTTTCTTGATTTCATGGCTTTGTTTATCAGATTTAAAAGTACATTTACTGACAAATAGATCCATGCCAAAATCAAGTACATGGAGGCACTCAACATGACTAAATAATACAACATACAAGACTTTGTGCTTGTTTGAATTTTATTATAAGTTGTTAAAATTATAATGTGATGAAAATAAGTGATAAATAAGTAGGTGTTAATTGTATATCCTATGAAATGTGGACTTAAAATTAAATTTTGTATTTGACATTTAATTATAAGGATATTATAATGAAAGGCAATTAACCTTTTTATTTCTTCTTTAACATTGTTGTGCATATAGTGCATAATCTATCTCGCCGAACAAGAAACATGACGAGTAGTTGGTTTCGAGCACATAAAGAGTTGAAAAGGAAAGATCAAACTACATCAATCGCATACAAATAAAAGGAAACTACATGTCATAAAATTAAAACAAGATCAAGAAGTTGAGGATTATGTCTCAAAAAAGTAGAAACTTTGATGAAACTACCAAAAAGTTCTTGATTTCTTGGAAAGTGGGTTGATCTGTGGAACGGCGAATGAACATTCATCACTCCGCTTTCTGCTGGATTTGATGTCTGTAACTTCCTTAGACTCCTTCATCCCATTAAGATTTGGATCCCAAAAGGCCATGTTTAAAGGAGGATATAATTGATTTTGTGTCTGATGTAAACAAGGGGCTCGAGGGACCCAACTGCTCATATTTTCTGGGGTTAAACCACTTGGATTGCCCTCAAAACCAGCATCATTCTTTAATGACAACACATCATTTTCTGTAGCCTGCAACAGGATCAAATTTAAGAAATTAATATCAGTAGGTAAATTTAAATGAAATAATGTCTCGTCTTTAACTGTTTTAGGACAGTTAGTTTAACACATTATAAGAACAATTAAAGGTCAATTGAAACGAATAGATAGGTCACCTATTTCGTATATTTAAGGATGAGGCAATTTAACACAGAAAACCCGAGTATATTTATGTATGGATGTAAAAGTTATCCATGAAGTGCTTAGATGAAAGAAGCAATAATGCAAACCTTACAGAGACCATAAGTAGATGAAGAATCAAGAAGGTCTTCTACATGCCACCCTGGTAGCATTTCTATCAAATATTCTGATATGCTACTTGTTGAAAAATTATACCCTCCATTTATCAACGCTTGACTATTCTGGTTCTCACCGCCTTTCTCAGCTGCTGGTGGAGGTGGAGGTGGCGGGGTTGCCTGTGCCATGGAGCTTTCATCTGTTGACGTGGCCTTTGCATCAGTACTATGTTGTTTGGTTGAGGGAAGAGAAGCAGGCTTATTTCTTGAATATTGGGACTTTTTATTAGTTGGAATAGAGTCAGAAACACTGGTTAAACAAGATGTGGATGGTGCTGAAGGATAAAGGGCAGAGGTTGCAGAAAGTTTTAAACCAGTGAGAAGAAACCTATTGTGCTTTAAAGTGTGCTCATTTGCTTTGTGTATTGATTCATCACACACTTTGCATAGAATTGCCCTGTCTTGTTGACAAAACAAGAAGGCCCTCCTCTCCTGCAAATAGAGATTGAATTAAGCACTAAAGTAAGAAAATACACATTTATAGTGGTTCAGATCGTCAGAAAAACCGAGCTCCAAAAATTCTTTATATCATTGGATATAGGAAGATTGAATACATTTAGGACATATTTGTAACTTTTATTCATGGTACTGTCGAGTCTGCACAATTCTACGTGCTAAACGCGCTCAATGAGGATATGATTAAGCTCCGTACCATCCAAAATGGAAACACAAACCCCGAACCCAAAAAGGAAAGGAGGATTATTATTATACCTGACAGATATCACAGACAGGAGCCTGTTTAGGTGAAGGTTGGAGGAGGGAGAAGCGTTGGTGTTTTCCGGCCAGCTTATTGGCATGATGGACACGACTGTCGCAGGCGTCGCAAAGGGCTGCTTCATCTGCAATACAGAAGAGTATTGCTTCATCTTTATCACATACATCACACTGGATCTTCATTTTATCGACCTGATCAGAGGCCCTTTTGTGTATTTAATTCCTCTTGAATCAAATTGATTGAGAAATGTGCAGGAGGGAGTTATGGGGCGTTGAGATTTAAGAGAAAGAAAAGGAGAGAGGATGGGGGATTTATTTTATTATATTCGAGCATTATAGTCAATAAGTGTGATGAATCTGGAATAAAATATAACGTAAAACAGTAGAAGTAGGCTACGCCATTCATGGTTATTTTTGGTGAGGATAAATAGATTTCGGTATTAGGATCCATTTGGTAGAGTTTTTGCTTTTACCATACTTTCCGTAGAAGAATTTTTAGAAAGTCACTTTAGGTTAGCTTCCTTCAAACCTCTTTTAATCAGATAGAAGACTTACAGAAAATTAACCAAACATGTTCAAATACAACATCTTAATCTTAGAGCATTTCCAATGGTAGTATAAAATAGATCTAAATTGTGATTTGGATTTTCAAAGTGATAAAAAAAAATTCTTAAATAAAGAGATGCAAGAAATGCAAATTGAATTTTTCGACAAAAAATATAAAAATATATATATAAATTTATATTTTTTTACATCCACAAGAGGCAAAAGTGGATATAATTTTTTTTTCATTGGTGTAGAATTTAGATTTAGATCCACGGGGTACATGAGGATGCAGAAGTAGTTTAGGAGATATCAATTTACACTCAATTTTACTCTAGCAATTTTTAGTTTTTCAAAACCTCTACCAAACGGATCATTAATACGATGGACCCAAATAATTATGATCGAAGTAAGAGAGAAACAAAATGACGATGACACTATGTTTAGTCTTATCTTTAGTAGTACGTCATACGGCGTATTAGTGTACTATGAATCAATTAAAGTAACTCTACACGTGGCAGTAACTCTACACGTGTAGTATAAAATTTTATTGAGTCACTAAGCTTTAATTTATTTTAATTGAGTCATCGAACTTCAATTGTGTTTCAGATTTCATCACTCTTTCATGTTTTACCTGTGATCCTAGACTAACATAATTGCTTAGTTGACAGTCATTCCCTAACGAATCTTCTCCGTGATCGTTACATGATACCCTACAAACAAAATGTACAACGATGGTTTATGACAATGTTTGTAAAATGTAAAAAATGTGTGTTTATTTAAATCTTTTAAAAGTTAAGTAATCGTAAAATTGGCATCTGTCGCTACGATTAAGGGGAAGATCCATTGTCATATTGCTACAAATTGAGCAATTTTCATCAATTTAGGACACAACAAATGACATATAGTGGTGAAATTTGGAATTAAGTTAAAGTTTAGAGACCTAATTCGAAATAAAATTAAAATTCAATGACTATTTTGTGAAAAAAAAAAAGTTTAATAATCGAACCGATGAAATTTACCCGGCCACCTCCTGACTTTGTATTATATCCCAAACTTTACTCAAATAGTGAAAATAAAGTCATCGTATGACATTTTACTTTGGGTTATAAATTAAATTATGTGCCATAAGATGAGACAGTTTGAATTATATAGTTATGAAATGACTTCCTATATTTTAATGTCAAAGGACAAATAAGAAGGCAACATGCAAAAGAAATGTCAAATTTATTTTTTATTTTTTTCAACTTACTTTTACTTATTTCGAAAGTGACATTTACATTTTAATTTTTATTATTGTTGTCCAGACTGGACTAAGGACTCAATTATTCAAAATTTCTTGACCAACACACTCTCTTGCGTGCAAGTTTTGAACAACTTTCGTCAAATGCCTAAGTATATAATTTTCATAAATCAACCTAGTCTATCTTTGTACAATAACTGTTACTTATAGAATTGTTTCTTATGTTTATTATTAAAAAATATTAATTGTGATAGATTAAGGGTGTTTATAGATTAATGGGAGTCTCTTCCTCTATTTTTATTTTTATTTTTTTTTTTTTTTTTCATTTTCTTAATCACTAGATGATAAAGTCTAACAATCATTGCGGCAAAAAAAAAAAACCTACTTTAATAAATTTCATTCAAGTTACTAAATTTTTCAATAGAATTATTAAACTTTAGTTTATTTTAATTATGCAATTGAACTTCAATTTAGTTTTAAATTTCATCATTGCGTCGCATTCCATCATTAATTGTCATCTACATTAGCGAGAATTGCACAGTTGACAATTATAAGGTAACTGGTCTTTTATATAATCATTATGTGACATCTTAGAAACGAAAATCATCAAATAATTATGAAAATATCTTTGAATAAAAATGTTAGATTCATATTTCTATTGTTTTATATAATCAGATTATTAAAGTACATTAACATCTTATTTTTTTTATTTTTTTTATTTTTTAAATAATCTTCAAACAGAAGTAGAGAATCAATACTTGAAAAGAAACTTTAGTCAGTGTGAAGCTAGAAACACTCCCTTTACCCATGGCAATACGGTCAATCCACCGAAAGAAACCATGATTAGAAATTATTGGTATGCCTAAAGACTCAGACACCCTACTTGGATTCATTAGGACAAAAAAATCATTAAAAAAGAACATTTTTTCATCATAGATCCTAGGTTTTAGTTCCAAGTTGATGCCATTTTTACATGATAGTGCAACAGCCACTGCTTTCAAAGCTCATGGGCAGGATTATTAGCGGTGGTGAATGCACATACGACGATTCTAAACAAGCGTCTTGAAATGCTTGTCGGAAAGGAAAACAACGACCATATTCATCATAACTGCTCATCCGATAACCATATGGATTATCATGGTTCCGCAAAAATAAGTTGCTCGAACACTGTCCATATTGGAACCAACATAATTCTGCATGTACTCCAACTTTTCACAGCTTTTTCATAAGTAATTTTGGATCAATCAAACCTGACACATGCACAACGCCGTACTCATCCATCTTGAAACTATGTACTCCTCGACTACTGGATAGCACACTCCTGACTACCTTTTGTCATCCCGGACTGTGTACATTTACTCTCAGAATACAAGACATGAATGCTGAATTGTCTTCCTTAAATGAACTAATCCATTTGTAAGGTGTCATTGATGGGATTTATTCAACAAAGTTTTTCTTAAAGTCTACATTAAAATCTTATATAGTATCCAAATACATGAACTTTAAGTTGCATTTATTTTTTATGTTTGTCAACAAAATTGGTCGAATGTCAATCAATTAAATCAAAACTAAAAAGGGCCCAATTGAGATAGTAAAAATGTAACTCGGATAAAATAGTATGATTCTCTTTTTACAGTAAAACCTCTATAAAATAATAATGTCTAGGATTAAGAAACATAATTATTTTAGAGAGATTATTAATTTATCGATAAATGAATAATTTATTAATTTATCGATAAATGAATATTTAATGATTTATAGAGCATTTTATACTTTTATTGTTCACATATTGTTGATTATAACATTAATGTTTTGACTATAACAAATAAGAGATTTTATTTACTAATATTTGAATTTGAGTGATTGAGATTTCAAAGCTTTCAAGATTATAAATCGTTCAAATCAAATCATTCGAGACGGTAGCGATTTGCATTTGATGATCGTATTGGAACTTAAAGACTCACAAAAGACGCAAATCAAGATACAAGTATAAAGAATGACAAGCCAAGACGATTAGACATTATACATTTATATGTAAATGTATTAACTCGTCAATCTTTCGTAAAGTGCATAAAACTCAAAATATTCTTTATAATTTATCAATTGCATAAAAATGATTTTGATAATGAATATTTTGATATAAAAACAAAATTTCAAAACTTGTATACTTCGGTCAACCGAAATACACACCGGTCGACCAAAATAGGCTGCTTACCGCATTTACTGGCCTCTCACCGTATTTGCATGAATTACCGGATTTTGCATCTCACCAGATTTGACACTTCGGTCGACTCAAGTATATTTTTGGTCGACCAGTTTTATCAACCGAAGTATCAACCGAAGTCCAACGATTTGATTTTTGCAACGGCAATGTCATACTTTCAGTCGACCGAACTTACTCAACCGAAAGTGACAGATTGTGTCTTCTTTGCCCTATAAATATTCATCTCTTCTTGCATTCAATATGAACAACTTATAAGAGATTTTTAAGAGCTTGTTTATTGAAAATCATTGAGATTACTTGAGTCAAAATTCTATTTCATTTATTACAAAAGAATTTCTTGATTGAATCAACTTATTTCATTCATCTTATCAAGAATTTTATTTTGCAAAGAGTTTTTCACAACTTCATCGACTCTTCATTCTTGAGAAAAGTTTTGTCTGCCAACACTTTGATTTAAGTGTAAATATTTCTTCATACTTAATTCGTAATATTTGTTAAGAGAGATTATTGGTTTGAAAAGTTAGATAAAAAAACTCAAACTACTACATCATCAATTATTCATCATAGTTTTCATCATAAACATTTGAGCTTTATTATTTGCTATCTATTGAAATTTTATCCTAACTCTCTAAATACTTGACTTGATTATATCATTTGTTAAGAAAGTTCTTTCAATCATAAAATTATCATTTATACTTTGGTGATTTCAAAAGTCTTGTGAAAACTCAATTATTATTAAGGATAAGTGCTCTTTGTTGAAATTCACTTAAGGATATGTGCTCCTTGTTGTAAGTCACCTAAGGATAAGTGCTCATTGTTGTAAGTTACTTAAGGATCGGTACTTCTTGTTTTTAAGTTACCATTATAATGCATTTGACATTTCTCGTGATGGAGAGCTTGGTAACGAGGATGTAGAATATATTGTGTATCGAACCTCATTAAATTGGCTTGTTATCTATACATTATCGTACTTCACTTTACATTATCATTTTTATTGTACTATATTCATAACTTGAATTAAGTTATCAAACTTGCATATCTAATTCTAGTATTATATTTTGCATTCATATCTTGTATATTATATTGTTTTGAGACTAAGTGTCGAAAAAGTTTCAAAAATCAATTCACCCCCCTCTTGATTAGTTATTTTTGGGTTATCAATTGGTATCAAAGCATAGGTGCACATTTTTAAAAGTTCACTATCTTGTGTTATAGCTAATCTTAATATTGAGGGGGCATTCTACAAATCTTCCTCCTTTATTTGATGGTACACATTATAATTATTGGAAAAATAGAATGATGATTTATATTTAATCAATTAATTATAATGTTTGGGAGGTTATTGAATTTGGTCCTCATAAACTTACTAAGGTTATTAAAGTTGATGGTAACCCAGACCGAACTATTCCAAAGCCTAGAGAAGAATATTATGGGGATGATAAAAGAAAATTGTCATTGAATGCTAGAACTAAAAATCTTCTTTATTGTGCTTTGAATATAAATGAATTTAATCGTATTAGCACATGTGATTCCGCATATGATATTTGGCATGCATTAGAAATTACACACATGTGCACAAATAAAATAAAAGAAATTAAGATAAATCTCTTATTTAAAATTTTTTTTATGAAACAAGATGAACCCATTGCTAGCATTATTACTCGATTCACCGATATTATTAATGGTTTTAAAGGTTTTGATCGAAAATTTATTGTAAACTATATTTTATTGTGTAAATGTGTGGTTGAAAATAATTCTACGGAAAACAAGTTTTAAAACCATGAAAATCAGAGAGGGGCTTAATATATTAAAAATAAAATCAATATGTTTGAATACACATTTAATCAATTAAAGCAAAACTAAAAAGAGATTTAATTGAAATATAACAAAGTTATAACTTTAATAAATCGTTCATAAAAATATTCTCATCTTATGGTACTTTAATAAATTCAAGGACTAAAGATAAGTGAATCATCACATGATTCACATCATATCTTTTTATTGTTAAAAGATAATAGATATTGGAACCACTAATTAGTGCTTAATGCAGCCAATCTTATCTTAATGACATTGTTAATACAAAACTTTGTGGCTAATTACATCATGCATGACCTTATTAGAAAGAGACTAATTAATAAATAAAGGTTTTAAGTACGTTTAGATATGCTAATCATATCCTACCTGTTTAAGAAAGTTTACAGAGGGTCCATGTGCAAAACGTCTGTTGATCACATAATTTAGGCTCTGTTTGGGAGGGATTAAATTTTTGTACAGTAAATCAATTCTCATTTTCAACTACACATTCTTCAATAAAATAATATTTTCCATCACATCAATAATTTTTTCTTCTTTTTCAACCACACATTTCCCATCATATCATTATTCAAAATCAATTCTTTCCCCAAAAATCTCTCCCAAACAGGCTCTTAAAAGAAACTACCATAAAAATAATAGTTTTAAAATATCTTTTTGATAAATGGGTCAAGACTGTAGAGCGCCATGTTGTAATAAATTTTGATTTAAAGAAGAAATTGGCTCTGGCACGAACTTTTACTTTCAAAATTAGTGTTCTAAGTATTGAAAGACTAAATTTAAGAATTATTTCTCACACTTCTAAATTTTAAATTATGTAACTCAACATGCTATTTCGTCGTTGAAAAGATATAGATTCAAGTTTTTGACGGCCCGTCTTTGAAAAAAAATATGCAACCTCTATGTATGCTTGGAGGAAATCCTATGTTCCGGAGTTACAAACAAGGAACTTCATTCTGTTGACTATACCAAATAGAATAAAACTCGTATTTTCTCAAACGAAGAGCACAATCGAAGACTTGCTTGCGGAGAAAATAAAAATTTTAGAGAAAAAAGAAGGAAAAAACAAACACATTTCTATTAAGCTTAACCAAACGTGCTCAAGGGAATAGGAAACGATGGCACAAACTCATAACACCACCAAATTTACTTGAATTTGAAAGAGTTCTTTACAAATAGCTTTTCGATTTAGGGTTATACTTCTTTGAGCTAATTTATCCTAGCAACTTCTCTCATGGTACCTACCAATTTTGGGGAAAATTCATCAGCCAATGCATGATATGAAGTAAATAGGTTTTATATACTTAGTTGGATGTGTAGGTGGTAGGTCACTCACATATCTCATTAAAGCATCACTAGTGTTAGAGATTAGCATAGAATATATTTGTTTTTATATAAGCATGTTTTGGTGATCTCCAAACGGGTTGGACAATTTAGGATTGGGACTACTCTATCTAGTCATACAGGTCAAGCTTCAATTTTAGCGATCTCCAAATGGTTGGACAATTTTGGATTGGGACTACTCTATCTATTCATATAGGTCAAACAGAAGCTGATCGATTCGGTTTGGTTCATGTGTTTGGCCGCAATAATAAGCAAGTCATGCTAAATTGAATTATCTGGTCTAACGATTCATGAGGATCAACCATGTTTATTAAAGGAAAATACGTGAAAAAATGAATAAATTTTAAAAGATTGTTTGAGCTCACTTTAAAGAATATTCATTTCTTTCCAATTATATCTCATTTTATATCGTATTAAATTTTTTTAAAAACATAAAACTGATGGGGTTGGACCGGTCTACAATATGTTCAATAGCCGGGTTTGATTCACAACTTTAAAATATGATTTGACTTAACTTGATCAACTGGAAGTGCAAAATTTGAATGAAGAAATCGTGGAGTAAAAGAAATGTCTGCTCATACTAGGACAATAATTAGGACAGCTAACACAACAAGACAAATAATACCTTTTGCTTGGTAAGATTTGCATTAGTTTCTTTTTTTAATAATTTCCAAGAAACTTAATCGGAGATTACATTCACATTCATTGAATCTGTACTATTATTTTTAATAATTGCAGCAGATTTATATATTTCTAATTAATGCTAATTTTTTTTATTGTTTAATCATTTATTTTTTTCAACTATTTGCATAGTTATCAGATCCGAACTGATCCTCAACTCGTAAAAATTATTGGGTCACCGGATTAGTGGTTCAGCCGGTGGATCAGTGGTTTGACCGGTGAGTTATTGCTAGATCTTATTTTTAATTTTTTAATAAGTTTTTTAGCAAAAATATATAATATATTTTATTTTATGTCACTCTTCTAAAAGAGAATATTTATATAATTTCACTCATTAAAGATAAGGATTCTACATGTGCCATAGTGGTAACGGTTCTAATGTCCCATGTAAGGGAGTGGAAGTTCGAATATCTCCTTCAGCAAAATCGATATAGTAATTTAAGTATGGAGTCTGGACCAATTTGATAAAAATCGATTTCGTTTTCCTTTGAAAATTGCCGGTTTGATTGGTTCTCGATCAGTTCATTTGTAATTGAACCAATTATTGCCAATCGGACAGGATCAATGTTCGGTTCATCTGTTCTCGGACTGAACCTTCCGGTCCGGTCAAATTTTAATAATTATGATTTTATAAATAAAAAAGAAAGTTGGAAATGTTCTCTTGATATGTCAATATAACGCTAGAAAAATATCCTACAAAACCCTAATTCAATTATTCAATCTCCGATCTAGAGAATTCAACGTATCAAAATTAGAGACGGAATTTGAAAAGTAAGATGTTACACTTACATTTTTTTTTTTTTCCCTCTCTTTCTGTAATTTAAATTACAACTAACATCTTAACACTTCTTCATAAAAATGGTCCATTTAGGACTCGTAACGAAATTTAAAAGGTTAAATACTCACATGCAACAAATAAAGGTTGAGGACCTGCTTATTGTAATTTTAGTGATAACCCGTCTTGATTTTCAGTTAAATATAATACTATCTGATACGAGTAGATTTTCTTTTACACGTGAGTCATCACTATTTAGGGGCCAATGCACATGGTAATTATTTTAATGACATTGTTAACACCAAAGTATTTGGCTAATCACATCATGCATGACCTTATTAGAAAGTGATTAATTAATAATCATAGGTTTAATTACATTAAAATCTGCTAATCCAGCCTGTTTTAGAAAGTTTAAAAAGGAGCCACGTGCAAGACCTCTATTGATCACATTTTTTTAATTAAAAAAAAAAACCCTTCATAGCCATAGACGTAGATTTAACATCTAAATTTGATAATTCGATCAAAGTCTTGAACCCATGTTGTAATATATCTCGATTTATGCAACAATTCGACAATCCATTGCAAGAAATCTTTAAAAACGATGTCCTAAATTATGATTTTCTAGTAAATGTTATAGTAAAAACATCGTTTTCCTATGATTCAATTGGAAGTGAAAATGTGTAAAATATAAAATAATAAATATAGTTTCTTATGAAGATGAAGAAATATGACCGAAGAAACATAGCTCCTATAATTAGGTGAATATTAAAGAGAAGTGGACAATTTACATTATTAAATTAAGGTGAAAAACACAAGAAATCTAATAAATGTAATCAATCAATAATTACCCGATAAACAATAAAATTAGGCCAGCTAACAAAAATGCCTTTCGTGTTAAGATTTGCTTAGAAAGGAGATTAGTAGCCCAATTAGCATTGAACTATGTACTTAACTCTAAAGATAATGAAAGCAAGTGCCATGAAGATAGCGTGAAATACTAACAAGAGCAGCCCAATGAACTTATGTAAGAGAAACTAGTGTTTGTCATATCTTTAATTTGATTGGGCTAAGATTACTTTAAGTATATTGTACTACTAATTAAATATATGAGACATTTTAATTATTATTAATTAAATATATGAGACATGATATTTCTTTTATGGGCTAGTGTAATTACTGAATATTTTCAGCAGTGATAATCTTCACCATTTTATGTTAAGATATCCAATCAGCTAATTTATATCTAAATTGTTACCATCATTAACACTCTATTTAAATGGCCATACTCTATTGAAAATTAACGATTTTGGTGATGTGGCAAATCGAATCAACGCTCTCTCTAAATGATTTCACGAGTCATGGATGAAAAATAAAGTTAAAAGTGCGAATGTCAAATGACATTGAAATACTATGAATATTTGAAAAAAATTAAAGTTCATTGATTGTGGCAAAAAAAAAAAAAAAACCAATTAGAATTTGAAAATAGTTTAAATTTTAGTAAATGTTGAGAAACTACGTTGAAAATATAATGGCCATTAGAAAATTTAAAAAGTTTAAACAAGGGTGAAACATTTTTGGACAATCAAATCTTTACAATTCTTCTAAAATTACATAGTCACCTTGATTGTTCATTAATATTCAATTATTTTTTAAATTTTTATTTATTAACATTTGAAACTTTTGTAATTAGGGATAATTGAAGTTGCGGTCCCAAATCTTTTAAATAGCGACAGACTTTCCCTAACCTTTCAATCATTACAGCTGTCACCCCAAATCTTTCAAATCGTAACAATTGAGGCCACTATGAACGGTTTCCATCCAATTTGTCGTTAGTTGACCCAAAAATTAATTTTGACCATATGTTAATCAATTTTAAAAGAGCAAAACAATAATTTAATATTTTTCCCATAAAATAATTAAAAACTTAAATCAAAAACCAAAAAAGGAAAAACTATCTTCTTCATCAACCCCTACCAATTTGTTCTCGTGGTAGATGGAGATGACGATGGTTGCTATGATATTTGCCACAATGGTCGATAAAGGAGTGATGCAGCAAGTTGAGTCATTAAAGACAATTTTTTTTTTTGCTTTCAATTATATTTTCAAATTAAATGAGGGTTTGAATTTTACCCCATTTCTACTTCTTATATCATCAGTGCAAACATCTGCATCTTTGGCATCACCAAAAGAAGGAGAGCCGCCCGGTGACAATTCCAAAAGTTGATTCATATCTAGTTCTTCAAAATTGGTAAATTTGTCTTTCCAATCAGAAGATTGCAATGGGGATGCCTGATTGCTAACTTTGAAAACCATTCCACATCTACCTTGCTTCTCTAATTCTCCGTTCCTACCATCACTTAATTGCCTATTTTTGTTAGTTTC
This sequence comes from Fraxinus americana, assembly GCA_035079005.1. Lineage (NCBI taxonomy): Eukaryota > Viridiplantae > Streptophyta > Magnoliopsida > Lamiales > Oleaceae > Fraxinus > Fraxinus americana. Next base: position 4,885,964 of record CM068727.1, on the reverse strand, counting down.
CTCAGATGAATTGGTTCCATTAGGAACACAGTTGATAAATGAATCGTTGGACTTCTTACTTCCCTTTTAAGGAGTAGCTTCGTTGGGGTTCTTTCTCAAATTTACATCGGAAACAATATGGTTAGACTTGGTGGTAGTGGTCGATGGAGATGGCGATGGCAGCGATTGTGGTCGTTGGCAAATTTCTAGTTTTGGAGAGGGGTGGGGTGGGGGTTGGGGGTTAATGAAGAATATTGTTTTTCCTTTTTTATTTTATCTTTTTAGTTTTTTATTTAAGTTTTTAATTATTTTATGGAGAAAATATTAAATTACACTTTTTCCTTTTAAAATTGATTAAAATGTGATCAAAATTAATTGTTTGGATCAACTAACGATAGATTGGATGTAAATCGTCCATTGGGGCCTAAGTTGTTACGACTTGAAAGGTTTGGAGTGACGGCTGTAACGATTGAAAGGTTAGGGAAAAGTGTGCCACTGTTTAAAAGGTTTGGGACCTCAACTACAATTATCCTTTGTAATTATATTGCACTGATGAAAGGAATGATGGAAGAATTTTAACTCCATAAATTCAATCCCCAAATTAATTAAATCAATTCCTTTCCAAAAAGCCACACACGAATTGATCATTGAACACGGTGACAAAAGGCTGTCTAGATTGATTCATTCAGTAATAATAATAATAATAATAATAATAATAATAATAATAATAATAATAATAATAATAATAATAATAATAATAATAAGGCTCCATCAATCAAAGTTTCAGCAACCAATCAAAAGTGGTTGCTCTATGACATGATGAATGATCGAATAATAATTGGTAGATGTCTCAGTTTGGTAAAATTGGACTAATTTTGTTATGCTATATTGGGACCAATCCTTAGCAAGTGATTCAAAGTATTAGAAAATATACATTTGATTAATCGGTAGAGGTTAGTGCACGAAAAAGAGCTAAAATTTTCCCTCATATGAGACCCCACCAACTACCACTATTTGTTCGCTGGTACTAGTTTTCTGCAATCAATCGTAGCTTGGTCGCTAAAATAGTTGGTGCAATAAATCCATGTTTTTTTCCATTGGTTTTGGCATTTTCAAGCGACCAATATGGATGATCGCTGAATATGACTCCCCTCCAGCGACCACTATATGTTGGTATTAGTTATCTACAACCAACAATTACAATAAATCGTTGACATTTTCGTGAGCTATGACTGCAAGTGTACTTTTGAAACGATATTTAATTTGATCAATATGTTGTTTCACAGGCCATAACACAGGTTGGAGTGTAGCAACTCCTCATGATAAGGAACTAGCCTACAATCGTTTTCATATAAGTAAATTTTGTAATACATGTAGATTATATTTAATAAAATAATAACTAAAATCTTTTTTTTTTTTCTCTAGATTCATAAAAAAAAAATTGATGTTCATTTAAATGATCGTCGATGTTTTAAATAGTTAAAGAATTTTCCGGGGGAGATTCAAAGAACACAGAAACATGTGCAATAAAAAATAAAAACAATTAAAGTTGGATGGAAAAGATCCACTCCAACGTATGCTATGAATTGTTGAACTGCAAGAGGATTGAGAGTGGACGTGTGCACACTTTGAAAGTGATACGTTTCCGGTATGTTTGATTATTAAACTATTTTAATATTAATTTATGATATTTGTCCACTAGCCCATTTACATTTTCCTATGTGTGTGTATTCTAACTCTAACTAAATCTCGTCTCTCTCTCTATTACACTCATATTATCTTTTGTTCGGTCGTTGATTTGACCATCGGAGTGCAAATGGTCGCCGAACCTTTTTCTCCGATGGCGACCTTTGCCTTCTTATAGGGTGTTCGAGTGTGTAGGTAATGTCTACGTGGAGGGGAGGTGATCGAGATTCTGTTAGCACATTTTTTTAGGTTTACACTTATAAATTACTTGGCATACTTAGAAGGATGGGATCCCATATATGTCAACGTGACATCGACTTTCAATCGATTGAACCTATTTTAATTAAATAACTGCATCATGGGCTCGACTCATTAACCACTGACTCATTTACATTTTTCTATATATATGTATGAGTTTCATTCGCAATAAGGTATGTTCATTCGAACCCTAGCCAAACCCTCTTTTGCACTCATTTCTCTTTCGTTTGGCCATTGACTCTACCGTTTGAGTGCAAACGGTCGCAGGACCTTTTCTTGACCGGAGGCATTTGCCTTCTAACGGAGTGTTCAGTGTGCAGGTGATGTCTACGTAGAGGGGAGGTAGTCGAAATTTTGTGGCGAAGTTTTTGAGGTCAATGGTACTGTTAATTAAGGTGGAATGGATGAGTCGCCTAATTCCTTTATGATATTGTCATTAGTTTTTAGAAACGTTCTGCAGCCAAGAAACTCAATCGACCAAGACTCCATGTAAACACCATTGTGGAACTAAATCATTCGCTGTGACTAGGGAAGCACAGGTAAATATCAATTCTACTATTCTGTTTGTATTCCTTTGTGAATGTGTGTGTGTTGCATGTGAGATTCATATGAAAGAGTGCACCTTTTTTTGCCTCGAATTTGGTATGACCCATCACATTCTTAGCAAATTAGGACCAGATTATTTGGGTTCCCTAATTTTCTTTTAAAATTGGAGTCCTTGTGTAGTTTATTTCATTAATTAATTTAGTCACATCCATGTTGAAGTAAAATTTTGGGTTTACTTTATACTGATAAAATTAATCTTATGGAGTTTTGCAGCAAAATAAAATAAACCCAATATTCTTTTGCCACTTTGTCCATTTTTCTTTATGTTTTTAATTAATTGAATTTCTTGCTTAGTCTTTTGAAGGATTTTGTTTGAGTTGTCCCGCTATTATTCATTCCATTTTGTAAATTAATTGCACGCTGTCTTGTAATTGTAGAGTAGTTAACTTTGAATGCATACAATAATGTGAAGATGTTTCACTTAAGATGTACAATCGGTCAATTGGTCAATTGATATGTAAATTGATACCATCATTAACACTCTATTTAAATAGCCTTACTCTTGGCAAATAGACAAGTTATCTTTCATGATCCAGTACTCTATTGAAAATTAACGATTTTGATGATGCGCCAAGTAAAATAAACACTCTCTCTAGACAATCTCGGGAGTGATGAATGATAAATAAAGTTAAAAGTACGAATGTCAAACAACTTTAAAATACTATGAATAATTGAAAAAAAAAAATTTAAGTTCGTTGATTGTAGCGAAAAAAAAAAAAAGCATTTAAAAGTACATTGATTAATTTGAAAAAAAGTTTAAATTTTAGAACATATTGAGAAACTACGTTCAAAATATAATGGCCATTAGAAATTTAAAAAGTTTAAAGAAAGGTGAAACATGTTTGGACAATCAAATCTTCACAATTCTTCTAAAATTCCGTAGTCACCCTTGGTTGTTTTAAATATTGATTTATTAACAGTTGAAACTGAAAAGACGAACGAACAATTATGGATTAGAATAAAAACAAGAAACCTAAAAATCAATACACAAACATAACCATAAAATGCAGAAATGAAGAAAATCAACACAAGGATTTTTTAGGCCGTAGCCCCAAAGGTTCTGTGACCGCTTCTAACGCCTAATCCCATGTTGAGCATCCATTATAAATGGATAAAGCTCTTGTTACACTATAAAGCCAAAAAGGGCAGCCAAGATACAAATATTGTTCAAGAAATTATAAGAAACAAGTCACAGAGACTTATCTGTTGAAGAATCACACAGATCCAACAACTTTCAGCTAGATCTCACCCAAACCACTTTGATCAGACACAAAGTCTACAACTCTCACGAATCACTCAGATTCTTACATCAGAAAACTCGGTTCAGCACAATAAGCCTTCGATCTAAACTATTACAGATTACACTTACTAACATTAACAATATGACTGACCCTAAAATCACGAAGAAAGAAGAAGAAGGGTTTTTGTCGAAGAGAGAGCGATTCAAGTCTGGGTTGAGAGAGAGAGAGGTGATGCCAAACATTTCAGCCAAGTGTGTATCTCAAGATGGAAGCTTCTAGGACTTCATCCAACGATCACCCTGGCTCCACGTGTTGCAATCCAGTTTAAGACATCCACTTAAAGTGTTGCTAAACGAAAAACACGACTTTCCCTTTAATTTTGAAAGCACACTTCTATAATCAGATAGGTCCAGAGTTCGAAACTCAACAATCTCCACCTTGCTTTCAAAAATGGCCAATAGTGCAATAGAAACTTTATCAGCAGTTTATAATTTCACTTACTCCTTGTACCTGTATAATCAATGCAATGAATCGACAGATAATGACTTTACACAATTTAGAAATTTGTTTTAAGGTATTACTTTTGTTCCCATATTAGCTGGATTGTTTAAAGTAGCTATTTTTCCAATCTTAAGTAATCCTTTAGAAATAACATCTCTTATAAAATGATATTTAGCATCAATGTGTTTCGTTCTATCATAAAATATAGGATTCTTACTTAAGTGAATACCACTCTGGCTATCAGAGAATAAGATAGGATTAGAATCAATAAAACCAAGTTCATTCAAGAGACCATTCAGCCAGATGCCTTCTTTAATAGCATCAGTGACAGCAATATATTATGCCTTAGTAGAGGACAGAGCAACAATCTTTTGCAGTTGAGATTTCCAGCTTATAACAGTACCACACAAAATAAAGAAATAGGATGAAGTCGATCTCCTATTATCTCTATCTCCAACAAAATCAGAGTCTGTATATTCTCTTAAGATTACTCCCTCTTCATCCATTTTAAACATTAAGCCTAAATTGGACGATCCCTTTAAATATTTCATGAGCCATTTTAAAGCTTCGCAGTGACTTTCACCAGGATTTCCCATAAATCTGCTCTGAACACTAATACCATAAGCTAAATCGGGTTTGGTGCAAATCATCAAGTACATAACAGATCCAATAGCATTAGCATAGGGAATTTTAGACATTCTATCAAATTCATCGTCAGTTTTAGGGCAGAAATCAGATGAGTTTAAAATGATTTGCAAGGGGTAAAGATACTGGTTTACAATCAAACAGATTAAACTTTTTAAAAATCTTGTTAACATAATCATTTTGATTCAAGAAAAGAGATCAATTTTCCACATTTCTAATAATATGCATACCAAGAATTTTCTTGACAGGGCCAAGATCTTTCATATCAAATTCAGATTTCAATTTACATTTAATATCAATTCTACTATTCTATTTGTATTCCTTTGTGAATGTGTGTGTGTGTTGCATGTGAGATTCATATGAAAGAGTGCACCTTTTTTTGCCTCGAATTTGGTACGACCCAATACATTCTTAGCAAATTAGGACCAGATTATTTGGATTCCCTAGTTTTCTTTTAAAAATTGGAGTCCTTGTGTAGTTTATTTCATTAATTAATTTAGTCACATCCATGTTGAAGTAAAATTTTGGGTTTACTTCAGAATAAAATTAATCTTATGGAGTTTTGCAGCAAAATAAAATAAACCCAATATTCTTTTGCCACTTTGTCCATTTTTCTTTATGTTTTTAATTAATTGAATTTCTTGCTTAGTCTTTTGAAGGATTTTGTTTGAGTTGTCCCGTTATTTTTCATTCCATTTTGTAAATTAATTGCACGCTGTCTTGTAATTGTAGAGTAGTTAACTTTGAATGTATACAATAATGTGACGATGTTTCACTTAAGATGTACAATCGATTAATTGGTTAATTGATATCTAAATTGATACCATCATTAACACTCTATTTAAATAGCCTTACTCTTGGCAAATAGACAAGTTATCTTTCATGATCCAGTACTCTATTGAAAATTAACGATTTTGATGATGCGCCAAATAGAATAAACACATTCTCTCTAGACAATTTTGGGAGTGATGGATGACAAATAAAGTTAAAAGTACGAATGTCAAACAACTTTAAAATACTATGAATAATCGAAAAAAAAATAATTAAAGTTCGTTGATTGTAGCGAAAAAAAAAAAAGCCTTTAAAAGTACAATGATTAATTTGACAAAAGTTTAAATTTTAGTACATGTTGAGAAACTACGTTGGAAATATAATGGCCATTAGAAATTTAAAAAGTTTAAAGAAAGGTGAAACATTTTTGGACAATCAAATCTTCACAATTCTTCTAAAATTCCGTAGTCACCCTTGGTTGTTTTAAATATTGATTTATTAACAGTTGAAACTGAAAAGACGAACGAACAATTATGGATTAGAATAAAAACAAGAAACCTAAAAATCAATACACAAACATAACCATAAAATACAGAAATGAAGAAAATCAACACAAGGATTTTTTAGGCCGTAGCCCCAAAGGTTCTGTGACCGCTTCTAACGCCTAATCCCCTGTTGAGCATCCATTATAAATAGATAAAGCTCTTGTTACACTATAAAGCCAAAAACGGCAGCCAAGATACAAATATTGTTCAAGAAATTATAAGAACCAAGTCACAAAGACTTATCTGTTGAAGAATCACACAGATCCAACAACTTTCAGCTCGATCTCACCCAAACCACTTCGATTAGACACAAAGCCTACGGCTCTCACGAATCACTCAGATTCTTATATTAGAACACTCAATTCAGCACAGTAAGCCTTCGATCTGAACTATTACAGATTATACTTACTAACATTAACAATATGACTAGCCCTGAAATCACGAAAAAAGAAGAAGAAGGGTTTCTTTCGAAGAGAGAGAATTTCAAGTCTGGGTTGAGAGAGAAGTGATGCCAAACGTTTCAGCCAAGCGTGTATATCAAGATGGAAGCTTCTAGGACTTCATCCAACGATAACCCTGGCTCCATGTGTTGCAATCCAGTTTAAGACATCCACTTAAAGAGTTGCTAAATGAAAAACACGACTTTTCCTTTAATTTTGAAAGCACACTTCTATAATCAAATAGGTCCAGAGTTCGTAACTCAACAGAAACTTTTGTAATTATATTGCACTGATGATGTTATGATTGATACTACTTGTTATAACGTTAATCACCGGATTGAGATGTTGTTTTTCTCCATTCCGGACTCTTCTTCACATCTAATATCAATTTTCAACTCCCAATGGGCTTCCAAAATAGAACTTCAACTTGATATAGGATTCCAATAGCATTCAAAACTTGAATTCTTCTTGATGTTCACTACAATTAGAATTCTTCAATACTTCAAACAAGGAATTCAGGTCACACCCAAATTCTAACAATCTCTACCTTGACACGAATTCCACCAAGGAATGGATTGGCTTCTTCAACAATAATCAAAAAAATTAATTTCTCCAACCAAGCACAAGATACTCCACCTATTTCAATGAATCCAAACACTACCCTGTAGAATTAACTCAGATTCCAAAAAATCATAATGATTTTGAATTAACCAAAATGGGCTATAACACACCCCAAAGTAGAATCATTACCAAATGCTTCTAATGAAGGCTCCTTACTAGATTGAACATTTTTTTCTTCACTTAAAGAATGCTCAACAAAATCAACATCCACATACCTTGTTCCACTGGGCCTAACTCTAGCAACTGAATACAATGGTGTAGCAGGTAATGGTGGCAAAGCGGTATTATCCATGTCTTCAAAACTCCACTAAACTGTATTCTTCAAATCTGACCCTTTATGAGCTTCTAAAAGTATTGTACCAAACTGAATGTCCACCATGGTATTGAACCTGTGCTGATTAACTCTATTAAATTCTGTATAACCTTGCAAGATGTATAACTGAGACCTTTTTTGTCCTTCCAATATAACTAGGCACCCTTACAAACCTTCAAAATTCCACCTCCACCAAAAAACTCATAACCTTTTTGAAGCAAAGATAGATAAAGATATGAGATTTTTCTTCAAATCTGGAACATGTCGAACTAGCCAAGTGTTCTAATTGTTCCATCCAAAAACTTCAATCTAACCGTACCAATTCCAGCAACCCGACAAGATGCGCTGTTTCCCATAACCACGACACATTTGAAAAAGGTTTCATATGTAGTAAACAAGTCTTTATTAGGACACATATGAAACACACATACTGAATCCAAAATCCAATCATCATCTGATTTAGATTCGAAGTCAAAAATAGCCAAGAGATCTCCATCAATGTTCTACGCGAGGTCTGCTTTGCCTGAAGTATCTAAATGTCTACTTGCAGCCATCTTTCCTTTATTCTACAACTTGTAGCAATCCTTCTTCAAGAGCCTTTCTTCTTGCAGTAGTTACAAATTTGATTACTCAATTTAGACTTCGATCTACCCCTTCTAGACACCCATAAGCAACCAGGCATTATCCATCTCTAGTCTCAGAAACCAGATGCTTCATCTTCTCTTTTGAAAATAAAGCATCATAAACCTCCTCAATGGTGAGAGTATCACGACTATATAAAATCGTGTCTCCAAATGAAGAAAGAGAAATAGGCAACGAACATAATAAGATCAAGGACAAATCTTCTTCATCATACTTAACTTCAAATGATTCTAAATCAGTGACGATCTCCTTAAATACAGCCAGGTAATCTTACAATGATCTTCTTTCTGCCATGCGATGAGAGTATAACTGCAATTTGAGATGCTACTTGCTTGAAAGACTCTTGGTCATGCATAATTGCCCAACTTCAACCACAAAGCAGCTGCTGATCACTCCTTCAAAACGTCCTGAAGAATGAAATTTGATAGATGAAGATGAATGTGAAACCACATTTTTATCCTTTCGTAATTTCTTTTCCACGGTCAAAGTTGCTAGCATCCTATCAATACCCAGCAATGCATCATCCAAATCCAACTGTACGAGCACTACACGCAACTTAACTAGCTATGACGAGAATCTAGTACTTCGATACAAAAACAGAATGTCATACTTCATGGAAGCCATCACGAAAAAAAACTTCGAGTAAATCAAACCCTATGCTCTTGCGAAACTACTGAACCTTGTCTCTGCTACCACTTGTTGTGACGTCAATTTTCGGATTGAGATGTTGAAGTTATATGACAAATAATGATGAATTATATGTTCAAGCAAAAGAATAAAAAAAGGCAGGAATATGTCAGAGGAATTAAGAAATTTTATTCCACCAAAAATAATGGAGAAGATTGAGAATTACAATAGATCCTATAATTCTAGTAATCTATTTTCTCACGTGTAATTGTTACAAAAATTGTATAGAAGAGCCGGGTATTTATAGGGAAAATATAGGGGACGTTCAAACCCTTTTGGTAGAGTTTTTCATGAAGTAGGATGCCAAAAAAGGAGTCCAAAAAGAAGTATGAGAGAAAAATCGCGATCGGGTTACTATACCAGTGCCTAGGCACTTTTGTAGCAGCACTCAGGTGCTACACCTAGCAGTCAGGTGCTAAGTTTCGGGTTAATATTCCAAAACATGCTTTCAAAGTGTTTTTTTCCATTTCGAACTCTTCTTCAAGTCTAATGTCAATTTTCAACTCCCAATGGGCTTTCAAAATAGAACTTCAACTTGATATAGAACTCCAATAGTATTCCAAACTTGAATTGAATTCTTCTTGATGTTCACTACAATTAGAATTTTTCAATACTTCAAACAAGAAATTCAAGTCACACCTAAATTCTAATAGATGAAATGAATGATAGAAAAATTATAACTCCATAAATTCAATCCCCAAATTAATTAAATATTTTCCTTTCCTATCAAGAAATCTGCAGCATGCAATCCAAGTTTAAAAAGCCGCACACAAATTGATCATAGAACACGGTCACAAAAGGCTATCTAGATTAGAAAAAAAAAATCATCGATCAAATGTTCAATGACCGATGAAAGTGGTTGCTCTATAACGTGATCAGCGATCAAAATATTGATTGGTAGAGGTTTAAGTTTGGTAAAAATGGACTAATTGTGCTATACTATATTGCGACCAATACTTATCAACTGATTCAAAGTATTAGAAAACATACATTTGATTAATCGGTACAGGCTAGTGCAGGAAAAAGAGCTAAAATTATCCGCATTTGAGATCCCACTAGCTACCAATCTTTGTTTGCTGGTACTAGTTTTCTGCAACCAATCATAGCTTGGTTGCTAAAATAGTTGGCGCAATAAATCCATGTTTTCTCAATTGGTTTTGTTATTTTCAAGCGACCAATAGGGATGATCGCTGAATATGACATCCATATAGCAACCACTATATGGTAGCTGGTATTAGTTGTCTACAACCAACAATTACAATAAATCGTTGACATTTTCGTGAGTTGTGATGGCAAGTGTATTTTTGAAAAGATCTTTAATTTGATCAATATGTTGTTTCACGGCGTAGGTTGGAGTGTAGCAACTCCTCATGATAGGGAACTAGCCTACAACCGTCTTCAAGTAAGTAAATTTTGTAATACATTTGGATTATATTTAATACTATAAAACTAAAATCCTATTTTTCCTCTATATTCATAAAAAATTTGATGTTCGTATCAATCCTCGTCGATGGTTTAAATAGTTGAAAAAAATTTCCGTTGATACATAGAACACAAAAACGCGTGTAATAAAAAATATAAACAATTAAAGTTGGATGGAAAAGATCCACTACAATGTAAGCTATCAACGTTTGAATCACAAGAGGATTGAGAGTGGATGTGTGCACACTTTGAAAGTGATAAGTTTCTGGTATGTTAAATTATTAAACTATTTTAATATTAATTTATGATATTTGTTACACTTATAAATTACGTGGCATGCTCAGATGGATATGATCACATATATGTCAACATGGCATTCACTATTCAATTGATTGGGTTTATTTTAATTAAACAACTACATCTTAGGCTTAGCCTATTAACAACTTGCCCATTTACATAATAAGATATGTTCATTCGAACGCCAGCCAAACCCCATTTTCTGTCTCTAGCACTCATTTTTCTTTTGTCCAGCCGTTGACTTGACTATCAGAGTGCAAATAGTCGTCGAACCCTTTTCTCAACTGGCAGCATTTGCCTTTTAACGAGGTGTTCAGTATGCGGTGATACCTAAATGGAGGGGAGATAATCGGAATTCTATTTGCCCATTTTTTGAGGTTAACAGTATTGTTAATTAAAGAAGAATGGGTAAGTTGCCTAATTCCTTTACGATATTGTCATTAGTTTTTAGAAACGTTCTGCATCCAGGAAACTCAATCGACCAAGACTCCGTATAATCACCATTGTGGAACTAAATCATTCACTGTGACTGGGGAAGCATTGGCAAATATCAATTCTACTAATCTGTTTGTATTCCTTTGTGAATGTATGTGTCTGTTGCATGTGAGATTCATATGAAAGAGTGCACTTTTTTTTTTTTTGCCTCGAATTTGGTATGATACTACACATTCTTAGCAAATTAGAACCAGATTATTTGGGTTGCCTAGATTTATCCTTTTATTTGGGCCCAGATTATTCATGTTTTCTCTTCAACATTGGAGTCTTTGTATAGTTGGGTTCATTAATTAATTTAGTCACATCCATGTTGAAGTACAATTTTCTCAACTACCCGTGCCTTTTAGACATTGCTATAATGAAAATAGCTTAAATGTCTGGTTTCATTTGAAGACACAACACCATTATTTGAATCCTCTCTATGGCTAACTGATAACTCCTCAGAAGAAGTTATGCTTTGCAACCTAGGTACTCAGGTTCAGGTTTTACCGGAGGGGGCTGAGGTACTTCACAACGAATTTGCTCAGAAGTTGGATAAAATAGATTCTATTCAATGTAATAAAAAGGAAAGTTTCGGTAAAGGCAGTAAGTATTTTAATCGAATATGTGGGCTTATATGTGAAATATTGTGTATTAAATGAAAGGCTATCAATTTTGGTTAAACTCGTTTGAAGTAATCTCATAAAGTTTCGGTACTTTGGGTTTTGAAGCATCTAATTAAAGCATGGGCTTTTACGTGTAGAGACCATGCACGTTCCTAATTTCATGATGGGTTGAATTAGGTCAATGAGCCGTTAGTATATATATACGCTTATGGTCCCAGGATCACAAGTGTTTTGTTCATTCTATTCCGACTCCCATCATGGGAGAGAAATAAAGAACTACATGTTGATTTGGAAGACTAAAATCGGATGATTCATTCATTACGATACCCACGTCTGATTCAGGTACGCTTCCACTTCGGTTTACAAATTCTTAATGATCCAACATGAACGATGAATATGACGGTAAAGTATTTTCCCAACAAGTGGTATCAAATCCTATTAATGTTGAATCATTGAAAATCAAAATTTTATTTTGATTCTTGATAATTTTATTATTGTCAAATTTAGCGATTCCAGTTTTAGTTTTGTTAAATTTGAAAATCATTCAGTCGTTTTTCTAGAATTTCAGTTCCCTTTTAATAAAAAAAAATCTGGCAGGCGATTATGGCAGTACGGGCTAGGTGCTGCACATGTAGCACCACGCTACGTAGAAGCACCCTACGCTGTTGCTCGCTCACCATCATCCGGCGAGCGCTGTTTTAGGTTATGGGGGCGACGCTCACCGGTCCTCCTTTCCTAAATTTTTTTAATTTTTTAGGGTTTACAGTTGGATGGAATTTTGGTGGGGGGGACTTGTGATGTAAATTAGGTTATTTCAGGTCCTTACTTGCAATTTCATATTAGGGGTTGAGTTTTTAAAGTTTCAACCTCTGAAGTTTAAAACTTTGGTAATTCAGCCCCTAAGATTAAAAATTCATCCAATTTGGCCATTTAAAGTTCTTGGTTTAATAATTTAGTCACTGAAATTTGAAAATTAATTAATTTGAGCCATTCTAGTTCTGAATTTTGTAATTAAGCTCCTAAAAGTTCATAATTTGTTTAAATTGGCCCTAAAGTTTTGAATAATTAATTTTTTGAGCCCTAAAATTTCTAATAATTAATTATTGACCCTTAAAGTTTTGGATAATTAATTTTTGATCCCTATTGTTTCAAAATAAATTAAATATGCAAATTCAGTGATTTTCTTTTTCAAATTTTGGTACAAAGGACGTTTTGAGAGGTATAATATTCGAAAATAAATTAATTGAAGTAACATGTTACCAAAGCAACCGCTCGTTTGGGAATTAATGAACTTAGAATACTCAAAGGTGTTAGTGTGTGTGTGTGTGTGTTATTCATGCAAATATTTGATCGGTCAAAAAGAAGGTCAATATTTGGCCGAATTACACATACACATGTGGTGATAAACATGTGGCGATTATTTGATTTAACGTGTGATCAATAAATAGGTCTAAAGAAAGGTTTATTGATTGACATGTTTCTTTATTGTCAATGTTTGATCACTACACCAAGAGTACCACTTACAAATCAATGTTTCTATCCAAAGACTAAATATTGATGTTGTGCTAGGTATCTTGTGATGAGTTCTACCATTATTTGAAATTATTATTTGCATATTAAGGATTGTGAGCTCCTTCAATTAATTGTTCTCTAATTCAGTATCAGGTTTCCTGTCAATATCTCCGCTAGCATCAATGCAATTGCAATAGTTAATGGCACCAACTTTAAGGCATGGTGAGAAAACGTAATGATTATTCTCGGAGTCATGGATTTGGACCTTGCTTTATGAGTCGATCAACCTACTACATTTACTAATAAGAGTACCTCTGATGGCATAAGTGAGATGAAAAAGTGGGGACGATCGAAACACATAAGCTTGATGGTCATAAAACATGCTATTCCAGAAACATTTCAAGGTACTATGTTTGATAAGGTGACTACAGCTAAGGGTTTACTTGAGGACCTTGAGAAGAGGTTTGTCAAGAATGAAAAGGCTGAAACTAGTATACTTTTGGCAAACCTTGTCTCAATGAGGTACAAAGGAAAATGAAACATATAGGACTACATTATGGAAATGTCTCACATTGCTTCAAAACTAAAGGCACTCAAGTTAGATTTATCTGAATGCTTGTTAGTGCACTTGGTTCTGATATCCCTTCCGACATAATTCAAGGTGAGCTACAATTATCAAAAGAACTCATGGTCCCTTAATGAGCTCATTTCACACTGTGCCCAAGAAGGTGAAATATTGAAGCATGATAAGGCAGAAAGTGCTCATTTAGCCACCAAAAAGAATAAGAAAAAGAAAACTGATAAGAAAGCTGCGGGTACAGCATCACAAAAGAAACAGTTTAAGGAACAAACTGAGGGTACCTGTTTCTTCTACGGAATTGCATGTCATAAGAAGAAGAACTGTGAAACTATCATGCATGGCATGCCAAGAAATATATTCTTCTTCATTTGGTTTGTTTTGAGGTAAATTAACTTTGGTATCTAGACACTCATGGTGGATAGATTCTAGTCCAACAACTCACATTTGTGTGTCTATGCAAGGTTGTCTAAGTTGCCGAAAACCAAGTGATAGTGAAAGATATATCTATGTTGGCGGTGGCAAGACTGTGGAAGTAGAAACAATAGGAAAATTTAGATTTTTTATAAAGATTGGATTTTATTTGGATCTTAATGAGACATTTATTGTACCGTCTTTTAGACTAAATTTGATTTCCATTTCTGCTTTGGATAAATCTGGTTATTCTTGATCATTCAGGAATGAAAAATTTAGTTTATTTCAGGATTCAAAATTAGTTGATTTCGGTTCTTTATGGTGTTATGATAATCTTTTAATGAATCATTGCATGTAAGTATTCGAGGTGTAAAGAGAAAATTAACTGGTGAGAATTCTGTCTCGTTGTAGCACAAGAGATTAGGTCACATCTCCAAAAGGAGAATTTAAAGACTTGTGTCTAACAAAATTGTCGAATCCCTTGACTTTACAGATTTTGATATGTGTGTTAATTGTATAAAGGGAAAACAAACCAATAAAAGGACATTTCAAGCTAACATGACTTTAGACGTCTTAGAACTTATATATAAGGACATTTGTAGACAATTCCCTATGGCTTCTTAGAATAGTCAACAATATTTTATAATGTTCATTGACGAATTTTCTAGATATAGCTATATTTATCTCATTCATGAAAAAATCACAATAACTGGATGTGTTCAAAAACTATAAAGTTGAAGTTGAGAACCAACTCGGTAAAAGAATTAAAAGTGTCAGATCTGACCATGATGGTGAATATTATGGCAGATACGAGAGTTCAGGTCAACAACATCCATGAGCATTTGCTAAATTCCTAGAAGAATGCAGTATCATCCCACAGTACACTATGTCATGTTCGCCTATATGAATGGTGTTGCTGAAAGATGAAATAGAACGCTTTAGGACATGGTGAGGAGTATGATTACTCATTCTACCTTGACAGAATCGCTTTGGTTAAAGCATTAAAGACCGCTACATATATACTCAACAGAGTTCCAACTAAGGCTACTGATAAAACCCCTTATGAGCTTTGGATGGGTAAAATGCCTAATTTGAAGCACTTACACATTTGGGGAGGTCCAGCTGGGGCAAGGCCCTATAGGCCAATTGAAAAGAAACTGGATGCAAGGAATATTAGTTGTTATTTTATTGGATATTCAGAAAGGTCCAGGGTTACAAGTTTTATGATCCAACAACTAAGACAATTTTTTAGACAGGAAATGCCCGACTCTTTGAGGATGTTGAGTTTACGGGGAGGGGGGAAGAAATGGTTACAAACTTTATATTTGAGGAGGAATATGTTAAAATTCCTCCAATTGCTCGTTTTGTTGCAAAGGGCTTTACCCAAAAAGGAAGCATTGATTATAAAGAGACTTTCTCTCAGGTTTCTTAGAAAGACTCTTTTGGGATTATGATGGAATTGGTATGGCATTTCGATCTTGAGTTACATCAGATGGATGTTATGACAATGTTTCTCAATGGTGAAATTGATAAAACAATCTATATGGTATAACCAAAAAACTTTGTGTCGAATGATGCAAAGCAAATAGTTTGTAAACTAAAGAAATTCATCTATGGACTCAAACATGCCTCTTGTCAATGGTATTACAAGTTTTATCAAGTAATCATCTCGTATGATTTTGAGATGAATTTGGTCAATGATTGTATATACCATAAGTTCAATGGGAGTAAATATATTTTTCTGATTTTATATGTCGATAACATATTGCTTGACGGCAACGATATATGCTTATTGCACAAAACCAAAAAATTTCTAGCAAGGAATTTTGAGATGAAAGATTTTGGGGATCCCTTTTTTGTATTAAAAATTCAAATACACCGGGATCGTTCTCGAGGTATTCTTGGATTAATACAAAAGAGTTATATCGAAAAGGTACTTAAATGATATAGCATAAAAAATTGTTATCCGGTGACACCCTTGTGGCTAAAGGAGAGAAGTTTAGTTTAAATCAATGTCCCAGAAATGACTTGAAAATTAAAGAAATGCAGAAAATTCCTTATTCTTTAGCTATATAGAGTTTGATGTACGCTCAAGTTTGTACGCATTCAGATATAGCATACATTCTCGAAATACTATGAAGATATTTAAGTAACCCGAGAATGGATCATTGGAAAGCAGCCAAACAGGTCATGCAGTATTTACAGAGAATAAAAGACTACATGCTCACATATAGGAGATCAGATCAGTTGGAGATCATCGGTTATTCTAATTTTGATTTTATGGGATGCCAAGATAGTAGGAAATCCACTTCTGGCTATATCTACCTATTTACTGGAGGTGCAATTTCCTGGAAGAGTGCTAAGTAGACACTCGTAGCTACTTCCATCATGGCAGTAGAGTTTGTAGCATGTTATGAGGCATCAAATCATGGAATATGGTTACGAAATTTTGTTACTGAGCTGCACATTGTGGGTAGTATAGAAAGACCACTCAAGTTATTTTGTGACGATAAATAAGCGTTACTATATTCCAATAATAACATGAGCTCAACGAAGTCAAAACATATAAAGATCAAGTTCTTGGCTGTTAAAAAAGGAGTTCAAAGTGAACATCTGTCATTATAGCATATCGGAACAAACTCCATGGTTGCAGATCCGTTTACTAAGGGATTGATACCCCATGTCTTTCATGAGCATACTGCTCATATGGGTGTAATATCTCTTGAAGATATCTAGTTTTAGTGAGAGATTATATTTTTGTGTTTTTCATATTAAACACATGTACTATCATTTTGGATATAGTTTATAGTTAAAGTAATTTTCAGTTATAAAGTTTTTGGTTTATTATCTTTGAGCTTATTTGAAAATGATATCACTAAGGTATTAAGGTGGACCAGTTGGAAATAGGCATGTTAAGATCACATCACATGTAATTTCCATTCTACACATCCATGCTTAATCCATGTCATTCAGTTATGTCGATATACGTGACCATTGATGGGTTTAGTTATGAAAAAAGTAGCGAAAGCCGCTTTGATCCTATGTTGATATGATTAATGGATCTAATTGTTTGGGGATACATTCGGTAATAATAGTAAAATTCTGAGTACTCATAAGGTTATATTTAATGCACAAGTATAAGGTAACACATATAACTCAAGTAAGAGATTGTAAGGATTTTAATGAATATGTGGGCTTATATGTGAAATATTGTGTATTAAATTAAAGGCTATCAAAGGTTTTAGTATTTTGGGTTTTGAAGTATCTAATTAAAGTATGGGCCGTTATGTGTAGAGACAGGCATGGGCTAAATTAGGTCAAGGGCCGTTAGTATATATATATATGATTATGGTCCCCGGATCACACGTATTTTGTTCATTCTGTTCTGACTCCCATCATCAGAGAGAAATAAAGAACTATGTGTTGATCTGGAAAACTAAAGTCGTAGGATTCATTCATTGCGATAACCATGTCTGATTCAAATATGCTTTTGCTTCAGTTTACAAATTCTTGATGATCTAACATGAACAATGAATATGACAGTAAAGTATTTTCCCAACAAAGGCAACCACACTTCTTTTTACACACTTCTTTTTAGCCATCGAAT
Organism: Fraxinus americana; assembly: GCA_035079005.1. Lineage (NCBI taxonomy): Eukaryota > Viridiplantae > Streptophyta > Magnoliopsida > Lamiales > Oleaceae > Fraxinus > Fraxinus americana. Next base: position 4,868,100 of record CM068727.1, on the reverse strand, counting down.
TCTTTGAAAGCATTGACTTCAAACTAAGTATGGGTTTTGATAGGAATGAAAAATGCATATTTTTCCCCCCTTAGTTTATGCGCTCGTATGATTATTTTGTACCAAAATGTACTTATTAACCTCATATTGTGATTTAGATGGTAATTTAATGGAGATGACTTAATTTGGAAGAAATATGTGAAAATGGACCAAAGTGAAATGAATGAAAGTTCAAGGACTAGCATGCAAATACATAAAAGTTGCGTCGAACCAAACGCTGAAGATTTAAGAGTCAAATGGTTGAAAGAAGATGTCAAAGGGATGAAATATCATGAAGGTATGATCACACATCAATTTCCAATAAAAAAATGATGCACCGATTTTCAGCCGCATATTGAAAACCATTTTTGACATGGTAAACGATCGAATTGGTAGATGATATCTGAAACAAAGTTGTAGCCATTGGAGTTAGCTTTCCGTCTCGTCTTGCATCGTCTCAATCGGACATCAGTAGTGGAATATATGATCAAAATACTAAAAGTTGTCCGGTGAAAATTATTTAAAATAATGCGGTCACATTGCTTTAATTCCATGCAACCGCAAGAGGCGTCTCAGCAAACTTCAGGGTCCATTTTAGATGTACTATGTGACCGCATGACTTACTACCATGCGGCGGCATGGTTCATTCCCGACACTAATTTTCTAATTTCCTAATTCCAATCAAACACTTATGGAAACAAATCTCTCTGCACTTAAAAAACCCTAGAAGACGTCCAGAACGAAAAAAAAAAAAAAAAGAACACCTTCTAACTATTTTTCTCTCTTTTGTTCTTAGATTTTTTATGTGCAACTAATTCTTGGTGCTTGATCGAAGGATACCGAAGTCTTGGAAACATTATAATTGTGAAGTCGATCTAATTTCATTGTTTAATTTAAATATTTTCAGTATTGAATGTTCTTATGCACATAATTATATGATTGACATGCTTGATTGTTAAAAAAAGCCTATTAGTTTCTCATGTATTGCAATCTATAATTAAGTTAAATTTTAAATCTGTAATTGTTTGATTCCTTTAACTTGTGAAGCACTAGAATTTGATGATTTTTTGCAATAGTGGCTATTGAATTTTAAGAAGAATGTTTAAATAGATTGAATGCAACTGCTGATATTTGTGTATCTAGTTCATCGATTTCTCTATTGTGTAAATCTGTTATTAAATTGAATCTTTAGCGCCGGTTTGGGGTTATTCAATAATTAGGGTTAATCAGAACGCTAACTTCTAACTAACTAAAATTAAGGAGAAATATGAATTAATTCCAACGGTGAATATTGAGAATGTGGATTAATTATTCTTTGTGGATCGATGATTGGTTATAAATCTCCAATAATGGAAGTTGACATAGATCAAGGTTCATTTTATTGATTTAATATAACTCATTAATTTACATTACAATTGGTTATAAGATTGATTTCATTACAAACAAAATCCCACAATCATTATATAGAGCATAAAATATTGAATTATCCACTATTCGTAGGATCGACTCTTACTTCCACAACTACATTAGTTTTAGAGGCTAAGGTATTACTTTTGGGTGCCTGCGACAGCATACACCAAATTTTGGTACCGTTGTCGGGGAGTAGTGCTAATTTATTTTTGTACTTCTTTAATTGTTTATTTTATTTTTATTTTTTTTAAAAATCATAATTTTCTAGGTTTTTAGGAATTTTAGCATAGAATTTTATTTGTTTTTCTTACTCTAGCTTTTTTTAATTTATTTTTCATTTGCTCTATTTGTTTATGCTCGCAACTCGATCTTCTAATTAAGATGATTTGCATTACGATCCAGAATTAGAAAGAACCTTGTCCAGGTTAAGGAGTGACATTCGAAAGGATCTTAAAGAAAGGAATCTCAAACCCAACATCCTATTTACAAGTGATTTTAATTTTGAAGGAGAAGAGATCGTGGCTGAAAATATGATTTTAAACGAGCTTGTAGCCTCTGATTTGATTCATCAACCTCTATGCATAAATTTTCCTAATTTAGGTAATGCTACTACATTCGAGATTAAATCTGGGTTAATACATCTTATGCCCACTTTTCATAGTCTTACAAGTGAAGATCCTCATAAACATCTGAAAGAGTTTCATGTGGTCCGCACGAGTATAAAACCCACGGGAATTACTAAAGAATAGATTAAACTGGGGGCCTTTCCATTTTCCCTTAAGGATTCGGTTAAGGATTGGCTTTGTTATCTACCATCGTGAAACATTATCACATGGAATGGAATGAAGATGTTATTTTTGGAGAAATATTTTCCAACTTCGAGGATAGAAATTATTAGGAAGAAAATCTGTGGTGTAAGACAAGATAACCAGGAATCCGTACATGAGTATTGGGAACAGTCCAAGAAATTGTGTATAAGTTGTCCCCATCATTAGATCAGTGAGCAAGTTCTCATCCAATATTTCTATGAAAGTCTTTTATCCACAGAAAGGAGCATGATTGACGTTGCAAGTTGAGGAGCTTTGGTGGATAAAACTCTTGAAGGAGCTAGAAACTTAATTGCAAACATGGCAGCCAACTCTCAATAATTTACACTAGATTCGATCTCCCTTCTAGACAAGTTAACGAGGTAAATGTCTCATCCCTTGAACAACAAATAGCGAGTCTAACTCTTATTCGTCAAATGGCCATAATTAATGTGCAAACAGTGAAGGCTTTTGAAATTTGCGCAGTAGTATGACATCCAACAACACATGTCCAACTCTTCAAAAAGAACCCACTGATCAAGTTAATGCAGTGGGTGGCTTCCCTGGATAACCATAAAGGAATTATGATCCTTTTTCGAAGACATACAACCCAAGATGGAAGGATCAACCCAATCTTAGCTATGAAAATTCACAAACAAATCAACATGTGACTCGAAATCGCCCAAACTTTCAACAATATAAGCAGCCATATCCACCTAGACGACAGTAGGGCCAATCTTCTAACTCTGGTTTAAATCTCTTACAACTAACACTTTACAATTTCAACAGGAGATGAAGGCTAGCATTCAATGTTAGGAGAACGAGTCAAATGGCTAATGCGGTCAGTCGGCTAGAGTTTCAAAGTTCAGGAAAACTACCATCTCAAACAGTGGTAAATCCAAGGGAGAACGTAAGTGTAATTGTATTGAGGAATGGTAAGGAAATTGAAATCCCAGAAAATAAAATCCCTACATCGTCAAAACAAGAAAAGGAAAAAGACTTCGCTGTGGAAAAAAGTGTCCCGACTGACGATGATACACCTAAACGTAAGTTTCCTCCCTTTTCATATTATAAACCAGTAGCCCCATTCCCTCGGGCTTTGGTAGAATCTAGGAAAAATGATCCAAATAGAAAACTTTATGAAACATTTCAAATTGTAAAGTGAGGTAAACATTCCTTGTTAGATGCTATTAAGCAAGTACCTCGTTATGCTAATTTTTTGAAAGAATTGTGTACTATTAACAAAAAGTAGAAAATGAATGGGTGTGAAAAGATAAAAGTTGGAGAAAACGTGTCTGGAGTCATTCAAATGAAACTTTCTACAAAATGCAAGATGATAACCTAAAAATAACTAACCAAGAGGTGGGTGAATTGGTTTTTGAAACTTTTTCGACACTCAGTGTCAAGACAATATAATACATAAGATATAAATGCAAAGTATAATACTAGAATTAAATATGCATGTTTGATAACTTAATTCAAGTATGGATATAGCACAATATAAATGGAAATGTAAAGTAAAGTAAAGTGTAATAATGTAAATATAACAAACAAATTTAATGGGGTTCGATACACAATGTATTATACGTCCCCGTTACCAAGATCTCCGTCACGAGTAAAGCCAAATGCACTATAATGATAACTTATAAACAAAGAGTACCGATCCTTAACTGACTAACAATAAGGATCACTTATCCTTAAGTGACTTACTACAAGGAACACCTATCCTTAAGTGACTTTCAACAAGGAGCGCTTATCCTTAATAACAATCGAGTTTTCACAAGGCTCTTGAAACCACTAAAGTATAAATGATAGTTTTACAATTGAAAGAACTTTCTTAACAAATGATATAATCAAGTCAAGTATTTAGAGAGTTAGGATAACGCTTCAATCGATAGCAAATAATAAAGTTCATGTGTTTATGATGAAAACTTTGATGAATAATTGATAATGAAATAGTTTGTATTTTAGTATCAAGGTTTTTAAACTAATGATCTCTCTTCACAAATAATACAAGTTAAGTATGAAGAGAGATTTCCACTTAAATCAAAGTGTTGGCAAAAAAAACTTCTACCCAGGATAAAGAATATGAGAGATTATGAAAAGTTCCTTGAAAAATAGTGTTCTTGATGAATTAGATGAAATAGGTTTGAATGATCAAGAAACTCTTTGTAATAAATGAAGTGGAGTGTAGAATCAAGTAAAACACAATGATCTTAAGTTGTTGAAATTTATTGCAAAAGAGATGGCTATTAATAGACCAACAGATTTAGAATCAGTCACTTTCGGTTGAGCAATTTCGGTTGACCGAAGTATGAATATAGCCGTTGTAAAATTCAAACCGTTGGACTTTCGGTTGACACTTCGGTCGAGCAAATCAATAGATCGGTTTATATTTCGGTAGACCGAAGTATTAAATCCGGTGAGATGCAAAATTTGGTCATTTATGTAAATATGGTAAGAGGCCTGTAAATACGGTAAGCAACCTATTTTGGTCGACTAGTGTGTATTTCGGTCGACCGAAGTATACAAGTTTTGGAATTTTTTTTTATATTAAAATATTCATTTTTCCAAAATTATTTTTATATCAAAAACATTTTTTATGCAATTGATGAATTTATGAGAAATGGTTTGAGTTTTATGCATTTGCTAAAATCGATGAGTTATACCTTTACATATAAATCGAAGCAACTTCTAAATTCTAATTCTTTAAGGTTCTTGATCTATTTGAGTCTCTTTTGATTGTTTGTTCTTCAACGGATGACAATTTGAGTCTTTGAATGCTTAAGAAGATTTATTCATGAAAAACTCAAAAAACGAGATTTGTTAGAGACATAAGTGTATTGTTTGTTATAATCAAAATAAGTGAAGCTATATTGAATCATAATTTCTCCCTTTTTGATTATGACAAACAATATGTGATTTGTAAAAATACACAAGATATTCCCCATATCTTTTACACATCAATGAGAACCAAGTTTGTATCCTATATAGCATGATGTTCTAAAGACACACATTTCCACAATTTTTTGACATAGTAAATCACATCTAGAAGTCATCATACTTAATAAAAATAATTGCAAGTCACAAAACATATAACAAAATAACGAGTCACAATTACAATCCCATTTTCCTTCATTTTCTCCCTTTTAGCATCATCAAAAAGGAATGGGGACAATGAAGCTAGGAAAATTCCTCCTTAATTAAGGCATAGGCGTAATTTAAGAAAAAAAAAAGTGAAAGTAATCATAGGTCGTGACATGAAAAATAAAACATGAGTTCAAAAACGAAAATAGAACTTAGAGATATTGTTTTAATCCTCCGCCGGTGGAAGAGGCTTACGAGGGTAAATGGAATACATGTGTGCAAAGAATACTTTTTGAGATACACTCATTTGCTCCATTCATTGACCAAATACATTGACGGTAGTAGTAAGAAAATCAATTCATCCTTGGAAGATGTTGAATTGATCTTCGGACATTTGTTGGCCGGGAGTAGGTGCAACTTGTGGAGGAGTAGGCCTACATCTTGCTCACGGTGCTTCATGGTCATCACCACCATCATTATCGTCATCACCACCTATTGCTTCTTCGGCCTCTTCTTTTGTAAATGGCCAAGTAGTAGGGCCTTAAGGCATTGTCGAAGCCTTCAGTATGACATACCCATTTCCCGTCACCTTTAACAATTTTCAAGCGTTTAAGGATGTTAATGTTAATGACGTCGATATGTTTTGGTTGAAGAATGGGCTCATCGTCTAATAGTACGTTGAAGTGTTGAAAGATTTTAGTAAGTAGCATGCCATAAGGTAAATCTAGGATACGAGAAGATGAGTGAACATGCCTAATATGTCTTAAGAAAATGTATACGAAGTCCAATTGACGACCAATAAGAAGCGAATCAAGAATAAATAAATCAAAATGGTGAACTTCTTCAAAGTGACCACTCCTAGTAATATGAACCAAGGTGCCATCGAAACAATGACAAGTCCAGGGAAGGATCCATTACTAGTAGAAGACGGACCGATAACTCGATCAAGGTAAAGCAGGTGAAAGAAGCGATGGCATTGCTTGTTCAAGCTATAGTTGGCGATAAGGCTATTGTGATGAAGAATGGGGCAAGTTCCACGTTAGGGTCAAGGCCAGAATCGGGATGGATGAACTTGATTTAGCCAGCTGAAGACGGAGGTCAGATGTTTCACTATGCAACCGCATAGTGAAACCATGCATGTGGTCACATACACATTAACCGAAACCAAAAGGGGCCTGAACGCTTGGCCTATGCGACTGCATAGGATTAGCCTATGCGATCGCATAGGGTTAATTTTGGCAGAAAATTTCTTTTTTCGCGGATTTTTCATAATTGCTAGAATTCTATGTTTAGTTAATCTCTTACCTTATTTATGAGATCATTCACATTTTTTACCTGATTTCTAGGGTTTGGTATAAATACCAAAAAGTTCTATTGTATTAAGACTTTTGACAAATTATTAACTGAGAGGCTATTGATTTCCTTGTTCTTCCATTGAACAATCAATCGAACTTATCAAGATCTAAATCTTATAGCATTTAAACATCGAATCGTGGGTTCTTCATTGTGTAATCAAGGGGTTCAACGCTTCGTCGTTATCGTTGGATTTTTTGGTTCACCTTGTTGGGTTCAAATCCAAAACCGGATTTAATTGGCGTTCTTGAGTTCCGCATCAATCTAGTTGTGACTTTCATAGTCACCGTTACTACGAGATTCGTATCAGTTGGTATCAGAGTTTTGACTCCAATTCTATCATGTTATATCATTTATTTTCTAGTTGAGTCAATAAATCTTATATTTTCCGTAGTTTCTTCGTGCTCTTGAGTCGTTCTTAGTTTCCAATTCCTAGATCCATGAAATTCTTGTTCATAGTATAATCCTGTGTTAAAAAAATTTACTGTTCACGTACGGTACCGTTCATTCGTGCAGAAAAAAGTTGAGATTTATTTGATTGATTTACTACCAACACTCTACAAAGTTCGGATCATCAATTTGTTTTTATCATTCAAATCGAGTCAAATTTATAGTTGAATTCTCGTCTTCCCATTGTCATTCTCAAAATTGCTATACTCCTCTTGAGTCATAATCATCTACACATTCGGTTTTTGAAGTCACAAGTTTGATCCGGTGAGTTCGTTGTTGTCTTTGGAAGCACTTAGCGAAAGCATTAAGTGTTAAAAGGCAAAGGGTGAGATTATTAGAGGGTAAGAGACAATTGAGTGATTCCGAGTGAAAACTAGTAAGGCTAAACTTGAGAGAATGTCAGATATGGAAAGCTCAAATTCCAGTAGAAACGGTAACCAGACCAGGATGCAAGATGATAGGATGGATAGGTTTGAATGATTGTTGATGGACATGGGAGCAAGGATGGAGCAATTGAGTGCTTCAGTGTTAAATCTTAGTAGGGAACAACCAGCGGATGTACCTCATGATAGGAGAGGGGGTAGACGAATCCCTATGATGGATGAACATGAGATCGGTAGTGAATGGGGTGAACATGAATATGAAGGGGATGAGATGGAACGAAGGAGGCATAGAAGCGATAGGTTTGAACGATGTGGTAAAACTAATCATGGAGGTGAGACTTATGGTAATTTGGGTAATGTAAAAGTAACAATTCCCCAATTTGAGGGTAGGAGTGATCCCGATGCATATTTAGATTGGGAGAAAAAGGTGGAATTGATTTTTGATTGCCATAGCTATTCGGAGGATAAGAAGGTAAAGATTACGGTGTTGGAATTCACTGATTATGCCATCTCTTGGTGGGATCAAGTGGTTACTTCACGACATCGAAATTGGGAGAGACCTATAAATACTTGGGATGAATTGAAGGCGGTAATGAGAAAACAATTTGTACCTGGTCATTATTATAGGGAGCTCCATCAAAAACTGCAGAGTTTGTATCCGGGGTCGAAAAGTGTAGAAGATTATCATAAGGAGATGGAGATTTTGATGATTAGGACAAATGCAGAGGAAGATCGGGAACCTACCATGGCTAGGTTCTTGAATGGGTTGAATAAGGAGATCGCTAATGATAAGTGTGTTTTTACATACTTATTTTACTGTCAAAACATGAGCAATCGTTGATTAAAATGTTGGAATATAGCTTAACTCTATGCAATTTATGTTTTGCAGAACAAAGTGATGAATGTAGCGAAATTGAGGTGAACCAAGCGAAAAAGGACCAAATTGGAAGAAAGTGAAAGTTCAAGGACTAAAGTGCAAATACTCTAAACCTATTTCTAACCTTGTGATGAATATTCAAGAGTCTTAGAGGTCAATTGGATGAAGCAAGGAGTCAAAGGGGTGAAAGAATAGCCAAAACATTATCAAATATCAACTTTCAAGGTGAAAAGTTTCGCATCGGTTTTCAGCCTCCTATTGAGACCAGTGTTTGATATGGAAAAAAATCGAATTCGAAGATAGAATCTGAAGCAAAGTTGTAGCCCTTTGAGTTAGCTTTCCAACGCATCTTGAATGACCTTGATCGGACATCGGTAGAGAAAGTTATGACCAAAATACTAAAATCTATCCGGCGGGAAAACATTATAACCATGCGGCCGCATGGTTATAAAACCCATGCAGCCGCATGGGCACTTACCGAGACTTCAAGGACATCAATTTTTTGTTCCATGCAGCCGCATGGGTTTGTACCTTGCGGGCGCATGGGGTTAAATTTGGACGAAATTTCTGGTTTCCTTCTACGACTCAAACTCTTTTGGCAACATATCTTGCACGACTTTTCAACCCTAAATAGATCCCAAAACACCCCAGAACGCCTCATTCTTCATTCTACACCATTCTTCCATCACTTTTGGCTCAAGAAACTCTATGAAGAACTAAACTAAAGGTGAAGCAAGGAGGGACTCAATTGGATTCGGGGATTTCAACATCATTTATTCATGCTCTTTGGTATTTATTTTGCTATACATTTCTAGATCTAGATTTTCATATTTATGAATTAATTTTGAAATTGATTTAACATGTATTAAGTTTTTCATAGAATCAATCTTGTTTTTTCTATCGAATAATTGAACTATGTGTTGAATCTTTATTTCATTAAATCTGTTGGTGTGATTATTTACTTTCTTATGCTACATGTATATGAACGATTTATAATCTGATTTCAATAGATGATTGTGATAATTGTTAAGGAAATCTAGAATTTAGGATGTGTTTTTCATTGTTTAAATAATTCTAGGGTTTATGTTTTCCCGTATTTTGAATTAGATTTGAGTTAGATTTAACATTTATTTAGATTTTCATGGATTTAATCATGTTTCTTCCGTTGAATAATTAAAATACTTGTTCAAGTTTGATTTTCAAATCATTTATTGGTGTGATTTAATTACTGCTATATGTTAGAGATATATAGTCGCTCTTTAAGTCTGATTTCAATAAATTGATGTATGATTATGTTTTGGGAACATAAATTCTAGTATTACATGTGCAAATAAATTGGTTTGTATCGTTTAAATCATCCGATTAGAAAGTTAGGACAGAAACTTCTAATTGAGTAGAGAATGCATGAATTGTTGATGTTGATTGATCCAATCTAATTGAGGGAACCCCGAAACTTCACTATTTTACATATTATATTAAATTTCATCATTATTTCCGGTGACATTTACATTTGAATGCAATAAACAAATTCCCTTCATCAAATTCACGAGAACCCAAAGTTATTGAACCTCTTGATTCACTTTTCCATCTCCCTGTGGATACGACACCCCAAAGCTATACTACAACACCGCGTAACACTTTGGGCGTAATCAGCTAACGTGGTAGGGTTACAAAATTATGTAGAGTTGGAAGATATGTTTCATGTAGCCATGAAAGTGGAAAGACAGTTGAAGAGGAAGAGGACTGCGAGGCAGTCGGTGAACACTTTATCTTCTAACCTAAACTGAAAGTCTCGATGGGAAGGTAATAAGATGAATGAAGCAATAGCTAAAGAGAGGACAGAAATGCAGCATGGAAAGGAAGAGAGTGCTAGCAAAACCATACCTAAAATGGACTCACAACAATGAAAGAATAGGGACACAAAATGTTTTCGGTGTCTAGGAACAGGGCACATTGCTTTTCAGTGTCATAACAAAAGAGTAATGATTCTACGGGATGATAGAGAGGTGGTGAGTGAGAGTAAAGGAGAGTATGACGATATGTCAGTTTTAGAGGAAGTTGATGGAGAGAAAAAGGTAGAATTTACTGTTAGTGAACTACTGGTCACGATGAGAGCTCTTAACACTCAAGTCAAGATGGATGACGTTGAGCAACAGTGAGAAAACATATTCCACACCTGGTGGCACATCCACGATAAGGTATGTAGTCTAATCATTGATGGTGGGAGTTGTACAAATGTACCTACCACGACCTTAATTGAAAAATTAGGTTTAGTATTGTTTAAACACCCTAGGCCATATGAATTACAATGGTTGAATGAGAGTGGAGAGGTTAGGGTGAATATATGGGTGATGATTGATTTCTCAATTAGGAGTTATAGTAACAAGGTTGTATGTGATGTAGTGCCTATGCAAGCTGTCATATTTTGTTGGACAGGCTATGGCAGTATGATAGGAAAGTTATGCATGATGCGTATAGGAACCGGTATAGCTTTGTCAATGAAGGGATATCTATTACTCTTGCGCCATTAACACCGGCACAAGTTTATGAAGACCAAGTTTAATTGAGGAATGAGGAAGAGAGGAGAGTAAGAGAGTCGGCAAAAAAGAGAAAAAATGGCAAAGTGGCCAAGAGTGGGGCAAAGAGAGAGAGGCCATGTGAGAAGAGGGAAACAGTGAGCTAGTAAGTAAGAGAGAAAATGACAAGGTGGCTGAGAGGGGAAAAAGGAGAGAGGTGTCACAAGAGAGGAGAGAAAAAGAGCAAGTTGAGAGGAGAGAAAAGTCGAAAGCAAACTTCTTTGCAATATGGAGTGAATTGAAAAAGGCTATGAATGATAAAAGACAAATGTTGTTGTTGGTATACAAGGAGTCCCTCTTCAGCTTCAAAGAATCTCACACACCCCTTCCCAATTTGGTTAAGACTTTGTTGCAGGAGTTCGATGATGTATTTTTAGAGCACATGCTAAGTGGGCTACCACCAATTCGAGGTATTGAGCACCAAATTGACTTCATACCTAGTTCTGTCATTCCTAACTACCCCACCTACCGAAGCAATCCTGAGGAGACAGAGGAGCTTCAAAAGCAAGTTGAGGAGTTGGTGAGCAAATGTTACATAAGGAAGAGCATGAGCCCATGTGCTGTACCTGTCCTACTGGTGCTAAAGAAGGATAGAACCTGGAGGATGTACATGGATTGCATGACTATCAACAATATAATGGTAAAGTATCGTCATCCTATACCTAGGATAGATGATATGCTTGATAAGTTACATGGTGCTTGTATTTTTAGTAAGATTGATCTTAAAAGTGGGTACCATCAAATTCATATGCGGGAGGGTGATGAATGGAAAACGGCATTTAAAAATAAATATGGATTGTATGAGATTGGTTATGCCGTTTGGTCTCACTAATGCACCGAGCTCTTTTATGCAATTGATGAACCATGTTTTGTGCGCTTTCATAAGAAATTTGTTGTGGTTTACTTTGATGATATCTTAATCTATAGCAAGACCCTAGATGAACATTTGGAACATTTAAGTTGTGTACTTGTAGTGCTAAAGAAAGAACAACTGTATGCCAATTTTAAAAAGTGTACTTTTTGCATGGAGAAGGTTGTCTTTCTAGGATTTATGGTTGGGGCTAATGGGGTAGAAGTGGATGAAGTGAAGATTAAAGCTATAAAAGATTGGCCAACATCTAAAAGCATAACTGAAGTTAGGAATTTCCATGGATTAGCTAGTTTTTATAGGCGGTTCGTAAAGGATTTTAGCACAATCACTACACCACTCACTGAAATTATTAAGAAGAGCATAGGTTTCCATTGGGGTGATGCACAAGAACATGCATTTAATACTATCAAGGATAGATTATGTAAGGCACCCGTTTTGGCATTATCTAACTTTTACAAAACATTTTAGATTGAGTTTGATGCATCAGGAATAGGTATTGGCACAGTGTTGATGCAGGATCGTAGGCCTAGAGCATATTTTAGTAAAAGGTGAATGGGACTTCTCTGAAATATTCCACGTAGGACAAGGAGTTGTACTCGCTTGTTTCTAGCATTGGAGACTTGGCAGCATTACCTGTGGCCTAAGGAGTTCGTGATACACACTAATCACGAGTTGTTGAAGCACTTATGAGGTCAAGGTAAGTTGAACAAAAGGCACGCAAGGTAGATGGAATTTATTGAGTCATTTCTCTACGTCATCCGGATAAACAAGGTAAGGAAAATGTGGTCGCGGATGCGATATCTCGAAGCTATGCTGCTTCTAAATTCTTTAAGTGCACGTTTACTTGGTTGTGAACACATTAAAAGCTTGTATGTGAGTGATCTTGATTTCTCTAGTATTTATGAATCATGCAATAAGGGGGCCATTGATAAATTTTATAAGCATGATAGGTATTTGTTTAGGGAAACTAAGCTATGCATTCCAAATTATTATATACGTGAATTGTTGGTAAGGGAAGTACATGGTGGGGGCTTAATGGGTCATTTTAGAGTATAAAAGACTTTAGACATGTTACGAGAACATTTTTAATGGCCTAAAATGAGAAGTGATGTAGAACTCGTTTGTGGGAAATACATAACTTGTAAATGGGCTAAGTCTAAAGTTTAACCACATGGGTTGTACGCTCTTTTGCCTACACCTAGTGAACCTTGGATAGATATTTCAATGGATTTTATGTTGGGTTTACCTAGGAAAAAAAGGGTGAGATTCAATATTTGTTGTGGTTGATAGGTTTATTAAAATGGCGCACTTTATACCATGTCACAAAATCGATTATGCTACCCATATTGCAGATTTGTTCTTTAGGGAGCTAGTACGTTTGCATGGGGTCCCTAGGAGCATAGTGTCAAATCGAGATGTTAAGTTCTTGAGTCATTTTTAGCCTGTTTTGTGGAATAAGCTAGGCACTAATTGTTTCTTCTACTGCTTGTCATCCACAAACCGATGGGTAAACTGAGGTAGTGAATAGAACCATGACTCAGTTGTTTCGTACGGCAATCAATAAGAACTTGAAAAGTTGGGGAGGAGTGTTCGTCTTTTATTGAATTTGCTTATAATAGAGTTGTAAACTCCACTACTTCGTTTTCACCGTTTGAAGTTGTTTATGGGTTTAATCCACTAACACCTTTGGATTTGTTGCCTTTGCCTGTGAATGAACAAGGTAGCTTGGATGGTAAGCGAAAAGCTGAGTTGGTAATGTCACTTCATGAGAAGGTCAAGATGTAAATTGAAGAGAAAAGTAAGCTCGTAGCAGCGAAAGCAAACAAAGGTAGAAGACGTGTGCCATTTGAACTAAGGGATTGGGTTTGGGTGCATTTCAAAAAAGAGCGCTTTCCGGATCAGAGGAAGCCTAAGTTGCAACCACGTGGGGATAGCCCATTTCAAGTCGTTAAGAGGATCAACGATAATGCCTACAAAGTGGATCTCCCAGGTGAGTATAATGTTTCAGCTACATTTAATGTTGCTGATCTATCTCTACTTGATGTAGGTGCAGATTCAAGGATGAATCCTTTCGAAGAGAGAGGGGATGATATGATCCAAGGTGCCATCGAAATGAGGACAAGTCCAGAGAGGGATCCATTACTAGTGGAAGATGGACCGATGACTCGATAGAGGGCAAAGCAGGTAAAAGAAGCGATGACATTGCTTGTTCAAGCTATAATTGATGATATGGCGATTGTGACGAAGAATGGGGCAAGTTCCATTTTGTGGTTGAGGCCGGAATCGGGATGGATGAACTTGATTCAGCCAGCTCAAGATAGAAGCCAAATGTTTCACTATGCGACCGCATAGTGAAACCATGCATGCGGTTGCATGTACATTAACCAAAACCAAAAGGGGCCTGAAGGCTTGGCCTATGTGACCGCATAGGATAAGCCTATGTGACCGCATAGGGTTAGTTTTAGCAGAAAATTTGCTTTTTTTGCAGATTTTCCATAATTGCTAGAATTCTATGTTTAGTCAATCTCTTACCTTATTTATAAGATTATGAACGTTTTTTACCTAGTCTCTAGGGTTTGGTATAAATACCAAAGACTTTTATTGTATTAGGACTTTTGACAAATTATTAATTGAGAGGCTAATGCTTTCCTTGTTCTTCCATTAAACAATCAATCGAACTTATCAAGATCTAAATCTTGTGACGTTCAAATATCGGATCATGGGTTCTTCATTGTATGATCAAGGGGTTCAATGCTTCGTCATTATCATTGGGTTTTTTGGTTCACCTTGTTGGGTTCAAATCTAAAATTGGGTTTAACTGGCGTTCTTAGGTTCTGCATCAATCTAATTGTGAGTTTCGTAGTCACCATTGCTACGGGGTTCGCATCACCTAAAGAAGATAATATATGCAATTGTGCGATGAAGGACTTTGCATGGGATGGTAAGATGGTTTAGATTTAAGGTCATTTTGGTGGTCAATGATCAATCGTTGACAAGACAACATGCTTCAAGTTCGTTGACGTCAAACCTAACGGGGTAATTTTGGACATAGACATGGTTATCACATTCTTCTAACCCAAGTATTTCCCAAGTAGCAACCCTATCGAATGTAATACATTTTTCTTTGATAGTGCACGTGACATGTTGTGAATAAAATGTGAGATTCCGATAAAATTCACGAATCAATCTAGGGTAGGCATTTTCCGAGATTAAGGCAACATTCTTCCACCCAATACCTTCAAAGTACTCTTCTATCTTAAATAAGGAAGCTTAAAGGTGAAATTCGAAGACATCAATGGACATACTGATTAGGATGGGACAATCGGTGAAATGGTCGGGCATGGGCGAGTCTATTTTGACATTCGATGAGCTTGCTTCTCCCTTCTTTGATTTCTTCTTCGGAGGCATGGTTGGTTCTGATTTTTCGACCAAGAGTGAGAGAGATTTTTGATTTTTCGAAATTTTGGTAAGAAATTGAGTGAAAAATTATAGGAGATGTATGGGTAACAAATATTTGAAGAGGGTTAATGTGATAACAAGATTTGCAATGAGGTTTTGAGGGAGAATCAAGATTTTCGAGTATTGAAGGTAAAAACCCAAAAGTTGGAAATTTTTTGATAAAAACGGTATCAAAGCTTGAGATTTGATTGGAAAGCTTGATGAATGTGGTAGTTTTGTCGAAATGTTTGAGTGATTTTGATGAAAGGAGTGAAATGTGAGTGATTTGAAGAGAGGAAATCGTGAGTTAGGTTTAAAATGATGATTTAGGGATGAAATTTGATTTTAAAAGAAGCTGATTCTCGAGGTTTTCGGTCGACTAAAAGTCTGGAGAAAATTTTAAGGCCAGCTACAGTCATTTTCGGTTGATCATTGGTCAACCGAAATTTATGTTTCGGTCGATCCTATGGTCGACCAAACTTCAGTTTCGTCGATCATTTGGTCGATCGAAGTTCTGTAGAAAATTTTTGGAAATGCTGCATTATATTTTGGCTGACTGGAATCGGTTGATCGAAAAATCAAGAATTTTACATGTAATTCAGTTTCAATCATACATATTAAACAAATTTAGCCACAAATTTCAGATTCATCGATAATACCTAAGCCTCTACGAATGTAAGAAAACCTATCGAGAGCTAGAGGTTTGGTAAAAATGTTGGCCAATTGTTTATCAGTACTAACAAATTCCAAATAAATATCACCTTTTTGTACATGATCTCTAATAAAATGATGTCGAATTTAGATATGTTTTATGCTAGAGTGCAAGATGGGATTTTTTGACAAATTTATAGCACTGGTGTTATCACACATAATATGACTATCTTCAAATGTTAAGTGATAATCGTTAAGCGTTTGTTTCATCCATAAAACTTGAGCATAACAACTAGCAGTCGATATGTATTCGTCTTCGACGGTTGATAGTGTAACGGAATTTCGTTTCTTGCTAAACCATGACACAAGGGCAAAGCCTAGAAAGTGACAAGTTCCGCTTGTGCTTTTTTGATTAATCGTGCAACCTACCCAATTGGCATCCGAATAGCTAATAAGGTTGATGTGCGTGCCGTTTGGATACCAAATGCCTAATGTTCTAGTACCACATAAATATCTAAAGATTCTTTTAAGGCACTTAGATGTGATTCTTTAGGATTGGATTGAAATCTAGTACATAAGCAAAGACTAAACATGATATCGGGTCTACTAGTGATTAAGTAAAGAAGAGATCCAATCATACCTCGATATTTTGTTACGTCAATTGAAGTATCATTCTCGTCTTTATCCAATTTGATTGATGTACTCATTGGAGTATTCATCGGTTTCAGGTCTTCAAAATCAAATTTCTTGAGCATGTCTATGCTATATTTTGTTTGGCTAATGAAAATGGCTTCATTAGTTTGTTTGATTTGAAGTTCAAGAAAAAACTTTAGTTCTTCCATCATGCTCATTTCGAATTTCTTGCTCATATATTTTGAAAACTCTTCACAAAGGAAAATATTAATTGCACCAAAGATACTATCATGAACATAAATCTGTATAACAATCATGTCATCCTTTTTGGTCTTGATAAAGAGTGTAGTATCTGTATTTCCCATTTTAAAACCATTTGAGATAAGAAATTTACTCAATCTTTCATACCAAATTCTAAGAGCTTGTTTCAAACCGTATAGGGTTTTTCTAAGTTTAAACAATTTTTCCAAAAAATTGTGATTTTTGAAATCGGGAGGTTGTTCAACATAAACCTCTTCTTGAATGAAACCATTTTAAAATGCACTTTTTATAACCATTTGATAGAGAGTAAGACCCTTATAACAAGCAAAAGCGAGAAAGATACAAATAGACTCTAATCTAGCAACCAGTACAAAGGTTTCTTCGAAGTTTATACATTCTTCTTGATTGTAACATTGGACAACTAATCTAGCCTTGTTACGCACAATAATACCATTTTCATCTTCTTTTTTTTCAAAAAACCTATTTTGTACCAATTATGGTTTGATTATTTGGTCTATCAACTAAATCATAAACAAGATTTCTTTCAAATTGATTTAGATTTTCTTGGATTGCTAGAATCAGAAACTCATCAAATTTGGCTTCTTTAAAATTCTTTGGTTCAATTTGAGAAATGAATGTGGAATTATGTAGAAAACTTTTGGTA
Source organism: Fraxinus americana (assembly GCA_035079005.1). Lineage (NCBI taxonomy): Eukaryota > Viridiplantae > Streptophyta > Magnoliopsida > Lamiales > Oleaceae > Fraxinus > Fraxinus americana. The sequence continues at coordinate 4,850,622 of CM068727.1, read as the reverse complement.
GAATTTCTAGTACTTATAACTTTGGAATGATCACCGATTATGAGCTCTTTTGAATGGAAGGGAACAAACTTCCATTCGTTGGGAAGTGTAGGATCATTTTGATCTTTGGAAGACTCTCATTCTCCTTTTTGATAAATTTGTACTTACAAATATTTAGGATCATCTTGCTTGTTTTAATCTTGCATTTGCTCAAAAGGAATTTCCAAACCTACATTAATACATTTCTCTTGATCAAGAGAATTGGTTTCATCAAATGTAACGTACATGGATTCTTCCACTACTAGAGTTCTTTTGTTGAAAACTCGATAGGCTTTGCTAGTAGGTGAATATCCAAGAAAGATTCCAACATCGAGTTTCGAATCAGATTTTCCCAAATTTTCTTTTATATTGAATACAAAACATTTGCAACCAAAGACCTTAAAGTAACTAATGTTGGGAACTCTATTTTTCCAAAGCTCATATGGAGTTTTGATGTTCTTTCGACTTACCAAAACTCTAGTCATAATGTAGCAAGTGGTGTTAACAGCTTCTGTCCAAAAATATTTAGGTAAATTGTTCTCATTTAACATAGTCCTAACCATTTTTTGTAATGTACAATTCTTTCGTTCTACTATACCATTTTGTTAAGGAGTTCTAGGAGTCGAAAAATTATGTTCATATTCATTTTCTTTACAAAATCATCAAAGGCAACAAATTATCAAATTCTCCACAATGATCACTTCTAATGATTGTGGTAGGATATTCTTTTTCAGTTTGAACTTTTTTACAAAAATGCTTAAATATTTTTAAAGCTTCTTTTTTCAAGTTTAAAAACAAAACTCAATTGAATCTTGAGAAGTCATCAACAATGAAAATGCATAGTACTTGCCACTTAAACTTGTGATTTTTGATGGTCCAAAAAGATTCATACGAAGAAGTTGTAGAGGTTTTGTGGTTGAAGAGAATTGCTTGGTTTTGAAAAAGTTTTTTGTTTGTTTTCCAAATTGACAAGCATCACAATTTTTTTCATTTTCAAATTTCAAATCATAATATCAAGTTTGGCTACATCAAACCCTAGATAAATTGTTTAGTTTATGTTGGAATTCATAAAATCTATACAATTTCTATGATAGAACAAAAGGAAGAAGGGAAAGACAAAATCTTTTGAAACTTTAGTTGGAATTCCCCTTGATGTTCTTTTCGCCTTCTCGCTTGATTTTCTGAGTCTTTTGATGTTTTGTCCCTTACATCCCCTTGAAAATAGGTCTTTGATCATGTATTTATAGTATTTTTGGAGTTTTGGATGAATTAGAGTTGAATTGGGCCAAGAAAAGAATCCAAAAATACTAAAAAATCATTTTCTCGTCCAATGGCACCTCGACGCCCAATATGGCCGCGGCATCCATGATGCTGCTGATTTTCAACGACAAAGGCACTGCAGCGCCCATTTCGGGTGAAAATTTAATAGTGCACCTTCTTCGATATTTCTATCATAACCTTTTCTCCCAATGTCCGGTTGAGGAGATTCAAGATGCGTTGGAAAAATAACTCAAAGGCTACAACTTTACTTTAGATATCATTTTCTAATTCGAACGTTTGCTATGTCAAAAATTAGTCTCAATATGAGACTAAAAATCAGGAACATTACTTTTTTAGTTGGAAATTGATATGTGATCATATTTTGATTATATTTGATCCATTTGACTTCTTTTTTCATCTAGTTGACTCCTAACACTCTCGAATCTTCATTGTAACGTTCGACACAACTTTGGAGTATTTACACTTTAATCCCCGAACTTTGGATATCTTACAATTTAGCTATATTCTCCAATTTTGCCAACTTTTGCTTATTTCCTTTAATTTTATCAACATATATTGCAACATCAAAACGCACATTAAAATGCTCTAAAAATCTCTCAAGGATAACAAAATAACGAATTAAGTGGCATAAATATCAAGAGTGTGGAATACTCATCGCATATCTCAATGTGAGTCCGATATATCTTAGTTAAACACATTAAATCTCTAGGAATTCATGTAACGACCGCATTAATTAGCATAAGTATTTCTACGTTTTATATTAATTAACGATTTTTATTACATTGTCTAAACAAATAATCTACATCTCTATATAATTATCACTTACAAATCAATGAATTAATGGTCAATTAATCCAAGCATTAAGATTGGAAGTAAAAACAATTCATAAAATCAATTTAAATTTTTTTAAAATTAAAATTAAGGCTCAAAAGCAGGTTACAATCATTTATCATAATTAATTACTTAATTACACATCGTGTGAGAAGAATAAAATAAGAAGGAATTAAAATACATCACCGAATATTTTTAAAGAAAAACATAAAAAAGATGAAAATCTTGCACCAAGATTCCACCTTTTTCTTATAAAATCTTGAAACCTTAGTTTGTTAATTGACTTCTTAATCGAATAATATATAGCCCTTGTTTGGGGCACATTTCTTCCTCATTTGTAGAAAAAAAGAAACGTTGGAGCAGCAACTTCTCTGACAAAACTCTGGGAACAATTTGACAATGCAAGCACATATTTCTCCATTATACCCCTCCATCAATGCAAACATGTATTTCACTTTATGTTTGGCAACAGTTTGAATTCCATAAGATGAGGGCATAGATGTCATTTTCCACAAAATTCATTTGACCAAAAAAAACAAAAAACACTATAGCGGACCCATGCGATGTGACATGAAAATGTATTTTTAGGATGTGAGAATGGGGTATCAAACGGAGGCATATGCAATGAATCCTCTAAGCCTCTTCTTGAATGCATGTGTCTAATGAAATCCTTCAAACCTCCTTTAGTTGTTGGACTAAGGTACGTATTTATAGAACAAGATTTATGCAAATTGTATCCAAATTGGGATTTTCCTACAATTAACATAGTTTACACAAGTTAAGTAGATAATCACTCAACTTACATATAAATAAATAATAATAGAAGCTCGAATAAGCACATAAAATACATTTATCAATTTCTTTCCACTATGTTGGCCTTTGATTCAATCAATTGAAATGCACTGCTGATAGGAATATAAAATACACATTTTGCATCTTTATTTAATGCGCTCATATGACTATTTTATGCCTAAATATACTTAGTATTCTCATATTTTGGTTTAGGTGGCAAGTTGATGGATATAGCGTAATTTGGAAGAAATATGTGAAAATGGACCAAAGTGAAAGGAAATGAAAGTTCAAGGACTAGCGTACAAATACACAAAAGTTGTATCAAACCAAACAATGAAGATTTGAAAGTCAATTTCTTGAAAGAAGACGTCAAATGGATGAAATATCGTCAAAGTATGATCACACATCAATTTCCAATCGAAAAGTTATACACCGATTTTCAGCCTCATATTGAGATCCATTTTCGACATGGAAAATGATCGAATTGAAAGATCATATTTGAATAAAAGTTGTAGCCCTTTGAGTAATCTTTCCAACGCATCTTGAATCGCCTCAATCGGATATCGGGAAAGGAAGATACGACCAAAACACTGAAAACTATTCGGAGGAAATTTCGTAAAACCATGCGGCCGCACATACCATTCCCAAGAATTAAAGTATTGGTTTCACTTGTTCCTTGCGGCCGCAAGAATCTAAACCATGCGGCCGCATGGTTCATTTCCGATACGAAAATTCTGGTTTCCTAATTTAAGTCAACTATCTATGGAAACAACTATAAATACATCTTTTAAAACCCTAGAACGTACCAGAACGCCTCCAACCTATTTTCTATCTATTTTTCTTAGATCTATCATGTGTAACTAACTCTTGGTGCTTGATTGAAGGATACCGAAGCCTTGGAATACATTATAACTGTGAGATCCACCTATTTTCATTGTTTAATTTATATTTTCAGTATTGAATATTCTTCTATGCATAATTTTATGATTGTCATGTTTGATTGCTAAGAGGCCTATTAGTTTTTCATATATTGCAATCTATAGCTAAGTTAAATCTCAAATCTGTAATTGTTTGAATCATTTAACTTGTGAAGCACTAGGATTTGATAATTTTCTGCGATAGAGGTTATTGAATCTTAAGAAGAATGTTTAAATAGATTGAATGCAACCGCTGGTGTTTGTATTATCTAGTTCATCTATTTCTCTATTGTTTAAAGCTGTTATTAAATTGAATCTTTAGCGCTGGTCTGAGATTATTTGATAATTAGGGTTAATTAGAACGCTGGTTTCTGATTAACTAAAATTAAGGATAAATAGGAATTTATTCCAACGATGAATATTGTGAATATTGATTGATTATTCTTTGTGGATTGATGAATGGTTATAAATCTCCAATGGTGGAAGTTGACTTTGATCAAGACTCGTTTCATTGATTTAATGCAACTTGTTAATTTACATTGTTATTTGTTATAAGATTGATTTCGTTATAAACAGAACCCCCCAATCGTTATACGAAGCATAAATCGTTAATTGCACACTCTTCGTGTGATCGACCCTTACTTTCATTACTACATTAGTTTTAGAGGTTTAAGGACTATTTTTGGGTGCCTACGACAGCACACCAAATTTTGGCGCCGTTGCCGGGGAGTGGTGTTAATTTATTTTTGTGCTTCTTTAGTAATTTTATTTTATTTTTGAAAAAAAAAAGTCAAAAAAAATCATAATTTTCTAGATTTTTAGGTATTTTATTGTTTTTAGAAATTTTAGCATAGAATTTTATTTATCTTACTTAATCTAGCTTCCTTTTGGTTTATTTTTCACTTGTTCTTTTTGTTTATGACCGCAACTCGATCTTCTAATCAAAGTGATTTGCAGTACGATCCAGAAATTGAGAGAACTTTACGCAGGGTAAAGAGTAGCATCCAACAAAATCTTGAAGAAAGCAATCTCAATCCCAACAATCCATTTACAAGTGATTTTGAGTTTGGAAGAGAAGAAACCATGGCCGAAAATAGGACTTTGAAGGAGCTTAAAGACCTACATTGAATCAACAACCTTTATGCATAACTTTTCCTATTTTAGATGCTACCACTACATTTGAGCTTAAATCTGGACTAATACACCTTTTGCCTACCTTTCATGGTCTTGCAGGTGAAGATCCTCATAAACATTTGAAAGAGTTTCATGTGGTCTGCACGAGTATGAAACCCACTGGAATTACTGAAGAACAGATTAAACTGAGAGCCTTTCCATTTTCTCTGAAGGATTCGGCTAAGGATTGGCTCTACTATCTACCATCGGGAAGCATTACCACATGGGATGGAATGAAGAGATTATTTCTAGAGAAATATTTTCCAGCTTCATGGGCAGCAAATATTAGGAAAGAAATTTGTGGTGTCAGACAAGATCACAGGGAATCTCTACATGAGTATTGGGAGCAGTTCAAGAAATTGTGTGCAAGCTGTCCCCATCATCAGATCAGTGAGCAACTTCTCATCCAATACTTCTATGAAGGTCTCCAACCCACAGATAGGAGCATGATTGACGCTGCAAGTGGAGGAGCTTTAGTTGATAAAACTCCGGAAGGAGCGAGGAACTTAATTGCAAACATGGCAGCCAACTCTCAACAATTTGGCGCTAGATTTGATCCTCCTTCTAGACAAGTTAACGAGGTAAATGTCTCATCCATTGAATAACAAATAGCTAATCTAACTACTCTTGTTCGTCAAATGGCCACAGGTAATGTGCAGACAGTAAAGGTTTGCGAAATTTGTTCAGTAATGGGACATCCAACTGATGCATGTCCAACTCTTCAAGAAGAACCCACAGAACAAGTTAATGCAGCGGGTGGCTTCCCTGGACAACCACAAAAGAATTATGATCCTTTTTCGAAGACATACAACCCAGGATGGAGGGATCATCCCAATCTTAGCTATGGAAGTTCACAATCAAATCAACATGTTGCTCAAAATCGTCCAAACTTTCAACAATATAGGCAGCCATACCCGCCTAGACAACAACAGGGCCAATCTTCTAACTCTGAAATGTCTTTAGAAGATATTGTTAAATCTCTTGCAACTAACACTTTACAATTTCAACAGGAGACCAAGGCTAGCATTCAATGTTTGGAGAATCAAATGGGTCAAATGGCTAGTGCGGTTAGTCGGCTGGAATCACAAAGTTCGGGAAAGCTACCCTCTCAAACAGTGGTAAATCCAAGGGAGAACGCAAGTGCAATTATATTGAGGAATGGCAAGGAAGTGGAAACCCCAGTAAATGAAGTTCCTACATCATCAGAATAAAACAAGAAGAAAGACATGGACATCACTGTGGAAAAGAGTAACCCAACTGAGAATGATGCGCCAAAACGTAAGTTTCCTCCACTATCTGATTATAAACCAGTAGCCCCATTCCCTCATGCTTTGGTAGAATCTAGGAAAAATGATCCAAATAGGGAGCATTATGAAACTTTTCGAAAATGTGAGGTGAACATTCCCTTGTTGGATGCTATTAAACAAATACTCCGTTATGCTAAATTTTTAAAAGAATTGTGTACTATTAAGAGAAAGCAGAAACTGAAGGGGTGTGAAAAGGTGAAAGTTGGAGAAAACGTATCTGCAGTCATTCAAAGGAAACTTCCTACAAAATGCAAAGACCCAGGTATGTTTACTATCCCTTACATGATAGGTAACACCGGATTTGAGAAAGCCATGTTAGACTTAGGAGCCTCTATAAATGTCATGCCATATTCCATTTATGCTTCTTTGAAACTTGCCCCCTTAACTAAAATTGGTGTGGTAATTCAATTAGCTGATAGATCAAATGCCTACCCAAAGGGCGTGATTGAGGATGTCCTTGTACAAGTTAATGACTTGGTTTTTCCTGCTGACTTTTATGTGCTTGATATGGAAAACAGTGACCAAACTAGCCCTATTTTGTTAGGAAGACCATTCTTAAAAACATCCAAAACTAAAATTGATGTTCATAGTGGTACATTAACCATGGAATTTGATGGTGAGGTAATTACATTTAATATCTATGATGCCATGAAATTTCCTGTTGATGATAATGCTGTGTATTCTATTGATGTAATTGATGATCTAGCACAAGATGTTTTTGAAATTGATGGGAAGGATGACTTGGAGGTTGCTATTTGTAAGAGTATAGAGGAAGAGAGTGATGTATTAACTTTGAATCCCAACTTGCAATGAGCTGTTGATATGTTGAACACTCCTCCAAAGTCACAACAAGTAGGTAATGGTTTATTTGTTAATTTGCCTGTTTCTAATGAAAAGACTCTACCTTCTGTTGTGCAGGCCCCAGTTCTGGATTTGAAACCTCTCCCTACTCACCTTAAATATGTATTCCTTGGAGATGACAAAACATTGCCAGTAATTATTTCCAATGAACTGACTACATTGCAAGAAGAAAAATTGGTAGAGGTCCTCAAGGAGTATCGAACAGCCATTGGTTGGACAATCGCAGACATCAAGGGAATTAGTCCATTAGTCCATCCACCTGCATGCATCGCATTTTGCTTGAAGAAGGAGAAAAGCCTTCCCGTTAACCTCAACGAAGATTGAATCTACCCATGATGGATGTAGTGAAGAAAGAGGTCCTCAAGCTTTTGGAAGTTGGCATGATTTATCCTATTTCTGATAGTAGTTGGGTCAGTCCAGTTCAAGTGGTTCCTAAGAAGACGGGGATAACTGTGGTGAAGAATCAGAACGATGAATTGGTTACCACCCGTGTTCAAAATGGGTGGAGGGTTTGTATAGACTATAGGAAATTAAATGCTGTGACCCGAAAAGATCATTTTCCTTTACCATTTATTGATCAAATGCTTGAAAGGTTAGCTGGTCATTCTTACTATAGTTTTCTTGATGGTTATTCAGGTTATTTCCAGATTGCAATTGCCCGTAAGATCAAGAAAAGACAACATTCACATGTCCATTTGGAACATTTGCATACCGTCGTATGCCCTTTGGTCTTTGTAATGCTCCAGCTACTTTTCAACGGTGTATGGTAAGCATATTTTCAGATTATGTTGAGCATATCATAGAGGTCTTTATGGATGATTTCACGGTCTATGGGAATTCATTTGATAACTGTTTGCATAACCTTGAGTTAATCCTTAAAAGATGCATGGAAACTAATCTTGTTTTGAATTCTGAAAAGTGTCACTTTATGGTAGAACAAGGTATAGTTCTAGGGCATGTTATCTCATCTAAGGGCATTGAAGTAGATAAAGCTAAAATTGATATTATTCAATCTCTACCTTACCCCGCTAGTGTGCGGGAGGTTCGCTCTTTTCTTGGACATGCATGTTTTTATCGTAGATTTATCAAGGACTTCTCCAAAATTGCTTTGCCCCTATGCAAATTGTTACAAAAGGACGTGACTTTTGAATTTGATGAGGTGTGCAAAACGGCATTCGATAAGTTGAAAGAACTGTTGACCTCTGCACCAATCATTCAACCCCCTGACTGGAACTTTCCCTTTGAAATCATGTGTGATGCGAGCAACTTTGCAGTAGGTGCAGTGTTAGGTCAAAGAACTGGAAAAGCATCTCATGCCATCTATTATGCGTCCAGAACTCTAAATGATGCCCAGAGAAACTACACTACAACAGAAAAAGAACTCTTGGCTATTGTTTTTGCTTTAGAAAAATTCCGTCCTTATTTACCTGGAACTAAAGTGATTATTTACTCTGATCATGCAGCTCTACGTTACTTGATGACAAAGAAAGAGGCGAAACCAAGACTAATACGATGGATACTTCTCCTGAGTGAATTCAACCTGGAAATTAAAGACAAAAAGGGAACAGAAAACAGTGTTGCAGATCATTTGAGCCGTTTAACTAACGTGGATGCTGAACTCCAATTGCAGGAAACCTTTCCTGATGAGCAATTATTTTCTGCAAGCACAACTTTACCATGGTATGCAGACATTGTAAACTTTTTGGTTGTTAACACTTTACCTTCTAATTTGTCTAGGGGTCAAAGAGATAAGCTAAAGAGTGATGCAAAATATTATGTATGGGACGATCCATATTTGTGGAAGCATTGTGCAGATCAAGTGATTAGAAGGTGTGTTCCTGAAAATGAGATTACTTCCATTCTCACCTTTTGTCACTCATATGCTTGTAGAGGACATTTTGGAGCAAAAAGGATAGCAAGAAAAGTGCTTGAATGTGGTTTCTATTGGCCATCCTTGTTTCGAGACACCTACTCCTTTTGTAAGTCATGCGAAAACTGTCAAAAAATAGGTAATATATCCCAGAGGACTAAAATGCCACAAACTGCCATACTTGTTTGTGAAATCTTTGATGTTTGGGGCATTGATTTCATGGGACCATTTCCTGTCTCTTTCGGTTTTACTTATATTTTGCTTGCTGTGGATTATGTTTCGAAATGGGTGGAAGCCAAAGCCACTAGGACTGATGATTCTAAAGTTGTTGCAGATTTTATCAAGTCTAATATATTTTCCAGGTTTGGGATTCCGAGAGCTCTCATTAGCGATCGTGGAACTCATTTTTGTAATCGAACTGTGGAAGCTCTGTTGAGGAAATACCATGTCACCCACAAGGTGTCAACTGCATATCATCCACAAACTAATGGTCAGGTGGAGGTGTCAAATCGGGAAATCAAATCCATCATTGAGAAAACGGTCTGCTCGAATAGAAAAGATTGGAGCTTGCGCTTGGATGAGGCTTTATGGGCATATAGAACTGCATACAAGACACCCATCGGTATGTCATCCTACCGGTTAGTGTTCGAGAAACCATTTCACCTTCCAGTGGAGTTAGAACATAAAGCTTACTGGGTCGTCAAGAGTTTCAATATGAAGATGGATGAGAGTGGAGAACACAGAAGTTGCAACTTCAAGAGCTAGAGGAAATTCGCAATGATGCCTATGAGAGTGCAAGAATTTACAAGGAGAAGACGAAGGCTTTCCATGAAAAGATGATCTCTTGGAAGGAATTTGAAATTGGTCAAAAGGTCCTCCTATACCAATCACGGCTTCATCTGTTTCCAGGTAAATTGCGTTCCCGTTGGATTGGACCTTTTGTTATTACTAATGTCTTTCCTCATGGTATAGTAGAAGTCCAAAGTCTGGAAACCTCAAAGGTATTCAAGGTGAATGGTCATAGACTCAAACCTTTCTATGAAGGTCTTCAGGTGGAGGACGTGACACAATTGGATCTCGAAGACCCATTCTATGCCAGTTGAAGGATAAACAATAAGTCTAGTCAAAGACAATAAACAAAGGCGCTGCTTGGGAGGCAACCCAAGGGGAGTTCGTTCCTTTATCTTTTTATTTATTTATTTATTATTTTTTTATTTTTCGCATTCATATTTTAGTTACCTTTGTCTTTTCTTTGCATTTCACCTTGCATTGGGGACAATGTAAGTTTTAAGTGTGGGGGAGGGAGTTTAGATTGAGTTTAAATTTCAAAAAAATTTGAAAATTTTTGCATGATTTTTCAAGAAGGGGAGTTGCGGTTAAATTATTTTTGGTTGTGTATGCTATTTGCAATAATTAATTAAGCTTTTAAAGAACTCATAACATGATTGAATGAATAATCCTTCAACTTAGAGTTTAGTGGAGTTATTTTCTTTGAGGATGGTAGTAACTAAATTCTGTAGACAAAAGCCAGTGAGATTTTTGAGCCTTTAGACTGACACATCCATAACAGTCTCATAATTTTCTTTCATGTGTGATATTCTTCCATGGTTTTGTTTCTCTAGAACTTGCCTTGATTCTCTTTAAGATTATATTGACACATGCATGCACGAACATGATTAAGGCCATCTTTGTCACATAAATAAGCTTCATTAGCCAAATAGCCGACCCTGTAATTGAATTTTCCATTGTGAGCCCCTTTGAGCCTCATTACCTTTTCTTTGTATAAACTCACATTACAAGCTTTAAACTGGAAAAACAATATCTTTACCCAAGCCTTAGAGCTAGTGGAGTATTGTTGAATGTCATGAGAAGTGTGGATATGCAATGAAATAAGTGTGGGGGTATCAAAATTTATGGTAATGCTATTATTGGTGAATTGGAACAAATTTTCTATGTCGATTCAGGGAGTTCTATTATTGGTGTATAATTTGGAGTTTACATTGTGCAAGAAAAACACAAGAAAAATAAGAAAAAAAAATGAATGATTGAAGAAAAAGAAAAAAAAAAGAAGAAAAAGAAAATGAGTGATAAAGGAGAGTGAATTTGATGTGAAAAAGATCTATATTCGTAACTCTTCATACATTACAAGAAAGAGTTCGATTTGTGTGGGATAGATGCAAAAATGATGAAGATATTATGTGGAGTGGTTGGTTTACATGTCTTATATATATGTTTGAGTTAAGTCTATTTATCTTTACTCCACTAGTTTCGATGGCTCTTGAGTCACATACCCAAATATTTCCTACCTTGACCATAAGCCACATTACAACCTTTGAAAAGTCCTTATGATTCTTGTAAAGCATGTGGTCTAAGTGGTGGCGAATGAGAAGATATGCAAGCATATGGTAGAATATCTCAATTGGAATGAATTTGAGCGAAACACTTACCCTTTTAAACACATGAGAGTTGAGTGCTTATATCCGTGAGGGTCTACATGTTTAGTTTACTTCATCTTTATATGAAAATGCTTGCTAATTGATTATGAGTTGTGTGGAATATTTATTCATGATATTTTATGTGTTTTGAAAAAGTTTGATGGTTCTATGTTCTGTTTTGCCCGAGGACAAGTAAAAGCTAAGTGTGGGGGAATTTGATAGGAATATAAAATACACATTTTGCATCTTTATTTAATGCGCTCATATGACTATTTTATGCCTAAATGTACTTAGTATTCTCATATTTTGGTTTAGGTGGCAAGTTGATGGATATAGCGTAATTTGGAAGAAATATGTGAAAATGGACCAAAGTGAAAGGAAATGAAAGTTCAAGGACTAGCGTACAAATACACAAAAGTTATGTCAAACCAAACAATGAAGATTTGAGAGTCAATTTCTTGAAAGAAGACGTCAAATGGATGAAATATCGTCAAAGTATGATCACACATCAATTTCCAATCGAAAAGTTATACACCGATTTTCAGCCTCATATTGAGATCCATTTTCGACATGGAAAACGATCTAATTGGAAGATCATATTTGAATAAAAGTTGTAGCCCTTTGAGTTATCTTTCCAACGCATCTTGAATCGCCTCAATTGGATATCGGGAAAGGAAGATACGACCAAAACACTGAAAACTATTCGGAGGAAATTTCGTAAAACCATGCGGCCGCAAGCATTTAATTCCATGCGGCCGCACATACCATTCCCAAGAATTAAAGTATTGGTTTCACTTGTTCCTTGCGGCCGCAAGCATCTAAACCATGCGGCCGCATGGTTCATTTCCGATACGAAAATTCTGGTTTCCTAATTTAAGTCAACTACTTATGGAAACAACTATAAATACATCTTTTAAAACCCTAGAACGTACCAGAACGCCTCCAACCTATTTTCTATCTATTTTTCTTAGATCTATCATGTGTAACTAACTCTTGGTGCTTGATTGAAGGATACCGAAGCCTTGGAATACATTATAACTGTGAGATCCACCTATTTTCATTGTTTAATTTATATTTTCAGTATTGAATATTCTTCTATGCATAATTTTATGATTGTCATGTTTGATTGCTAAGAGGCCTATTAGTTTTTCATATATTGCAATCTATAACTAAGTTAAATCTCAAATCCGTAATTGTTTGAATCATTTAACTTGTGAAGCACTAGGATTTGATAATTTTCTGCGATAGAGGTTATTGAATCTTAAGAAGAATGTTTAAATAGATTGAATGCAACCGCTGGTGTTTGTATTATCTCGTTCATCTATTTCTCTATTGTTTAAAGCTGTTATTAAATTGAATCTTTAGCGTTGGTTTGAGATTATTTGATAATTAGGGTTAATTAGAACGCTGGTTTCTGATTAACTAAAATTAAGGAGAAATAGGAATTTATTCCAACGATAAATATTGTGAATATTGATTGATTATTGTTTGTGGATTGATGAATGGTTATAAATCTCCAATGGTGGAAGTTGACTTTGATCAAGACTCGTTTCATTGATTTAATACAACTCGTTAATTTACATTGTTATTTGTTATAAGATTGATTTCGTTATAAACAGAACCCCCCAATCGTTATACGAAGCATAAATCGTTAATTGCACACTCTTCGTGGGATCGACCCTTACTTCCATTACTACATTAGTTTTAGAGGTTTAAGGACTATTTTTGGGTGCCTACGACAGCACACCAACTGCTCATTTTTTTAGATTTGTGATTATTTTCCTCTATTCTCAACAGAATAGTAATATCTCAAAGCTTCATTTTCTTATGCTTATGTTTATGTTTAAGGTAAATCTTGAAATCCTTCCATATAGGCGGCAATTCCTCAATGAGTGCAACAACTTGGAACGATTCGAAGATTTTTATTCCTTTGACATAGATATCACTAAGTATCACTTAAAATTATTGAACTTCAAAGATGATATTTTTGCTATCAACCATTTTGTAATTCAAAAAATCAGATAATGAATTTTTATTGTATCGGCATCTTCGATTTTGTACTTGTTGTCCAAAGGATCCCACAATTCTTTTGCAGACTTTACATTACACTACACATTATATAATGTATTGTCCAATCTCTTGAGTACAAAGTTTCTATGTGGAAAATTCGAGTACTTCCATGCATCAACCCCATCTAATTTCTCAAATACACTTTCATCCTCTTTGAACGAAAGTGCATCTTTCTTGAGAAAACATTGCCAACTTAATGTTGTTAGATAAAACAGCATTTTTTTTGTTGCCAATGGTTGAATTTTGACCCATTAAATTTCTCAATTTTTTTGGGTCAAATTTAAAAGTAGATTCGGATGTAACCATTTTCGATACACAATAAGAAAATAAAAGAATAAGGAGTAAAAGTAAAATAAATCAGAAAAATAAATTTGTCTTGAGAATGTTACTTCTAAAGTATCGTATTTTTAAACAATCTAAGATATTTACACTTGTGGATTTTGGGAATTGATTTGAATAGAGTAATATAATGATCAACATAATCAAGATATCAATTCCACTCACTCACTCCACGAAATGTCCTTAAAACGAATTTGCTCTCTTTTATGGTGCTTAAAGGCAGTCGGCAATCGTCTTTGAGGATAGAATAAATTTTGTCTCTTAGAAAACAATACGACAATCTGTAAGAATTCAACAAGCTCAATAAAGTGTTTCGCACTCAAAAAATAATATCATAATTTAAAGAGAGAAATGAAATTCAAAGTGTGAAAGGTTATGATGAAAATAGTGTAAATTTTCTGACAGCAAGGCATGCTATTTGTAGACTTTTTTGTGGCCTTTCGAGCACTCTACAAACTTTTCAAAACAATGGGACAATTCAGACAATCCTAAAAAAATGAAATGATAACTTTATTCGAATTGAAACAATATTTTGTTAAAATTGGCTAACTGGCATCTGTAACGTTGGTTAAGAAATGTCTATTAAAGTAAAACAGAAGTCGATCACAATGGTCATATCATCTGGAAAATTATGCAGAAACAAGCCAACAGTTGAAAATCAAAATATTGTAAAACTATTTCACAAAGTACCCAAATAATTTGATTAATTATAATTTGATCCAAAATTTAAATAAATTTTATAGACACACACATATATAAGACAAATGACCTACCCTCAATCAAATGGCAATTGGGCTCGGGCTCGGGCTCGGGCTCGGGCACGGGCAGATGCTTGTACCGTTCAAAAGAAGGCAAAGCACGCGCGTGAACTTAGAATTGAACCTAATAGGATCTAAGTCGCCCCCTTTCAAAAACTAATGATACCCCTTGGGGTCCAAACCAAATTGCCATATTTCCATCATATAAACCAAATAATTTTTCAATGTTTCCTATCTTAAAATCCAAGTAAATACTTCATACATAGTAGGGGGTCTAAGACCTCTACCATATGAACCAATAAACAAAATCATGTTGAATAACAAATAACATGTTGCAACAATTAGGTTGTGTGAAAAACTATAACACCAGAACATTTACATATACATGGGTTTTATACGTATATACAAATGAACATCATAACATGTAAAACATCCCAATGTCATGATAGGTTTAACAAAATTACTTTTTAAGAATCAACGCTATTAACAGTGCTTAGGATGTAAAGCTTTTTTCACTTTAAAGATTACTCAAATGCCTTTAATAAATTTCTTTGTAGTATAGAAAAGTGAACCTTTAATTAAATGACTTATCAAAATATTATTCATCTAGTTAGTCCATGCATGCATGTACCATGGACACAAGAATGTTCTCCATCTAAACATATGAATAAATAAAGAAGAAATGGAGAAGACGAGACACAAAAGTCGACCACCAACAAGAAGAAACAATAAAAGGAAATAGAGAAAATAAAAAAAAAAAAAAAACAAAATACACTAACTCGCTACCAAATCTCTACTACTCCGAGTCGGGGTCATTGTGATAGTGATTCAATTCTAGAGTCAGAGTGTTATGTTTGGATAAGATATAGTTGATTAATAAATAATCAAAGAAATTACGTAAGATTTAAGCCCCTGTTTGATCCTCATTTCTGAGGTAAAATGTATTATATAATAGTATTTTTTGAAGAATGTGTCGTTAAAAAATAAGGAATGTTTTTTGAAATACGTGTATAATTATTTTATAGGAGAATATATGAATGAAAATGAGTTTTGAAAAAATACATTCTTGAAAAAATGAGTTTCAAAAAGGGGCTTAATGTATAGTGGAATTTAATAGCTAGCCAACCAATTAAATTTCTTCGATTACCTTGTACGCTCGTTTCCATTTTGGGCCTAGGTTCCTTAACTTTCCCAATCGATTTTCCATGAAGACTTTCTTTAGTACCATGTTGTCGATTTAAATGTTCTACTCTGGACATTGGAGTTGTAGTACTTAGTATTTTCCTTTGATACGTAGCCTCGAACCTCTCTGTCAGACATTCTAGTTCCACTCTCCTCATGTCATTGTCCCAGACTTTATTGAAGTGCATACGACGAGAGGATTGGAGGCCAACCTTTACTAGAATCATCACATCAGTGCGTAGGCCAAAAATATATCTCCAAGACAAAACCTTAGCACTCGATTAGGGATGACAATTCGACCCCCAAGACTCGAGCAAAGAGGTAGCCCACTCCAACAAGGGTGCGACTTGTGAACCAAGCAAGCCAGCTCGCATGAGGCTCGAAAGCAGCTCGTACATTGGCTACAATATGAAATTTTCAACTAAAGAAGAGTCTACTTGCAAGCAGCTCTAGAGCAGCTTGTATTTTATCTACAAAATGCAAATTTCATCTAAAATAAAAGGCTAGGTGCAAGTAGCTCGCGAGCCAACTGGTGGGGCGAGATGAGCCAAGTCGAGCCCAAAAATAGGAGAGCTGTGCCACTCTATCGATCCTATTAAACATCTCTAATTTACGCGATGGGAAAATTTTTTATAGGAGACTAATTTCTCAAATCTTATTCCTTTGACGGGAATCTTTGTTAAAAAACCCAGTCAAACCATGATTTTGGTTTAAAAACCCCATCTCGATGGTTCTTGGTCAAATGGCCTTCAATTATAAAAAACAATAAATAAACAATATCAAATATTCAAAATATCCCCACTATGGAAAATACCCAAACACCCCTGTTAATCCAATTAAATTCCTCAATCCATATCTAGAAAACATCGACATCTCCCTGTGATTGCTACCTAAACTCTTGTTATTTATTATATTTTTCACATTTCTTCTCCAATATTTTGAGCATTTGAACAAAAATTTTGATTTTCATATTTTGTATATTGAAATCTCTACTATATTTGAAAAAAAGAAATCTATTTTTAGAAATCTCATGTGTTTAGCTAGTGTTGTTTTCGTATTTAGCATTTTTTTTTTGTGTTGCCTGAATTTATTGAATGATAATGTCACTCCAATTGTTAACTAGAATATAGAATGACAGTCCGCCATTATCTGCTACATAGAACGACAGTCCAGCCATTATCTGCTACGTAAAACGACACTACTATCGTTATGTGCTGTAGTTTATTTTTTCAACGAAATGACCTTTAATAATAGACTTCGTAACATATATAACACAGAACGATTGATTTTGTCACAAATAACGATTGAAATGATATAGATATTAAATTATAAAAATGGTGAAAGCACATATTTTCTATTCATATGTGTCGATTTGAATATTTTACCTAAAAAATATATGAAAATAATGTTCAAAAATTAAATATTATTTATTTATATCAATTAATTTCAAAATATACATGGTATCAATTATTTGTATTGTGTTTATATACATAACGGTACTTGTGTTGTTTTCATAACAATAATTACGCTTGTGCTGTTTTCATAACAATAACGACACTTATGTTATTCTCACTTTCATGATGATTAAGCAATGAGTGTATCTCTCGAATTTTGTAAACGAAACCTCCATCTTGCAACATAAAAGAGTTCAATTTATCGAATACCGAGGCTCGGACAGTTCGTGGCCACTCATACTACCGTTTATCAACAGAACCACACACTTGACCAATAACGGCACTTGTATCATTTTATCGATTTATCCAATATTTTGCCTCATTTCCATCCCAACGACCTCGAGCATTGGACGCCATACCTTAAGAAAATCAGAAATGTTGATTGTGTGACAAATAACGACACTTGTGTCGTTAAACGACACTTCTGTCGCTCTGTTGATTTTTTCAAATTTTTGCTACTTTTTAAAATGTTGATTGTGTGACAACTAACGGTGTAATTGATATAAAATATAAGGTATAAAATGGTGAAATCACAAGCCTTGGTCTAGATTCGTTTAAAAGTATAAGCAATGAACATAACTCCTGAATGTTGTAAGTGGCGTGTCCAATACGCAACTTAAATGAGTTCAAATAATCAATTATCGTGGTTCGGACGGGTTGCGGCTCTTCAAAATAGTGTTAAGATACAGAACGACACTTGTGCGTTAAACGACACTTGTGTCGATCTGTTGATATTTCCAGTTTTTTTGCTACTTTTCAAGGGCACAACCACAAGGATTGGAACCCATAAGCTAAGAAAGCTGAAAATTTTGATTGTGTGACAACTAACGGTGGAATTGATATAGAATATAAGGTAGCAAATGGTGAAATCACGAGTCTTGGTCTAGATTCTTTTGAAAGTATAAGTAATGAGCATAACTACCGAATGTTGTAAGTGGTGTGTCCAATCCGCAACTTAAATAAGTTCAGATTATCGATCATCGTCGCTCGGACGGGTCGCGGCTCTTCAAAATCGTGTTTAGATGTAGAACGATCTATTGATATTTTCAATTTTTTTGCTACTTTTCGAGGAAACGACCTCAAGGATTGGAACCCCTACACTAAGAAGGCTGAAAAGGTTGATTGTGTGATAACTAACGGTGGAATTGACATAGAACATAAGGTAGCAAATGGTGAAATCACGAGTCTTGGTCTAGATTCTTTTAAAAGTATAAGTAATGAGCATAACTACCGAATGTTGTAAGCGACGTGTCCAATCCGCAACTTAAATGAGTTCAAATTATCAATTATCGTAGCTCGAATGGGTCGGGGCTCTTCAAAATCATGTTTAGATGCAGAACGACACTTGTGCCGTTAAACGACACTTGTGTCGTTCTGTTGATATTTCCAATTTTTTTGCTACTTTTCAAGGGAACGACCTCAAGGATTGGAACCCCTAAGCTAAGAAGGTTGAAAATGTTGATTGTGTGATAACTAACGGTGGAATTGATATAGAATATAAGATAGCAAATGGTGAAATCACGAATATTTGTATAGATGCTTTTGAAAGAATAAATAATGAGCATAACTACCAAATTTTGTAAGCGGCGTGTCCAATCCGCAACTTAATTAAGTTCAGATTATCGATTATCGTGACTCAAACGGGTCATGGCTCTTCGAAATCATGTTTAGATGTAGAACCTACTGATATTTCCAATTTTTTTGCTACTTTTCAAGGGAACGACCTCAAGGATTGGTACCCCTAAGCTAAGAATGTTGAAAATGTTGATTGTGTGATAACTAACGGTGGAATTGATATAAAATATAAGATTGCCAATGGTGAAATCACGAATATTTGTCTAGATTCTTTTGAAAGTATAAGTAATGAGCATAACTACCGAATATTGTAAGCGGCGTGTCCAATCCGCAACTTAAATAAGTTCAGATTATCATAGCTCAGACGGGTCATGGCTCTTCAAAATCATGTTTAGATGCAGAACGACACTTGTGTCGTTCTGTTGATATTTTCAATTTTTTTGTTACTTTTCAAGGGAACGACCTCAAGGATTGGAACCCCTAAGTTACGAAGGCTAAAAATGTTGATTGTGGACACATAACGGTGGAATTGATATAGAATATAAGACAGCAAATGGTGAAATCACGAATATTTGTCTAGATACTTTTGAAAGAATAAGTAATGAGCATAACTGCCGAATTTTGTAAGCGGCGTGTCCAATCCGCAACTTAATTAAGTTCAGATTATCGATTATCGTGACTCAGACGGGTCATAGCTCTTCAAAATCATGTTTAGATGCAGAACGACACTTGTCGTTCTGTTGATATTTCCAATTTTTTTGCTACTTTTCCAGGGAACGACCTCAAGGATTGGTACCCCTAAGCTAAGAAGGTTGAAAATGTTGATTGTGTGACAGCTAACGGTGGAATTGATATAGAATATAAGATAGCAAACGGTAAAATCACGAATATTTGTCTAGATTCATTTGAAAGTATAAGTAATGAGCATAACTACCGAATGTTGTAAGCGACGTGTCCAATCCGCACCTTAAATGAGTTAGATTATCGATTATCGTGGCTTGGACGGGTTATGGCTCTTCAAAATCACGTTTAGATGTAGAACGTGTCGTTCTACTGATATTTCCAATTTTTTTGCTATTCAAGGGAACGACCTCAAGGATTAGAACCCCTAAGCTAAGAAAGTTGAAAATGTTGATTGTGTGACAACTAACAGTGGAATTGATATAGAATATAAGACAGCAAACGGTGAAATCACGAATATTTGTCTAGATTCTTTTGAAATTATAAGTAATGAGCATAACTGCTGAATGTTGTAAGAGGCGTGTCCAATCCGCAACTTAAATGAGTTCAGATTATCGATTATCATGGCTCGGACGGGTTGCTGCTCTTCAAAATCGTGTTTAGATGCAGAACGACACTTATGCTGTTAAATGACACTTGTGTCGTTCTGTTGATATTACCAATTTTTTGGATACTTTTCAAAGGGAACGACCTCAAGGATTGGAACCCCTAAACTAAGAAGGCTGAAAATGTTAATTGTGTGACAACTAACGGTGGAATTGATTGTGTCGTTCTCTTTGTTTTTATTTACATACATAATGACAGTTCTGTAGTTCTAGAGCTGTTCTTAAATCAGTAACGACACAAGTGTCGTTCTCTTTGTTTTTTATTTACATATATAACGATAGTTCTGTTGTTCTAGTTGCTATTCTCAATTCAGTAATGACACAAGTGTCATTCTCTTTGTTTTTTTATTTACATTCATAATGACACTTGTGTCATTTTGGTCTTTCTTTTTTATTAAGTAATGACCATATCCATTGAATATTGTAAGCGGCGTGTCCATCCTATAACTTAAATGAGTTTAGGTTATCGATTATCGTGGTTTGGAAGGATCATGGCGCTTCATACACGTGTTCACAGGCAGAACGACACTTGTGTCGTTTTCTAAACAGTAACGGCAGTTGTGTCATTTTCGTCTTTCTTTTTGATTAAATAATGACCATATTTATTGAATGTTGTAAGCGCATCTCCATCCTACAACTTTAATGAGTTTAGTAATGAGGCTTATAGTGGACGTTTATAAGTCAGTAATGACACTTGTGTCGTTCTCGTAGATCTTTAAATTAAAGGCATCAAAATTTTAACTACAGCAACATTTAACTAAATCTACGAATCAAAGTTCTGTTCAATTTATCGAATACTGAGGCTCGGAAGGTTTGTGGCTGCTCATACTCCTTGTTTATCGACAGAACGACACACGTGACCAATAACGTCACTTGTGTCATTCTATTGATTTCTCCAATATTTTGTCTCATTTTCATCGCAACGACCTCGGGCATTGGACCCCATACCTTAAGAAAATTATAAATATCGATTGTGTGACAAATAACTGTGGAATTGACATTGATTATAAATATTGAGTTGGTGAAATCACAAGTCACTATCTACGTTCGTTAGAAAAACATAATTAGTGAGCGTAACTCTCGAATTTTGTAAAGGCACGTCCATCTCGCAACTTAAATGGGTTCAATTTGTCCAATACCAAGGCTCGGACGGTTCGTGGCCGCTCATACTCCTATTTATCAACAGAACGACACACGTGATCAGTAACGACACTTTTGTCGTTCCATTGATTTCTCCAATATTTGTCTTATTTTCATCGCAACGACCCCGAACATTGGACCACATACCTTAAGAAAATCAGAAATGTTGATTGTGAGACAAATAACGGTGAAATTGACATCGATTATAGATACTGAGTTCGTGAAATCACAAGTCACTACTACATTCGTTAGAAAAACATAATTAGTGAACGTAACTCTCAAATTTTGTAAATGGCACGTCCATCCTGCAACTTAAATGGGTTCAATTTATCGAACACTGAGGCTCGGACAGTTTGTAGTCGCTCATACTCCTATTTATCGACAGAATGACACACGTCACTAGTAACGACACTTGTGTTGTTCTGTTGATTTCTCCAATATTTTGATTTATTTCCAATGCAACGATCTCAAGCACTGGACCCCTAACACATAAGATAGAAAAGTTAATCATGTGATAAAGAACAAATGAAAATTGTCAATAACAAAACATAACGACACTTGCATCATTCTCATTTCCCTATGATAAGTTCAGTAACAACACATGCTTCGTTCTCATGAACGCTTATATTCTAATAACGTCACATGTGTCGTTATCATGGAACCACAACAGAATGATATGGTCAAACTTTCTGTGTTACATACTTTAGGGAGTCCATTAAAATGTTGTTAATTTTTCCCAAGAATGAACCATCCATTAAAATCGGATGTAAGTGAAAATTTCGAAACGACACAAGTGTCGTTACTGAACATGAAAACGACACTTATCCCGTTACATATCTAAATACGAGTATAAACAATCACAGCCCATTCGTCCCATGAAAATAATAAATGAAACTTATTTATATTATAACATGCAAATAACATGTACAATGTTGAGATATATGCTCATTAACTTAATCGATATATATGAGTAAGACGACTTGTGCTTTCACTATATCGATAATATAAAAGTTATGTCATTTCAATCATTTTTTGTGGCTAGTCAATCTTTTTGTATTATACATGATAGTGAGTCCATTATTAGAGTTCATTTCATTAAAAAATTCAAATTACAGCAGATAACGACTATAGTGTCGTTTTACGTTGCAGATAACGACTGCAGTGTCATTTTCTGTTGCTAATAACGGTCAGAGTGCTATGTAAATGTGATTTTCCAATATAGATATGATAACCCTTGTTATCTGCAAATTTGAATTTGAAATTGGAGCAATTTCTGGATGGAAGTGAAACGAGGCTGAGGATGGTGGAGTCTGGTGGTTTGGGTGACTGAAAAGTGGAATAATGAGCTCCATATGTGGTTGCTGAAAATGGGCAAAAATCGCCCAAAATTGGAGAGGAAATAATTTCAAATTTGAAATGAGCAAGAAACTGAGTTGAAGAAGTAGACGTTATTTCGAAATTTAGAAAAAATGGTTGCACGGTGAGATTAAAGAAGAAAGAAGAGGTGAACATGAGGGAAAGTATGTGAATATTTTACTATTAATTGAAGGATAATATTGTCATTCGACAATTTAAAATATCTTGAATATTTTCATTTTCCTTTTATTGTCGGTCAAATGCCATTTCTCCAAATACATTGTCCTACTTGACTATTTGGCCAAATTTCCCCTCCTTTGACTTGAGTAGAACCCACTGGCCACTGCAGTATAAAACGAAGCCCCGAACCCGCTACTCCCCTGTACACGGATCCAAATTCTCGACCCACCAACACAAATAGGCACAAAACACTGCACTATATTGCGTTTCAATTTCTCTCCCAAACAATTATCTTAGATCTAAACCAAATCATATTAATTAGGGTTTGGAATTGTTTGATTAAATTCAGATCTCTGTGTTATTTATGAGTGTGATTTAGGGAATTGTAAAATGTTGACGAAGTTTGAGACGAAGAGTAATAGAGTTAAGGGATTGAGTTTCCACAGTAAGAGGCCATGGATTTTGGCGAGTCTTCACAGCGGCGTAATCCAGCTCTGGGACTACCGAATGGGCACTCTTATTGATCGCTTTGACGAGCATGATGGTCCTGTTCGCGGCGTTCATTTTCACAAATCCCAGCCACTCTTTGTCTCCGGAGGTTCACTATTTCACCCAGTGATCTCCATAGTTTTTTGTTCTTTTTAATAATTTTCTGTATTTTATCCTCTGGATATTGGATGGATATCGGATTTTACATGAGGGCATTGAATTTTCTCGAATCGTTGGAACTAGTGGAATTTGGGATATGGGTGGGCTGATACAAATATATAAGCTCCATTGTTTAGCAGTTGGTGATTTCAATTCTCGTTATTATAATCTGATTCATCTAATTGTGTGAACTGCTAGTTTTTGGTTACAAGATGATTATCCTAGTTTACTTATCAAAAAAAAAAAATGATTATCCTAGTCACTGGGCGAATTTGCCCAGTTGACACATCTGAGATAGTCAATGTTGGGCTTATTGGATCCTTAGCAAGAAATTAATGTGATGATTGGTCGTTGGGTTTGATGTAAGTATATGCTTGTCATTGTTTAGTAATTGGTGATTGCAAGTCACGGTTTTTATAATCGGTCCATTTAATAATGTGCATCAGTGGGATTTGGTTTTAGCTATCATTGTTTGTTATTTTATAATTGAATTATGATCCTAGAATTCATGGATTGTGTCATTTCGATAGAAAATTTAGGTTTAAATATCTGATACTTAGGGGCATGGCTTAATATATGCTTGTTTCAATGCTTAGGTGATGTGTGATAGTTTATGCTGCAAATTGTTGAATTTTCATTTCGAAAATGAGGTTTTATATTTATTGGGTGCTTTTCATCGTATTACTGAATATGCTGACTAAAGAATGTATTGTGTGACATTTGATTTGTAGCGCGGGTAATATTTTTTGTCATCTGTTTTCTAATATAATGTTGTGTAATTAGGCAATTTCTATTTTAGTCATACTGGACCTGAGAAATTTTAAAAGTTGTGCTCATATTTTTGTAATAAACATTAGGCAATGAATTTTATGCTCGTAGTGTCTTAATGAACATTAGACAAAGTTTGATTTTTATTTTTTTCTTATTTAATAATTTCATGGGAGTTGAATTAATTCTTTGTAAAATGCTCTTCTTATGAAGATTTCAAGGAATGACAAATCAGTTATCAATTTTTTTTATGGGAAAGCATTTTATTTATTTTTATTTCATACGGAATAAAGAATATGTGCATAATTAACTTGAATAGATATATCTGTTATGCTTTATACCAATGCTTGTCTTTGCAGGAGATGATTATAAGATCAAGGTTTGGAATTACAAGCTCCACAGGTGTTTGTTTACACTTCTTGGACATCTTGATTATATCCGAACCGTTCAATTTCACCATGAGTATCCCTGGATCGTTAGTGCAAGTGATGATCAAACAATCCGGATATGGAATTGGCAATCACGCACTTGCATTTCTGTCTTAACGGGACACAACCATTATGTGATGTGTGCCACATTTCATCCCAAAGAAGACTTGGTTGTTTCAGCATCTTTGGATCAAACTGTTCGAGTTTGGGACATTGGAGCATTGAGGAAGAAAACTGTTTCACCAGCTGATGACATCCTGCGATTGAGTCAGATGAACTCTGATTTCTTTGGTGGTGTAGATGCTGTTGTGAAGTATGTCTTGGAAGGCCATGATCGTGGGGTTAACTGGGCTTCATTCCATCCCACTCTCCCTTTGATTGTCTCTGGAGCAGATGATCGCCAAGTGAAAATTTGGCGCATGAATGGTACACGCAGCTCAATCTTTGATTTATGATTGCCTCGAAGAACTTTTTTCTTTAAGAATATCAATTTCTCTTTTAGAAGATAGATATTGCTTTCTAGAAAGAGAATGACACGTGCTGTTATTACTTGGATTTAACGATGAGAAAACATTTATGCATGACACGAATGTCATATTGGAGTACTTAGTTTCAAGATTTCTGTTCTTGGTGATACCATCCTTCCAGTTTTTAAAATAACTTCGGTTTCCCTTTTCACCATATTCTGTTAAAAAGTTTTGAAGTTTGTGGTATTTTACTACTACATCTGTCAATTTTCGTGTTATGTTGAGAATAGAACGTCACAAGGGAGCAAAATTTATGTTAATTTAAATGAACCCATAATTTATTCCACTCCAGTATAATAAAGCTGGAAGGAATAAGGATGAAAGAGGGACTTTATAGAATTGGGAGATGACATTATCTAAAGTTGACATTCAATTGAACTGCTCTCAATGTAAAGGCAATTATTTTACCAATTGGTTAACTATGAGGATGTCTCAACCATGGAAATCTCTGTAATTATTTTTAGTTTTACTTAAGAGGATAAATTTATAATTCTTTCTAGCTTCCTTTTATGAACCTTAGACCATTTATGATATTTAAAGTATATCTGAATAACCTCCAATTTAGCCTAGACGCTATAATATATCGAAGCATCAAGTTATCTTAAAAGCTGCTAGTAGTTGGGACTATGAACTTCCTTTTGACAGATACTTTTTAAAAATAAATCATATGTGAAATTTGGTGACCAGTTCTGTTTACATCTTATTTCAGAAAGCTTCTAGATTTTCCATATTGGAATTGTTGTGAACTAATACTTATTTTGTCAGATACAAAGGCTTGGGAGGTGGACACATTGAGAGGGCACATGAACAATGTATCATGCGTTCTGTTCCATGCAAAACAGGACATCATTGTTTCCAATTCAGAAGATAAGAGCATTCGGGTTTGGGATGCTACCAAAAGGACTGGTCTGCAAACTTTCCGCAGGGAACATGACAGGTTCTGGATCCTTTCAGCTCATCCTGAGATGAGCCTTCTAGCTGCTGGTCACGACAGTGGCATGATTGTCTTCAAGTTAGAGAGAGAGCGTCCTGCTTTTTCCCTGAGTGCTGATTCTCTTTTCTACATGAAAGATCGATTTCTGCGTGTTTACGAGTATTCGACTCAGAAAGACACGCAATTGATACCGATTCGTCGAC
The DNA here is from genome assembly GCA_035079005.1 of Fraxinus americana. NCBI lineage: Eukaryota > Viridiplantae > Streptophyta > Magnoliopsida > Lamiales > Oleaceae > Fraxinus > Fraxinus americana. Next base: position 4,824,229 of record CM068727.1, on the reverse strand, counting down.
CTGGTTCTAACAGTTTGAATCAAGGGCCGCGAACTCTTTCCTATAGTCCTACTGAGAATGCTGTTTTAGTCTGCTCAGATACGGATGGAGGGTCATATGAGCTCTACATTATACCTAAAGACAGCTATGGCAGAGGCGATACATTCCAAGAGGCAAAAAGAGGTATTGGGGGATCAGCGGTGTTTGTGGCTCGAAATAGATTTGCAGTGCTAGAGAAAAGCAGTAACCAAGTGTTAGTCAAGAACTTGAAAAATGAAATCGTCAAGAAGAGTGTTTTGCCAATTGCTACCGATGCAATATTCTACGCTGGGACTGGAAACTTGCTGTGCAGGGCAGACGACAGGGTTGTTATCTTTGACCTCCAACAAAGGATCCTTCTTGGGGATCTCCTGACTCCTTTTGTTAGGTATGTCGTTTGGTCTCAGGACATGGAGAGTGTTGCTTTATTGAGCAAACATTCTATCATTATTGCTGATAAGAAGCTTGTGCACCGCTGCACTCTTCACGAGACCATTCGTGTCAAGAGTGGAGCATGGGATGATAATGGTGTCTTCATCTATACTACCCTGACTCACATCAAGTACTGCCTCCCTAATGGGGACAGTGGAATTATCAAAACCCTGGAAGTCCCAGTGTACATCACTAAAATATATGGCAATACTATCTTTTGCTTGGATCGAGATGGGAAAAACCGTCCTATCATTATTGATTCGACTGAATATGTTTTCAAGTTATCTCTGTTGAGGAAGAGATACGACCAGGTTATGAGCATGATTAGAAATTCAGAACTCTGTGGACAGGCCATGATTGCATATCTGCAGCAAAAGGGCTTTCCACAAGTTGCTCTTTATTTTGTGAAGGACGAAAGGACTCGCTTCAACTTAGCACTTGAAAGTGGGAACATCGAGAAAGCTCTTGAATCGGCTAAGAAGATTGATGAGAAAGATTACTGGTACCGGCTAGGTGTGGAGGCCCTTCGTCAGGGAAATACTGGGATTGTTGAATATGCATACCAGAGAACGAAGAATTTTGAGAGGCTATCGTTCCATTATCTAATTACTGGTAATGTGGACAAATTGTCCAAAATGATGAAAATTGCCGAGGTGAAGAATGATGTTATGGGCCAGTTCCATGACGCATTGTACCTTGGTGATGTCCAAGAGCGTGTCAAGATTCTGGAGAATGCAGGCCATCTGCCCCTTGCGTATATCACTGCCTCAGTCCATGGGCTCCATGATATTGCTAATCGATTAGCTGTGGAACTAGGGGATAATCTTCCATCTTTGCCTGAGGGGAAGAAAGCTTCTCTTTTGATGCCCCCAAGTCCTGTTTTGTGTGCTGGAGATTGGCCTTTATTAATGGTCAGTAAAGGGATATTTGAGGGTGGTCTTGATGATGCAGGCAGAGGTGAAGAGGAGAATTATGAAGAGGCTGCAGATGCTGATTGGGGCGAGGCTTTGGATATTGGTGAAGTGGAAAACGTGCAAAATGGAGACGTTAGTATGGTGGTGGAGGAAGAGGATGTGCAAGAAGAAACTGAGGGAGGATGGGATCTTGAGGATCTGGATCTTCCTCCAGATACTGACACGCCAAGGACGGCTCCAAATGCGCGTTCTTCTGTATTTATTGCTCCAAACCCTGGCATGCCTGTAAGCCAGATTTGGGTCCAAAAATCATCTCTTGCTGCTGATCATGCAGCTGCTGGAAACTTTGATACAGCAATGCATTTATTGAATCGTCAACTAGGGATAAAGAATTTCTCTCCATTGAGATCACTGTTCATGGATCTTCACATGGGCAGTCACACTTATTTACGTGCCCTGTCTCTGGTGCCAGTGATTTCTGTAGCAGTCGAGAGGGGTTGGAGCGAGTCAGCAAGTCCAAATGTGCGGGGTCCACCTGCACTTGTGTTCAATTTCTCTCAGTTGGAAGAGAAGCTACAGGCTGGTTACAAGGCAACAACTGCCGGAAAATTTTCTGAAGCCCTTCGACATTTCGTGGCTATTCTTCAAACAATTCCATTTATTGTTGTCGAGTCACGAAGAGAGGTGGATGAAGTTAAAGAATTAATTATCATTGTAAAGGAGTATGTTCTGGGTTTACAGATGGAACTTAAGAGGAAGGAATTGACTGACAATCCTGTTCGTCAGCAGGAATTGGCTGCTTATTTTACCCACTGCAAGCTCCAACTTCCTCACCGGAGACTAGCACTCTTGAATGCCATGACTGTTTGCTATAAAGCACAAAACCTGAGCACTGCAGCCCATTTTGCCAGGGAACTTCTGGAGACCAATCCAGCTGCTGAAAACCAAGCCAAGAAAGCCCGTCAAGTTCTGCAGGCGGCCGAGAGGAATATGAGAGATGTTACACCACTGAATTACGACTTCAGAAATCCTTTTGTGGTGTGTGGGTCCACGTACACCCCATTATACCGGGGGCAGAAGGATGTTACTTGCCCTTACTGCAGTGCACATTTTGTTCCATCGCAGAAAGAGCAGCTTTGTACAGTTTGTGAGCTTGCAGAGGTAGGAGCTGATGCATCTGGTTTAGTCTGTTCGACATCACAGAACAGATGATTGGCCTTCTTGCCGTGGCTTGTTCGCGGCTTTTCATTAGCAATACAAGTTAAGTCGGTGGGCAGCTTTCATCTCAAAAAGAAAGAGGTAGAATTATCATACAACGATGAGGTTTTCATTTAGATTATAGCTATGTTCTATATGTGTTTCGATTAACAATCAGTTTTCTCAAATTCCCTCCCGCCTTTTCTTCGAGTTGATCATCACATTTTTCTTTGTAAGTTAGTTTGTAAGATTTTTTAAAGTGTTTGTTTACGGTGGTTAGTGGGGCAAATAACAATGTGATTAACAAGATTAGTTAATAATATACATTTGTATTCTCGAAATTAAGGAAAAATATGCTATTAATGTGTATAAAATATTTTAGGGAAGATTACATATTCAAGAGTATAAGTTTAGTTTATTTCAAAAATAAGAACACAAGTTTAAAATTACGAAAATCAGATTTTTATTAGATTTTTTTAAATTTTTATTTATGAAATAATAAATTATTAAATTAATTTATTATTAAATATTTAATTCTAATATAATATAATTAACCCATTTCATATTCACCACCTCTACCGCTCCGGCGACCGTTCCGATCATAGGCGAATTTTTCGGCGACTTCTCGGTGAACTTTACCTGCAAAGTTTTTCAGTGACTTCTCGACGACTATTCTGGGGAACTTTTTCGGTGACTTTTTCGATTCTAACAATTATTTATTTTATTAATTAAATATTTATTTATTTTATTAATTAAATATAATGGTGTTACAATTATACAGTCAATAATTAATTAGTCACAGATTATTTTTAAGATCACAAATCAAAAAAATTATAGGTTACGTTTTTTTTATTGGTCACAGATCAAAAATTTTGTAAGTCACAGATTATTTCGAGATCACAAATCAGGTCACATATTATTTTATTGGTCACGGATCAAAAAATTACAGGTCACAGTTATCTATCAATCACATATTTTCAAATTTATTGGTCGCAGATTAATTTTTAGTCACAATTTTAAAGTCACAGTTAGATTTTTTTGTGACCACCCCCGTTACCACTACAAATTTTTGTGACCACCCCCATCGCAGATTAATTTTTAATCATAATTTTAAGGTCACCACCACCGAATTCTATGACCACCATCGTGACCACCACAGATTTCTGTGACCACTCCCTTGACCATTACTATCGTTGTCGCCAAGACCAACAGCACCACCCCGTGACCACCACCGACTTCTGTGACCACCACCAACTTCCGTGACCACCATTGCGACCATCCTCACCCGCTCATCGCCTCCACCATAACAACAGCACCACCACCAACAAATAACCACCACCAGATCCAGTCAACGGCTAACAAAAACCACGACAATCAACTCTATCAAATCTCCGGGCACCAACAACCTCCTCCACCACCGCCAAAAACCCATACCCAACCACCGCCCACCATCGTACAGCCACAGCCACACAAACACACACTACCGCCCACCACGGCATCCACAGCACTGCAATCGTACCATAGCACCGAAAACGCAAAATTTGCAACCATAAGCCACCACAAAAGCCCCAAATCACCACCACCACAAACAAACGCCGACCACCACACCATTATCTACACCGCACCATAGCCACCGCCACATAGATCCACCGATCGGCCAAATCGCTCACATCTCTTTGCTAAATCGCACTACAGAAACTATGGGCGAAGGGGTTGAATCAACAAAAGGAGCAAGAGGCGGAGGGGTTGAACCAGCGGTGATCTCACATGCGGCGGCGCAGCGTTCTCACTTGGTTTCACAACACGTAGCGGCGCTCCCTTTCATCGTCGCACAGCGGCTAAGCCACGCTCGTCACTGTTGCTCTATGACCGACGTAGCTCTCATCGCCTTCGCTTGGGTCGAGCTCGTCTGTAGAGAGAGAGGGGGGGTCGTTTGTAGAGAGAGAGAGAAGACAAAGACGAGGGAAGTAGGAGGAAAATTGATTAGGGTTTGATAAAAATTGTATAATTGATATTTAATATTTAAAAATGAAATATCTGATTTTGGAAAGATGAAACTTGAGATCTGATTTTGGAAATGGAATATTGAAAAGTAAGGTTTTGAGTAATTTCCACAATATTTTAATAGTTACAATAAATTATTGAAATCGATGAGTAAAAATGAAATAAAAAACAAGATCCAATAAAATTCAAAATCCTAGGAAAAAATAAAAAAAATAGTGGAGTTGGAGAGTTTAATGTTTTAATATAGAGTAATTTTATTTATTTCCAGTGAGATTACTAATACAGTTTAGGTGGTTCTAAATGATAAGTTAAATGAAAGATTTCACATATCTTTTAATGTCAAATAATGTCACCTAAACTGTGTTTATAACCCCAGTGAGGATGAATAGCATTACTCTTTAATATATCATGGTCACGGGTTACTCATTAAATTTCAAACTCCTTCAAAGTGCTCATTGAACTTTGTTCGTTTGCATTTCAACTGTCACCCTGAAAAATTCATTACCTTATTCACTAACGTGGCTAACAAAAACCTCACGCGACAAGTTGTAGTCGTTAAAAGTATTACAATTCAACCAAATCATTATTTCATTACTTATCCAATTTACACTTGTCACATTTTACTCATCAAAATTTAAAATGGTTCCCAATGATCACTCATCTTTGAAATGATGCACTCCATCCATCATTCGTCATATTTCGTTCTCTTCACTCTTAATGTATTGCATCGAAATTCCAGACGTAAGTTACAGTCGTTAAAAAAAATTATAACTCAATCAAACTATCAATTCATCAAAATCAACATATGTGAAACGCGACTTCCGTGTCCCCAATTTCAGCCCTAAAAAACCTAGCCTCCAATTTACTCATCTTATTCACGTATAGCTAAATTGTGTAATAAGATAGAGCCTATTTTCTATCCAACTATTTGACGAAGGAAATGTCATCGAACTCCAGCCAAATTGATAAACAAAGAACAAATAATACAAACACAACCCAAAAGGTATTCCAACAATACACTAATAGTTGGAGTTCGATGACATTTCCTTCCTCAAATAGTTAGATACGTGCATGTAAAAATGGAATATTGGGATGATAGAGGCGTCGAGCATATGGTACAATTGGGGGATATGGCTTTATAAGTAGTAGCTTCTCGCATCCTTCTCAACAATCGGCTTTGTCTTAGTACACAATTTAGCTGTATGTGGATGAGATGAGTGAATTGGGGGCTAGGATCTTTAGGGCTAAAAATTGGTACATTTTATTGGGTTTTGAAGGAGTTCATGGGGTCGTGGAAGTCGCATTTTACATATTGTGATTTGATAGTTTGGTTGAGTTGTTATTTTTTAACGATGTCACTTGCCTTGTGAGATTTTCAAGCGATACATTAGAAACGAAGGGAATCAAATATGACGGATGATGGATGGTGTACAACATCTCAAAGATGAGTGACCATTATGAAGCATTTTCACATAAGTAAATTGTGAGCAAATATAAGTTAAATGAGTAATGAAATAATGGTTTGACTGAGTGTAATTTTTTTAACGACCGTAATTTGCCACGTGAGATGGAAAAAAGTAATGAATTTTTTAAGGAGATGAATGGAGTACGAATGGACAAAATTTAGTAAGCACTATGAAGCACTTTAAAATTTAGTGAATAAACCGCAACCATGATATTTAAGTTGGATAATTATTGAAACAATTAACTCAGAGTTGGAGGTCTTAAATTTCACTTTTGTTTTTGTATGCTACTGAAAATTTGTGGACTCCTTATTTCTCCCTTTTCTATTAGTATACAAGAAATTTATTTGGTAAAAGTAACTTAATGACTCAATAGTAATTTAATAAACAAAATTTCAGTTTTTTTTTCAAAGAATTTCTCAATATCGTCAAGTACTATCGAATCCAACAAAAATGTTGAATTGAATGTGGACAAGTTTATTGTTTGCTGTCAAGCATATTGGACTTTATATATATATATATATATATATATATATATATATATATATATATATATATATATATATATATACACACACACACACACACATGTAAGTGATTGTTTGTTGGTGCACAATATTAATTCCATGTTTGACGATCATTAAAACAAAACTCTTTTTTCTCAAACTCATTTTCAATTAAATTCTCACCATAAAATATTCTACACGTAAATTCGAAACTTTTTCTTATTTTTCAATCACATATTTTCAAAAAATTCACCATTCCAAAACTTATTATTATTATTATTATTATTATTATTATTATTATTATTATTATTATTATTATTATTATTATTATTATTTTATTTATTTTTATTTATTTTTTTAAAAAAAAACCCCATTTTAACAATTATCAATTGGGGCTAAAGAATGTCCCTCATGTGCCGCCTCAATCATCTTCAGTAGATTCCTTACCTGATTGCAAGGAATCAATATTTCCAAAAGAGGACCAGCCTTAATCAAATCCAAAAGAAGAGCAGCATCAATCCTCTCCAGCAGATTCCTTGCCTGATTGCTTGTTACCGTCTCAATCCTCTCTAATAGATTCATTGCCTGATTGCAAGGAATTCTAAAAAACCAGTAACTTAGAATCACATCTATTGTTGATTGTAAATCCCTTATTTAGGGATCTCATTTATTGTTGAACATGTATATGTACGTATGTGTTACAACGTAAATATTAAGCAAAAAAATATAACTTTCTCCTGTAATATCTCTTGCAATATTTTCTTTCTTGAAATCTTCTTTCTTTGTATACGCCAATCCTCAATCTAACACTTCCTTCATGAAAATTTCAACCACTGTTGTAGACACCAATATTGTCCCTCTATCTGTCACTCCTTCTCCTACCTTCATCCATCCAAATGTTACCCAATTGGTCTCTATTAAGTTAGATGGAACCAACTACTTATTATTGCTATGGATATCTCAATTTCTAACCATCCTCCATAGCCATGATTTATTGGGCATCATTGACGGAACTGTGATGTGCCCTCCTCAATTCATTTTGTTGTCCCTGGTACACTTGCTACCATTCTTAATATAGAGTTCATGATATAGGTTATGAAAGACCAGTACCTTCTCAATAGGATTAATACCACTCTTTCCGATAAGGTCATTTCCACTGTATATAGTTTGGACACCTTCGTGCAAACGTGGACATCTCTTACGTACCGATTTACATCCTGATCCCCTTTACGTATTGCACAGTTGAAAAGATAGTTGCAGACTCTTCAACAAAGCTCGAAGACATGCTTCGAGTATCTTTAATCGGTCGAGGCTCTTACTAACCAGTTGGCCACGGTTGGGAAACCTTTAGATGATCTTGATCTTATTTCAATCATCTTGAGTGGTCTCAATCTTCACTTCATTCATCACGGATTTCTCCTTTACACATTGTTACAAGAATTTTACATTCAAATATTTTCAAGCCGAGCTACTTGGCCATGAATTGCCGTTTCTCCATCAACAGAAGTTCGCTCCTCCTTCTGAGGTCGACGACTTCATTCTCTATGGCGAACCTGGTCATACCACGTCTCACTGGTAATAAGGGCATCCTCAAGGCTCTCATGGGTAGCATACCTGCAAGCCAGAATTTCCTAACCGAAATTTACATTGTGGTTAACCATCTCAGTAGCAACTTACCTCCTCTGTCCAGCCAACCACAGAACGGCAGCCTCTTTACTTTCTCAGCAAGCCAATATCCATGTTAATATGTGTGTGTGTATATGTGTATACACACACACACATAATGTACATGTTAGTTAGTTCCACATTGGTTAGAAAGTGAAACATTCATCTCAAGTTAAATTATAAATAAGATGCCTCTATTGTAAACAAATTACACTATTTAATACAATTCTCTTATCTTTGTATTATCTTATTTTCTCTCTTAAATTCAACTTGATATCAGAGCTAATAGTCTTAGTGGTTCTCGATATATCAAGAGTTGAGTATGCTCTTAATTGTCACTATTAATGGATCCTTCACATTAGAAAAACTTCTTGTATATCCTCTTCATACCTGTTGGGTCGTCACTATAGTCACAGTCTTATTCTCCATCGACGATATCTCAGCCACCACTCCATCAATCTTTCTTGACCAATTAAGTTCGATTCCTATTATTTTTTTATTTTTTTTGTCTCTTTCTAGTTTCCTGTACGTTATGGAGGATCTTGAGGCCTCACAATCCATTGCCATTGTCATGGACGAACTCAACTACATTATATGGGTTCAGGCTGTGTCAAGCTTTCTTAAGGGCAAAAACCTCTGGCGCTATGTCACTGGTGATATCACCGAACCAGAGAAAATCGCTGAAGAAGACAACACAAAATACATAGACTGTCTCGAATAGTGGAATAGCAAAAATCACCAAATTATCACTTGAATTCATAACACGTGCATACGCTCCATCAGTCTCCAATTTGGTAGATTCAAAACTGCCAAGTCACTATGGGATTTTCTGTAGAAACGCTACACCACCGCGAATCTGTCTCATCAATACCAACTTTAGGCACTCTACATCGTATGCAACAATAGTCTGGGCAATCCATCAATAATATCTTATCTGAGATTCACTTTGTTTGAGATCAACTTGTTTCCTCAGAACCAGAGTTTACATATGACAACAATGCTAAGAAATTTTTCGACTGGTGAGATCAGCATCACTTGATTTTCTTTCTCATGGCTTTTGCTAATGAGTTTGAGTATGTTCGTGCATCTCTCCTTCACAGCAGTCCCTTACCTACTTTAGATCAAATTGTTGTCCCTCGCAAGACAACCTCTACAGATGCTGTCTTCGCCACTCCCAAAGGGCCTCAACCCAACAACAAAGGAAATCCATCTGGATCTTCAAAATTCTACAATTACTGTAAAAAACCAGGACACGTTCTCTTGGAATGCCCGGTTCGAGTTTGCCAACACTGTCAGAAGTAAGCCTCTGGTCATCTTCAGCATGATTGTTTCCAAAACCGCTACAGATACTCCCAACAATACATGTCTCACGGCACTCATTCTAGATCTGCCGCTACTACTGCTGAAGGTTCATCATTCACTACTTCCAATGAGACTTTTCTGCCTCTGACATAGAGGAAATTGTCAAATAAGTCCTTGTTCATTTTGGTAATCTACACTCTACTGCTATGTCAGTCGCCTCAGTTAATTTATCTTGGTTCTTTAACTCTGCATGTTGTAATCATATGACACCTGACTCCACTGTATTTGCCACCAAACGACTTGCTAGTCATACTCCGACTATTCAAACTGCTGATGGTTCTCCTATGACCGTGAGTCATATTGGAAAAATCTCGACATTAAACACTTCTCTTCCTGATACTTACTGTATTCCCAAACTCACTCTCAATCTTATATTTGTTGGTCAATTATGTGACTTCGGTCTAACTGTCCTCTTTTGCTTCTTTTGATTGTTGTGTGCAGGATCCAAAGACGGGACAAACTCTTAAGATAGAAGGTTGGACGACTTTGAGCTCATCAATCTTCACCTTCCATCTCATTTCTCCTCATCAGTTTAGACAGCGGCCCCAGTCTCATCTACCCAATTCGTCAGTTTCTGGTATTCTCGTCCAGGTCATGCTTCTATTGGTTGTCTTCAATCGTTAACATCTAGTGGTCATTTTGGGCTTGTTAATAAAGAACAATTTGGTTGTCTTCATTGTCAACTTGCAAAACAATCGGCATTACCATTTCACAAAAATGATTATTTTTCTTCTGTACAATTTGATTTGATTCACTCTGAAATTTGGGGCCCGTCTTCTACTGCTAATATGGGAGGCTCTAGGTCATTTTTATTGATGATTACTCTCGTTATACTTGGATATTTCTTATGCATAATCTATCTGAATTACCTCAATTGTACTTTGATTTTGCTATCATGGTCAAAACTCAATTTTCTTGCAATATCAAAGTGTTTCGTGATGACAATGCTGCTGAATACACATACTATAGAGTCCTTAACTTTCTTCGCCAAAATAGCACTTTTCTTCATTGTTCATGTTCAGGCACTTCTCAACAAAATGGGCCTGTTGAGCCCAAACACCGAGACATTCTCAATACCATCCATGATTTTCTCATATCTGCTTTGTATCCTGAACACTTTTGGGGTGAAGCAACTCTTACAGTTGTTTATACTAAGGACCACGTGCCTTCTCCCATCATTGGGAGTCAATCACCATTTGAGCATTTTTATGGTCACCCTCCTGACTATAACACTCTTAAGGTATTCGGTCGTGCTTGTTTTGTTCTTCTTCAGCCTCATGAGCGCACCAAATTGAAATCTAGATCTCGACTATGTTGCTTCTTGGGATACGATGTTGAGACAAATGCTACAGATGTTGGGATCCTTACTCCAAAATGTTTCCGAGTATCTCGAATATGCCAGACCAACTAACATCTCTACATATCCTTCATTTAAGTTATCTACCTTAGCCTCTTTTGTGGAACTTGTCTCTTCCGATGGATCAGCTTCAATAGCTTCTGATCTCCCTACTCGACAAAGTGACACACAAAGTTATCTCTTCCGATGGATCCGCTCCAACAGCTTCTGATCTCCCCACTTGACGAAGTGGCCGGATAAAAACTCATTATGTTAATCTTTGTGACTTTATTATATTTTCTACTATTCTTTTTCACCATGAACCTCAGTCTTATCATGAAACTAGTTCTGATCCCCTTTGGCAGAAAGCAATTAATGATGAACTACTAGCACTCGAAAACATTCACACCTGGGATTTTGTGGACCTACCAAAAGGCAAACATGTTATGGGATACAAGTGAGTCTGTAAGATCAAAACTCTCTCTGATGGGTCCATTGATCAGTACAAAGCTCGCTTGGTTGCTAAAAGGTTTATCTAGGAGTATGAGATTGCCTATGAGGAGACCTTTGCCTCAGTTGCCCGCCTCACTTCAGTTTCGCAGTCTAATTGCAGTTGCTGCCGTCCGTTATTGGGAATTATTTCAGATGGATGTGAAAATGACTTTCTTAATGGTGAACTCACTGAAAAAGTTTATATGTGCCCTCCTCCTAGTTCTCATCATCTTTCGCATCAAGTCTATAAACTTCGTCGGGCTCTTTATGGTCTCAAACAAGCTCCTCGGGCTTGGTTTGCCAAGTTCAGCACCATTATTGGAGATTCTGGTTTCACTTCCAGCTCACATGATTTTGCTATTTTCATTCGCAAAATAAACCAGGGTACTATCATTCTTCTCCTCTATGTTGATGATATGATCATCACTGGTGATGACACATCCGAAATTTTTTATCTCAAGACTTATCTCAGCCAACATGTCGAGATGAAAGATCTTGGAAAGCTTACATACTTTTTAGGACTTGAAATCACTTCTAACTCTGAGGGATATTATCTTTCGCAAGCAAAGTATGATTCTGATCTTCTTAGTCGAGCGGGACTCACAGATAGTAAGGCATGTACCACTCCTCTAGAGATCAACTCTAAACTCATCCCTATGGATGATGCACCTTTGGATGACCCCACTTTGTTTTGCCAGTTGGTTGGTAGTCTCGTTTATCTTACAGTTACTCATCTTGCCATCTCTTATGCTATCTATATTGTCAGTCAATTTCTCCCTACTCCTCGCACACCCCATTATGCCGTAGTGCTTCGCATTCTCAGGTACGTCAAATGGACCCTATTTCATGGTCTCCATTTTTCATCTCATTCTTCACTTGAGCTTCATGCCTACTCAGATGCAAATTGGACAGGTAACCCCACTGATCGTAGATCCACCACTGGTTATTGCTTCTTCCTTGGTGATTCTCTTATTTCTTAAAGCGACAAGAAGCAAACAGTGGTCGCTCAATCAAGTACATAGGTTGAGTATCGAGCCCTTGCTGATACAATTTAGGAACTTCTTTGGCTTCGCTGGTTACTTGAAAACACGGGCATCACTCTTTCTATTGTCACTATCATAAGTTGCGATAATCAAAGTGCTATCCAAAATGCTCACAGTAATGTATTCCATGAACGCACAAAACACATTGAGATTGATTGTAATTTTATATGTCATCATCTCACCCATGGGATTATTGGACTATTATCAGTTTCTTCAGCCGATCAAACTGCTAATATCTTCACTAAAACACACCTTCGTGGACACCTTCAGGATTTAGTTTCCAAATTCAATTTGGTCTCCATTTTATCATCTTGAGTTTGAGGGAGGCTGTTAATGTGTGTGTGTGATGCCTCTCTTGTAAACAAATTACACTATTCAATACAATTTCTTCTCTTTGTATTTTCTTATTTTCTCTCTTAAATTCAACTATCTATATGCTAGATCTATAGACATAACAACCATGAATCTTTGCATTGTTTTCATAGGATAGACTATGTCTATCAAGGGCATCATCCTCCTAATCAATCGACGGATCTTGTTGCTCAGTCCAATGCCTTGATTGAAGAACAGACTTGGTATGCAAATAATGGGGCAAACAACCACATCATGCCAATTGTCGAGAACCTAACCTAGCATCAACCTTAAAATGGATATGACTAAGTTGCCATTAGTAATGGAGAGGGGCTCCAAATTGTAAACACTAGTTCATCCTTCTTTTCTCACCTCTAATATTTTACGTTGCCCAATTACATCTACTAATTTATTATCTATTCAACGTTTTTGTCATGATAATGATTTTACCGCCTCTCATTTTTTTGTGAAAGAAACGTGGACATGGGGGCTACTTGAAGGATGCAATGAGAATGGTCTATATCTATTCAAACTCCAAAATTCAGCCCTAGTAGCACTTCTTGGAGTAAAAACCAGCTTTTCCAAATGGCACTCTAAACTAGGGCACCCCTCAGATCCCATTATGTCCTCTATAATAAAATCACATTCTTTACTTGAATGAGGAGAATAAATTGACTAGAATTTGAACCATGCCAAATTTGCAAAAGAAAAAAATAACCTTTTCCCCACTCATCCCGTCAAAGCACTAATCCTTTGGAAATAATTCATTCCAACGTTTAGACTGCACCAATTACTTCTCTAAATGGCACTACGCCAAAAAAGGCCTTTTGTAGAGGCCAAAAAACGCTGCAAAAGGCCTTTAACAATGTTTCAGCATGTGTTGCAAAGTTCAGTGTTGCTAAAGAGGGAAGAGATACGGCAAAAGTTGCAAAAAAGTTTTCGCAACGTTTAAAAAACGTTGCGAAAAGAGATACAACAACGTTTAAAAAACGTTGAGAAAGAGGTCTTTCGCAACGTTTAAAAAACGCTGCCTTTTTTTTTTTTTTTGCAATTTATGTAAATTGAGTAGCAAAATCGAAAATGTGTCTTTGTAAACAAATTTTAAAATTGCATAAAAATTGATAATTTCATTATAAATTTTTGAATCCACACATTTAACGTTACAATGTGATACACCACCATCTAAATAAAAAGAAATATTAGCAATTGTTTTAAATGATGAAGCTCCAGTTTTGTTCCAAGCTTCCTTGCATCCACCCGTATTATCTCTTCTATGGTATGCTAATGATTTGCATTATATGCTTGTGCAAAAGCAATATTAGCAATTGTTTTAGTGATCATTGGGCTAACATTGGTCATTATGCTGATAACATGCGTATCGAAGAGTGGAAATCAGAAGAAAAATCCTGTTCGGACAACAGATATTACTTCCACATTGTCTGGACAAAAGAAGCGCCTTGGAAGAGGCAGTGCAGGGCAGGTTCACATAGTCTTAACAATCCTTTAATCTGTACAAACGAAGAATAGTTACCTTTTGAGGCCACACAAGTGAATAAATTGCATCTCAATATGCTCAGCACTTACAAATCCAAAATACAATTCACGCGAACTAATAGAAATGGATCATGTTTTTTCTAGGCAAATTAAGTTGAAAACTTTAAAAGAATGAGTGAAAACTTTTAGCAACATTTAATCAATGAATGTTGCCTTTTAAATGTTTCCAAAGCCTATTTTTGTTGTAGTGACTCCAATGATATTTTTGTTCGGTGCCTTCCTATAAAGTTCTTTCGACTTATTCCCCGTTTCATGCCTTTAAGGGATTAAAAGCAGAAAAAAGTGATGGAGATTTCACTCACAATCCCATGTTTAAATATATGAAATCACCACGAGACTAATCATCAAATTGTTTTTTTTTCCTCTCTTACACTCTTTTACTTCTTTAATGCACTAATCAGTTATAGTCAGTCCTCAATAATCAGTTCTGCAACAATTGCATGTGCTTTAAATGAAACAAATTACTCTGATTACCTGTAAAGTTGATCTAAGAGGGGAGCCTTTCATTATCAGTTGTTGGTGCACTCTTTCTGTCGTACCTCTGAAAAGAAAAATAAAGCTCAAAGTTGAGGACTCAGCACCTACTCATGGCTAATTGAAGTGATCCACAAAATAATGAAGCTAAAATATTAGAACATGTGATGGTATCGCCATACCTGCTTTCTGACAGAAAACGGAACATATTTGTATTTTATCATGTGTAGAATCTATCTCCTCAGTGTAAGCATGCAAAGAATGATCCAGTATTTGGCCAAAAAACAGGCACGTCAAAAATGCTGGAGAATGTCAATACAAAAGCGATACTGAAGGCTATGGTGATTGAGTACCTTGAGAGAAGAAAACAAGGAAAATTCAATAAGCATAAATAGCCAGAGACCAAGAAATTTGGCCTTTAATGCCTTGTGCAGTTTATGACATCAATGTAAAGTTTTTACTTTTGACTTCTTATAATCAACAGGGTTCATGCACAAATAATAATAAGGAGCTTAAGAAAAGTCACCACTCTTGTGAAAAATAATGAAGTAAAAAATGAGCAAGTTAATCCAACTTCCACTCCAGTCCTAAAGAAAGACCTTCACTTTTGTATCTCCACACCACGACCTTACAAGCATATAGCAATTGAGGATCAGCTGAAAGCTAAAAAGTAGACCCCATTTAAGATCTTTAGTTGACCATACATTTCCCATAGCCAGTAGTCCCTTGTCGAAGAAAAAAATGACCCCATTACTAAATCACAAAATTTTAAATAAAATGAAAATGGTGCCAAAACTTCATCTTCTTCAATTTCCCCAACAACCCATGAATATTTTGACCAAGAAATTATAGCAGGAAACTCCAGTTTTTGCTTACGTCAAATCCATCAGAGCTTTTCTCTCCATCTAATCCCAGATACTGCAGAGCCCTTCTCCCACTTTCCACAGCAGTAGCTACAAATCACATTTTCAATTTTACATAATTTTCAGCAACCCAAAACAACAAATCAGAGACCCAAATGAAAACCCTAAATTAATATTAACAAAAACACCAAACCTTTGCAGCTCGCAATCTTCAATAACCGCTCAATGACCTTCCAATCAACAAGGCAATCATCAACAGCAAGAACATGCAATTCTTCTACAACAACCGAAGAACAATCACTCCCCATTTTGTCCAAATACCTTTCCCTCAAAGGGGTATGTGTAAAAACTCAAAAACAGCAGCAATTCTTATAAATACGGGGTTGATTGTATTGCACGATACTCTCAGTCACAATACCCATGGAGATGATAGAGGAGAGGCAAAGAGGAGAGGAGAGGAGGAGGCGGAGAGGAGAGGCGGAGAGGAGCTAGGGTTATGTTAAATGAATTTGATTTAGAAGGGATTTGAACCTTTCAGCAACGTTTTTTTTTTTTTTTAAATGTTGTGAAAATATCACAAAATATAAAAATAAAAATTGCGAAAAATATATTTTGCAACGTTTTTTGAACGTTGCTAAAGAAACATATTTAGCAACGTTTAAAAAACGTTGCTAAATGTGCTTCTTTAGCAACGTTTAAAAAACGTTGCGGAAGACACTTTTTGCAACGTTTTATAAACGCTGCAAAAAGTTTTGTCTTCTGCAACATTTTTAAACGTTGCGAAAAATAAAAAAATTTGCAACACCAAAAAAGCGTTGCAAATGGGCAACATTAGCAACATTTGCTTAAAAAATGTTGCCAAAACTCATTATTGTTAAGCAATGGCAACATTCACGTATTAGAATGTTGTGATAGATCCCTTTAGCAACATTTAACTACAAAATGTTGCCATTTATGTGTTGCAAATTGTGTTTTTTGGCATAGTGTGGTTGTAATCATTATGTTGCCATTGTAGATGATTTCTCCCTATTCACGTAGATTTATCTACTTGTCCGAAAATATGATGTGTTCTTCTCTTTCATTAAATTTAAATGTGTGGCGAAAAATCTTCTCTCTCATAAGATTAAACAATTTCAATTTGATGGGGTGGAGAATTTAATTCCACATCTTTTCGGTTGTTTTTATTTCAACGTGGCATTTTTCGTGGGAAATCATGTCATCATACCTATAAAAGAATGGTATCGATGAGAGAAAGTTGAAACACATCCTACAATCTGGCTTTACCCTACTTACTCGTTCTTGGCCCTCTAAAGAATTTTAGGCCAATGTTTTTACTACAACGATGTATCTCATTAATCACCTTCCCACACCAATTCTTGAAAATATCTCTCTTTACCAAAAATTGTTCAATCAAGCTCTCGATTATTCATTTCCCAAAAGCTTGGGTTGTCGGTGTTATCCGCTTCTCAAACCATATACTAAATTTTTCTGGGATATAGTGCTGGTCACAAAGATTACACATGTTTGATCCTCTCACTTGAAAATTCGACATCAAGCCATGCGATCTTAGATGAATCTCTCTTCCCAGGGCTAGATAAAGCTACACCCACTTCCTTTTCATAGCGCATGACTCTATCTACAATAGAGGTGAGTTTTCCTGGTTTATCTCATTCATCTGTTATCTCTAATTTTCCTTCTGTTGACTTTGTTTTGTCGCTACCTACATAAACTCCCCTCGGCACACCTATCCAAAATATAGCTCTCTCATTCCTGTTAATATTTCACCTATCTTTCCAACGATCTCATCACCTCACTCTCCAATCAAAATCTCCCCCACTTACCCACAATATTCTCTCATACCAAAACAAATGATGACATTTCTCTCATTCCCAAAATAAATTCAGCTGAAATATCCTCTCCACCATCAATACATTTCAATGAATCAATGTAATCGTGCCCTCCGTCGCTCTCCATCCCATGCAAACTAGATCACAAACAGGATCACATAAACAAAAAAAAAAATCCAGATTTTACCCTTTATTACTCTACCCGACATCCCATAAAAGCTTTTTCATCTGTTTTTCAAACTATGGAGCCCTCTAATACAATAGTGCTGCTAAAGATTCTGAGTGGCAGGATGCAATGAAGCAAGAATTTGATGCTTTGATTTCTAATAGAACATGGACTCTTTGTCCTAGACCTCCTCATTGCAACATTATTTGGTCGAAATGGGTATGCAAAATAAAACAGAGGGCTGAGGGCACCATTGATTGATTTGAGGCTTGTCTTGTTGACGAAGTTTTTCAACAAAGAGCGTGGTGGACTATCACGAGACTTTTAGTCCAATGATCAAGCCCACAACTATTATATTACTATTAGCATTAGCTACTTAATTTGGCTGGTCCATTCATCAACTTGATGTATCTAATGCTTTTCTTCATGGAACTCTTGCAGAGAAAGTGTTTATGGAACAACCACAAGGTTTGTGGATCCTACCTATCCGGATTATGTGTATTCTATGAACTGGGCAATCTGTGCTCTTAAGCAAGCACCACGAGAGTGGTTCTCTCACCTATATGTTCTTGCAGATCTTGGTTTCCTTGGCTGTAAAATGGACTTATCATTATTTGTCTATCATGCCTCTAATGTCTACATTTTCATCCTTATATATGTGGATGATATTCTTGTTACAGGCACTCATGCTCATCTCATTTAGGAAGTTATTCTCGCATTACAAAAGATCTTCCAATTATAGATCTTGGTCTTCTTGCATTTTCCCTGGCGTTCAAGCATCTCGAGATTCCTCTAGTCTTCATCTGTGTCAGGCCGAATATATAATTGATTTTCTTACTAGAAATTGAAATAATTGGCGCCAGCCCTACTCGGCTCCATGTGTTGTCGACACTCAATTATCCAAGTTTGCTGGTAAAGATTTTCTTGATCCGACTCAGTACAGTCATATAGTAGGTGCCTTCTAATATTGTACTATTACACGGCCTGGAATTGCCTTCTTTGTTAATCAGTTGTGTCAACATCTATAGCTCACTAGGTTGCGACTAAGAGAGTTCTTCGCTACTTAAAAGGGACGGTTGACCATGATCTCTTCTATCGAAAAGGGAACATTCATCTTTCTATTTATTGTGATGCGGATTGGGCAGGTAATCCCGATGATGGAAAATCAACAATTGAATTTAATTATTATTTTTTTTTTTTGGGCTCATGCTTAATCTCTTGGTGCTAAAAAGCAACATGTGGTTTCTCGTTCAAACACTAAGGCGGAATATAGGATAATGGCCTTTACTTCTGTGGAATTATATTGGTTAAGAAAGTTACTATGTAAGTTACAAGTTCCACATGCTTCTCTTCCAACATTGCGGTGTGATAATGCTAGTGCCTTAGTATTGGCCTCGAACCCCATAATTCAAGCTCGTACAAAACACATTGAAATTGATTATCACTTCGTACGTGATAAGGTTAATGGGGATATTTTTAATTAAATTTGTTCCCACTGAGCACCAAGTAGCAAATCTCTTCACCAAAGAACATAATGCACCACGATTTCTACATCTTTGGTCCAAGTTGGTGGTTAGCTCGCTTCCTATCAACTTGCGGGCGAGTATTAAAGAAAATACCAATCATGGTATTTTTCCAACAGTGCAGCCTCAATCTTCCCTAACAGATTCCTTGTAAATCAATATTTTGAAAAGAGGACCAACCTCAATCATCTTCAGCATTTTGCTTGCTCTCCAACAAATTACTTGTCTGATTGCGACGAATTCCAAAAGAAGAGCAGCCTAGAATCACGTCCATTGTTGATTGTAAATCCCATATGTACATATGTGATACAATGTAAATATTAAACAAAAAGATAGAACTTTATCCTATATTATCTCTTGCAACATTTTATCTCGCAATCATTTCTTTCTAGTAGGACTGCACTAGATTCTTTGCAACTATAAGGCTGTGTTTGATGTGCATAGTTTTCTAGGTCCATTTTCCAACTTCATGGCCGTTTGATAGCCAAACTTTTGCCAGCAATTTGTTTTCCACCAGCCACCTTCACGCGCCAATTTTCTAGCTTTTTGAGGATTTTGTTTTCTCTTGGTTTTGGTGGAAATATGTTTTCCAGCTTTTTTTTTTTTTTTTTGCTTTTTGGAAATTGAAACATATTTCAAACTCAATGGTAAAAAAAAAAAATATTCATTTAATTAACAATTTGAATGTGAAATAAAGCCAAATGAACACAAAAAATTTTCAAAATTTTTTTTTTTTAATTTTTTTGTGCTTTTTGGCAATCCAAACAAATTCTATTCTCAATTCTAATAAAATTTATTTCTTTAATTGACAATTTTCATGAAAAACAAAGCTAAACGGAAAATGTGAAAAATTATATTAATCAAACACAATTAATTACAATTCCCAGTAAAACAAATTCTAAACAATTCAATTCCCTGTAAAACATTTTCTTTCCACCCATTTTCCACCATTGCAATCAAACGCATCCTAATATGTTATATATTTTTAGTCTTCCTTCGTAATATTAAATATTTGTTTAGATTGTGTTATTCTTGTAAATGCAAATTTTAAGCACGAGATGTTTGTAAACTATCAAAAAAACTACTAATTTCAGCTTATTATAATGAGTTGATAAATATAAATTTTAAGCACGAGATGTTTGTAAACTATCAAAAAATAACATCTTTTAAATTGAATGAACGACACATTTAATAATTTGAACGTGTGCAAAGTTTCTATTCACAAGCATAATATGAGATCAAACTCAACGAAACATATGTTACATTTAGAGATGACAATGGATCAAGACACGTCGACTCAAGTCTCAACCTTTAGGCACTCGAGTTGGGTTCAACCCTTTAGCTTGTGAGCTTCACAAGTTGGGGGCCGAGTCTAGTCATCCACGAGCTCAAGTGAGTCCAAAATATATTGTAACCCATCCAATCAAAAGAGAGAAAATGTATCAAGGACCATGCTATGTGTACATAGCATGGTACATAGGGGTGTACATAATGTGAGAGGAGAGGGGCCCGCGCTACAGTAGCGCGGGCCCCACCCCTCTCACATTATGTACACCCTTATGTGTATGGCTATGTACACATAGCAATATTCATGTATCAAATGGCCACCACTGTAATTTCCCAAATCCAGTTCCCTTGACTTAGAATAAAAGGAAGGGAAAATTACAACTGGATCCCAAAATTTTGAAAAAAGTACAATAGAATCTCAAACCTTCTATTTTGTGCACCCATCCCAGGCATTTGCAAGAGAATGCAAACCAAGGACATTTGGGAGAATGGAGCAAAATGAGAACAGGTCATGGCTCTCATTCCCTTCTTGCCCCATTGGGGATTTTCTAGAACCAATAAAGGATGGGACGGGACGGGACGAAACGGGAAGTACAATATCCCAACTTACCATATCGTTGAATTATTTTATTTTTATTTTAATAATATTTTTTTTATTTTGTAATACGATTTAAATTGAAATATATAAAAATGATTTTAAAAAATCGAGAAATTCATGACGAGGGTAGGAATATGGTCCCATCCCTTTTACTAACTGGGCAGATCAAGTACGAAGAATTTTGTTATCCCCACTTTAAATAAAATTCATCCAAAAATTCGCTAAATGTCCAAATATGTTGCCCTTAACCTTTAATTCAATATTTTTAAGAAGGCTTTATATTTAATTGAAAGAAGATAAAGATTAAAAAAAAAAAAAGAATTTAAAGTAGAAAGAAACAACATAAACAATTGGAATAACATTTTTTTTTTTTTTTGACAAAATATCATCTTCTCCCCAAAACCCACACCAAACAACCAACCAAACTTGTGAATCCATAGGGGAGAAATATCTCCTTTGTGGTTACTATGGTAGGACTAGTTGGAAGTGGGTGATGGTGTTGGCAAGGTGGTGGTGATAGTGACGGTAATTGTGGTTGTGGCTATGGGTAGCGACATGATTGTGCAAGTTTGTTTTGTTCTGGAATCATCAATGTGCTCTTAATTTTGAGATCGTGAAAAGAGTGACAATAAAATCAGTTCATAACACACACAAACACTAGACAAGCTGCATGCAAGCCGACTCAAGTCACCCAACTCGTAGGCAAGCTAGTGTGGTAGTAAGCCAACCAAGCTCAGAGGTGAATGATCTAAGCTAATAGATTGCAATCTCTACTTGGTCTGCTTATTTTTTGTAAACATTTAGGATGACAATGTAAAATTGTAGAAGACTTGGGACCGTTTTGTACTCTTTTGAAATATTTGGGACATCAAATGAAATTTTCCCTGAATAGAAGTCCCGAACCCGTTAGTACCTTGTATCCGGATCCAAATTCTCGATTCACTAAAAGGCAAAAACACTGCACCATATCTTCCGTTTCAATTTCTCTCGCGATCCCCACCCAGCTCGATCAGATATACACAATTTTTATTAGATCTAAACTGAATCAGATCCAATTAGGGTTTAATATTGTTTCATCAAATTCAGATCTCAGTGTTTATTTTCGTGTGTGTGATTTAGGGAATTGTAAAATGTTGACGAAGTTTGAGACAAAGAGTAATAGAGTGAAGGGATTGAGTTTCCACAGTAAGCGGCCATGGATTTTGGCGAGTCTTCACAGCGGTGTGATCCAGCTCTGGGATTACCGAATGGGCACTCTAATTGATCGCTTTGACGAGCATGATGGTCCTGTTCGAGGCGTCCATTTTCACAAATCTCAGCCACTCTTTGTCTCCGGAGGTTCAATATTTTATCCCGTGATCTCCGTAATTTTTTTTAATAGATTCTGAGTTTTACCCTCTGGATCTGCGGGCATTGAATTTTCTAGAATTATTGGTGGAACTAATGGGCCTTCTTTAGTAGTTGCTGTTTGCAGTTTGTGATCTTATGATCTGATTTCTTTGATAATGTGCATCACTGGGATTCGGTTTTGGCAAGAAATGATCTACTAAGCACTGGTGACATCTCTCATACTGGTGAAGCATTTAATTTCTGGGACCGAATTTATTCACCAGTTAAATGATGTGCAATGTCATCGCTGCTTAGCTTAGTAGATCATTTCTCTGGTTTTAGCTATCACTTTCTCGTTATTCTATAATGGAATTATGATCCTTGAATTTGCGGATTGGTTAATTGCATTAGTGTATTTGGGTTTACATATGTGATTTTGGTGGCTTAGCTTAATCTATGCTTGTTTCACCGCTTTGGTGATCTTTGGAAGTTTATATTGCAAAATTTTATTTTGAGAAATGGGGTTTTATTCTTTATTATGTTTTTTTGTTGTTGGATTAGTAAATGTGCTGAAGGATGATGAATGGTGTGACATTTGACTTGTAGCGTTGTAATTTTTTCTGTTTCAGTTAGCTAATAGAATGTTGCATCTTTGAGACTTGATTCTAATAATAGGCAATGGATTCTTAGCTCCTATTATCTTAATAAACATTAGGCAAAGTTCAATTTTTATTCCTTTGTTTATTATTAATTTCTTGGGAATTGAAGTGATTGTTAAGGAACAAACTTTCTTTTCTTATGAAGTATCCAAAGAATTACTAATCAGTTATCATTTTTATCTGAAATAGTCTATTTAATCTTGTTTGTTCTGAGTAAGTAATTAACTTGGGTGTATACATCCTTTCTGGTTTCTACCCATGGCTGTCTTTGCAGGAGATGATTATAAGATTAAGGTTTGGAATTACAAGCTGCACAGGTGTTTGTTTACACTTCTTGGACATCTTGATTATATCCGAACCGTTCAATTTCACCACGAGTATCCCTGGATCGTTAGTGCAAGTGATGATCAAACTATCCGGGTATGGAATTGGCAATCACGCACTTGCATTTCTGTCTTAACGGGACACAACCATTATGTGATGTGTGCCTCTTTTCATCCCAAAGAAGACTTGGTTGTTTCAGCATCTTTGGATCAAACTGTTCGAGTTTGGGATATTGGTGCATTGAGGAAGAAAACTGTTTCTCCGGCTGATGACATCCTGCGATTGAGTCAGATGAACTCTGATTTTTTTGGTGGAGTGGATGCTGTTGTGAAGTATGTCTTGGAAGGCCATGATCGTGGGGTTAACTGGGCTTCATTCCATCCCACTCTCCCTTTGATTGTTTCCGGAGCAGATGATCGCCAAGTTAAAATTTGGCGCATGAATGGTATATGCAGCTTAATCAAATTTTTTTTTTTTTTTTTCATTTTTCATTTTTTTGAATGATTTCCACGGAGAACTTTTTGCTTTAAGAATATCAATTTCTTATTTAGAAGATAATATTGTTCTCTAGATAGAGAAGTCCGTGTATGTCGTGTTATTTTCTTTAGATTTAACGAAAACATTTAAACACACACAAAGATTTTATTGCAGGATCTTTGTTTTGAGATTATCATTTTTAATGAATCTTGTGCAGTTTTCTGAAAACATAGTCTTCCCTTGTCAGAATACTCTGTTAAATGGTTTTGACGTTTGTAGCATTTTGCTACTCGGTCTGTTTATTTATATTTATTATATTTAGTTGTGTGGCAACTAGAACTTCGCAAGGATCAAAATTTATGATAATATAAATGCACTCATAATTTATTCCCTTACAGTTCGATAGAGTTGAAAGGCTGATTGTCAGAAAGTATCTTTGTAGAATTAGGTGACGGCATTATCTAAAATTAACATAAAAATGAACTAGTTATAATGGAAGGGAGGTTAACCAACTCGTCAACTAGAAAGAATTCTAATAGGAAGATCTTTGTTATTCATTTTCTGTTTCAGTCTTTCACACTAGATGATAACATTAAATTCTTTCTAGCTTCAATTTTAGAACCGTAGACTATTCATATATTGAAAATATATCTGAACGATCTCCATTTTAGACAAGATGCTTTTAGATAAACTTATTTTCAAAGCTGCCTATAGTTGGGAATTTCAACTTCCTTTTGACAATAATTCGTAAAAATGAATCATACATGAAGTTTGGTGACCTGTATTGTTTGTTACATCTTATTTCAGAAAATTTCTTTTGTTCTACAATGGAATTGTTGCGAACTAACACTTATTTTATCAGATACAAAGGCTTGGGAGGTAGACACGTTAAGAGGGCACATGAACAATGTATCATGTGTTATGTTCCATGCAAGACAGGACATCATTGTTTCAAATTCAGAAGATAAGAGCATTCGGGTTTGGGATGCTACCAAAAGGACTGGTCTGCAAACTTTCCGCAGGGAACATGACAGGTTCTGGATCCTTTCAGCTCATCCTGAGATGAGCCTTCTAGCTGCTGGTCACGACAGTGGCATGATTGTCTTCAAGTTAGAGAGAGAGCGTCCTGCTTTTTCCCTGAGTGCTGATTCTCTATTCTATGTGAAAGATCGATTTCTGCGTGTTTACGAGTATTCGACTCAGAAAGACACGCAATTGATACCAATTCGTCGACCTGGTTCTAACAGTTTGAATCAAGGGCCTCGAACTCTTTCTTATAGTCCTACTGAGAATGCTGTTTTAGTCTGCTCGGATATGGATGGAGGGTCATATGAGCTCTACATTATACCTAAAGACAGCTATGGCAGAGGCGATACAGTCCAAGAGGCAAAAAGAGGTATGGGGGGATCAGCGGTGTTTGTGGCTCGAAATAGATTTGCAGTGCTAGAGAAAAGCAGTAACCAAGTGTTAGTCAAGAACTTGAAAAATGAAATCGTCAAGAAGAGTGTTTTGCCAATTGCTACCGATGCAATATTCTACGCTGGGACTGGAAACTTGCTATGCAGGGCAGAGGACAGGGTTGTTATCTTTGACCTCCAACAAAGGATCCTTCTTGGGGATCTCCTGACTCCTTTCGTTAGGTATGTCGTTTGGTCTCAGGACATGGAGAGTGTTGCTTTATTGAGCAAACATTCTATCATCATTGCTGATAAGAAGCTTGTGCACCGCTGCACTCTTCACGAGACCATTCGTGTCAAGAGTGGAGCATGGGACGATAATGGTGTCTTCATCTATACTACCCTGACTCACATCAAGTACTGCCTCCCTAATGGGGACAGTGGAATTATCAAAACTCTGGAAGTCCCAGTGTACATCACTAAAATATATGGCAATACTATATTTTGCTTGGATCGAGATGGGAAAAACCGTCCTATCATTATTGATTCGACTGAATATGTTTTCAAGTTATCTCTGTTGAGGAAGAGATACGACCAGGTTATGAGCATGATTAGAAATTCAGAACTCTGTGGACAGGCCATGATTGCATATCTGCAGCAAAAGGGCTTTCCACAAGTTGCTCTTTATTTTGTGAAGGACGAAAGGACTCGCTTCAACTTAGCACTTGAAAGTGGGAACATCGAGAAAGCTCTTGAATCGGCTAAGAAGATTGATGAGAAAGATTACTGGTACCGGCTAGGTGTGGAGGCCCTTCGTCAGGGAAATACTGGGATTGTTGAATATGCATACCAGAGAACGAAGAATTTTGAGAGGCTATCATTCCATTATCTAATTACTGGTAATGTGGACAAATTGTCCAAAATGATGAAAATTGCCGAGGTGAAGAATGATGTTATGGGCCAGTTCCATGACGCATTGTACCTTGGTGATGTCCAAGAGCGTGTCAAGATTCTGGAGAATGCAGGCCATCTGCCCCTTGCGTATATCACTGCCTCAGTCCATGGGCTCCATGATATTGCTAATCGATTAGCTGTGGAACTAGGGGATAATCTTCCATCTTTGCCTGAGGGGAAGAAAGCTTCTCTTTTGATGCCCCCAAGTCCTGTTTTGTGTGCTGGAGATTGGCCTTTATTAATGGTCAGTAAAGGGATATTTGAGGGTGGTCTTGATGATGCAGGCAGAAGTGAAGAGGAGAATTATGAAGAGGCTGCAGATGCTGATTGGGGTGAGGCTTTGGATATTGGTGAAGTGGAAAACATGCAAAATGGAGACGTTAGTACGGTGGTGGAGGAAGAGGATGTGCACGAAGAAACTGAGGGAGGATGGGATCTTGAGGATCTGGATCTTCCTCCAGATACTGACACGCCAAGGACGGCTCCAAATGCGCGTTCTTCTGTATTTATTGCTCCAAACCCTGGCATGCCTGTAAGCCAGATTTGGGTCCAAAAATCATCTCTTGCTGCTGAACATGCAGCTGCTGGAAACTTTGATACAGCAATGCGTTTATTGAATCGTCAACTAGGGATAAAGAATTTCTCTCCATTGAGATCACTGTTCATGGATCTTCACATGGGCAGTCACACTTATTTACGTGCCCTGTCTCTGGTGCCAGTGATTTCTGTAGCAGTCGAGAGGGGTTGGAGCGAGTCAGCAAGTCCAAATGTGCGGGGTCCACCTGCACTTGTGTTCAATTTCTCTCAGTTGGAAGACAAGCTTTCGGCTGGTTACAAGGCGACAACTGCCGGAAAATTTTCTGAAGCCCTTCGGCATTTTAGGGCTATTCTTCAAACAATTCCGCTTATTGTTGTCGAGTCACGAAGAGAGGTGGATGAAATTAAAGAGTTGATTATCATTGTAAAGGAGTATGTTCTGGGTTTGCAGATGGAACTCAAGAGGAAGGAATTGACTGACGATGCAGTTCGTCAGCAGGAATTGGCTGCTTATTTTACCCACTGCAAGCTCCAACTTCCTCACCGGAGACTAGCACTGTTGAATGCCATGACTGTTTGCTTTAAAGCACAAAACCTGAGCACTGCAGCCCATTTTGCCAGGGAACTTCTGGAGACCAATCCAGCTGCCGAAACCCAAGCCAAGAAAGCCCGTCAAGTTCTGCAGGCGGCCGAGAGGAATATGAGAGATGTTACACCACTGAATTACGACTTCAGAAATCCTTTTGTGGTGTGTGGGTCCACGTACACCCCAATATACCGGGGACAGAAGGATGTTACTTGCCCTTACTGCAGTACACATTTTGTTCCATCGCAGCAGGGAGAGCTTTGTACAGTTTGTGACCTTGCAGTGGTTGGAGCTGATGCATCTGGTTTACTCTCTTCGCCATCGCAGATCAGATGATCGGCCTTCTTTCCATGGCTTGTTTATTGTTTTTCACTAGCAACACAAATGAAAGTCATTGGACGACTTTCATCTCACAAACAAAGAGGTAGGATTATTGAACAACGATGATGTTTCAGTCGAATTATATCTATGTTTTATTTTTTTTGATTTTGCAATCAGTTTTTCAAAACTCACCCCCCCCCCCCCCCCCCCCCCCCCCCCCACACACATTCTTTTTGTTTCCATGATCACAATTTTCCTGTAATAATATATGTAAGATTTTTGTCTTTGGTCATTCATGTGAAGCCCGAGAATTTAGTACATATGGTGCAGTGGTAAAATTTTATTGCCTGTTTTTAGCTAGAGGGATCGTGAATTTTTCTTTTTTTCAATTTTATAATAGACATTTTGCCTTCTAAATTTACTTGTCCAAAGACTGCCATTTTTTGTGTTCTTTTTTCCCGTTTCTGTTGGTATAAGAGAGATGCGTGTTTCGTAGGCAGGATTCTACATTCTACAGGACTGAAAAAACTAGATTTTAGCTTCTTTTATTCATAAAAAATACTATGTAGTGATCAGTTTGTTTACTTCTAAATTTGGAAATTATTTTGTAGTTGGCGGTTAGTTTGCATATTGGATTTATTATTACAGTTATGTCCGTGAGTGCATGTTTGGTGCATAATATAAAGAATAATGATATATAGCACCATTGGTGCAGTGTAGGTTGCCGTAAGTAATACACTCAATAAAAAATGAAATTAAGTTATTCATTTAATTATATATCTAATTTAATGTCATATTAGTGCTATTTAAACTAATGTTCTGATATAAGTGGTGTTAAATAACATTATTTTAATATAAAGCACCTCATTAGGATCTTCTATAATACCTACCAGAAGTTGTTGGCTTTCTAGGTTTGCGGTTTTTGTGGAGTAAGGATAAACAAAATCTTGGGATTGTGTGAGACTGTTAAAAGTTGATAAAAGTTTGTGGATGTCGTGAAATGTGGTGAAACGTAGATAATAGTTGTGGGTTTAATGAAAATTGAAATTTGATTAGCTTTTTAACCAACAAAGTTACCAAATAAACATTTATTATCCGATCGTCGCTCGTCACCCTAGACTTCGCCATACACGTACAAATACACTTGGTAATTGTATTTTTTTTTTCCTATTTAATGATTTAATTCTTCTCGTGTTAATTATAACTAATGACAATAAAATTCGAGTGACCGAGAATCTCCCGTAAAATTCATTTTTTTTCAAAGTAAGAAAATTATATTGTTGATGATAAATTAAGAAATATTGAGGGGGAAAATGAATTTTATCCCTTGGATTAGAGCAAGATTTCTTTGTTATAAAAAAATGCTTTTGCCAATGGCCAAAACGTAGTGCCCTAAGATTTCATCAAAATGTGTTTAGGGTTGTCAAAAGTTTTATTGAATCCATGGGATTCTAGGAGCTTTCTCAAGTCAAAATTATGACTCATAACTGACCAATAAGAGAGAAACCTAAGTTGGTCTACTAAAATACAAACCCCTATTATAAAGAACCAAGGAAGGTATTTTATTTTTTATTAGTATTTTTTCTGAATGTGTGATGATGATGCTTTTGCCCATGGACGGCTAGGGGACCCACACAAAGTTGTCATGGTCCCACCATGTGATGACTAGGATTCGGACCATCATACTCTAGTTATATAGATGTTGAGTAGGGTTTGAACTTTACTTGAATGAATAAAAAATCACAAGTTTCTCAATATGGCTATGGACTTGCTTTTTATGATGTGAACCCATATTCTATGCAAAGTGTTTATTATTCTACATAGACAATAGATAAATATATGATCCATCTAGTTTTGGGATTTGCCTCCTACCAACCTTTCAGAACTTGATAAGTCATAGGTATTGAACCCTTTTATATGAATGTTTTAAAAATCAATCCGAAAAAAGAGAAAATATCAAAAGTTTAAATCAGAGTCGAATCAGCGATTTTTAAAAAAATAAAAATATATACACATTTTCAAAATTTTTTAAAAATATACATTTACATTGGTTTAATGGGTTTTGGGACAGATTTTTAATTAGAGGTTTTATACATTTAACTGAATCGATTTTGGTCCCAATTCCCTATTTTTCCGGTTGAACTGATCGGATCGATCTGATTTTCAAAACACTGCTATATAATATTATGTTGCTATTTAGCTGAGCCATATGTTTTCAATAATCAGCTGCTAATCCTAGACTTATGTTGCTTTTCTGTTCTCAAAGATAGGAGAACCCCTTCACCCAAAATTGCATAATCATTTTGCTAAGTTTCTTTCAACTCGGTGCTGGTTTTGACCAATACAATATATCAAATGCGAAAATAAAACTTTCATAAATATGAACTATTTAAGTCAAGTTTTTAATTGACAAAGAAATTCTTAACACATAAAAATATTATTATTTTCTTACAAGAATGAAACTTTCTTAATTGATTTTCAAATCAAGGTCGAAATTATATAATTTATTTCATTCAACCTCGACTTCATTGTCGAAGTGTCAAGCACATCATGAATCAAATTTGGACGGCATGATTAAACATGTTCCTTTTATTGTTGATGTGATGGGGGAAGAGTAATGCTATTCATAGTTGCTCATCGCAGCAGTCGTCCTATGTAGCACACACATAGCATATAGTTATTTGATGCATTAATGTGATAGTTTTTTTACCACATTAATGCATTAAATACACACTTGACATGTGTGTGTCACATAGGGCGATTGTTGCAGTGAACGACTGCAAATAGAATTATTTGATGGGAAAATGTGTGGTTGACAAAGAATGAAAAATTATTGATATGATGGAAAATGTTATATTATTGAAGAATGTGCGGTTAACAATGAGTAGAAGAATGAAAATAAAAAAAAATAATGTGGCCCAAACATGTCATAATATTTTCAAAAATTAAGTTCATGTTTGAATTTCATTATTTAAAAATTCATTTTTTGCCCCGAGCTCTTTTGTAATCAAACATTCTTTTAATAAAATAATTTTACAGGTAAATTTAAATTATTTTCTTTTACTTTTTAACTACACATTTTTCAAAAAAATATTATTACAAAATTTACTTTTACGAAAAATCAATGAATAAAAATAAATATAAGAGGACAAAAAGTAATTTATTTGAGTATTGTATAAAGAGTCAAGCACATGGCTCGAGAAATTATTATTGGGACTCCCGCATTTTCTTTTATTCACCACCCATCCATCAATCAAATTCATCCCTTGTCCATGAATAGTAATCTAAATATTTTCCACTTCAATTTGAAGTAAAGATGCCTGACTTGGACGTGACAATTTAAAGAATATTTAGATAATTTAGGTTATTAAGTACCAATATTATTTTAAAAAACGGAAGGCGAGATTAAGAGGGTGTTCGGTGCGGATTAAAATTAAATTTTTAGCAGATTGTGACAGAAGTTTTTGAAATGTATGGTTGAAAAGTTGTGGAACTTATAAAATATGTGGTTAATATTGATTGTTTGACTTTGACTTGAATTAAAATCAAATTTTAATCGGGATCAAACATGGACTAATTATTAAGGTCTAGATTTAATCTAAAGAAGGCTTAAGCGTAAGAAAATATTTCTTATTTCAATACTATTTTTAATTATTAATCAATCTAAAAATTATTTATTAATTAAAAAAATACATACGAAACATCTAAAATTATAAAATATTATATTGTAAAAAAAAAAGGAAAAAAAAGGAGCACCTGTGCCTAGGCGCCAAAAAAAAAAAGTGTCTAGATCCGAAGCGAGTGTTTTGGCCACATTTCACTCCCTTAGAACACTGTGTACACGTATAATGAAGTTCACGTTTAGTTTCACATTTTAAAATATATTTTATATAATTTACAATTTTTATTAATTTTTCAACTATATGTTTCATTATTTTTATTAAATTACTAAAAATCTAATTTTTAACTAAACCTAATTGGATGAAATGTTGCAAATCAATTCGAATCCCTTTAGGTTAAGGCTCTAACTCTTTTATGAGGCAATAGGTTAGGGACCAACGTACATTTTCTCTTTCTTTTTATGGGAATAAATTTTGGAAAGGGGCCGATCATGGGTCATGGTATAAAAGAAGAATGAAATAAAGTAAAAGCGAGCTGCATAAGATGAAAATAATAATTAAAAAAAACTTAATATTCAGAAATTAAAATTTTAAATTATCTAACTCCATTGGACTATCCAATAAATATTTCGATGCGACATTAATTTGGTAGATTTTAAGTTTTCTAGGAATTTTATTTAATTCATTGTTTATGTCCAATTATACTTGTTGTAATGATTTTCATAAAATTTATTTTTGCAATCATAATGTTTTCTTTAAAAGGTTTACAACATCAGAAAAATTTAGGTCATATTTATTGTGTTTCAATTTTGAGTTTTGATTTTATTTTCAATTTTGATGATATGTCTAAGGTTGTCGAAAACGAGTTTTATTTGTCATCTTGAAAATCTGCTTCTCAAATAGAAACTAAAAACATATTTAGTTTGGAATTTTGAGAAATTATTTTATGACTTTTTATTCTATGAATGTGATTATTTAGTAAAATAAAATAATATTATGGTAATATATTATCAAGTAACATATACATTTTAAAATTAGTGAATCTTATAAAAATAAAAATTTCGCTATAAAAATAAAATGCAAACAAATAATGTATTGATTTGGCCAAAAATATGAAACAAACCTTATTAGACACTCATGCCATGTTGTTTTAAGATGTCCATGCACACCATATTTGAAAAATAATAAAACCATTTTTACCTAATTGTCCTTATCGAAAATGTTACACCCTCTCACGTGTGCGCGAAGCCCACGTGAATAAAAACTCCAAAACATGTAGTCCCCACACGATAGGGTAAAAAAATTTTGTATATGTAGAATTGTCCTTTGAAAGAGGATCTGAACTAGTAACTTCACTATCGTTTGAATGCTTATCGATCATTCATCAGAATATCCAACATATGAACATGAAGCCAGATAAAAAAAGGGTCGAATACTAAAAATAAAAAATTCCTCGCGCCCTTAAAACAAAAAATAAAAATTAATATTATTACTTTTAAAATTCTATATGATTATTAATTTCATAATTTTGTGACAAATGAAATGATCACCAAACGCTGATTTTAAGCTACTTTTGTAAATAAGGTGGATTTGGACTATCATTATTCATCTGTCCATATCAAATTACTATTATATTATTGCAATTAAACTTTAAAATATTGATTAATTATGGCACTAATTAGGGCCAAATCACATGTTCTATTAATATTTAATACGACGATTCTTTAATTTTCGACTGTTTAGGAGTTTAAGGATGTACCTTGGCAAGTTTGTGTCTTGTCAATGTAATTTGTCATCATTCCATCTTTTTCAGGAAATGTCTCATCAACCGACCAAATGAGCCTCTTTCTATAATTCAATTGATTAGATGGATAATTGACTAACTTTGGAATTTTAAAAAAATAAAAAATTAATGCTCTAATGTTGTTGAAAAATTTATCATTATCATCAAAATGGATTTTCAACCACATATTTTAAAAGATCTATAAATACTATCTATTTATTCATTATTCATTGCCATTTATTTATAAATTCTTCTCAAACGAAGGGTAAGGAATCAATACGAACCCATGTATCAAATAAGTCGCACTAGATAACAGACTTATCTTTTTTATAATCACATATAAATAGGAGTGTTAAGTGGGCGAACCATTCGTCGACTTATCAACTCTCGAGCCGTGGTGACGAGCATACGAACTCGCCTACCATATCTACCCTCAGCATGGCTGAGACAATCATACATATTGCCCGATTTATTAATGGTAATGCTATCAGTGATAAATCTCAATGGCAATTCTGTCATTGACCAAAATCAAATTTTTTTTTTTTTTTAACCGGGTCTATGAATAGGTATAGTTTGGAAAAATTCATCATGGTTCACTTTCATTATCAGGATTCTCTTTTCTACAAAACTCTCTAATGTATCGCTCTCAGCTATTTAGCGTAATAGTTTTCTAACTATATTCTCGCAATTCAGCAATCATTATGACTCTCTTGATTTCAAAATTTCTTCGGAGATAAATTTTTTACAACTATTTAGAGTCTGTTTTCTTTACCGTTTTCTGTTTTCAATTTTTCAAATCCTATTTTCGAAAATGCATTTTTGAAAATAAGTTAAAAATTTACAAAGAAAACAATCAAGTGAAAATGTTGAAAATGCGTTTTGGATGTTTCTAAAGAAAATTTTTCAAAATGCCAAAAAGAGCATATCTTCAACAATTTCAAAATGAATATTCAAAACACAAAACCCAAAATAAATTCAAAACACAAAACTGAAATACAAAGAGAACAACCCCTTATATTTTTGGTGTTACGTTATTCTACCTATTTTAAGTAATGGCTAGCTCGTCATTATATTCTTGCAGATAGTTTATCTAGTTTCTTGCGAAGTTTTCAAAGATGTGACTGAAAAGGCTCACAACAAACGATATTAAAAAACGATTTTACTAAACATCAATCTATCAGAAAATACACTTGCAGAAAAGTAAAGATTGAACACAAATAATTATTTCGGCCTCTGGAGGTTCGACAACCACATCTAACTTCTACATCCCCCGTTGAACATCCAAATAATAGATATCTGCTCGGATGCAATATTTAACCCAAAAATGGCAACAATTTACAAAACATTCTTCAAACACAAGAGAAAAGTACAGAACACTTATCTCTTTAACAACAAACTGCAAATCTATAAGGAATCACTAAGAAACTTCACAGTCGCCTACTACAATCGCAACTGCAAGAAAACACTTATTCTCACAGCAATCACTCAAAAATATAGATTACAGATGATGAAAAATATATCAATCTCAGTTTACAAGTTCATCAAGAGAGATAAAGAATACAAAGATCAAACTCTAATCTATAAGAATAAGACGTCTCTCATAAGAATCCAGAAGGTTAGAATAATCTCGAAAGGCAGATAGTGAAAATATCCATCACTGTGCACATATATATATATATATATATATATATATATATATATATATATATATATATATATATATATATATATATATATATATATATCTCACAATAATAAGGCAAGAATCCAAAGACTAGAATTTGAACACGTGTCATCATCTCGTAAAAAAATACATTTCCATTAATAAAAACGTATCAACAAAACACGACTTTAAACCAAATTTTTTGTGAGCACATCATTGATCAGGTTCGAGCCTCAACAATCTCCACTTTACTACCAGAAATTTGGGTTCAATAAATGCAGCCAAGAGCGAACATTTGCAAACATTTTTCATTTGCTCCAAATACCTGTTCAGCATCACAGATTATCAATAGATAACAACTTCAAATAGTTAAGAAACTTTCTTAAAGGTATTATCTTAGTTCCCATATCGGAGTGATTAAACTGGGTAGGAATTTTACAAATCTTTAGAATTCTTTTAGATATAATATCTCTAATAAAGTGATATTTAATATCTGTATGCTTAGTCCTATCATGAAACATGAGATTTTTGTTTAAGCGTATGACACTTTGATTATCAGAAAATAAAGTTGCATTTTTATTAACAAATCCAAGTTCATTCAGCAATCTACTTAACCAGATGCCTTCTTTAATAGAATCAGAAGCAGTAATATATTCAACTTCAGTTGAGGATAGAGCTACTACCTTTTGCAATTGTGCTATTGCACTATATTTTTGATCTGCAACAAATCGAACTCTTTCTGCAAAGATCCAGGTATCTTGTT
Source organism: Fraxinus americana (assembly GCA_035079005.1). NCBI lineage: Eukaryota > Viridiplantae > Streptophyta > Magnoliopsida > Lamiales > Oleaceae > Fraxinus > Fraxinus americana. The sequence goes on along the minus strand of CM068727.1, from coordinate 4,788,721 downwards.
CTCAGTTCAGGCTCTAATACCACTGAAAATGCCCACAACACACAATACTAAAACAAGATTCCACCAAATATCAATCAATCAAAAAATAAACTTTCGGAAAATTAAAGATTGAACACAAAGAATTATTTATGTTTAAGCCCTGGAGGCTCGACGGCCACATCTAACGCCTACATCCTCCGTTGAGCATCCATATAATGGATATCTGCTCAGATGCACTATTTAGCATAACAATGGCAACAAGTTACAGAACGTTCTTCCAACACAAGAGAAGAGTATAGAACACTTGTCACTTTAACAGCAAACTGCAGATCTATAAAAAATCACTCAAGAAACTCCACAATTGCCTACTGAAATCGTGACTGCAAGAAAACTCTTGTTCTCATAGAAATCACTCAGATATACAGATTACGAAAGCTGAAAAATATAGTGATCTTAATTTACAAGTTCATCAACAGAGATGAGAAACACAAAGATCAAACCCTAATCTACAAGGACAAGACGTCTCTCAGAAGAACCCAAAAGGTTGGAAGAATCTCAAAAGCAATCACTCAGAAATACAGATTACGAAGGCTGAAAAATATAGTGATCTTACTGGGACCACAACACGACTTTAAGCCAATTTTCCTGGGAGCATATCATTGATCAGGGTTCGACCCTCAACAATGATGAAAATGATAGTTGTGTTATGTCTTTCGACTAGATGAAAGAACATTTAAAGTTATTCTTCATAAACTACGGATGTAGTATTTCCTTAACTTCTGATGTTAAGTGTTTTGTTGATAATAATCGGCACATATATTTAGTAGAATTATATCATGATGATTGACTCTTGTGAAAAAACTATGTGCTTTTAAAATTATTGCAACAAATGAACTTACTTGCCACGTTGCACAAATAATTGCACATTCTTTACAGGATTTCAATTTAATTAATAAAATATTAAGTGTGTCTGCTACAATATATATGTCTAACGAAGCTATTTTACATCATCTACAAGAGTTTATTTTTCTTTACATTCTGATAAAGTGTTTGAATATAATTATGTTAAATATATATAATCAATGATACAATCTGGTGTTCATATATAGGAAGATATTTTAGATAAATTGGGGAATGCATAGAGACATAAAACACCGCTTTCATCGTAATTTTTCTCATATTATCGAAAATAGTAATAATGGAACTCAATTTAATTTTTTCCAATTTGAGTGAAATTATAATAGTCTAGGAGTTTTAATTCGTTAAAAATACGAGATAACAATTTTAAGCTCGATACAAATGTATCCTTGTTAAGACGAAAAATTATAAAATTGTGTAATTTGTACTTTGGTGCGAACTACATATGTTATTTTTGCTGAGTTTGAAATGTCTGAAATCAATATGATTTGATCATTAAAATAAACAGAACATTAATCTGGGCTGACTTTTTCAATATACTTTAATGATCAACTGTATCAATATTTACGCACCGTTTGGTAACCATTATTCTAGAAAAAAAATGCATTCTTTGTGTCAAATCAAACCTTTTTTGTGGTTGAAAATGAAGGAAAAGTTATTGATGTGATGGAAAATATTATTTTATTGATGAATGTGTGGTTGAAAATTAGTAGAAGAATGAGAATGAAAAAAAGAATGAATACCAAACAGAGGCTAAGTATTGTCTAGTATAGCATGCGATCATTCATAGCACCCGTGACTTCATTAATATTTACAGACATAAGGCCTATCATGTGAAACAATATATTAGATCGAGAAATATCGCATGACCCATGCATTATTACAACCCGAATAGAATTACATATTTGTATCCGCCAATGACCTCAAGAAGGTGAAGGTGAACTATCGACACATTTTTCAGATGTGCAATTGTAGATTGCTAAGATAAAATTGTAGTTATTTTTTATTTTTTAATCGTTATTATATTGTTTTTTTTTATTTCTTTATTTAAAAGCATTTTACATGAAAATTAATTCGTCTACAGTATAACTTCGCATATGTATTTTAGTCGATCCAAAACTCGAAAGGAGTGTTTTTACAAATATATAATTTCTTACTTCTATATTTTTCTTACAAATTTTTCATCATTATACTTTGAAAAATGGAAGTGAAATTTTCGACTTATTAAATAAAAATAAATAAATAAAAAGAAAATTGCACATCGCGAGTAGTTGGCTAGTTGGTTCGACTCGCCCCATCAAGGGACGAGCAAAGCCGGGCCAAACCCTACTTTCTTGAGGCAAATCGGCTTGTGCTCGGCTCACTTCACAGGCAAGTCAAGTTGTCTGGTTGGGCGATATCTGAATAGAGCCCGTCAATAGGTAAGCTAAGCGGATCATCCCATTTAATACCCTACATATAGGCATCTACATATACATGTAATGAATTGTTAGTAATAGCCAAAGTTTTAGTAATTAAAATTTTTATGACATTTAAATAAATTTTAATTTTTCAACAATTTATAAAGGAAAATTTGGGTCTGGTTCTCTAACTTTCAATTATTGTGTTCCAATCTTCAAAAGTGAATTTCTGGAACATCAACTTTTTTAAATTTATAAATTTGAGTCTCTACGTGATGGAAACTGTCAATGTAGCTATTAAAATCTTTCGTGATTTAAAATTAGTAGACAAAATCATCAAATTACTTATCATCTACATTGATATTTTCCATCACTATAAACATAGATTAAAATTTTTGAGAACAAAAATCTTACTCCTTTGGACTATTTGGAAGGTTGGGTGATCAATCCTAAATAGCTTACACGCAGAATTGCCAATTGAAACTTCCGCATGCACAAAATTTAAAGGGTTTTCTCCTACATTGAAACTTCCGCATGCACAAAGTTTAAAGGGTTTTCTCCTACATACTCTGGTATAAGTTGTTGAAATTTAATGGTTTAAATAGACATGATTTAATATTTTAATAATTGTGAATTGGTAATGTCTCCAATTCGTGGAATGATTGGTCACGATTTTTAAAATCCAATGGTTCATATTGAAGAGTCATATATTTTTTTTTTAATTTGGTGTGACTATTTAAAAGTTCCATAATGAAAAAGTGACCTTTTGATAAGGTATGATCTTGACCACTAGAAGAGCACAAACAAGCTTTCGTTCGTCTGACAATATTAATATTGTACTATATTCATTTCAAAAGAATCGTTATATCTTGGAAGGCATGCGTCCATTTGATCATATTAGCACTAGTATAAGGGCGAAAGCTGTTTTAAGGAGATTTACAATTTTTCACATTCTTTTGATTTATGCATTTTCTATGTTTTAGTAAGTCATAACTAGGGATGATAAAAATATCCATTAAATCAGATACACGCGAAGCCTAGCCCTGAACGAAGCAATGATTCTCTGGATGATTGAGTACTCAGAGTGGGGGTTGAATTTTACCTCATGGAAGGGAAGGGACACGACGACACAAGTATTGGAAATATGGTCTTAGTCCCATTTAAAATCCATTTCATCAAGATATAAGTTTTATGATCAGGCCAAAAGAAAAGAATTATCATCATATCTAAAGGGAATATGAAATATTATACAAATTGGAAAAAAGTAGTGACTTTCACCAACTAAAGACATGCAAAAATAGAAGCAAAATAAATAAATAAATGGGGACAATAAACAAGGCAAAGGGCCTTTCCCCCATCTCGTCTTAAGCGGGGATAGTGACGCCGAACAAAATAGTGATTATTCTGTAGACTGAAACCAATAGACAATAGTAGAAAAGAACTCAAGAGAATAACACTAAGAAAAATGAGAAAATTTTTATTATTCAACAACTGAACAAAAATAACCCACAAGACGGGTTAACTAACTAGAAAATAATAATTTTCGAAATTTTACCAAAAATAGCAAACTTATATTATTCATACCAAAAGGAAATACGTAATGACGGAAATAAGATCCCAAAAATCTGGCTTAATTTGAGATCGTACTCTATGTCGAAAAGGAAACTGAAATATTACTAAAAATGGCAAAAAATAACTTAAATTGATTGTTCGAAAGGAAAAACAGCTGAATTTGACTTCAAAACAGATGCACACAGAGCATAAATGGGTGACCATGATGTGCGTGCCGAAAATAGCTTTATGAATTGGGGTCATGAGCGTGATTTTGACAACTGTAGCCAAAGTTATGGTCTCAATTAGGAAATGTCGATGATTATTTGCCAATTTTGCGCTGATCAGCCAACTCAGGGTATCTCAGCAACAATAACATACTATCAGACAGCTCGACCTTATCTGACTCAGATCCTCCTGCATCAGATATGGGTCAGTTAAAAAAAAAAAAAACCAGAACGTGGCGGAGGATGAAAATGATTGCCTCGACCCTAATCCACCAAGTTGCCTCACTACTCACTATTTGTGTATATTTTCATAAGCATATCTTGATATTGGTAAGTCCAAACTCCATCCGATATTTTGAACTAGTAAGTTAAGATTTATCATACTTGCAAGCACGTGTTTTTAATTAATAGAATAGAATTTGTGCACCAATTTATCTAATGACCTTAAAACATATTTTTGTGCATTTTATATTCTAATTTCCTTCTAAGTAATATTATATTAAGTTCGAGTTAGAAATTTGGAATAGCCTCTCAGCTTCACAAGCCTTAGAACTTAAGTTAAGAATATGTGCTACCAAGGAATGAAAATCGCTAAGAGCTCGACCACGAAGAAGGCCTGACTATTTACCTATACAAACATAGCAAAGTAAGAAGATGTCAAACTTAAAAACAAAAAAAATTAAAGTTTCATGACCCCAAGTTGGGATCAATCAGTGAGGATACTGAGCTGTCAAGTTGAGGTCTATGAATCTGTTGAATATCAGCCCTTAATTCCCTGATCAAATCTGTAATTCTTGGAATCTATTTATCTTTGAGGATATTTATGTTATTTCCATTTCCCACAATCCATTTTCCTCTCTGTATCTATAGATTTTTGGCCTCCCAAATTCTACGCTAAGCATATCAGTAGGGATGGCAACGGGGCGGGTTAGGGCGGGGCACCCCCGCCTTCACGCCCGCCCTCCATCACGAGCTTGTGCGCCCCGCCCCGCTTTGGGACGGGGCGGGTGAAGAAGCGAGAAACCAAAACCGTTTACTGCCCCGTTTAATCTATATATATATATATATATTTTTTTTTTTTTTTCCCCCTCTCTCTCTCTCAAAAAATTATAATTATATATTTAAGGAAACTTTACCATAAAATATAGGAAAAAGATAACTCTACTTTCAAAAAATATTTGTTCATCAAATTTAAGAACATAAATCCATAAACCCTCAAAAAAATTAAATACAGACTACCCATTCATTTGAAATGCAAGAAATGTGACACATAGTTACTTCTTGTCCTGACTTAAGTGTCCAGTAACAAATTACAAATTCTCCACACAAAACAACAAAATAAAACAGAAAACTTCACAAGATGAAAATTTTTCAACAAGAAAAATAGCTAAAAACATCTTCATAACTTCATTCATCAAATGATCGGAGATGACACAAGATGGTTCCTAAAAAATGAAAGAAATATTATAATCAATATCATCATGATAACTATATTAAAATTTACATTATCGATAAATAAAATTACCTCGCCATTCGATATCCTCATCATTCATCTTGGAGCAACATCCAAAATATGCGAGATAGCAGAATTAGCTATGAATAAAGTAAAATAATTAGTTATAAGATAATTCATAAAAGGAACAATATGAAAAGCATATGTACATCGTACGTGAATATCGGCCCATAACCAATCTTGAGTACACATTAAAGCCTCCAAAGTTTTGGGGTGAAACTATTTGTGTGGACTAATAAATCTACCACTAGTACTGAAGGCAGATTCGGAAACCACTGTAGATACCGGGATAGCCAAAATATCTTTTGCAATTTGAGATAAAGTAGGATACTTGATTGCATTTACTTTCCACCATGTTAATATATCAAAATCATCGACCGAGGCAAAATAGGCTCATCCAAGAAAGAATCAAGCTCGATTTCATATTGCTAGGAGCTCCAATATTGGAAACAAAATTATAAAAACCCGCCATGCGATCTGAATTATTATTAGCATTTGACGTCTCGGTTTGACAAGTAGTAGAAAGACTGAAATTTGTAGACCCACTTGAATCATTCTTTTTCGATAATCATCCACCAACTTGCTACATACTTTATAAATTTTTTCAATCTCACTTACGGCGTTGTAATTAAAAATACGAGGATAATAATATTTTACTAACATCATCTTATACCTTGGATCCAAGGCTAGCATGCCAGAAAGCCAAAACTCCATGAATATCACTCTAATACTTGTTATACTTTTCCATCATACTGGTGGCCATCATTTGAACTTCCACACAAGGAGATTCAAACCACTCATACAACAACAGTTTGATATCACAAATATTTGCAATGAAGAGATTAACAGTTTGATACTTTGTTCCTAAAAACAATTCAGTAACCTCAAAAAAAACCTTTAACTTCTCACATATTTCTTTTGTCAAATCCCAATTACCATCGCTAGGAAAATATTTATCTTTGCCGACTCCTACTCATTTCAAACGAGGAAAAACATTCTTATAAATTAAAGCGATCTGAAGCATTAAGTATGTGGAATTCCACCTTGTTTTACAATCAAGCACCATTTTTTTCTCACAATCAATTTTCAATTGACGTGCAAATAGCTCGAATTTTTCAGATCTCTTTGGCGTAGCCGTCCAATAAGCAACACTATCACGAATTTTCTCAACACTACAACCAATAATCTCCAACCCATCCTTCACAATAAGATTTAATATATGTGCACAACACCTCATATGGAAAAATTCACCATTCAATACAAGAGAACGAGTACAAAGCCGACTTAACATAATATTGATCATAGCATCATTTGTTGTGCAATTATCTACGGTCAAAGTTAGTAACTTACGATCAATATTCCAATCCAGTAAGCTGCACAATAGAGTTTACGATAGACGTCTAATGATGTGTGGGCACGGCACATATATAAACCTGAGTTCATTCAAGAAAATCAACTAAAATAATATAATTTTAGTAAATTATGATAACAAATTAATGTAATTTTTTATTGTACCTCATAATTCGACTTTGTAGTTTCCATGCATCATCTATGAAATGAGCAGTAATAACCATGAATCCTTTCTTTTGATTAGAAGAGGTCCACATATCGGTAGTGATAGAAATTCGACTTTCAATCTTCTCCAGTGCAATCATATTTTTTGTTTTCTCGTATTCATAAATTTTCAAAATGTCGCTCTTCAAAGTATTGCGAGAAGGAACCTTAAACAATGGTTGCAAGTCGTGCAAGAACTCTCGAAATCCAATGTGATCAACCATAGACAAAGGATACTCATGCAAAATCACCATTTTCGAGAGACTATACCTACACTTATCTGGATCGAAAGAGTAAGTACCCATTGTTACCTTGCCACTCGCGGCATCCTTATTTAAATTTAATGTTGTTTGGCATAAATCAAGACCACTCCACTCTATCGTAGGCTTTCCTCATATCAAGCTTAAGGGAACTATAACCCTTCTTCTTCCTACTCAAGAAATGGAGCTCTTTGTACGCTATAAGGACATTATCTAAGTTGAGTCTGCCTTTGATGAAAGCTGATTGTGTTTCTGAGACCAGCATAGGTAACATTTGTTTTAACCCGTTAGCCACGACCGTAGAAACCAATTCATAAAGGACATTAAGAGGCTAATTGGTCTGTAATCCTTGACTCTTTGTAGGGTTTTTTTATCTTAGGAATAAGTGTAATAAATGTGTGATTTACATCTCGGTGGAATTCACGAGTATTCAAAGAATGTAAAACAACATTAGTTATAGATGGGCCAATATGAGGCCAAAACTTTTGGGAAAAAAAATTGGAGGCATACCATCAGGTCCTGGAGCTTTGTTCGGATGCATTTCCATCAGTGCTTGGGAAATTTCAGCTGCTATGAAAGGTTTTGTCAGCTCATAATTCATATAAGTGGTGACTTTGCTTTCCATGTTGGTTAGAATATCAGCTTGGTTCTTTGAGCCATTTGATGCAAATAGCTCTAAAAAGTAATTAATAATTAAATGGTCGCACGCTTCACCCTTCTGCCAACACCCTTGATCATCCAGCAATTTTGTAATTGAATTTTTTCTCCTTCTTTAGAATGCCTTTGCATGGATGTAGCATGTGTTCTGATCTCCTTTTTCTAGCCAAGCTGCCCTAGATCTTTGTTTCCACATGATCTCCTCTCTGTCCATCCAAGTTTGCACCTCTTCAGCTGCTTATCGAAGATCACTAGTATTTAAAGCTGAAGGATTCTGTTTTTGGATTTGATCTAGATTTGCTCTGGCCCTTTTAAGTTTTACATGTACCTTGCAGAATGAATTTGGGTTCCAAGATTGAATTTTGTTTACTGCTGCAGCTGATTTTCCTCCCAATATTTTCCAGGTTCTAAGGGCAGGTTTCGGACCACTAATTTAACATTATGTTGGTGCACTCAGTTTCACCTAGCCATATTGATTCAAAACGAAAAGGCTTGACTCTTTTTAGTGATTGAATAGCACCATCCAGTTGGATCCAGATTGGAAGATGATCTGAAGTGTTAACGAACAGTGGGTGATGGATGTGTGTAAAGAGGCAACACCAAGATTCATTCGCGATGAAGCAATCAAGCCGTTCAATTTTTATTTTTTTTTGCAGCCATGTCTTCCATTATACCATGTGTATTCAAGACCTTGAAACCCGAGATCCCAGAGCTCACAATCAAAGAACATTTGCTGGAACATTTCGAACTGTTGTCTAGGTCTATCTCGACCTCCCCATTTCTCATCATTGATAGAATTTCATAGAAGTCACCAAAGACAAGCCATGCATCTACATAATCCCTCTTTATTATATGTAATAAGTTCCAAACCTCCATACGTTTACCTGTCTCAGGATGGCCATAGATACCGGTTAGAAACCAGCTATGTTGTGGCGAATGGCTTGTTTAACTTACAAAACGTACAATGTTGAAAATTAGATATTCAATGTAATGATTCAAAATCTACTAGTGAATGTATTTTATTAACGAGAATGTAGTTGTTTTGTGGAAATTCTCGCACATTGAAAGAAATGTATTTAAAGTCTAAACTAACGAATCAACTTAATGGAAATTTAACGTGGCAATTGGAGATTTCAAAGACCGGATTCAATAGAAAAATTAGTTATAAATAACTCGATAAGAGGTACTTCGTAGTCTTAATTCTTTTCCAATTCTATGATGCAAATAAGTTCGTCCTACAAAAAGATAGCTAATGATGAATTTTGTTTTTAATGATGACTATATTTTGTAAACAGTACAAATGGAGTATTATATGATATTTTTTTATAGAACATCATGGTCGGTTCAATGAGAATTTTACTTTGACGAATTATTTTGTTCAATTGTAAAATTCGTTCAGGGCCAAATAATGAATACAATAGAGAATAAAATTTTGATATGAGAGATAATGTATCTCATCTTTTATCTAAGCTTGCTATAACGACTAACAATTCAAAATATTGTGCTTATTGATTAGCCAAGTAAGCCCGATATATTCTTACTAAGGAAGGTTCAAAGTAAAAGCGAACTATCCCGATGCCTTATCTTTACTATATTACAGTTCTTTGCCTTTCTTGTTCTGAGTGGACTTATTCCATTCATGTGGAGAGATTGTTGGAATTTAATGGCTTAAATAGATACAATTTTACTTTTTTAGTATGTATGAATTGAAAAAGTTTCCAATTGGTGGGTTGACTAATCATGAAATTTTCAAATGTAATGGTGTATATTGAAGAGTCATAATTTTTTGAATTGAGAGTGACTATTCAAAAAGGTGCATGATCAAAAATCACAACCTTTTGATAGGGTACGATCTAGACCACTAGATCATGACCTAATGATCCAAGTTAAGTTATGTCAAAAAGTGCACCACCTATTTAGAAAAGACACATTGAATCTATGAATTGAATCCGTTCATTCCATTTTCTTCACTCAAAAATATTTCTTAAATTGATTTTTAATTCATTCTTTCTACAAATTTTATCAAAATAACTCTCGAGTTATCTTAGAGTGTCGGTGTCTGATATTCAATATTTGATATCCGTCTAGCAGAGTACAATAAAGTTTTGATTCCTCCGATAAAATTAATATTGTGCTATTTTTTTTTAAAAAAAAACACATTGCATCTTGAGAGACACATATTCATTTGATCATGTTAGAACTAGAGCAGGGGCAAACTTTGTATTAAGGAGATTTGCAATCGCGTATTTTTTACTTTATTCATATCATAAATTTGTGCATTTTCTTCGTTTAAGTAAACAACAATTTGTTCGTAATTTTATGCACCTATCTTAGTTTCAATAAGTCGAAACTCTTTTCGATATTTTGCACTAATAAGGTAGGATTTTATCATATTTACATGCACATATTTTTAATTAACAAAATATAAATCCAAGATAAAAATGCATTAATCTATCATTATTGTGGCTCAGTAACACACACACACATATATACAAAATTACTTGTCACTATTGAAGGGAGTTGACCTCAAAATAGAGCCTCCATAATCTTTATAAGCAATACTCAAATGCAAAATTAGGTCAAACTTAAAATGATTACAGAAAGAATTAGAGTGGAATGCACTCAAGAAATTTCATTAGCTCTGAGGTTTAATTATTTTTCTAAATAATAAGCTTGTAAAACTTGGATGGACTAAAATTAGAAATTAACAATGTTTCTCTCAATTATCTAATTTTCAAAAGAGAGATGCCAATTATATTTGGCTGACATAAATCCTTGATCTCATAGAACTTTAATTTATTAATTTTACCATACAAAAATAAATAAAGGAATGAAAACATGAACAAATTCAAACCTCGAGTTGAAATGCCAATTAGTCATTTGGCTTTTTTTAAGGATAAGAGACTTGTCAACACGATAAAAGGAACGACAGATGACATAATATTTTAATAAGTTCGTTAACTTTTAAAAGGCGAGGAATAAAGTGACGAATGTGATAACATTTTGATAAGTTGAATATTAACTTGAAATTTAGTAGCAATTGAAAGTACTTCAAAACTTCAAGTATAATTGGGATTCAGATCTTGATGAAACATCTTCTTTCCGGCCCCTACCCTTTAGCTTTCTCGGTTAAGCGCCGGGTTGGGTCTACAAATTGTTACTAAAAAAACCCTCATTATTTGTTAATTGATTGGTCTGTGATGAGGGGTTTGGTAAATTCAGCTGTGAAGTTATCTTTTCCTCATTTAGTTAAATTGCTTTTGTTCTTTCGAAAAATTAATAAAAAACAAGGACCTTAATTATGAGAACGGCTAGGAAGAAAAGTAAACCGTGTTTTACGGTGCAAGGACGAATAAGCAAAAGCTGACGCAGTGACTCGTGAAAGCCTTTCAGCTGTTAGATCACCATGCAATGGCTGGGATTCAGTCTTTCTTGTTGCAAACTGGAAGAGAACTGTAGAAGTAGTAGCAAATTTCCTGCTCTGCAATCAATCTCCAACTAATAATTCTGAAATTTGCATCGATCATTGCTATCAAACTGTAGCAAATAAATATTCAATTTTAAGAGTTGCAGCAGGAGTTCTTATCTTTGTTAAATTAAGCGATACTAATGAAAAGAGTTGAGATTTATAGTTTCCATGATTACCGGCAATTCGAAGGAAGTTATCTAGCTATGGTTTTCTTGTACTCGCTTAGGCACTCGTTTATTAATTTTTTATATGCCAACATATCACATTTTCCTAATAAATGGAAAAGTGCCATTTTAAATATGATGTCACTAATAGTAGTTATCAGGGGTGGAGTAAGAGGGGGTTTACAATTATTTGCACCGAACAAATATAAATATCAAAAAGAAAATTTGACCAAACATTTTTTGTAAATATAATTTTTTAGCCGGGGTTATTAGGGAACCTTGAATCCGCTCTTTGTAGTTATTGTATTGGTATCCATTCATTTGCTAGCAAGAAGTGATGTACTTAAATATGAAAAAATTAGTGACAGAGACTGTCATGAGCCAATGAATGGGGACAATAGATCTCAACTCCTAATAAAAACGCAGCTAGCTTCAAATTTTTAATCATCAACTTGAAGTGAAAAGCAAAATTTAACACTTACTTGAGGGTGAATTTCATTCTCAATCACTGTACTTTGACACAAAATGTCAGTTGGGTGTTTCTACTTCAATTCCTATCAATTTAGTCATTACACTCTTCATTTGATTTTATATAAGGTCACTCCGTCCCATTTATTAATGATGGTTGATGACGTGCCCCTTAAATACGAAAGGAAATCCTATGCGACCGTTAATACTTTGCCAACTCAATAATATATGTTCATGTCATAAATCAAACAAATATGCTTTCAAAAATAAAAACACAAACAACTCGTTGAACATAAATTCTTGAGTTGGTAGTCACTTGAACATAAATTGTGTATGACTAAAAGTTTGACAAGCAAATTGTATCTGAAACAGATATTGTATTCTCATCGCATGGCTAAAGGTAGATCTTTGGCAGATCATCTAACTATATTTAAAGAGATTGTCGCTAATTTTGAGACTTTAGATGGAAAGTACGATGAAGAAGATATGGCCATAATCATTTTGTGTTCGCTACCCACTTCGTTTACTTTGTTTAGAGACATGATCTTTTACAGTCGGGATACTCTCACCATTAAAGATGTGTATGATATCTTATTTTCAAAAGTGAATATGAAGCATCTGGTTGCATCTTAGATCAGAGATGGACAAGGTCTTATTGTTCATGGTGATTTGAAAAGAGATAAGCCGAGGTCAAATTTCAATAATTTGGTTTGTTATTATTCTAAGAAGAAATGACAAATTAAGAGGGATTACGACAAATTGCAGAATAAAAGTAATTTGACTACAAATCATGGGAAGCAATCAAGTATTTGAGGACTATTTGAGGGATAGAGATGTTTTAACGATTTCTGACGTGGAATCCAAACCTAACGAGGAGTGGATTATTGACACACCTTGTGCGTTCCATATGTGTCTTGATTGGGGATTTGTTTGAAACATATGAAACGGTGACGCAAGGTGTCGTTATGGGTAACAATGAACCTAATAATGAACCTTGTCAGGTAACTGGTATTGCTAGAGTCAGATTGAAGCTAGTGGGTGAAATATGTAGAACACTTGATTACGTTCAATATATTCCAGACTTTAAAAAGAATTTCATTTCATTGAGTACTCTTGATTCAAAAAGGTACACGTTTTCTGGAGGATGTGGAATCTTGAGGGTTCGAAAGGGTGTTCGTGATGTGTAAGAGGGGCGGAAAATGTCACAGTTATACATCTTGTAAGGTTGGCTAGAATTTGTGATGAAAAGTTAGGACAGATTTAGTACAGTGGTGGAGATTCAGTTTGGTACGTACCTTTGGGATTTATTTCAGGGTCCATATTGAAGAATACTACTTAGTCGAATTTGGAGAATATAAGTAATTCCGCTTTGCCATCATTATCTGCGGTTCCATCGTATTCAACTGATAGGAATAAACCTATTGAAAATATGTACGTGTATGCTGATTTGGATGCACGTGCTTTTAGCGTTTTTGAAGGTGTTGAGACTAGCCATGTGCATTCTATGAAATCATTGAGAGTTTGATTCTGCTATAGGGTGTGCTTTGACACCGTTTGGTAATTTCTAATTCTTTGTGAGTTTAGGGAAACTCGGTGTTTGGGTTTATGTATCCGTTTTGGATATCGTGGAAAAGGAGAATTAATTTTGTGTTGGAGAAAGTTTGGTTCTTGTTGAAGAGTTCTATTTTTTTATTGCAGCCGATTTATTTTTTCAAGTGGCGAAATCTTGGAGCTTCGTTCATTACATCGTAATTTGTGTCAGGGTGGAGTTTTTTGGATTTGACTCAAATTTGATTGAATTTTTTGAGAAAATATTTTTCCTTCTGTACACATATTTTTATTGAAAAATATTGTTTTATTTATTGCACATGATTTTTTTACCTTGTTTCAATCTTTGTCGTATTTCTAGAGTTTGACATCCACCCTTATAAATACTAGACACTTTTCACAAATTTTGTATCACTGAAAAATAGAATAATTATGTAGGCAGAATTATGGTATTTTTTTTCTCCATATTAATCAATTGAGTAAAATACTCAATTCTTGTGCCAATTAATTCTTTATCCTTTATGTTGTTGTTTGTTTGGATCATATTCTTCATATTTTGTCATATATATTACCACGATCCGTTTTATTTCCCAACAGCAGAACCATAACTTTTAACACATTAAAACAAAGACTTGTTTGGGAGAGATTTATCCAAGTGAAATATTTTTTGCCTACAAAAATCTTTTTTTTTTTTAGATCTACTAATTAAAAATTTAAAACAATATCCTTACTGACTATATTATATATATTTCATTAATTTTGAAATTAAACTATTGTACAATTGTGGTTGACAACGTTGATGTTATCAAAATCTGGATCATTGATTTAAAAAATAGTTTTTAAAATAGATGAACGTGATGTTATCAAATGTAGTTATCAATCAAGAATGTAAAAAAAGATTGTACAAATAACATGATTGTTAATTTTGGCCTATCATCTCTTTTCTAACTACTATATTGATGTTGCCTATTCTTTGATCTACGTAAATTTCATTTTCTTTGTATCAATTATATAAATCTTTTCTTTTATCTTACGATTCATGTATTGAGATTTGAGAAAAAAAAAACCCACCTTATTCGATCATATCGCAACATCAGCTATGCCCCCTTTTTAAATCACATTAAAATTTTCATTTTTATTTTCTACTCATTTTCAACCACACATAATTCAATAATATAATATTTTCCATCACATCAATAACTTTTCCTTATTTTTGAACTACACATTTTCCATCAATCTACTATTCCAAAACTCATTCTTCCAAAATAACGTGGTTCAAACACACCCTATATATTGAAAATTTTTGTTTTAGCTATACTCCTTCCCGTATGGCTATGCTATTTAGAGTGTGTTTGGGACACATTCTTTTGAAAAAATGTATTATTAAATAATAGATTGATGGAGAACGTGTGGTTAAAAATGAAGGAAAAGTTATTGATGTGATAAAAATATTATTTTATTGAATAACGTGTGATTGAAAATGAGTAGAAGAATGAGAATGAAAAAATAATGTGTACCAAACGGGGCCTTAATTACATTTCATAAAATGCATTGGATATACTTTTAGCCCCAGTTTAAAGCCTTTTTATTTTGGCAAAAATTAATTTTTGAATAGTAAATTTTTGCAGAATGTGTGGTTAAAAAATAAGAAATTTTTTTGAATTTATGTGAATTTTTTTTTTTTTAGAATGTATAGTTAAAAATGAGTATAAGAAAAAATTGAAAGAAAGGTTGTCTCAGCCCCGTTTGGTGGCCATTTTTTGGAAAAATATTGTTTTGGATAGTGAATTTTTGTAGAGGTGTCAATTTGGGTGGTCCGGGTCGGGTCGGCCCGCCAACATGTGAGCTCGATAACGGCCCGTGTGAAAAATACCCCGCCCGCTGCGGGTTCCGGGCTGGTTAGGGTCGGCACACAATTTTGGACTACAACCCAGGCCCGCCCGCTGACTCATCCGGGTCGAGCCCATGCGGGTCACAGGTCGCGCGGGTGGCGGTTCGTTCCGGTTTGGCCCGTATGATTGTATAAATAAAATTATAAAAATATAGAATTTTTCATATTTATAGCAAAAAATATTTTTTTTGTTAAATGTAAATTAATAATTGAACAAAATGATAAATTCATAATTATATTAAGAAATTTTTACATAGAATTCAAATTTAACGTTACATGAATTATTTATAACTTTGCAAACTTAAATTTAACTTAAACAAATAACAACTAAATCAAAATGCATGCCTAATTTATCCACTTCATCTTCTTCTCAATCCAAGATTTTTACAAATTCTTTTTGTCTAGAATCTGAACAAGAAATATAATTAATAGATTCTCAAATTATACTTATTTGTGGTGTTATTAATTTCAAACCATCTTGCACAACTAAATTCTCCCCCCTTTTTTTTGAATTTTTTTTATTTTTATTTTTTCAATTTTTTTTGTTTGGCTCCCTCCCCCCATTTTTTTAATTTTTGTTTTATTTTTTTTTTTTTCAATTTTTTTTTACGGGCCGCGGTTAGTGGGGGTGCAACCCGCGAAGCCCGCGGGTTACACCTCCTTGGCCCGTGAATCGCCCTCACGGGTTAAGGGTCGGCCCGTGGTCCCGGTTTTCACGGGTCATAGCCAGCCCGTCCGTCTTGACAGCTCTAAATTTTTGGAGAGTGTGTAATTAAAAAATCAGTAAAATTTTGAATTTTTGTGTATTTATTTTATTATGTGAATGTGTAGTTAGAAATGGGTGACTAAACAACATAATTTCCAAAGTAAAGAGTGACAAACAGTGGCTTAGTCATCTATTAATAGCATTCTAGTACAATTCAAATTGCATATTTACAAATTAAGCCACTTCTCCCACTCCCCACCCAGAAACACACAGTAGCTTGAATCTTTCCATATCCCATCCCATGATAATCATCCATCACCACACCATTTCTCTAGGCTGAGGGTTTTTTTTGGCTATGGATTTTTTCTCAAAATTGAGGTTACATCTAGCTTCTATAGGTGAAAAATGTCTGGTTTTTTCTTACTAGGTGGCAAGGACCAAGAACAAGAACAAGAACAAGAACCCACCAATAATAGCCTGTTTCTGTTCAAGAACGAGGAGATCTATAACAAGGGTTTTGAATTGTGGCAACAGTATTATCACTTTCATCAACAAAAACTGCAACACCAAAATCACCATCAAAATGGTGATGATCCTTGCAATCATAGTTATAGATCAGCAGGGTTTAGGGTGATGAGGCCAAGCAGAGGCGGAGATGGTGGCGTAAACTGCCAGGATTGCGGGAACCAGGCAAAGAAAGAGTGCGTGCATCTAAGGTGCCGGACTTGCTGCAAGAGCCGCGGTCTTCCCTGCGAAACCCACGTCAAGAGCACTTGGGTTCCGGCTGCTAAGAGGCGGGAGAGGCAGCAGCGGCTTGCCGAATTGCAACTTCATCAGCACGAGACAGTTAGAGGGGAAAATTCCAAAAGGCAGATAGAGAGTCCAAGTGATGGTGGTGGTGGCAGTGGCGGTGGAGGTGGTGGAGGATTCTCTCTGGACGGCACTACTAATACATCTTGTTTACCTATCACTACCTTGTCAGGTGATGCTCTTTCTCAAAATCCAAACAAAAATAGGGTTTGAAAAATAATCGGCTCTTGGTTTGAATCCAGAAAAATAGGTAAATAATGAAGTACAGAGAAAAAAATCAAGAAAAAACTGTAATTATCTATGGAGAATGTATGTATGCGTACATATATCTATCTATATGTATCATTTGCGTGTGAAAATGAGGTCCAATCTCCATGTTCATCCAACCACTCGCTTTACCTTCTTTTTCTACTTCTACTGTTTCAGAGTAAACCTGACGCCAAAGTCTCTTTGAGTTAGTGAAAATTGCTGTGTATTTCAAGATTTTTCTGTCTTTTTATGAAAAACAAAACTTTTGCCTTGCAATTGTCTTGATTTTTTGGGTTTCTGATCAGGATTTGAGGTGGGACACTTCCCGGCCGAAGTGAATTCTCCAGCGGTTTTCCGCGGAGTGAAAGTGAGCGGAATTGACGCGGAGGAGCAATTTGCTTATCAGACTGCTGTCAACATTGGAGGCCATGTTTTCAAGGGAATTCTGTACGATCAAGGCCACGAAAGCGGCTATCCTGGTGCTGGTGAAGGCATCTCCTTTCAACAGCCAGCTCTTATCACAGGAGCCACCACCTCGGCCTCCGCCTCCGCCACTAGTGTCGCAAAGCTTGATCCTTCCATTTACCGGACTCCACTTGGCGCTTTCATGGCGGGTACGCAATTCTTTCCACCACCAAGATCATAAGAACTTGAGGCTAAGAGATTTCTTTTCTTTTCTGACTAAATTATGTCCATTTTTAGTTTAAGCAATTAGAAATGCATTGGGATGGTCTCATTGTTAATGTTAGTAGTATTTTAATGTGGCACTTACATAAGCAAAAGTTGTACGAAGAAGGCATTGGGATGCTAGTTTTTGTTATAATTAATTCAATATGATTTTGTCTTGGTTAATCAATGCCTATTGATCTTATCTATAATGAATTTCTCCTTGTGCTTTTGATAAAATCATCGCTTTTAAAAGTAAAATGCTAAATAGTCTATTTTAAATTAAATTCCAATAAACTTTTTAATATACTTTTTAAAAATAAAAAATGTGTTTGACTCTACAATTTGGAGATCCAAATAACTTTTTATTTGTATTTATAATGATTGCATTTAATTATTTCTTTGGTCAACGAAGTTTTGATTGATTACACAAATAGTCATTAACGTTATTTCTTCACTATAATAGTCACTCAAATTTTTAACTGTTACACTAATAGTCACGTGATTATAAAAATTAAATCCTACATAAATCGATAAATAGTAACGTGTCACCAAATGACGTTATTTAATATGTAAAGAGTTAAGAATTATTGACTTGGCGTAATGAATAACGTCGTTTGATGACATGTTATTATTTATATGTAGTATTGAATGTTAATATTTTTGGACCGAGTGACCATTAATATAATGGTTAGAAATGTGAATTGCTATTACGATAAGAAATTAACTTCAATATGATCATAGTGTAATTAACCCCATCTAATAAGTTGGAAAATTTCGTTGCTCCACTCTTAAGATTTTTCAACTAACATTTAATTATTTTAACTACTGGCATTTTTTAAAAAAATTGTATATATATATTTATTAAAATTAGGGAAAAATAATAAATTATTATTAGAAAAAATAAAATGAAAAGCTAAAATAAAAGAGTATGTTGAAGCATGTAAAAAAAAAAAATTATAATTAAATTTAAAAATGCTTTCTCCGTATAAAGAAGCTGTTGGAAATGTTTTTGAAAGAAGGGAAATTATAGTGGAAAATGTTTTTTGTTTCCATAAAATCACTGAAAATGAAACTTTTTAGTAATAAAAATAAAGTATAATATTACAAAACACAAATAAACTTACTTCGTCTGAAGACGAGAAGTATAGGTAAAGGTCAATCAACTATAATACTTCATCTGCGTTTTGTATACTTTTATGTTGCTTTGACATATTAACAATTTTGAATGAAAAATTATTCAGCAATATAATATAATAAATTAAATATTACCTTATCAACGACTTTTTTTTCAATGTATTGTATTTCACTCTTCTTATTTGTTGAATTTTCTTATTTGTATTTCACGACTTTTCTTTCCTCTTTATCTGTTTTCCTGCAAGATAAAATCGTGTTCAAAGCATATAATTTACTTCTAGTTATTCTAGATTATTCCTACTTTTTTCTCTTTTGAGAAGAATAAGGTCCACATCTCCAAGTCTTCCATGCATTGGCATCATTGTCCCAGAAGCGTAAAATTAAAGCAATATCCATCTCTCTCTCTCTCTCTCTACACATATATAAAAAAATAAATTCATGTATACTATACATATATTATGCAGCACTACAATCTTTTCTGATTTGCCAAGCCCAAAAATATGTGTGTATATATACATATATATAATGTTTATGCAAGTATATGCATGTGATGTTAAATTAATGGGCACCTTCTTAAATCTTGACTAGGTTAAGGTACGTTTAGGATGGTAAGATTAAGGTTGCTTTTTATGTAGGCTTGCTAGACGTGGTATCGTTAGTAGAAGAAAGCAGGAAAATTTGGAAAGTTTGATGAAATTAGAAGTTTGTATACTTTAGTAAGGACAACTATCTTTCGATACGAGGAAATTTCGATCCTAAAGGACACAACATTCGCTTATATCTTACTGTCTTTTCATAAACCTCCGTTTTGTATTTTGTTATTTATCATCCGCAAATTTTAAATGAACTTGTTTGGTTTTTGACTGCTTAAGTTTTTAGATGAAGCGGTTTAATGTAATTATGATAATTTGGTTGATGAACTTGATTAGTTTATAGAGCCTAGCGTTTTCTTATTGTGGTTGGGGAGTTCTAAATATGAATTGAGAAGCCTGGTACAATAGGCAAATAATTCATGCTTCCTCGATGAGTTCATGGAAGAAAGGCAAAACTCTTGCAGGATTAGAATATTGAAGTATCATCAAAACCGACTAAGAAATTCTGATCAAATGTGAAGTCCTTGTACACTGGTATTGAAGACAAAATTTAAATGAATTCAAACAAATTAAGTTCTTACATGTGATGGCGAATATGGCATCTGAACTAGCAAACGAGATGATTTCTTCATGTCTTGTCGCCACCTATTTATGTAACTTGTGCACATATCAGGTCTTTGATGAAAAACAAATGAATTCGAAATTGTACGTGAGAAAGTGAGTATAAGACAAGATTTAAATTTGTAATGTAGACCCTATATTTAAGCTTTTAGATGCGATGATTAATATTTGATATATTGTTTAATTGGAGGTTTATATTTGCAATGAAAATTGTGTCTTTATTCTTTTTGAAATCCCTATACATGTCACTTCATTTGCTTCACATTGATGAAACACAATCACACGAGTTTGATGTAATAAATCATATGATATGGACATCATGTTTAATTTCCTTGTTCAAATGGAAGCTAGTAATACTTAATGGGTTTTGCTGATAGAAAATGTGTTTTATGTTCTTGAATCTTGATAAATGTTTCGCGCTTTGTGAAATAAAAGAAGGCATATGGCTTAACACAGTAAATAAACTTTTATCGACAATCATTTCTTTTTTGTTGATTAATCTCAATATCCGGCTTCAAATTTATTAGAAACAATGCTTATTTTTTTGTTGTTACTCGAGTTTTGGTGGCAGTAGGATATTTTACCCCTTCTCTTGATCACCTTTATTTGATTGAAATCTTTGTTAAGCATTGTTGTCCACAACATATGAGTAGGCAATCTTTTTGCAGTCCTATACTACGGTTTTCTTTGTAGTACTTTTTGGGAATTTATTAAGGATCTAATTCACGATATTCTTTATACTGTCTAGTATAATTAAGTACAGTATACCAAACATGCTTTTATTGCGTAGTCATAATGGTGGAAACTTGAAAGTATTCAAGGAAACCACTTCTCATGTTTCTAAGTAAAGAAGAGCTGGTATATTTTTTTATGACATTCAGGTGCTGGGGTTTTAAATCGAATTTCTACATATAAACACACAAAAAAAGAAAATTCAAGGCCAAGTGCGAAACTTGCAAGCGTACAAGATTATTGACAAATAATAAATGTATGAGAGTATTGTCCCATGAAGAATAAATTTTAATTCAAGTATACTAGTTTTGTATCGAATCTGAATTATGTAATATAAAAGAGATGATTTTGTTATTTATTCCAAATTATTCTATGAAATATGTAAATGTGTTTGTTTGTTTGTTTGTATGAATGAATGGATGATTGTGTTGAATTTTTGAATTCGTTTACTGCTATCTATTTCAATTCTCAATTATGTAATTTAGTTTCGTTCAAGCATTTTTGACAATCGATAAATTTATTGCATTTTTTCCAAGATAAATTAAGTCTATTTTAGTTACGATCCAATCATATTTCTAGTTTGAATTCGAATGAATAGAAAACATTAAATTACACGATTATTTAGATGATTTCATGCACGATATTTTTATTGATAACATCTATTGCATGTATGTTAGCTTTACAGTGTTCTAAACTTAATTGTGAATTTTTCAGCACTACAAGCAACAAATTATTTGTTGATGGACGAGAGAAAATAATGCAATAAGAATGCAAGATTAATCAAGAAAGTGAAAAATTAATAAATTATTTGTCTTGAATTAAAATAAATAAATAATATGGTTCATCTTCATCTAATACAAATAAGGATTTAGCATATCATGATTTTATATAAATTACAAGAAGAATATTGAATGGATGTCAATCGGATCATGAATAAATGCAAGATATCTCGATCTTTAATTCCAAGCTCAACATCTTCAAGTTTTTGATGTAATTGGCCTTCAAGTCCTTGTTAGGTTGATCTTCTCTCTAAAAAATATGAAGGATAATGCTTGTTGTACATAATTTATGTACATAAGGGGATACATAATGTGATGTGGCAATCATCTGTAGTTGATGTGAAAGTGTAAGATTTGAATTAAAAGTTGGATATGTGCCACATGTAATTATGTAAACCATTATGTGAAAATTTATGTATCCTTAGCAAAGTCCAAATATGAATTCGCCTCTTGTTCATGATGAATTTTATGATATAGATGTGTATTAAGATGCTAGAGAGAGATCTTTGTTTGGCTGCCTATGCTTTTGATTTGTAGAAGGTGAAATTAGCTCAAGAAATACGTCTAAATTGGGTTTCAAAAGAGTTACAATCAAATAAGAGAAGTCGCATGGTTCTGTCTTTACATAGCCGATAGTATTTTTGTCATATTTTCTCTTTAAATATTTGATTGGGGTGATTCAAAATATGTTGAGAATCTAATTCAAAGGAATACAATTCTCAATATGTGGTTGAAAATCTGGTGCATAAGTTTTGCGGATGAAAACTGATTTGTGAAAATATTTCGACTATAATTCACCCATTTGACTTTTAATTATACCCAATTGACTCTTTGAATTCTTCAATTGTCATTTTGTGATCCAATTCAACTTGGATATTTGCACTTTGTCCCCAAATTTTTGATTTCTTCCATTTTAGCCTATTTTTCGTTGCATTCTTCCAATTTCACTTTAATTACCGAGTTTTACCTAACAAACAATAAATACAAAATTAAGCCATAATTCATCAAAATCCACAACAATCAATCTCATTTACTGGCCTAGATATCACAAACCATCTTTAGACACTCAGTTTTAACTATATTGTGATTATAAATAATATATCTCCAAAAATTCTCTGTCCTCAATGAAGTCTACTACCAACAAGTATATTCTAAAATCATGTTGGGAATGTCAAGTTTGAATAATATGCTGAAGGTTTTGTTTTCCTTGGACAACATTTGTTTCTTTTGTTTTTGGATAAATCAATAGTTGAATGTACTAATATAATTGATGGCTTTTCATATTATGAAGCCACTAAATTCATTTGTGAAGAGTAAAAATAAGCTCTACATATGACACAATTATATGTATTTAAGTCAACCACTATACATGTGGAGTATTTATCAACATTAAAAATAAAACGTAACCGTTGTAAAACTTTGGTTTTTAATGAATATCACATATAGTAAAACAATTTGTTACCATGTATATAGGGTCTTTCAAAGTGAACAATATGTGTGAGTAAATAGGGGCAAGTACTCGAGAAGATGGATTCTTGTATACAACATGTTAATATTGGTAAAAAAGAAGGAACAAGGAAAAAATCGAAAAAGGAGAGTCAAGATCATGTTAAAGAAGAACCATGCTTATGTACCAAATGTGAGTTGAACCACATTGTTCTCCATTTGGTTCCATGTTTCATTTAATTTTAGGTACTTTTGCTATATTATGTTTGTTGTTGTGTTCATTGAACTCAATTTTTTTAGGTTTTCTTGATAAGTGTGTTTTTAGACACTTATCGGAGACCTAAATGAGTATTTAATTGATTGAATGGATGAAATTCTTCTCACAATTGGGTAATATTTGCTTTTTTGTAGGTTAAAAATCTCCTAATTGAAAGAGAACAACGAAAAAGGAACAAAAAATGACCAAAAGAGTACAAAACTATGAATTTGTGGACTAAAGTGCAAAAGGCCAAAATTTAAAGGACATTGTATGCAATTTATGAAGGGCATAATTGAAAGAAAATTCAATTTTTGAGAACCAAAATGAAGATAATCAAAGTTGAGGGACTTGACACACAATTACTTGAGTGCTTGAGCTGCAAAAAGGAAGCAAACACAGTACCTCGCTCGCCACTCCACCCAAAACACAACTGAGAGCAAATGTGCTCTACAACGTGTACGCCAGAAATGTTATATTGCAAGCATCGTTTCTTTAGGCTGTGACCTGTTTGATATCTCTGTTTTTATTTAGGGGCTTGTTTTGCAATTTGTTGGGAACGGTTTCAGCCATTTGAATGCCAATTTTCAACCACAATTCGGGCACTACCCTTGAACGTGTAATAAAGAGGACATCAAGATTGAACTATCTCATTGCTTAAGGAATCCATACAAGGGATGTGTTATACCCACTTTCTTTAATTTAACTTTTATTTTCTTTATTTAGTTATGAATTTCTACACTATTTCTATTTTGTGTCTATGTTTCAATATGAACTAAGTCATTAATGTTGGGATTTATGATGTAGCTGGATCTAATTTTTATTAATGTCAATGTTTGTTATTTAATGTTTAAATCACTCATGTTCTTGTGGATTTATTGTTGTGTTTCAATTCCTATCATGTATGTGGCCAATAGATGAAGAAGACATGTTATTTGGGGATTTCATGAACCCTTATGTGGTGGAAAATCAATCAAGTATTATCTACCCTTCCTATGAACATCCGAACTTTCAACTTCAGCCGGACGTCATCATTTTTTTCTACAATACCATTTCATTTTATGGGAGGATCGATGAAAACCCACACTCTCATGTTCCCAATTTATGAAGATTGCTAGCAATTTCAAATATGAAGGCATGAGCGTGGAAGCAATCTAGATGATGTTATTTGTACATACTTTAAAGGACAAGGCAAGAAAATGGATTTGTACTTTGCCACCGGGGAGCATCACTAGTTGGGCAGAGTTTCTGCAAAAGTTCGCTATAAAATTCCTTCCACGTTTTAGTTGTACTTGTTTTGTTTTGCTACAACCTCACGAGCATAACAAATTAGAACCTCGTGCCCATCTATGTCGTTTCTTGGGTTATGTGATAGAACATAAAGGTTATCGTTGTTGGGATCCTATTTCTAATAGGTTGCGTATTTCTACACATGTCACCTTCTGGGAACAAACCATGTTTTTCTCGTTATCCAAATTTCACTCCAACTTTACTACCCCCTCTCAATTCTTTACAAATTTATCTGTCGAGCTTTTTCCTATTAATAACACATTTATTTCTAGTGAACTTAATTCTAATCCTACACATGTGCTTGCTTCTACTGAGACTGCTCCGATTGCTGAGATTGTACCTCATGTCCCTCTTCGTCTTTCTACTCGAGTAAGAAAAACTCCTCATCATCTTCATGATTACCATTTTTTTTTTGATATAGTAACCTTGCATGGGCCTCATTCTTTTTGTAAGGCAAGTACTGATTGTCTTTGGCAGCAAGCCATGAATGAAGAACTTCAAACTTCAGAGAAAACTCGTACTTGGGATTTTGTTAATCTTCCTTACGGTAAAAATCCTATTGGATGTAAATGAGTTTATAAAATTAAAACTCATTCAGATGGATCTGTTGAGTGTTACAAAGCGCGTTTAATGGCCAAGGGTTATAGTCAAGAATATGATATTGATAATGAAGAAACATTTGCTCCAGTTGCTTGAATTACCTCTGTTCGCAGTATATTAGCCATTGCCTCTTTAAAATGTTGGAAGCTTCTTCAAATGCATGTCAAAAATGCTTTTCTAAATGGTGATTTCCAAGAAGAAGTTTATATGTATCCTTCACCTGGATTTCCTCATCCTTATAACAAAGTCTGTAAGCTACAACGTGCTTCTTATGGGTTACAATAAGCACCAAGAGCATGGTTTGCCAAATTCAGTTCCACTATTACTCAGTTTGGTTTTATTTGTAGTCCACATGATTTTACTTTATTTATTCTCTGTATTGATAATGGCATTGTTCTCCTACTTCTTTATGTTGATGATATGATAATAATGCGTGATGCAACTTGTATTTCATAGTTATAACAATATCTAAATCAACAATTTGAGATGAAGGACCTTGGTCCTCCAAGTTATTTCTTAGGTCTTGAAGTTTCATCCAACTCAGATGGCTACTATCTTTCTTAGGCAAAGTATGCTTCTGAATTGCTTTGTTGTACTGACATCATAGACAACAAAACTGTTTCAATTTCCTTGAAACCAAATTTCAAGCTTACTCTTATAGGTGGTTCTCGTCTCTATGATCCTACTATCTATCGCCAGCTTGTTGGGAGCCTGAACTATTTAACTGTGACATGACCTGATATTGCCTGTGCAATTCACTTGGTTAGTCAGTTCATGACTGCTCCTTGTACTTCTCACTTCTTTAATGTTCTTCAGGTACTTCGCTATGTGAAATGGACTCTCTTTCGTGGACTTCATTTTTTAGCTCACTCATCCTACAGATCGTCTTTTCACCACTGGTTATTGTTTCTTTTTGGGCCACTTTCTTATTTCATGGCACAGCAAGAAGTAGACTGTCGCGGTTTCTAGTACAGAGTTGGAATATCGTGCCCTTGCAGACGCTACCACAGAGTTACTTTGACTTTGTCGTTTATTAGAAGATATGGGTCTCCTCCACTCATCTTCTATTGTTCTTCATTGTAACAATCGAAGTGCTCTTCACATTGCTCATAATAATGTGTTTCATGAGCGTACTAAATACATTGAGATTGATTGTCATTTCATTCGCTATCATGTTACTCTTGCTACTCTATTTAGTTTTTGTATCTTCTTTTGCTCAGATAGATATCTTTACTAAGACGTATCTACCTGGACGTTTTCACGACTTAGTATGCAAACTCAAGATGACATCTACAATACCATCTTGAGTTTGAGGGGAGGTGTCAGCATAATTTGTGTGATTGTGACATAATTACTGGGATTGCTTAATTATGGGAATTGCAGATTGCTTAACTATAGGGATTATAGTTGACTCTCGAATCATGTACATATTTGTTGTATCTTTCCCTTTTTATAGCATAGTTTCTCTTGTATAAATAGGGTTTATCCCTTGTATGATAAACACAATTCAAAATTATAATTCTCAAATTTTCATACAACTTCTCAGCTTTCTAACGCCGTACTTTGCACAAGATTTACAGGGCCGACACTGAAATTTTGGATGCCTCATGTGACATTTTAAAGTAATGTCCCTTTCGTGAAATTTTAAAAAAAAATATTTCAATAATATTACATCATCGTAAAATTATGATATTTAAACACTGTTTATTTTTTTAATTGTCGTGAATAAGAAAAGTACAAATAAAGTTCAAATTTCATCAAAATTTATTTCATCAACAAAGAACCATCCAAGTCCCAAAACTTTTCGTGCAATTTAACGTGAGAACCTTGAAATCAGAAACATCAAATACCACATGTAAACTTTGAAATACAACAAATCGTGTAAAATATTTCTTTTCACATTTCTAGAAACAAGCTAACTAATTAAACTTTTGTTTCTAGCAAATCTTATTCAAAAGATATCAAAGTTGGGCTATTCAGTCGTTCTTATAACGTGGTTGATTGTAAATAAGATTTTAATAATTTCAATTTTGAAAAATTTCTTTCGGCAAATGCAACAATAACGTTAATTTTCAAAAATACTCTATAGGCAATAAATGTAGTCGAAAAGCAATCCAATCTTTTCAAAGAAGTCAATATATCAAAAGTTATCTTTGTTTCTTTTGGTAGTTCAAATAAGTTGATATATTAAAACTGTCTTTGTTTGTTTTGGTAAAAGAGTTCACAAAAATTTTAACTCTTGAAGCAACTATTTGCCATCAAAATCGCAAAAAAATATGTCTTTGAACAATGTTAAGATGATCACAACATACTTTCAAATCAGGATCATCTAATGCATTTAACTTGTTGAAAGAATTTTTTTTTCCAATATGAATTGAATTGATCGAATTTTCATTCAAGTGATCCAATTGCTTGATATACTGTATAATGCAAATAATTGGTTATAAAATAATTTTCAAGTGATTGTGTGTCCTCTACAGTGACATATTTATCAAAATGTTTCTTCTTATGAATTATACTTTTTTCTCTTCTCTTTTCCTTGACATTATTTAGCCCCTGTTTGACACCCATTTTTTATCTCATTCTCATTCTCATTTTTTTACAGTACTCATTTCTAACCACACATTCTTCAAATAAAATAATATTACACATAAACCCAAAAATTCTTCTTACTTTTTAACCACACATTTTTTACATCAATCACTATTCAAAAACTCATTCTTCAAAATAATGGGTGTCAAACGGGGGCTTAAAGCAATATACTATTTAAGAAAATTATAACTAGTCAATTACATTATTTTTAGATTTAGTAACTTATGCAATGCACATCATACCAAGTCAAATATATACAATTAATAAAGAAATAATCCATAAATGAAAATAGTTAAGCACAACTACTTAAATTAGTTATGAATGAGCCTAAACCATCTGGATCATTTTCCTTATTTTAATAAAAATATCTTATTATGATATGTAATAAGAAATACAATAATGTTAAATAAAAATCATCATTTTTGTATCTTTCAACTCCTTTTTCATAAATATTGTGCCATTTAACTTAACATAATAATTAAAATTATAAATTTTAAAACTAATAAATATTTTAAATATATAATTACACACACACACATATATATATATACACACAAATAACAAATTTTTTTGATGACTCTACAATGATGAGGTCATGTGTGGTCGTTCAACTCGCGCACCTTCAGGCCGCCCCTGAAGCTTTACTAGGTGGAGGGAAAGTATTTACTGTGAACTAGACAAGTAGTTAAGAGAATTCAGACAATGATTGACTGAGGATGATTTGTAAATAGTAGGCTGATCTCCTTGAAACGCCTTTAACCACATCGTTGGACATAGTGGTGATAAAGCAGGTTTGCCAGGAGCAAGATGTTTTGCCTTAGCAGCAGCAGTATTTGATGAACTACCTGCTTGGTAGATTTCCTTGCAACTTTTTTTCCCAATTCAAATTTCTGCATAACAGAAGTTGATTGAAGTATCGAAAAGGATATTGTGTGTTCTTTTCCCGCATGTAAATAAAAATATTATTCCAACAAAACAACTTTAAGGTAATTTTGATTTCTATCTGGAAAGTCAGCATTGAATAAGTCATTTATCACAATTGATAACAAGGACAATAAAAAACAGATAGATTTAAGGTCAGTTTCTGGTTAATGAAACCATATATAGGGGTCTGGTTTACCAGAAAGAATTTTAAATAGAAGCATTGTTTCTCTAAATATTGCAATATTCTGAAATATTTACCTCAAACTGTGCATGCTGCAGATTCCCATATGCCTGAGCTCTAAATTATTTTGTGTTCACATAGCTCTCTGAAATGAGAACCAGAGATTTTGATAAATAAAGTATTTAAGGGGTAAAAAAACATATGTTGGGTTATAATTATATTATACAAAGATGAGCTTGATATCTAGTGTTATCGACAGTTTCTTTCTAATATAAATGATGTTTTGTCACTAAACTTTGGAGTAACAACGGCACTATCATCAACTTACCAACATATTCTATTTTCATTATAAGGTGAAATAAGAAATGAAATATAGATACGGAAATTTTACTTTGTGCACAGTCCAAGCACTTGACAATCGACTCCACTTACTTTGACATTCATACACTATCCATCTTTAGTATAATACAACACATTACATTGACTCATCTAAGTGATTTTCATATTCAAGTGTGCAAAGGGGTAGAGAAAGAAGCATTGATCAAAACTCATTGATTTTAAAAGCTAAAAAAGGAGAAATAATCCATACACTGGGATTAAACCAAACTGAAAGTTTTATACATAATTCAAGTCTGCCAATCATTACAATGACAAAGCGTTAAATAGGAAAACTAATGACATTTGTAATATAGTAAAGTGATAAACATTCTTATTAACCAAGGAATATATATAAAATTATATAAAGAAGTTGAAAGGGAAGACGTCCAATATTTCATATGATCACATATTGCTTGATTTTGGTGGTGATTTACTGCATAAATATATGTATCAAATACCGTTATGCCTCATTCCTGTTGGGTCGAAGATATTGACTCTCGAATCTTAGATGTAACTGCTAAAAAAAACTAATAAAAGTACAAGTTTATAAATTCATTGCGAGTCCCCAGTTTCATCCCCCGAAATGCCACTTGCCACCACATTGTAACATACGCTTAAACCATCTTCATCCACCGCTGAGAAGTTTGATACAACATAAAAAACCTCCTGTAGTTTGAGCAGGATCCAATGTTGAGGGGCAGTATTATGGCCAACTCAGACGAGTAGCCAAGAGAATTTGGATAGTCATCGACAGAGGATGATTTTTAAATGTAGGCTGATCAGGAGCAGCTTCTTTAGCTGTCCTGGAAACACCTTTGACCACTCTGTTGGAAATAGTGGCAATATAGTAAGTTTTCTAGGAGCAAGATCTCGTCCCAAAGTAGCAGCAGTATTTGATGAACAACTTGCTTGCTCATTGCCAGATTTACTTGCATTTAGTTATCCCGGTTCCAAATTATGTATAATAGTAGTTGATTAAGGTATGGAAAAGTATATATGTTTGTGTTGTAAAACAAATAAAATACCAGAATAGTTCTGATACCAATTGTTGTGGAACAAACTATTGGATTGAGATGTTGAAGTTATATGACAAATAATAATGAAGTATTTGATTAAGCAAAAGAATAAAGAAAACAAGAATATGGTAGAGGAATTAAGAGATTTTATTGACTCAAAAATAATGGAAAATAGAGAAAATTACAATGGATCCTATAATTCTAATAATCTATTTTCCTACATTATAAAATTGTATAGAAGAGTTTAGTATTTATAGGGAATAAGTAGGGGATGTTCAAACCCACCTAATAGAGTTGTTGATGAAGTATGATACCATAAAATTGAGTCCAAAACAAATTTCAACTCCCAATGGGCTTTCAAAATAGAACTTCAACATGATATAGGACTCCAATAATATTCCAAAATTGAATTCTTCATGACGTACACTTCAATTAGAATTCTTCAATTATTTCAACAAGGAATTTGGGTCACATCCAAATTCTAACAATCTCCACCTTGACACGAATTCCACCCAAGAATGAACGGCTTCTTCAACAATACCCAAAAAAATTAATTTCTCCAACCAAACACAAAATACTTCATCTCTTCCAATGAATCCAAGCACTACTCTACAGAATTACCTCAAATTCCAAAAAATCATAATGATTTTATAATGTACCAAAATAGGCTGTAACACATCCCAAAGCAGAATCAATACCAAATGCTTTTACAGAAAGCTCCTTGCTAGATTGTATGCTTTCTACTCCACTTAAAGCATGCTTAACAAAATCAGCATCCACATATCCTTTTCTATTGGGTCTGTCCCTAGCAATTGAATACAATGGCACCGTAGGTAATGGTGGCAAAGCTGTATTATCCATATCTCCTGAACTCTACTAAACTGTATTCTTCAAATCTGACCATTTATGAGCTCCTAAAGGTATTGTACCAAACTGAATGTCCACCACGGTCCTGAACTTGTGCTGATGGACTCTTTTAAATTCTGCACGATCCTGGAAGATGTATAATCAAGACCTTTTCTGTCCCTCCAATACAACTTGGACACCCTTACAAACCTTCAAAACTCCACATCCACCAAAAAACTCATAACCTTTTCAATCAAAGATAGAAAACGAGATGATATTTTTCTTCAAATCTGGAACATGTCAAACTTGGACAAGTGTTCTAATTGTCCCATCCAAAAGTTTCAATCTGACTGTGCCAGTTTTAGCAACCCGACAAGATGCATTGTTTCTCATAACCACATCTTTGGAAACAATTTCATATGTAGCAAACAAGTCCTTATTAGGACACATATGAATACACTTGCTGAATCAAGAATCAAATCATCTTCCGATTTAGACTCAATGTTAGAAATAGCTAAGAGTTCTCCATCACTTACAACATTCACTACGAGGTCTGCTTCGCTTGAATTATCTGAATATATACTTACAGCCATCCTTTCTTTATTCTGTAATTTGTAGCAATCATTCTTTAAGTGCTCATTCTTTTTACAGTAGTTACAAATTTGATTAATGAACTTAGATTTCGATCTACCCATTCCAGAACTACCATGAGCAACCAGGCCTTCTCCATCTCCTAAAAAACCAGATGCTTCATCTTTTCTTTTGAATACAAAGCATCATACACTTTCTATGGTGAGAGTATCACGACTATACAAAATCGTGTCTTTGAAAGAAGAAAACGAAGTGGGCAACGAACACAATAGTATCAAGTTCAAATCTTCTTCATCATACTCTACTTCCAAAGTTTCCAGATCAACGACGATCTCCTTAAATACAGCCAGGTGATCTTCCAATGATCCTCCTTCTGCCATTTGATGAGAGTATAAACACTGCTTGAGGTTCAACTTGCTTGTCAATTTTTTAGTTATGCACAATTGCTCCAACTTCAACCATAAAGTAACTGCTGAATTCTCTTTCAAAACGTCTTGAAAAATAGTATTTTATAGATGAAGATGAATGTGAGAAACTGCCTTCTTATCCTTCCTAATTTCTCCACCGCGGTCAAAGTTATGGACATCTTGTCAATTCCTAGCAACACATCATCCAAATCTAGTTATACGAGTACTGTACATATCTTAACCTGCCATAGTGAAAATCTAGTGCTCTGATCCAAAATCGGAATGTCATACTTCATAGAAGGTATCACGAATAAAAAAACCTTGAACAAATCAAACATTGCGCTCTTCCGGAACTGCTGAACCCGACTCTTTGATACCACTTGTTGTAAAACAAACAAATTATCAGAATAGTTTTGATACCAATTGTTGTGGAACAAATCACTGGATTGAGATGTTGAAGTTATATGATAAATAATAATGAAATATTTGATCAAACAAAATAATAAAGAAGACAAAAATATGACATATGAATTAAGAGATTTTATTGATTCAAGAATAATGAATAAGATAGAAAATTAAAATGGATCCTATAATTCTAGTAATCTATTTTTTCACATTATAAAATTGTATAGAAGAGCCTAGTATTTATATCGAATAAGTAGGGGATGTCCAAACCCACCTAATAGAGTTGTTGATGAAGTAGGATATCATAAAATTGAGTCCAAAACAAATTCCAACTCCCAATGAGCTTCTAAAATAGAACTTCAACATGACATACGACTCCAATAATATTCCAAATTTGAATTCTTTATGACGTGTACTTCAATTAGAATTCTTCAATTATTTCAACAAATTCTAACAGTTTGTATGCTGTGCTTACATGATGTTGATTAAGGTGTGGAAAAGTATATATGTTTGTATGCTGTGCTTACATGATGTTCTTGCGAAACCCACAAGTGTACGTGATCGTTGACAAGTGTTTACAAAACAACTAAAATATCAGAATAGATCTGATACCAATTGTTGTGGAACAAACCACAAAATTGAGATGTTGAAATTATATGGAAAATATTAATGAAGTATTTGATCAAGAAAAAGAATAAAGAAGATAAGAATATGACAGATGAATTAAGAGATTTTATTAACTCAAGAATAATGGAGAAGAGAGAATATTATAATGGATCCTATAATTCTAGTAATCTATTTTCTCGTACTTAATAAAATTGTATAGAAGAACCTAATATTTATAGAGAATAAGTAGGAGATGTCCAAACCCACCTACTAGAGTTGTTGATGAAGTATGATACTATAAAATTGAGTCCAAAACAAATACCAACTCCCAATTGGCTTTCAAAATAGAACTTCAACATGACATATGACTCCAATAATGTTCTAAATTTGAATTCTTCATGAGGTGTACTTCAATTAGAATATTTCAATTTCTTCAACAAGGAATTGAGTCACATCCAAATTTTAACAATCTACACCTTGACACGAATTTCACAAATAAATGAACTGGCTTCTTCAACAATAAACAAAAAAAATTAATTAATTTCTCCAACCAAACACAAAATACTCCACCACTTCCAATAAATCCAACCACTACTCCGCAGAATTATCTCAGATTCTAAAAAATCATAATGATTTTATAATTTACGAAAATGGGCTGTGTTGTAGAATCAAACTCAAATGTTTTTAAAGAAAGCTCCTTACTAGACTGAACACCTTTTTCTTTACTTAAAGTATGCTCAACAAAATCAATATCCACATACCTTGTTCCACTGGGTCTAACTCTAGCAATTGAATACAATGGCATCGCAAGTAATGGTGGCAAAGCTGTATTATCCATGCTTTCAAAACTCCACTGAACTCTATTATTCAAATCTGACCCTTTATGAGCTCCTAAAGGTATTGTACCAAACTGAACGTCTACCACGATGCTGAACCTATGCTGATTAACTCTTTCAAATTCTGTACGACCCTACAAGATGTATAACTGAGACCTTTTCTGTCCCTCAAATATAACCTGGGCACCCTTACAAACCTTCAAAGCTCAACATCCACCAAAAACTCATAACCCTTTGAATCAATGATAGACAAAGATATGAGATTCTTCTTCAAATTTGGAATATATAAAACCTGGCTAAATGTTCTAATTGTTTCATCCAAAAGTTCCAATCCGACTGTACCAATTTCAGCAATCCGACAAAATGTTTTGTTTCCCATAACCACGACACCTTTGGAAACAATTTCATATGTAACAAACAAGTATTTATTAGGACACATATAAAATACAAATGTTGAATCAAAAATCTAATCATCTTTCGGTTTAGACTCAACGTCAAAAATAGTTAAGAGATCTCCATCACTTACAACGTTCTCTGCGATGTCTGCTTCGCCTGAAGTATCTGAATATCTAATGCAACAATTCTTTCTTTATTCTACAATTTGTAGCAATCCTTCTTCAAGTGCCCCTTCTTCTTACAGGATGTACAAATTTGATTACTGAATTTAGACTTCGATCTGTCCCTTCCAGAACCACAATGAGTAACCAGGCCTTCTTCATCTCTAGTATCAGATGCAGATGCTTAATCTTCTCTTTTGTAAATAATGCATCATAAACATCGTCAACGGTGAGAGTATCACGACTATTTAAGATCGTGTCTCTAAATGAAGAAAGCGAAGCGGGCAACGGACACAATAGGATCAAAGCCAAATCATCTTCATCATACTTAACTTCCAATGTTTCTAAATCAGCGATGATCTTCTTAAATATAGCCAGGTGACCTTTCATTGATCTTCCTTCTGCCATGCGATGATAGTATAACCACTACTTGAGATGCAATTTGCTTGTAAGACTCTTCGTCATGCATAATTGCTCCAATTTCAACCACAAAGCAGCTGTTGACCTCTCCTTCAAAACGTCCTGAAGAATGGAATTTGATAGATGAAGATAAATGTGAGAAACTGCCTTTTTATCCTTTCATAATTTCTCTTCCACGATCAAAGTTGTTGGCATTCTGTCAATACCCAGCAACGCATTATCCAAATCCAGCTGTGCAAGTAATGCTCGCATCTTAACCTGTCATAGCAAAAATCTGGTGCTTCAATCTAAAAGAGGAATCTCATACTTCATGGAAGCCCTCACAGATAAAAAAATCTCGAACAAATCAAATATTACGCTCTTGCGGAACTGCTGAACCTGGAGCTCTGATACCAATTGTTGCAAAACAACTAAGATACCCGAATAACTCTGATAGCAATTGTTGTGGAACAAACCACCGGATTGAGATGTTGAAGTTATATGATAAATAATAATAAAGTATTTGATCGAGCAAAAAAAGAAGAAGACAAGAATATGACAGATAAATTAAGAGATTTTATTCACTCAAGAATAATGAAGAAGAGAAAAAATTACAATGGATCCTATAATTCTAGTAATTTATTTTCTCACACTTAATAAATTGTATAAAAGAGTCGAGTATTTATAGTGAATAAGTAGGGGATGTCCAAACCCACCTATTAGAATTGTTGATGAATTAGGATACCATAAAATTGAGTTCAAATTAAATTCCAACTCTCAATGGGTTTCCAAAATAGAACTTCAACATGACATATGACTCCAATAATATTTCAAATTTGAATTCTTCATAATGTGCAATTCAATTAGAATTCTTCAATTACTTCAACAAGGAATTTGGGTCACACTCAAATTCTAACAACAAGTAATATGTTTGATAAGAAGAGTCATCGTCCCACAGGGAATGATTTTTAATTCAAGTTTAGTTGATTTTTATGGAATTCAAATTATATAATAGAAAATAAATTTTGATTTGATTTTATGCTAAATTATTGAACAAAGTGGTAAAAAGTGTTTTTGTATCAGATTATGGATGATTGTATTGGATTTAGAGTCCGCCTATTATTATCTATTTCAATTATTGATTTGTAATCTAACTTCATTCATACATTCTTGATAATCGATAAACCTAATGTTTTTAACTTCTTTTCTAAGACAAATCAATTCTATTCTAATCACTATTCGAATATTTTCCTAAGCCGAATTCAAATATTTAAAATGCATTAAATTTCATATTATCTATATGATTGCACACATGATAAATATTATTCCTAACATTTATTGCATATATACTAATTTGCCATGTTTTAAACTTATTATGAGTCTTCTAACACTACAACAAGAAACTAACTATCTAATTGATAACCAATCAATTAAACAATACAATGAGAATGCAAAAATAATCAAGAAAACAATAATTACTAAACTACTAGTTAGGATTAAAATAAATAAACAATAAGGTTCATCTTCATCAAATGTAAAGAATCTAGCTAAACATGTTTATGATAAAGCAATAAGAAGAATGAAAAAGTATCTCCCAAAATTTATAAACGCAAGAAAAAGATGTCACGATCTAATTCTGGTTCTTGATTATCTATACAGTGCTTTAATTATTCAAGTTTTTGATATTTCTTGATTCAATCCACGTGCTAGATCTGTTCTCCTCTCGAACTTATAATTAATTTATCCATCGTTCTTGAATGATTTTATGATATGAAAGTGATTTGAAAGGTGAAAGAGAGATCCTTCATTGACTGCTCATGTCTTGTATTATATAAGGTGAAATTAGGTCAAGAAATACGTCTAAATTTGGTTCCAAAGGAGTTTCAATCAAATAAGGAAAGTTACCTTCGTGCATATGGTTACGTCTTTACGCAGTCATCAATATTTTGATAATAATTTTCTCTTCTGATATATGATTGAAGTGATTTAAGGTGTTTTGAAAAGTTAACTCAAATGGCTACAACTATTTTAGAAATAGACTTTCTCCAATTCAAATGGTTGGTATCCGAAAAAATGGGTTTCAAATTTTGACTACAAATTTGGAACATACTTTGTGCGGTTGAAAATTGATTTGTGAAAATCCTTTGATTATATTTTACTCCTTTTTAACTTCTAATTGTATCCACTTGTCTTAATAAACTTCACTTATCGGTTTGTGGTCTGAATCAACTATTGTACATTTGCAATTTGGTCCTGAACTTTGAATTTCTTCCTTTTTCTCTTCTTTCTTCCAATTTGCCTCGAGTTTTACCAAACAAATAAAATGAACATCTAATTAAGTCATCAAAATTAATTACAATTAATCACATTTAACGGTTCAAATAAGTGTATAAGATACACTTATCACGTGAAAATATAAATATTATTCCAATAAAATTACTTTCGGATAATTCTGATTTCTATATGGCAAGTCATCGTTGTTTAATTCATAATAAGGAAAGTAGGACAGAAACAGTGAGACTTAAGGTCATTTTCAGGTCAATGAAACCATAAATATTTGTCTGGTCTACCAGCAACAGTTTTGAAATGTAGAAGTGTTATTTTTTAAAAAATTGATATTCTGAAATATTTGCCTCAATTGGTGAACGCTGCAGATTCCGATATGTCTGAGCTTTATATCTTTTATTTGGAGTTCATATAGCTCTTTGAAATAGGAATAAGAGATTATTCTTTTCAAAATAAAATATTTAATGGTAAAAAACATCTTCGGAATATTCATATATTTCATATGATCCTGATTGCTTGATTTTTGGTTGTGATATTTTGCCAAGTTGAAGATATTCGCACTTGAATCTTAGATAATCATTGCTGTGGAGCAAACTTACAACAATAATGGATTTTCTGGGCTAAGTTTACCAACCAAATCGACACCCAATCAATCGACCCAAAACCTTCAAATTATTCCTCTCTTTGATTGCTTACAATTGTATCCACTTAGGACACAAAGGGAAGGTGTTTTGCAGCCACAAAGGCTAAAGAACAATGAGAAGATGAACGAGACAAACTACAGGCGGAAGTACAAAACACAAAGGGAGGGCAGCCGTCTCTCTCTCTCAATTCAAGGGCAAAGCACACTTTAAATGACAAAGCCGTGAAGGAGAAATATATTTAGAATCACTTAGAGTACAGTAATGGGCCAACCCAATAAGAATACGATAAGTGGGCCAAATAAGCCATCCACTAAGTGAGGAACCGGGCCATGAGCAACTGTAATTAATTAGACTGCTTCCAATGACCCCAAATAGTTTTAGGGTCGGGTCACCAATATTAGGTGTCAATAAAATACTTATCCAACATCGATTTTACATCATCGCCCAGGATTTATTGGGTATCAAAAAACTCAACAATTGCTAACACCAAAATAAACTAAATATGAAGTAAAGTTTAAACAACATTCCCTGGAGTCCCCAATTTCTCCCCCAGAAAAGTCACTTGCCACCACATTGTAAAATTCACCTTATCCATCTACGTCCATTTCTGAAAAGTTTGATACATAATAAAAAAAACACTTGTAATTTATACATGCTCGGGGCAGTTTATGGCTAATTCAGATGAGTATCCAAGAAAATTTTGATAACCATCAGTCGATGATTATTTCCAAATGGTATGTGTTTGCTAAAAACCTACAAGTGCGTATTATCGTTGCCATGTGAATATTGTTCCTAGAGGACTTGGTATCTAATTTGTTTCCTAAGTATAAAGCTTTCAACTACCAATAAGCTATTATTAAATTCGATTAAAGACAAGCACTAAGACTTTGAATCCCCGTGTGTATTCTCCTGTTTAACAAAATTTAAGAAATTGAAAATCATTGTTCCTATTTTATTTAGTAATATCTCTTGAGTAATTCTAAACGTATCCATACATGAACATACTACTTCTCTACATAAAGATTGCAAATACATAAAAAATGCATTTAATCACTAGAATATTCAATTGACTCAAGCAAATCATAGTGTATATTTGTATCCCCTATCACATTCTACCATGATCGTAATCTCGTGCTATGATCCATATATCTTTTCTTGAACAAAATATGAATCACTAATCAATTCGATTACAAATCAAATAACCGCAAGCGTTAAAATCAGAACAATCATAAATTGTGCTATATGTACACCCAATCCATTACCTAATGGATTACACCCCCCTCACATGGAGGGAGCCCACAAATATTTTATTGTGTGTGGGCCCCCCTCCATGTGAGGGGG
Organism: Fraxinus americana; assembly: GCA_035079005.1. NCBI lineage: Eukaryota > Viridiplantae > Streptophyta > Magnoliopsida > Lamiales > Oleaceae > Fraxinus > Fraxinus americana. The sequence goes on along the minus strand of CM068727.1, from coordinate 4,749,228 downwards.
GTGTAATCTATTATGTAATGGATTGTGTACATTTAGATTAATCCAACAATCATTTAAGCTAAACAAGTGTTTAATGTCAAAATCTTGAAATTGCAATTAAAATATCACAACATAAGTTTCCTCGTCATCGTAGTGTCTAGAAAATTAGCAGAGTGTCCTAAGATTACAAAAATACATGATGGAATATTGAGACATCACCGGGATTTTAATTGTAGAGAAAAACGAAAAAGTCTTGAACTCTTGAATTTTTTCAATGATTTTTGAATAATCTCTTTGTATCATTTTCTTCATCATAAACCCAAGTAATGATCTACAATCTGTGTAAGGTATGTATGTTGTTTCTAAGCTTCTTCTCTCTCGTATATTGAATGATAACTGGTTTTACAGTCCCAGGTTAAAACTGAGCCTAAATTGTATTTCACGTAGAAGTTGAGTAGGATTAGGAAACATAAATATTTTTTTATGCCTGGTGACGCATGCAATCGCATGGTTAACTGGCTACGATTGCATGATGATTTAGTTGAACTCGCTTGAATTAATTTTAACCACCTTACTATTGCATGCTACCATCTTTACAATTGCAAGACCTTCCTTTTTTCTTCTTGTTCATTTTGGTCCTTGAACGCCTTCAGTTCAGGTCGAGTCCCCTCTTATTTGCTCCATGTATCGTTAAAGTTCTAATTCTTTTCAATTTGATCCATGTTATCCACAATCATCCAACCTTGGCTGGTAATGTTGCGGTGTGATCCAAATTCCATGCCATTTGTGTTTGGTAGAAGTTAATGAAGATCAAATTTCATTAAGGATTGGGAGTTTGGCTTGAAAGAGGACTTCTTATTCACCTAGAACTCCAACAAAGATATATATATATATATATCTTCACACACGATTATTCAACAATATATTGAGAGTTAGAGAGTTTAGATTTCAATTGAGATCTTGATATTGTAAACACAATTACTATTGATTTTAGTTGATTTTTCTCTTCTACCCGTGGTTTTTCCCATATTGGGTTTCCACGTAAATCTTGGTGTTTATTTTTGCTTGTTTATTTCATTTTCGTCATTATCTTGCGATGTACAATTCATAACAAGTAGTATCAGAGTAATATTAATTGTTCCGCATGGCGACAATGAAATATGATATTCCGCTGTTGGATAGAAACATGAGATTTACCTTATGGAAAATGAAGATCCAAGCAGGTTTTAGCGCAAATGGATTTGGAGGATGCCTGCTACTTGGACACATGATGAAATGCAGCGTAGGGATCGAAAAGCCCAATCACATATTCATCTACATCCTTCAAATCAAAATTTTCATGATGTTCTAAAAGAGAGAAGTGCCGTTGTGTTGCGATTGAAGTTGAAGCAACTTTGCATGACAAAGAGTTTTCCCAGCAAGCTACACTTGAAAAGGCTCTTGTATTCTCACCGGATATCTGAAGGTACGTAATTAGATGATCACTTAACTATGTTCAAAGAAATCGTGGATGATTTGGAGACATTGGAAGTTAAGTATGATGAGGAGGACTTGGCGTTGATGTTGTTGTGTTCTTTGCCGCCATCATATGTGACTTTTAGAGATGCCATTCTCTATTGTCAGATACTTTCATTGTGGAACGGGTCTATGATGCTTTACTATCTAAGGAGAAGATGAGATATCTTGGTGGAGGATTTGGGAATCATGCTAAAGGCTTGATTGCGCGTGAGAGAATCAAGATAGGAATCTTGGCAGAAATAGGAGGGACATATTGAAATCTTGACATGTTGAGAAGACATGTCACTATTGTAAGAAGAATGGGCATATTAGAGCTGATTGCCATGCCTTGAAAAATAGAAATAAAGTTGCTAGTGCTACGGAGAAAGGGAAAAAACGCGAAAAAACGCGCCGTGTACGCGCGCCTAGGAGCGAAGCGTTTCGGAAACGCATCGCATTGGAGACATGCGTGTAATAACGCGGTCAATTTTTTTCATTGACCGTCTAGGAACGCCTTAGCAGGCCCAAAACGTCAAGCAACTTTAAAAAATAAACCTTTCAACAACTCTACTAATGGGCTCGTCCAACGACAAGCCCAATTCATGGGTTGAGACGTTGAGTGGTGCACTTTTTATAAAGGATTATTCTCCCACTGATTAAGTCTACATCCGATGTGGGATAGATTTTTTAACCTATAGCTGCGTCCCTCCTTTGCTTTCAAAGGTAAGGTTTTCTCTCAAGTTTTCCTCTAAAGATCCAGTTCTCTCCTCTTGGTTTTCTGTCTGTAGAGGTGGCGGGGATGGGCGCTGCCGTAGGGGAAGGGTTGGAACAGCAATATGGGCCATTGTCAAGGGCTTTGGGAAGGAATCTAAAGCTTCTTTCTCAACGGTGGGAACAGAAACGAACCCAAAGAGTTCGCCGACCGCCAGGGTGAATCGAGCTTGATCATTAGTGGTGGTGATGAGGTGAATGTCAACATTCGCTGCTCAAATGGCTCTAAATTCTCTATGCCGACGAGGCTTGAGTCAACGGTGCAGGAATTCAAGGCTGTCCTGGCTCAGAGTTGTGATGTACCGGTTGAACAACAATGTTTGATATACAAAGGTCTGATCTTATACTGTTTACCAGTTAATTGGGCGATTTTGATAGTGGGTTTTCATGTAAACATTATTTTGATTATCTGGGTTTTGCTTATAGTTGTGTTTAATCAGTAGAATTGGAGCTGGTGTATTCCATTATCCGTTTACTGGAGTCCATTGGGGTACAGGAAATTGGGATTTGCATTATACTGGAAATTGATTATTGGATTCTGTTCAATATTTGGTATTTTCGCGGTATGGGTTGAATTTGGATGAATTGTATGGGTTGAATTTTTTTGTTACTTTGCAACGCAATTAATAATATTCTAAAGACAATTTTTGTTGAGTACATTGTGGATTTGGGATGGAGTTCATGAAGTATTATTGAAATCTATAGGTTGTTAATGCTATGGTTGAAATGGCAAAATTTGATTAATTTGGATGCTGATGAAATGGGGTTGATAGGAGAGGGTCGAGTGGGGTTGAGGATGATGGGCTCGAGATCGCGAAGCTTGGGATTTTGCAAGAGATCATCAGAACAAGATAGCCTTGCTATTGTTAGTTTTGATGAGAACTTGGGGCCGAATGGTATTTCACGAGTAGTTGAGGATGATATGGGTTGTGATGACAGCTTCCATGACCAGCATATGAATGGAAATGGTTCAGAAAGAAGATGTATCTGATTTGGTTGTGAGGCAAATAGGTGTTGGACGAATAGCTGCTAGAATGAGCGAGGATGAGGTTTCTAATGAAATTCGGAAAATATGGTGTGAATGGATGGTGATAAAGATTCTGCCAATGAGGATCCTGACTTGTTTAATATGAAGTATATCCATCTTTTTCTGCAGCTACGTGTTTAATATCTTTTGCAATATCAACTGGTCTGTTTTGTGGCCTTGGTATTTGTTAGTTTGATTCCTTCCCTTTAATATACCCAGTCAGTGCTCACAATTCTGTAAACTGGTGCATATATTTTGGCAGGCTGTACTTTTAAGTTTGATGAGCATTGCATTAACCATTCATCTTGTTTTGTCCCTTGGAATTTCTGCATTTTGAGTCGTTATGCTGGCCTTTAGGTTTTGAAATTTGGTGACATCATATGTTTGTTTTTATCTCAGTTCTTGGATTAAAAAAAATCTATTTTTTTTATAAAAAAAAATCTATTTATTGTCTTAAAAATAATTAAAATAATATTAAAAATACGAAACGCATTATGACGCTTATTCTTCGCATTGACACGCCTAAACTTGTGATTCTTGATTCTTGACGTCGACGCATCGCAACGCATTACGCATTTTAGAACATTGCCTGCTAATACAATGGGGCTAATACTGTAGAAGTTGGGCAAAGTGAAGGAGAGCTTCTTGTGATTTCTAATTCCAAACCTTGTGAGGAATGGGATCTAGACTCGGCTTGTACTTTTCATATGTGTCCCAACATATGAAGGAGTTTTGAGAGGTGTATTAATTATTGATAAGTGTATTTTATACACTTATTCGGGATCTAAAATAACGATATTTGATAGTTCATTTGATAAAATATATCCTAAATTGTCGTATTTTATGTTATATAGGTAAAACTCAATGGTTGAACGAGGAATTGAAAGAAAGAAGCAAAAATTGGTAAAAAAGGACAAAATTCAAAGTTGAGACCCATTTTTTGTAAAGTAAATGTCCGAATTGGAAAAATTATATTTCCATCAAAGTAGTAGCCCTTCGAGTTAATTTTCCGACGCACTTTGAATCGATTCAATTAGATATTAGAAGAGAACATTATGGGCAAAATACTGAATACTGTGCAGAGACAAAAATCCATGCGCGAAGATAACTTTCCATATTCGATTTGAACTCTTTTGGAAGTCAATTTGGACATGATTTTCAACCAATTTTCGACTCCTACAAATACTTAACAGAAGAATAAGTAGTAAGACCTCTCATATACATATTATACTCCAATACTCATCAAATATTATCATCAAAGTAGGAGAATTCATTGTTTTTGTGAGAGAATTGAAGAAGATTTACAAGAGTTCATTCACGTGAAGATTCAAACCTAATTTTTGGGCAAGTGGTGATTCTTCAAGAAACCATTGAAAAGATTCAAGATTTCAAAATTCATCTTCATCTTCTCAATTTATCAAAAATTCGGATTATATCTTTTCACTTAAATATAATTTCTTGTAATTTCAATATGTTAGGCTAATTTTATACATTGTTAGGATGAGATGAACCCTTATCATGATATTTTTTGTTTTTAATTAATTATTTTGACTTTAATTTGATTTAATTTGTGGATGTTTATTAGTGATTTATCGTTCTTCTCAATTGCTTGATCATCAATTGAATTGTTAGTGAATTTTATTGTTATCGAGAGAGACAATAGGGTTTAAACACATTATGATTAACATTGTAAGGCCCAATAGAGGGTAGAGATATACATCTATACTTTATATGGTTTGAATAGGTCTTTGTTGCATTTTTTTTATCGCAAGTACACGATATCGTAACAAGTAGTATAATGGACCTTGAGTCCGAATTATCGTTCCCACGAGAACTATACTTTAGTATTAACCTACTTTTCCTAACTCCTATTTGATAAATGACAAACAAATAATGGATTGTGATAGTTTTGAATATTGATTTTCTAAAATGAACTAAATGCCTAAAACAAATGAAAATTATGATGAAATAACAAACATAAATGGATCAATGATTCATGTATGTAAGATATATTAGGGCAAAATAATTTCATCTAATGATCACCTTAGTTCCCAATTCAAGATTCTAGCCTAATGTAATGTTCGGTCGAATTCTCCTACGATATTCAATTTACCCTTCGCGAGTTCTCATTGAGCCTATTTAACTAATTCAATTCCATATCTCTATGTGAATTACCCTTAGTTAAAGGAGTTATGGAACTAAGAATTCATATAACGACCGCAGTACTAAGTATAGGTATCTTTACACGTTATACTTCGTTATCAGATTTTATTACACGTTCTAAGTCTCAAACTCACCTCTCGATTCGTAAGAAACTCAATGGATCATCAAATTATTGATCAAGTAATTCAATGCATTGCAATCATAATAAAATCAACACATGGAAGAATAAAACACAGAATTCTTGAATTAAAGAACTAAGGGTCTCAATAGATTACATTGTTTGCCCTAATAAGGAATTTAACTAAACATGATGAAAAAGATGAAACAAATAAATATATTCGAATACATCACCGGATTAAATTGATAAAAAAGATGGAAAAGAATCAGCTCTTGCACCAAGATCTTTTTCCGCTTCCAATCCTTAATTTGAACTCGAATCCTTGATGTATTTCTTCTTGCGAATTTCTCTTCAATCTTGTGTTTTTCTCTCAGTTTTACAAAGTGTGGAACCTACTTTTCAATGTATAGGAATCCCCTAATTAGTACCTCTTTAGGTCTATTTATACTTCTTTACACATATTTGACCAATTAAGAGTCTTTTTATGGGCTTCTCGCTACCCAAAAAGCAAAAAACCTAACTTGTACGGCATAGCGCCTAAGCGCTAGGATTCAGCGCCTAGGCGCCGTGTCAAAAATTAGGGCAGCACTTGGGCGTTATAGATCTATTTTTTCTGGGTAAAATAGCGCCGGGCGCTGGGTTGTAGCGCTCGGGCGCTGTGTCGCTGTTCTGAATTCTGTGCATTTTTCAATATTTTTGTCATAACTTTCTCCCCTGATATCTGATTATGGTAATTTAAGATTTGTTTCAAAGCTAACTCAAAGGGCTAAAACTGTTCTTCAGAAATCATCTTCAAATTCGATCGTTTGCTATGTCAAATATGGATCACAATATGAGTCTAAAAACCGATGCAAGACTTTTTCAATCCTAAATTGATGCGTGATCATATTTTATCCCTTTGACGTCTTCCTTTATCCAATTGACTCTAATACTCTCGAATCTTCATCGTGAGGTTTTACACAACTTTGGAGCATTTGTACTTCGGTCCCCAAACCTTGGATCTTGCCTTTTTTCAACAATTTTGCATTCTTTTCTCCAATTCTTCATCATCCATCGAGTTTCACCTAATAACATATTAGGTTATAATCTCATTAAAAGAACCACAAAATGTCATAATTTGAAGCCCGAATAATTGTATAAAATGCACTTATCAGTGTTCTAGTACTTGTTAATGCATTTATCATGTTTACATCTTTCATCGATAGATAGAAGGGTCACATGATGGAAATTGATTTAATTGCTATCGAGAGAGGCTTTCAATTAAATTAGGAACATTGACCAACATGAATGATTTCAAATTATCATTTTAATTGTTACACTAAAAGTTGAATAATAAGGGGGATTCGACATCTTAGCAATGCATCTCACATATTTGAATTCAAACCAATTATATTGCTTTATAGTTTAATCGATAATTTAGATATTAGTATGGAAAAATCAATCTATTTGCTATTCGATTAAGGTTACTATTAATTTAAACTTGATTGAATACGTAGTCCTCATGGGTTCGACACTTTACACACTACTATATTACTTGTTCACGATACCATTCACTTGTGGGAAATCAAACGATCAAATTTTTGGCGCCGTTGACGGGGACTATTGTTTTTGATAAGTTTAATTAATTTTAGCTTTAATTTGAATTTTACCATTTTTTTAGTTTATTTTATTATATTAGAAAAATATTATTGTGTCTCGTGCTACTTTTTTTTAAAACCTTGTATGCGAAATTCGAAAATTGGTGATCTTGCTCTATTTGACCCGGAGATCGAACGAACATTCAATTTTCCAAAAAGACAACAGTTGTAAACACACCAAAAATAGAAAGAGGAATACATGGCAGAGCAAAATCCGAATGAAATCATCAGGGCTAATCTGAGAGTAGCACAGCTGAATGTAGTTGCAGCTAATGAAAATGCAAGGCTAATGGGGGAGTATATGGTTCTACCGGTTGTGGAAAACCAATCTAGCATAGTAGATTCAGCATTTGGTCGGACAAACTTTCACTTGAGGACTGATGTGATCAACATGTTCCAAAACGTGCTAGAATTCTTTGGGAGAGTTTCGGAGAATCACAACGCTCATATATCAAGATTTCTGGACATGTATGCAACTATTGAGTATCCAGGGATGTCCAGTGAAGCAATCAGATGAGGCTTTTCCCATACACCTTGAAAAACTCAACCAGATAGTGGTTAGATATTTGTCCACCTCAGAGCATTACTACATGGAGCCAATTAAGTCAGAAATTTCTTAGCAAATATTTTCTACTGAAAAGGATTGGAAAGATGAGGGACGAGATTACCACATTCCAACAACTACACTCAGAATGCTATTCAGATGCTTGAGAACGATACAAATATTTTCTCCGCGAATGCCTACAACACGGATTACAGAAATGGCTTTAGGTACATTACTTTTACATTGGTCTGAATCCAATAAGTAGGACTAATGTTGACTCTGCATGCGATGTTTCTATCATAAAAAGAACCGCGGATCAAGTCTACCAAATAATTGAGGATATGACATTTACGAGTACACTTTGGCCTACTGAAAGGATGAGTGGAAAGAGAGCTGCTGGGGTATTCGAAGTTGATATTTTGACAGCAATTTCAGCACAGTTGGCATCGTTGGCAAAAAGGTGGATCAGATGAATGCAACTCATACAATGGGACCAAAATGCAAGCATTGTGGAGGGAATCATGAGAGTGTTGACTGCATCGTGGGTAGTCTTTTTGGTCAGTCAGTAGAGGATGTAAATTATGCTTAAACTTTTCAAAGACAACAATACAATCAAAATCCTAACACTTACCACCTAAGCTAGAGGAATCACTCAGCTTTCCAATAGAACAACAATCTGGGAGCTTAGATTGAGCCACGGTAGACTGCACCACCAAGTTTTCAGCAAACTAAAAATAAATCTTTGTTAGAAGATTTTATTACTAACTTGGCGGAGATATCTACCCAATACATACAAAGAACAGATAAAACTTTACAAGTTTAGGGAGTTACCATAAAAAAATTTAGAAAATCAAATGGGACATATAGCGAAAGCACTTTTATAGAGACCACCAGGAGCACAACCTAGTGATACTGAGATAAAACCCAAACAACAGGTAATGACAGTTAAGGTCGTGGAGGAAGAACAAACTGAGGCAATAACTACTCGTAGTGGAGTTTAGCTACCAGAGATTAATATGAAGAGACCAGTTGTTAGAAAAGAAAAGGTACATTCCACGATTGATGAACAATTGGAGGAATCTGAGCAGAATAAAGAATCAAAGACAGAAATAGTATCAGAGGATCCAAAGGTTAAGGAAACCATTCTTACTAAAGAATTTTTGCTACCACTACCGCTTCCACAAAGACTGCAAAAGAGAAAGCTCGATGATCAATTTGAGAAATTCCTAGATATGCTGAAAAAGATCCACATCAACATCCCATTCATCGATACAATTCGACAGATTCCGATGTATGCAAAGTTCCTGAAGGACATGATATCAAGAAAAGAAAGCTTCTAGATTGGGAAGAAGTGGCATTGATCGAAGAGAGCAGTGCAAGGCAGCAAAATAAAATTGCCACCAAAACTCAAAGACCAGGGAGTTTTACTTTACGATTTCACTAGGAAAATAATTTCATTTTAATGCTTTATGTGATACAGGTACAAGCGTAAATTTAATGTCTTTGTCTACTTTTAGGAAACTAGGAGTTGGAGAAGTCAATGGATCGAACGTGACGCTGCAGCTAGAAGATATGAGCATCAGATACCCATGGGGTAAGATTGAAGACGTGCTCATCAAGGTTGGAAAACTGATATTCCTCGCAGACTTCCTTGCTATGGACCTCAAAGACTACCATGATATGCCAATTATCTTAGGTTGACCCTTTTTAGCAACAAGTTGAACTTTGATTGACATGGAGAAGGGTGAGCTGACTGTGAGGGTGGAGGACGAACACGAGATCTTTAAATTACATAATCTATCAAAGCAATCATTAATCTTGGAGGAAGCCAAATCTATTACTGAAGAAGTTGAACAAGGGTCCAATAAGATAGAACCTAAATGTTTAGGGAGCATTGGACTAGATAAGAATGGAGAGTTCAAAGTTTGGAGAGCAAAAAGAGGATGCAAGGTTTGGAATTGTAAGGAGTGTAACGTTGTAAGATTCCAGTATGAGCCACCATGACTAATTTATCCATACAGTCTAGCTATAGACTATAAATTAAGCGCTTATTGGGAGGTAACCCAATTTTCTAACCCTTTTAGTTATTCTATTTTCTGTATCGCATTGTATATAGATTTATTTTGATTATTAATTTACATTAAACTTAGGCATGTTTCAATTTATAGGGTATCACCATCCTATCATGTTTCTAAAATAGCATCAAAGGTCGATTTACCAGTATTGCATTTTGAAGAGTTTGAGTTTTGAGGGGCTAGTGTACCCTATTTTAAATTATATGTACTAGTTTGAGGATATTGATTATTGTTCAGGTGGTTTTAGTCCATATTAAAAGGGAAATCTTGTCAAAATTTTTATAAAAGTATATCACAGTCAAAACAGGTCATGTTGACCTATGGTTCACCCTATGTTTTGATCATAACAATCAAAGTGTATTTTATCTCTAACTTTTACATTCAAGTCTTCATTGTTACATGTTCCAACCATCATGAAAATCGAGCATTCACAATCAAGCTTGGAAATAATCAAACACTTGCCACAAAAAAACAATCGGAGGCAAATCAAGCACTTGCATCAAATCAATTGAAGATATTAGAATTATATGTTTGAATTGACTTGTAAAGGTAAAACACTTCAATTCGTAGCAATGAATCATAACAAGCTCGTAAGTTAATTTTTTATGCACAAAATAAACTTTTCAAATAATGCTCGCATAAAAATTATTTTCGATATGACAAAATCTTCACTTGACTCTTAAACTCTTTACCAGTGATATTTATTTTGAAAAGACAAATGAATGTATTGTTCAAGAATTTACAAAAATTTATGGTCCGCGGACATCCGGTGGCTCCAACGGTCAAAATTCTTACCGTTTTGATTTTTGATGTACAATGGCTAGTTTCAGTCGTCCAGTCAGTAGCGAACATTCGGTAGGGGGTTGGTCAAATGTTTTTGTGTTTTGACCACTATAAATACCACATCACTTTACATTCAACGTTATCCATTCAAGAGCATTTAAGTGGGATATTTTTGAACAAAAATTGTATTGATTTCTCATTCCATTTATTATTAAATCATTTTAACTTTGGAAAAGATTTGATGAAATTAACTTTTGAAAATCATTCTACACATCAAAGGTTTTCATTCCTAACACTTGTTTCATTCATTGTTATTTATTAAAGTGTTAGCCTATTTCTCTCTTTGTACTTAATTATGATCATATCATTTATTAAGAGATGAGTTTCAATTTGTAAAATCAATTCTTTTTAAACTTGTGGGTCATTTTGAGGTCCCATAAAGCTCAACGCTGTAAAAGGATCGGTGCTCCTGGTTTGTAAGTCATCGGAAGCTTTGTAAAGGGTTTGGTTGCATCACAAGTCAATCAATATTGTGAAATTGGCCTTGCTCGTACCGGAGAACTTGGTAACGGAGGACGTAGATCATTGCATTGGATCGAACCGCCATAATTATACCGTTTGCATTCTCTTTCCCCCTCTACTTATTTCTTTCATATTCGTGCTTATTATTTAAATTAATCTATCTAGTTATTGCATACTTGATTTTTGATTAATTTTTCGAAAATGTTTTTAAAACCAATTCACCCCCTTCTTAGTTAGCTATTCTTGGGCTATCAATTGATATTAGAGAGATGTGCTCATTTTAAAATTAAGATTTTACAATATCGAGCAATGGCTAACCACAACAACTTTCAAAATCTCGATGGGCATTCCACGAATCGACTTCCCTTTTTTTATTGCACATATTATAATTATTGGAAAGCAAGAATGATGATTTACATTCAATTAATAGATTATAATATTTGGGAAGTCATTGAATTTGGTCCTCATGTGCCCACCAAGATTATTAAAATTGATGGAATCAATCTATTCCTAAGCCTAGATGGGAATATGATGAAGATGATAAAAGAAAATTGTCCTTGAATACTAGAGCCAAAAACCTACTCTATTGTGCCTTAGATAAAAATAAGAAGTCACTCATGTTGGCACAAGTAAAGTAAAAGAAACCAAGATTAATCTATTGGTTAAAGAATTTGAAAATTTCTTCATGAAACAAGACGAACCTATTGTTGACATGATTACTCGCTTCACTGATATTGTTAATGACCTCAAAGACTTTGATCGTAAATTTACTAACGGTGAACTTGTAAGTAAAATGCTTAGGTCGCTTTCGGAAGATTAGAGCTCATTAATGATGTTGATAGAGAACACCGAAGACGTCAACTCTTATCCCTTGGAGGAATTCTGTTGAACCTTGATGACATACGAGCTCAACAACGCCGAAACTAAGAAAAAGATGTGGAAAAGCAAGGAAGAATCAAAAGAGCCTCCTATGCGTCAAATTGTTCTCAAATCGGCAATTGAAGAAAGAACTTCAAGTGAGCATATGAGCGATAAAAAGTTCGATGATCTTGTACTTATTGTCAAAAAATGGAGAGGCTTTCGAAATAATAAAAAATTTCTAAAGAAAAATGAAAAAAGCAAAGAAAAAAGCAAGAAAATTGTTTGTTACGATTGTGACAAACCCGATTACAAGAGAATCGAGTGTCCAAACAAAAAGAGAAATTTCAAGAAAAAAGTACTCCAAGCAACATGGGATGAAAGCGATAAGGATGATAGCGATGAAAATGAAAGCCAAGAAGAGATCGCCAACATGTGCTTCATGGCAAATGATGATGAGGTAAATTCTATTGAAAAATTCTCATATCATGATTTACCTTCTCCTTATGATGAAATTTTAGAAAAATTCGAAAAACTCACTCTTAGGCATTCTACTCTTAAAAAGAAACATAAGTTATTAAAAAATGAAATTGAGAAAATTTAGAAACTAAAAAATAAAATGATTATGATTCATTGTATAAAGAAAATTGCTATTTGAAAGAAAATGTTGAAAACTTGACAAATATTGTTTTTAAATTCACTCAAGGAAAGAAAATTTCGATTTAATGCTCGATAATATAAAATGTGTTTTTGATAAAGGAGGCATTGGATATAAACCATTTTTGAAACAAAAATCTCTCAAAAATTTATTTGTCAAAGCCTCAAATACAATTCCCTCAAAAACTACTTGTAAATTTTGCAATATGGATGGACATATTGCCTACAATTTTCTAACCTAAAAAAAGCTGCACTTTGAAAGTAAAAACTAGTAGACTTGAGAATTCACTAAAACTAACTACAAAGGACCCATGCTTGTGTGGGTACCAAAATTCAAGAATTAAACTATTTTTGTAGGTACCAAAGAAGATGACAAGCAAACGGTTCTTGGATAGCGGGTGTTCAAAGCACATGACTGGAGAGAGAATTTTACTATCAAACTTCAAAAAGAAGGATGGAAGTCATGTCACATTTGGAGACAATGCAAAGGGAAAAATCATCGAAATTGAAAACATATGTAATCATCTTTCCCCCTCCATTGAGAATGTACTATTAGTAGATAATCTCAAACATAATGTACTTAGTATTAGTCAATTATGTGATAAATGCTATCATATTAAATTTGATTATTCTAAATATCTCATTAAAGAGCTACATCTAAAGAGGTATTGTTTATAGAAAGCTAAAGCAAAGATGTTTATGTCACAAATGTCGATTTTGAAAATGGTGAAAAATGTTTAGTGAGTTTGAAAGAGGATATTTAGCTATGGCATAATAGATTAGGTCATGTTGGGATGAATCTTCTTTCAAAAATCTCCAAAAAGGGTTTTGTTAAAGGTTTACCAAATTTGAAGTTTGAAAAAGACAAAATTTGCGATGCATGTCAATTTGGTAAACAAGTGAAAAGTTCATTCAAACCCAAATTGCACTCATCTACTACAAAACCACTTCAATTACTCCATATTGATCTTTTTGGACCATCAAGAATCGCTAGTTTAGGTGAAAAATACTATGCTTTCGTAATCATTGATGATTTCTCTAGATTCACTTGAGTTCTTTTGTTAAGTCTCAAAGATGAATCCTTAAAAACTTTTAAACATTTTTGCAAAAGGTCCAAATGAAAGGGATACTCCATTACAACCATTAGAAGTGATCAAGGTGGAGAATTTGATAATCTCACCTTTGATAAGTTTTGTAATGAAAATGGATATGAACATAATTTCCCGGCTCCTAGAATTCTTCAACAAAATGATGTAATAGAAACGAATAATCGTACATTGAAATAAATGGCTAGGACCATGCTAAATGAAAATAGCATGCCAAAATATTTTTGGGCTGAAACCGTAAACATCGCTTGCTATATTTTTTTAATTAGTCGAAAGAAAACTAAAACTCCATAGGAACTTTGGAAAAATAGACTTCCCAATATAGGATATTTCAAAGTCTTTGGGTGAAAATGTTTTATCTTGAATACAAAAGAAAACATGGGAAAATTTGATTCAAAATCTAATGTTGGAATTTTTCTAGGATATTCATCGACTAGTAAAGTTTATAGAGTTTTCAACAAAAAGAACTCTAGTCGTTGAAAAATCTATGTCACTTTCGATGAAACTAACTCTCTAGGTATTGAAGTTGATCTAGGATTGGAAACTCCATTCGAACAAATGTCTATTCAAGATCAACACAAGAAAAATCCACAAGATGGAGGTGTGTTCCTTCTCATCCTAAAGAACTAATCATTGGTGATCCATCCAAATGTATTACTACTAGAGCATTTATTAAAAATCATTTAAGTAGTTGTGCATTCATTTCACAAATTGAACCAAAGAACTTCAAAGAGGCCGAATTTGATGAATTTTGGATTCTCGCTATGCAGCAAGAACTTAATCAATTTGAACGGAACCATGTTTGAGATTTAGTCGCTAGACCAAATGATCAAACCATCATCGGTACTAAATGGGTTTTTAGAAATAAACGTGATGAGAGAGGAATAATTGCGTGTAACAAGGCTAGATTAATGGCCCAAGATTACAATCAAGAAGAAGGCATCGATTTTGAAGAAACATTTGCACCGGTGACTAGATTAGAATCCATCCACATGCTTCTTGCATTTGCTTGTCATAAAAAATTCACTATCTATCAAATGGATGTCAAAAGTGCTTTTTTAACGGTTTTATTTAAGAAGAAGTGTTTGTTGAACAACCACCCGGTTTTAAAAATCACAAACATCTGGACTATGTTTTCAAAGTTCGGAAACTCTCTACGATTTAAAACAAACGATTGAGCAAAATTTTAATTTCAAATGGTTTTTCAATAGGAAAAGTGGATACCACTCTTTTTGTTAAAACTCAAAAGAATGATATGATCATTGTTCAAATTTATGCTGATGATAGTATATTTGGTGCTACTAATATTTATCTTTGTGAAGAGTTTTCTAAGTACATGAGCATGAAATTTGAAATGAGCATGATGAGAGAACTTAAATTCTTCCTCGATCTCCAAATTAAGCAAACTTGTGATGGAATCTTCATCAATCAAAGTAAGTACATATTGGACATGCTCAAGAAGTTTGACATGGATGATTTGAAGCCAATGAGCACCCCTATGAGCACATCCATAAAATTGGACAAGGATGATCAATGTATGTCTGTTGATATAACAAAATATCGAGGTATGATTGGATCCCTTCTTTACTTAACCGCAAGTAGACCCGATATTATGTTTAGTGTGTGTCTATGTGCTAGGTTTCAATCGAATCTTAAAGAATCTCATCTTAAGGTCGTGAAACGTATCTTTAGATATCTTAGTGACACTAGAACTTTAGGGCTTTGGTATCCCAAAGGTATACACATTGATCTACTTAGCCATTCTGATGCTGATTAAGCTGAATGCACAATCGATCGTAAAAGTACTAGCGGAACGTGCCATTTTTTAGGCTTTGCACTTGTATCATGGTTTATCAAGAAATAAAATTCAGTTGCATTGTCAACTACAAAGCCGAATATATCTTAGCCGCTAGGTGTTGTACACAAGTTCTATAGATGAAACAAACTCTTAGTGATTATCGCCAAACTTTTGATCATATACCCATTATGTGTGACAACACTAGTGCCATAAACTTGTCTAAAAATCCCTTTTTACACTCTATGATAAAGCACATTGAAATTAGACATCACTTCCTAAGAGATGCTCAAAAGGGTGATATTGTGTTAGAATTTATAAACATGAAAAATCAATTGGCCAATATTTTCACAAAACCTCTAGCTCTTGATCGTTTCTCACATATTAGAAGATGTTTAGGCATTATTGATGAATTCGAAATACATGATTAAGTACATGCGATTACATGTTTTCATTACTTCATGTGCACCATATTTAGTATGATTTATTTATAAAAAAAGGTGAACAGACGAGCAAACCGAACTTTCGATTGACCCATCCGGTTTGACAGAGATTTTTAGCGCTGTCAACCGGACATCCGGTTAATGATCCGGACTTCTGGTACATCGCGGATAAAACTTGTGATTTCAAAAACTAGACAAAATTTCCTCATTGTTTTTTCACTTTTCTCTCAATTTCCTTCCTAAATCTCGTCTCTCTCCTTCATTCTCTCCACTCAAATTATCAAATAATCCTCAAAATAAAAAAAAAAAAAACCCACTACCTCTACACTTCAAATCCTTTCAAAATTCCAATTTTCATCTATTTCATTCCAATTTTCCCCAAAAAAATTCGAAACCCTAGAACTTGATTTTTGTTCAAGTCTTCTCTACTTTCTACAATGTCGGAGTCTAGAAGAGTAGGAACAGACTTAAGAGCACGGTGAGGCGATCTCCTCCACTATCATCCGATGAAAAATTCGATACGGAGCCCGAGGTGTAGGCCAACCCATTTGAAAAATCTCACATTTAATAGGTAAAAATGTTGAATTTGCCGACTTTACTATTGAAGTACCCGCATTTTATATTGAATAATTTTTTGAAAACATGGAGTGGGTGTCGGTAGCTACTCTAGAAGAACATGCATATCCTCGCCTTATGAAAGAATTTTATAAAAATATGGTTACCAATCTTCGTTCGGATGAGATTTCATGTTTACTCAAAAATGTTCGTATCACCGTCAACAAAGCTCTCATTCGTGATATTCTTGAGCTTGAGTTGTGTGATGTTCAAAATTTTCTTCATAAAACTCATCCTACTTTTGGAGGGTATAACCCTTTTGAGGCATGTCGTCTGGTTATTGGAAAAGATTTTGAAAACGTCACAAAACTCAGTGCAAATCAACTAACACTTCCATGGAAAGTTTTACAAAACATCATTGCACATGTGATTCTTCCTCGAAAGGGTCATCGAGATGAAGTAAATTTTTTATCCTTGATTCATTTCTTGTTGGGCGAAAACTAGATTTTCCAACTATCGCATTAGGTCTCATAAAACTTGTGCATTCTTCATGAAATCTTAAAGCATTGCCTTACGGATTGCTTCTTACAAACAAATTTAAATATTTTGACATTCCACTACACGATGAGACATTTGTTAAACTTTGCCCTACTAACACTATCGACATCCAAACCCTTAAATAAATGAAAATAGTAAAAGAACATGGTCAATGTGTGGCGCACACAAAAGGGTTCGATCCTACCTCGGGTCCATTGATTCTATGTTTTGAAGGTGATGAGGATGACGATGCTGATGATATACCGCAAGTTCTACACCCTTCTCATGATCCTCCTACCTCTAGTGCTTCTTGTTCTTCAACTGGTGGATTCACATTTATTGAGGACCACTACAATCTTCTTAATGGCCGCATTGACTCTCTTACATCTTCAATTGATGGCCTTGGCGGGATGCTTCAGGAGTTGCAGGATCAGCATGCCACCATACGAGCTCAACTGGATGCCATTCAAGCACAACATGCGGAAATGCAGGTCCATCAGAATGCCTTCTATGCACTTTTTCCTCCAGCGCCTATTTTTTTTGAAAAAAATCATTGTTTTTGAAAAGATCGTTTCCTTATATGAGAATGAAAACTTTTCTTTTTCATTCTT
This sequence comes from Fraxinus americana, assembly GCA_035079005.1. Lineage (NCBI taxonomy): Eukaryota > Viridiplantae > Streptophyta > Magnoliopsida > Lamiales > Oleaceae > Fraxinus > Fraxinus americana. The sequence goes on along the minus strand of CM068727.1, from coordinate 4,731,550 downwards.
ACAGATAGAGGAATGACTTTCTCGAATACATTTTGATCACAGAATTATCCAAGTTCTTTTCGACTCTCAGATCAATCTAATTTCAATTTTGCTTTAAGTTTGAGATCATTACATAATCCTAATCCTTCTTTATTGACAAAATTGATAATTTCACCATAAGTAAGAAGAGCATATGGAATGGTATGCTCCGGACTTGTAGTCCTCCACTTTATTGCCATTTTAGTTTGTCTTTAGATTTTCTATACCTTATCTACGCTCTTTATGTTTAGCTTATTTTGTTGTTTTATTGGACATCATTTTCTATGATTATTTCTTTTATGATCAATGCTAAGGTTATTATGATCCATATTTTGCCCTATGGTTTTTGCTTATGCTTTTGTTTATGCCTAAAGGGGGAATGCGAGTGAGATGATTATGTATACTTGATTTGATAATTGTGAGTGAGATGATTATGCATACATGATTTGATAATATGCTTTGAATATATGGAAAAGGGGAAAAGAAGTAAAATCATTTATACTTTGAATGTATGATTATCAATTTGTAAAAGACAGGGGGAGTGCGAATTGCATGAGAAATTGATATCAAATGCTCAATCTTATTATGCAAATCATCTTGTTTGTCATAATAAAAAAGGAGGAAATTGTTGACCTATGGTTCATCCTATGTTTTGATCATAAAAAATAAAGTATATTTTATCTCTAACTTTTACATTCAAGTCTACATTGGTACATGTTGCGAACTTCATGAAAATCGAGCATTCACGATCAAGTTTGGAAATAATCAAGCACTCGCGCCAAAAACAATCGGAGGCAAATCAAGTACTTGTGCCAAATTAAAAATCAAACAACAAATCAAGCACTCGTGGCAAATCAATTGAAGATATTAGAATTGTATGTTTGAACTCACTTGTAAAGCTAAAACACTTCAATTCTTAGCAATGAATTTATCCATTAAATATTGATATGCCCCCGTCAAACCAAGATGATGATATTCGCTCTTGAATCTTAGATCATCATTGCTAACGCCAAAAAAAAAAAAAACTAAATATACAAGTAAGTTTAAACAACATTCACGGAAAATCCACAGTTTCTCCCCCAAAAATTTCAATTACCACCACATTGTAAAACACACTTAACCCATCTTCATCGATGTCTGAGAAGTTGGATACATCATTAAAAAACTTCCCATACTATATACAAGCTCGACAGGTTGAGAGGCAATGTTTATGGAGAACTCGGATGAGTAGCCAAGAGAATTGAGATAATCATTTACTCGCACTACAACAAAAAGAATCTTTCGCCATGGTCAAATAAATATTGTGAACTTCGATGTTGTCATAGAATAAACGGATATGGCAGACGACAATGCACGTTGCAAAAGATTGCAATGCTCGTTGTCATAAATATTTTAGCAACGTTCATTACACGTTGCTGTTAATGTTTTAGTAAAGTGCAATGATCGTTGCCTTTAACATTTTAGATACATTAATTACACATTTCTGTTTTCTACCTTTTTTTTTCTTTTTGGAAAAAAACATTATTCCGTAAATTGTTATATTTATATATGTGATTTCACAATAGTTATTTATTTTATTTATGAAATAACATTGAGTACTAAATCAGCCACGGTAAATCCTTGCTTATACTCCTCTTGAACAAAATAAAATTATTAATATAAAAGAAGATAATTTATATCTACAATTTATGAAAAAAACAAACTAAATCGGTGATCCTTCCATGTCATGGAGACCAAATGATCAGGTTACTCAATCCCCACATCATCCAACAAAAGACGTCATGAGACTTTGAGTAAACAAACAAAGGAGTAATTTTAGAAAGCAATTAAGTGGAGAAAATCAGAGACTGCTAATATTAGCCCTTGTTTGACATCCATTATTTTGGTAGAATAGAGTTTTGAATAGTGATTTTAAGGAAAATGTGTGAATAAAATGTAGGGAAGAGTTTGAAATTTAGATGCAGAATATTTTATTGTGTGAATGTGTAGTTTAAAATGAGTATATACAAAAAAAGTTTGAAAGTAATGGTTGTCAAACAAAAGCTATATTCATCAGCAAGCAAACTTAAAAATATGTGACAGCCTTGGCATCTCGAACAATAGCATTTGGCTTCCATCAAATTCATACATTAGAGGAGCAAATATAAAATGCCTTTGTTAGAAAAAATAAAAATAAATGAACAATGTATAATATTTAAAAAACCAGAAAATTTACGTCAGGTTCCGAACATATAGCTGAAGTAGAATTAAGCATAATTGCTTTGTAAGATGCTCAATTTCTTCTTCAGGCCTGTCTGATCAATGCAAAACCCTTTTAACATGTATCACACGAAAATACGTACTTAGCTAACAATTTCTTTTGTGAACATGTATACTAACTAGTCTGCAGTTTCCTTTAGAAACTGCTTCTGCTTCCATACCCTTGGGAATTTTAGCCTCTTGAGAAGCATCTCGGTTTTCCTCAGTAACTCCAATGCTAGGGTCTCCCATCTATAAGTTGCAATGCCAAAACTTAATTACGGCTAGAAACATCACAACCTTCATGAAACCAAACAGAATTGCATTACAATTAAAATGATCAGACCTTCTGTGGAGGTTCATTATAGGCTCCACAACATGTCTCGTCTACTTTAAATTCAAGACTCAATTATCTCAGGCTTTTCTTCTTGTTCGTGCTTCTGGCGAACCTCCTCCTCTATATCATCTATATCCTAACCGCTCTGATCTATAGCATGAGACTTCTGTATTCCATTGCAAAATGACCGATTTAAACTACAAATTCCATAGAAAAGAAATGAAAAATAAGAAAAACATTTGCATTTATAACACGATGAATTTTAAAACTAAACTATAGTCCTAAACATAATTTATCTGTTACCACTTCAGAAAACAACAATATTGAAACGAGTCATTCCCACAGATTTAAAACTCAATTTCATGATTAATAGAGAAAAATAGTGTCATATTTTTTTTAATTTTTTTTTTCTTTTGGAGTCTTCCCCATTTGCGTTATGAAACTGATTCTCTTATTCTTAGACCGAACACATGGGAAAAATAGGAAAGACTAAAATCAAAATTTCTAAAGAAATAAAATACCACTAAAACAACAGCACAGCACCAAATTGAGCAATATATCAATCTGACTTCGTTTCGGGCTTTTTGCAGAGAATCATATGTGTAGGAGTGAAAATTCCATTCTCACCGCCTCTAGTGACAGAAAGCTTCTCGTGCACATCAACAACGCCCTTTGGAGCAATCCCAAGCCGGGCAAGAAACGTTATTGGGCAGATTCAATACCTGTTTCAGATTTGAACTCAACATTTGTGTGTGTATGGAGGAGAGGGAAGGGACAGCACAGCTTGGAAGTGGAGAAATGGGTATTAGGCCTCTAGAGAGATGGGGAAGGGGTGATTGGGTCTTATATATATACTAGGTGCAAGCAACGTGCAATGCACGTTTGCCTAGTTTATATTTAATAGTTTTGTTTAAGAATTAATTTGTTATTAATAAAGATGTAATTTTTTTGGTTAATTAAATAATTAATGATGTAATGTTTATGTAATTGATAAATAATTAGATGTGTGATTTTGATGTTGTGATGTAAGTTGGTGAGATCGAAGAAAATAAGCAAAAGTTGACAAATTTGGAGAAATTGCTAAATTGTAAGGGATCCAAAGTTCGGGGATTAAAATGTAAATACTTAAAAGTTGTGCCCGAACCTCACGATGAAGATTTGAGAGTGCTCAGAGTCAATTGGATAAAGGAAGACGTCAATGGAATCAAATTTAGTCAAAAGATGATCACAAATCAATTTCCAACCGAAAAGTTATGATCCGATATTTTAGTCTTATATTGAGACCTATTTTTGGCATAGAAAGTGATTGAATTGGAGAATGATGTCTGAATTAAAGTTGTAGCCAGATGAGTTAACTTTTTAACACATTTTGAATCGCCTCAATCGGATATCGGAATAAAAAGTTACGATAAAAATATTGAAAGAAGGTGCAGCTACCTGTTTAAAACAAGAAATTCCGTTACATAATCCGTTAAAACAACAAATTCTGTTACATAGCCACTTTTAATATATACTAGGTGCAAGCAACGTGCAATGCACGTTTACCTAGTTTATATTTAATAGTTTTGTTTAATAATTAATTTGTTATTAATAAAGATGTAATTTTTTTGATTAATTAAATAATTAATGATGTAATGTCTATGTAATTGTTAAATAATTAGATGTGTGATTTTGATGTTATGATATAAGTTGGTGAGATCGAAGAAAATAAGCAAAAGTTGACAAATTTGGAGAAATGGCTAAATTGTAAGGGATCCAAAGTTCGGGGACTAAAATGTAAATACTTAAAAGTTGTGCCGAACCTCACGATGAAGATTTGAGAGTGCTCGGAGTCATGGATAAAGGAAGACGTCAATGGAATCAAATTTAGTCAAAAGATGATCACAAATCAATTTCCAACCGAAAAGTTATGCTCCGATGTTTTAGTATCATATTTAGACCTATTTGTGGCATAGAAAGTGATCGAATTGGAGAATGATATCTGAATCAAAGTTGTAGCCAGATGAGTTAGCTTTCCAACTCATTTTGAATCACCTCAATTGGATATCGGAATACAAAGTTATGATAAAAACACTGAAAGAAGGTGCAGCCGCCTGTTTAAAATAAGAAATTCCGTTACATAGTCCGTTAAAATAACAAATTCCGTTAGCTTTTCCGTTAAAAACAAGAAATTCCATTACATAGCCACTTTTAATATATAGAAGATATATATATATATATATATATATATATATATATATATATATATATATATATATATATATGTATTTTTTTTTTTTTCCAGCCAATGGGTAAGTTAAGCGGTGGGGTTTTGTACGGTTAAATTGCTTTAAAAAAAAAATTAATTGCAACATGCAATGAAGATTAATGACAATGTTTAAATATTTAGCAACACTCATTGCCTGTTACTAAAACAATTAATTGCACGTTGCTAAAATAATTAACGGCAATGTTCAAATGCCAGTTGCTAAAATATTTAATGGCAACGTTTAAAATGTGCCTTTCCCATTACTAAAATATTTAATGGCAACCATTAACAGCAATGTGCCTTTCCCATTAGTATATAAACTCTCGTAGTAGCTTTATTGTTCTTTGGTTGTTTAATGAATAAAAGATACTAATGGAATTTTCTAATTTGTCAATTCTCAGTATTTTGATACTTCAAATCAACAAATTTAAATTTTGATATTTGTACGCTAAACAACGAGTCTTTGATCAACAAATACTAGAAAGTGATCGTGTCCATATAAGCAATTGGAATCTACGAGACTTTGATCGCGTATTCATTCATTTAACATTTTATACTTTTATCTACATCAGTTAGATTGTTGATAATTGTAGTTAGTAACACGATCTTTGAGGAAAACAATATTTTATTTGTCAATATATTACTTGTTGCCATATTGTGCAGTTGTGATTTTTAAGGGCAATTATCATTCCTTTTTGTTCATTTTTAATGATTAATTCTGGCCTCAAATGCACAAATCATGCCGCAAGTGATGCAGCGGAATCGAGAAGCAAGTGTTAAACCAAAGTCATTGATTTTGAAAGCTGAAATAAACAGAAATAATCAATACCTTTGGATTAAACCAAACTAAAAGGTTTATTCATAATTCAAGTCTTCCAATTTATTTCAGTGACACAGCTTTGTGTAAGAAAACTACTCAAATGCTTATTATATTAAAGTGATAAACATAAGAATTAACTAAGAAAAGTGTGTAAAATTATGGAATGTAAGTGAAAGTGAAAACTGTTCCAGTCGTGCATTCATCATTGCTTGATTTTTGGTGGTTATCAACTTCATTCATTCCTCTTTCAACCATTGATATGCATCAATCCAAGTAGGTCAAAGAGATTTGCCTAGAATCTTAAATCGTTGTTGCTAACACAAATGCGGAGTTAAAAAATTTAATGAGTTAAAAACGTGCTTTGCTATCGCATGCTATCGACAGTTTCTTTGTCATATAAGCATCATTTTGTCACTAATTTGTGGAAAATTTTTCAAAAGCAATGGCACGATCCTCATTATGCTTTTGCACGATATTTACTCCAGCACTCATTCCTTCTATTTATTTATGCTTTGCTCCATTAAACTGTATTTCTGTAAAAGACTGATCCAGGTGTTGGAAACTAATAGATCTGTATTTCGTACACAGGGGCGGAGCCAGCTAGTTGGATCAGGGGGGGCATGGGGGTTCGGGGGCAAAGTACTAATGTATTCTTCTACAATGTGTGCAGGCAAGGTGCGACCTAGGCACGATCGTGAATGTTCATCTTATAATATAAAATAAATCACCATGCTCAGAAATGGCAAAAGAAGCGAGCTTGGGCGCAGGTCTATTCCCATTTCTTGGATTAAACTACATGCCAATCCCAGTTCCAGCATGTAAGTTACAATATCTAACGATCAATCCAAGGCATCAACGATACCCAAACTTCACCAATGTCAACTCAACAATACCCAAACTTCACCAATTTTAACTCAACAATTTCAGTCAGCCATATCTACTCAACACTCAGCATTCAGCATTCGGCAATACCAATACCCAAATTTCAACAATACCCAATTGGCCAATTTCTACTGCACACAGCACAACAATACCCAAAAATACAAAATGTAGTATTAAAAAAAAGAACAAAAATCCAAATCGCAAGCTAGCAGCAATACCCAAAATGTAGCAATTTTATCAAAGAACAAATCCAATATTATCTCAAGACTCAAGCTACCAATTACCATCACCAATAATCCAAGCCTAAAGAAATTAAGAAAATACCTGATTCGATTTCGGGGGGAGGAGAGAAGTCACTCATTGCAAAGGAGGCGGACTCGGAGGCTGGAGGAAAATCAAAATCGCATAAATTAAAGGTTTCATTTTTCTCAACCAACACAAAAAACTCAAGGGAGAAACAAGAAAAGAAAGGAAAGGAAAAAAAGAAGTTTTTCTACCTTCTGCAGTTCTGCTGCGTGCGATTGAGGAGGCTGCGAACTTCTGGGGTGGAAGATGAAGTTCTGAACGGCGGTTGTTGAGCGGAGGCTGCGAAGATGCCGAAGTGGTCAGTTGAGTTGTGGTCTGTGGAGGTCACTGGAGGCGGAGCTGTGGAGGTGAGTCGAGCAGAGGAGAGGAATTGTGAGTTGTGATATGAATTGTGAACGTGGTTTAAAATTTTGGAATTGGGCACAATGTTTTGGACTGTTTCTCTTGGGCTGCGACGGGGATAGCCTATAACTAAAAAAAAAAATTAGCCCAAATGTTTTTTGAGGCCAGAAGTTCAGGATGGGCCTGTGCCCATCCTGGGCCTAACGTGGCTCCGCCCTTGTTCGTAAATGTCCCCCTGCGATGTTAGTGAGTCTGCAGCTAGCTATTGCATCCTCAAGTGAACAGTACAGTTTTGGCTGGTAATCTATCACATTTTCATCCACCAGCTTCAACAAATCGAAAATTGAAGATATTTAACACAATATTTTGTAATAATCTCAGAGAATGACCGTCGTGTTCTGAAACCAAAATGGTCCAAAAGTTCGTGACAATTCTTGCTTTGATACCAAAAGCGCCATAAAATCAACAAAAAAGTCATACTCCAGTGTACTACGAAGATCCATCTTCAAATGTTTCATCGTGATAGAAACAAGTAAAATAAATACAAGCCGAATATACCTAGTAACTATGATATATGTCTCCGACTTTCTACTCTGAGTCCATTGCCGACATAACTCAAGAGTTATAGAAACTTGAAATCAAAGTTTATTCTTAACATCTAGCTCATAATGTTGCAATTCGTATTCCAAAGTATGAAAGTCTTATTTTGAAAATTCTTCAAAATAGAATTTCTTTGCAAGTGTAATATCACGACACTCAAATTTTGTGTCCATATAAGGAAACTTGCTTGGCACAATGAAATTTTAGAACATAAAAATGTTGAATAGCAATGAAATTCCACTTGAAGTATAGTGACCTTCACTGATTTATAACCAACCACTCCAAAATTGCATTCTGCCTCTTTCTCCCTATCTCTCTCTCTAAACCAGTATCTCTTGCTAAAGGTACGGCCCTCATTATGTTGTATATGATATAGAATGTTATATAAGTAAACTTTAAAGAGGACAGTTTCGGGTGGTGAAAACTAATAGATCTGGATTTTGAACTTTGCTTTTAATTGATTATTTACAAATCATTCTACAGTCATTCCTAGTTTCATGTTTTAAGCATGTACTGTTCTGTTTTTGGATTTTGAATACTTCAAATTTTGGTGGATCTTGCCTGTGGCCTGGCCAATGGGCCATATGTTTGAGCTTTAAATGTTTTCATATGGAGTTCATATGGCTCTCTGAAATAGGAATAAGATATGTTTTTTTAAATAAAATACTTAATGGGTTGAAAACATCCTTTGAATTCTAATTATATCATACTTGGATGTCATTCGCTTAGGATGTCATTTGCTATCGAGTGTTATCCATAGCTTCTTTGTCATGTAAGCGTTATACTGTCACTATTTTGTGGAAGAATTCTCAAAAGCAATGGCACTATCGTTAATTTAACAATATATCCCACTTTTTATTATAATGCGGAAAATAAATGTAACATAGGATGACTTTTTTTATTTTGAAAACAAATGCTTGGGGATCCAGATATTTTTTCCGTTGAAGTGAAATTTCAAATTGGATCGATTGAAACAAGTATTCGATCTTGATTGGCTTTTCACCCCTAGCCCTTTCTTAGCTTCATAGCCTCATCATCTTCCACTTGAGGCTTTTTTGGAAATTTCTTTTCCCCTTGGGGTGAGCATTCTTGCCTTCACTCTTATGCAAAATCCATGTGCTTGAAAATTGACACCACTTGTTTAGGTATTCACACATTATCCATCTACAACATAATTAAACACTTTACATGAAATGTGTACGTAATCTTCATATGCACGTGCGCAAATCGTGCAAATGTGGTGTGTGCTACAACTAAGGGTTAGAGAAGGAAGTGTGGATCAATGCAATACAATTAGACCAAACTGAAAATTTTATTCATAATTAAAGAATGTGAATTAATTACAATGAAACAACATTATATATGAAAACAAATGACATGCTTAATATAATGATTAAGTTCAAAGAATAAGAATTAACTAACGAACATAAAAAATCACAGAAAGTAACTGAAAGGGGATATTATTCCAGTCGTGCAATCTTTCATATGATCCTCAATTGCTTGATTTTTGGTGGTAATGTATATTGGAAACATGGAGATGGAACTATAATTTTTAGAAGAAGAGAAGATAATATTTGCGGAGATCACTCACTTATTTCATAACACTCAAAAATTACTAGTTGAAAATGAGTAAAATCATTAGCCTTTTACAAAACAGGAATTTAACCTAATACATATACTAGTTATTGAATGCAGATTAATCCCCAAATTAATCCATTTATAGTTCAAGCAAATATTGTTTATCAAACTGAATCTTGAACAAAAGTGTGGCTGACGTCTCGAGTAAAGTTGCCAGATGGGTTGCTCGTGCTTGAAACTGAAGAAGATGACAGGAACAAGAACAAGAACAAGAACAAGAACAAGAACAAGAACAACAAAGAGTATGATTTCTCCACTTTATCTTCAAACTCGTACCCCTAATTGTAATGCAGAAGCCATGACATTTACAGTTGTAGATTTCTGCGGATAGAACACCTCATAAAGAGAGAGAACTGAGGAGCCTAACAATCGAAATCTCAGACATGGAAACTTCTCAAAACCGTTCTGAAGTCAGCAATGAGGATACTCATGATGAGGTTACCCAAGAATTTTATATTATTGATACCATGTTAGTCGATGACAGCAAGACAAATAATACCAATCTTGGTTCAACTAAATCCAATGTCGAAATGCTTCCTGGCAGGAAAGATACTACATGGCATGGAAGTGATATTTCAGTGAGTAACCTGAAGAACAAAAAGGATTTTCTCCATTCCTGTCGAGTCGATGATATTCTCTTTTGAATCTTAAATCATCATTTCCAATGCCTAAATAAAGTAAATATGCAAGTAAGTTTAAACAACATTCAAGGAAAGTCCCCAGTTTCTACCCCAGAAATGTCACTTACCACCACTTTGTAAAAGGTACTTAACCCATCTTCATCCATGTCTGAGTAGTTTGATACATAATCAAAAAGGTTTCTGTACTTTATACAAACTCAACTGGGTTAAGGGGCAGTGTTTATGGAGTAGCCAAGAGAATTCAAATAATCAATAACTTGCAATTTGTTATCCCGGTTCTGAATTATGTAGAGTAGCAATTGATTAAGGTATAGAAAAGCATATATGTTTGTGTGCACCGTGCGTACATGTAAATATAAATATTATTCCAACAAAACTACTTTCAGGTAATTCTGATAAAGCGGTTTATCACAATTCATAATAAGGAAAATAATACAAAAACATTGAGATTTAAGGTCATTTTCAGGTCAATGAAATCAAATATTGATATAGGGAAGTATTTACATTTATAACATTAAAGTCATTTTCATCTAATTCGAAGTTGTACCCGATGAGGTTTGAAACAAAAAATTCATCTTTAACAGAATCTCATTCTATTTTCTCAACAAGTTCTCATTCGATAAAGAGCGCCATAAAATCGATAAGAAAGTCATCCTCCATTTTATTGCGAAGGTCATTCTTCACATGTTTCATTGTTGATATTACTTGCTCAGTATTCATGATAGAAACAAGTAACATTAATACAAGACGAATCAATCTAGTATAAGTATCCGACTTTCTACTCTCAGTCAATTACCGGTGCAACTCAACAAGGGTAGAAATTTGAGACCGAATCTAGCTCATATTGTTGCAATTCATATTCAAAATTATGAATGTATTATTTTGAGAAATCTTCAGAATATAACTTCTTTGCAAGTGTACAAATATCACGACGATTAAATTTTGTGTTCATATAAGGAAGTTAACTTGTTTGTCACAATGACATTAAATTTTGTGATGCAGACGTTACTAGTGGTTGTGCTAAAATGGAATTAAACCTTCGATCATGAGTTTGGAACATAAAGAAGTTGAGTAGCTAAAACGGAATTCCACTCAAAGTTTAGTGACCTTCACTGATGTATAACAAACCACCCCCTCCACGTCCCATTTTTTACATAAAAAAAAAAAGAGTTCTCCGTCGCTGTAAGAAAACCCTGGAAATTTCACTTTCCTAGATCTACCAAGAAAAAGCCGCCACCTTTCCGTGCATATATAATCAATTTCTCTTCACTATTTCTCCAAAATCGCGTTCTTCCTCTTTCTTTCTCTCTATCTTGCAAAACTGGTATCTTTTCCAAGGGTACGATCCTCCTTACGCTTTTTCATGATTTTTACTCTACCACTTATTTCTCATATTTAATTATGCTTAACTCCATCAAAATACGTTTCTTTAAACGATGGTCCTAGTTGTATATTAAATTGAATATCATATAAGTAAACTTATGAGGACAGATCCGAGTGGTGGAAACTAACAGATCTGGATTTTGAAATTTGCCCTGAATTGATTATTTGAAAATCATTCTACATTCTTTGACTGTTACATGTTTTAAGCATGTACTGTTATTCTGTTTTTCAATCTTGAATACTTCAAATGTAGCCTGGGCCAGCCCTGCCTTGTATCTGCCCTAGGACCATATGTTTTAGTTTTAAATGTTTTTATTTGGCATTCATATGGCTCTCTGAAACATGAATAAGAGAATTTACTTAAATAAAATATTTAATGGTTAAAAAACATCCTTTGGACTATAATTATAACATACATTGATGTCTTTTGCTATCGAGCGTTATCAACAGTTTCTTTGTAATACAAACGTCATTTTGTCACTGATTTGTAAAGAATCGTCAAATGAAACGACACTATCGTCAATTTACCAGCATATTCTACTTCATTATAAGGTGGAACATCAAACGTAATAGTAGATATTGAATTGTTAATTTGTGCACAATCCATGCCCTTGACGATCGACTCCACTTGTTTAGGCATTCACATGTTATCCATCTATTGTATAATTAAACACATTACATGAACTCATGTGTGCAAATCTTTATCTGCATGTGCGCAAATCGTGCAAACGTGGTGCATGCGGAGACTAAGGTGTAGAGAAGTAAGTGTGGATCATAACTCGTTGATTTTGAAAGCTAAAAAATTGAGAAATAATCAATACAATAGGATTAGACCAAACTGAAAATATTATTCATAATTCAAGCATGCCAATTCATTACATTGACACAGCGTCATATACGAAAACTAATGATATGCTTAATATAGTAAAGTGCTAAACATAATAATTAACTTAGGAATATATACAAAATTACAGAAAGTAACTGAAAGGGGAGATTCTTCTCTAGTCGTGCAATATTTCATATGATACTAGATTGCTTGATTTTTTGTGGTAAAATAAGTTGGAAACAAAACTTTTAGAAGAGGAGAAGATAATATTTCAAGGGAAGACTCACTTTATTTTATAACACTTCAAAAATGATTAGTTGAAAATAAGTACAATCACTATCTTTTTATAGGCTTCACAAAACATGAATTTAATCTCATACATGAACTAGTTAATAAATGTAAATTAATCCCCAAAATAATTCATGTATTTTTCAAGTACATGAATAAACTAGTGTATTTATTAGCATTCCAAAAGACGCTAATAATTTGACTAGTAACTTATGTTTATATTTTTACGATTTGGTGAAAATATGTGCGATTTGATCTTGGAAACTTATGTACTTCACTTCCACGTATTGTTTGTCAACTCAATCTCGAACAAAAGTGTGGCTAACATCTTGAGAAAAGTTGCTAGCGAACGTGGGTTGCTCAAGCTTGAAAGTGAAGAAGATAAAGGGAACAAGAACATCAAAGATTATAATTTATTCACCCGTGAAAGTAAATTAGTGAAGATCATGATCTGTCTACAAAGCAATGCCATTTTTATCTTCAACCTTGCACCCCCAATTTTAATGCAGATGCAATGACATTTACAGCTGTAGATACAAGTTCCACAGATAGAAAACCTTATATCCGCTAAGCCTACCATTTGAAATCTCCAAAATGGTAACTTCTCAAAGCCGTGCTGAAGATAGAGAAGAGGGATACTCACGAGGAGGCTATCGAAGAATTTGATATTATTGATACCATGTTAGTCAATGACACTTGAACAAATAATACCAAAATTGGTACAACTAAATCCAATGTGGAAATGCTTTCTGGCAGGAAAGATTGTGATAATACATGTGATAGAAGTGATATTTTCAGCAACTTGAAGAACAAAAGGGATTTGGGGAAGGACAATCAAACAGGAAATTTGCTAACGTTACAGTTGAATGGTACAGAGAAAATGTGGACAGTATAGCTCCTACTACCAAACATCATTAGAGACTAACTGCTTGTAGTTGTATAGAGATGAGCAATGGTGTGACACGTTCAACTGTCGTTCCCAGTTAGGAAAATGAAAAGACCAGTTTCTACTCAGATGTTCTTTTATTTACTGAGAATATATCTACTCGAGTAGGTTCATCTCAAGAAAACTTGTCATACACTGGTTTGTCGAAAGGTAGTCCTACTGGGAGTGTTGAATGTACAGAACCCCATTTACGGAACCTTCAAACTCATTCACTCATTGATCTATACTTCCCTCAAGTTTCCCCAGACCTCGAGAATGGTGTCTTAACAACAGAAATAATTAAAGAGGAAGATGACAGAAAAATCAAGCCAGATAATCATTCTTCAATGCTTGGACTTGAGTGCGTGTATCGGATACGGGTACATTTCTAAGAGTTGGAACCTTCTCATTTTAAAAAGAACCAGAACTTTGGATGCGGAAGGTGGTTCTGGACTATAAAACTAGACTCCACCTTCCGCCTTCTTCTCCCTTTTGCTGTCGTGTCCGAGTGCAAAACCAAGGATCAAATCCATATTCTTTGTTCGTATTAGTGTCATGTCGTGTCGACACGGATATTTCTCCATTTTTGTAGAGTCCGAGCATCACAAATCATTGTCCACTTAAATCTTCTATGGTGAAGGTTAGCTCAAAGGAGCAGCCTAGCATGAATCTGCGGAGGCAAAGCACAAAAAATCGACCTCTAACAGCAAGATTATTGGATTTTGACAAATGGACTTTTGTTTTGAAGGAATCTACACTATCGTAGGTAAGAACTAATTTTATCAGACTTACTTCCTGCAGCTCAGATCGTCATCTCCAGAAACCGTAGAATGAAGAAGAGCACTGCACCACCTCCACCCATCGCAGCCGATGAAGTTCTTATAAAATGAACACTGAAAACCTTTTGGTTGGCTGATTAATTATTTGACAGAGGATGAAGTTCACGTGGCTTTCTTGTTTTCTTATGCAGCTGAATTTCGTATATGTTCGCCCGTGACCTTAGTGAGTCTGCAGCTATTGCAGTCTCGCATAAACAGTACAATTTTGGCTGGTAATCTATCACAATTTCAGCTACCTGCTTCAGCAAGAAAAATGAAGATATTTGAGACAATATTTCATAATAATATATCTTGGAAAACAATTCTTTTTGTGACACTACCTTTGTTGGAAATTTGGAGATGAAACAATAACTTTTAGAAGAAGACACTCACTTTATTTCATAAAACTCCAAAAATGATTAGTTGAAAATGAGTGCCTTCAAAAGGCTTCACAAAACAAGAATTTAATCTAATACGTACTAGTTATTATATGCAAATTAATCCCAAAAATAATGCATATACTTTTCATGTACTCAAATAAACTAAAGCATTTAATCTGTATTTATACTTCAAACAATATACTCCATAAATTTATCAATTAAATATTGATATGTTCCATTCCTGCCAAGTTGATGTTATTCATTCTTGAATATTGGATCATCATTGGTAAGGCCAAAAAATAAAAAATACGCATGTAAGTAAACAGCATTCATGGGTCCTCAGTTTCTCCTCCAGAAATGTCACTTGCCACCACATTACAAAATGCACTTAATCCATCTTCATCCATGTCTGAGAAGATTGATACATGATCAAAAATCTCCAGTACTTTATACAAGCTCAACTAGGTTGATGTGCGGTGTTTATGGCGAACTCAGATGAGTAGCCAAGAGAATTCAGATAATCATTCACTGATGACGATTTCTAAATAGCAGGCTGATCAGGAGCTGCTTTTTTAGCTGGTTCTTGCAATATCTTTACCACTCTAATGGAAACAGTGGCAATAAAGCAGGTTTGCAAGGAGCAAGATCAAAATTCAGAATAGTATTTGGAGAACTAACTGCTTGCTGATTGTTACATTTACTTGTAATTTGTTTTCCAAGTTCAAAATTCATAATAATAGTAGTTGATTAAGGAACGGAAAAGGATATATGTGTGCGTGCGCCGTGCATAATTTTTATATATAAATATTATTCCAACAAAATTACTTTCATATAACTTTAATTTTTATTTGGAAATTCATCATTGACGAAGTGATTTATCACAATTCGCAACAAGGAAAATAATAAAAAATAGTGAGATTTTAAGTCCATTTTCTGGTCAGTGGAACCATTTACAGGTGTCTGGTTTACCAGAAAGCATTTTGAATTGAAGAAGCGTTATTCTCTAAATATTGCTTGCTGTGCTATAATATTCAGAAATATTTACCTCAACTGGTGCATGCTGCAGCTTCCCATATGCCTGAGCACTAAATCTTTTTATTTGGTATTCATATGGCTCTCTGAACAAGATATATTGGTAAATAAAATATTTCATGCGTTAAAAAACGTAGGTTGGTTTATAATTGTACTATACGTAGATGCTGTTATCTACAGTTTCTTTTAAATGGCATTTTGTCACTAAATTTTTGGAGTAATTGTTAAAACAATGGCATTATCATCAACTTACCAACATATTCTATTTTCATTATAAGGTGGAATAGTAAATGTAACTATAGATATTGAAATTTTACTTTGTGCACAATCCAGGAACATGACTACGATTCCACTTGTTTGGCATTCATACACTATCCATCTATAGTATAATGCAATACAT
Organism: Fraxinus americana; assembly: GCA_035079005.1. Taxonomy (NCBI): domain Eukaryota; kingdom Viridiplantae; phylum Streptophyta; class Magnoliopsida; order Lamiales; family Oleaceae; genus Fraxinus; species Fraxinus americana. The sequence continues at coordinate 4,715,428 of CM068727.1, read as the reverse complement.
TGCTTGAACTCGTGTAATTGATTTTCATATTCACGTGCGCAAATCATGCAAATGTGGTGCATGCGACTACTAAGGGTTAGAGAGGACGCATTATCCGAACTCGTTAATTTCGAAAGCTAAAAAACTGAGAAGTAACCAATACATTGGGATTAACCCAAACTTAAGAGTTTTATACATTATTCATGTCTGCCAATCCATTACAATTACAAAACATTAAATAGGAAGCTAATGACACTCTTAATATAATAAAGTGCTGAACATTCTTATCAAATTTTTACATGTTGTACTTATATATGTTATATACTCTCTGTTAAATTTTCATAAATGTTAGCCAAGGTTTAATAGGTCAAATAATTTTTGCAAACTCACTATGCAATCGGAGAAACCTGTTTCCGCTTGCTGTTTTTTCTAAAAAACTCATTCCAAATCATTTTGTTCAGTATTTTTCTTAGTCCATATATTGAAATGGTTGAGACTTTACAATATTTATTAATAAATTCAAATTTAAAAACCTTTCTTAATCTCGTATTAGAAAGATTTACATTAAAAAAATCAGGTTTGGTAATGCTCTGGATTACAAATTTGGGGCGTTACAGGGGTAGTGTTAAGGGTTTGGTATATCACGAAAAAGAATATTGAATATTAACGGATTCTCGATAGTAACAAATACATTATTCACACTAATTAGCATAAGTCAAGAATTGGAACTACATGTCAATAGGTGGAGTCGGAAATCCTATACATTCATCTCGTTATTTGATAAAACACCAATCATTTATAGCTTTCATGGTTTAAAATTCAAATAATAACCAAATAAAATCTATTTTGTGTTACTACTTATCGAATTTGGTAATAACTAATATACTAATATTGAACGTTATTCGACCAAAAACTTCAGTTGATGCACGCTGAAGATTCTCATATGAAGGGTGGATCCAATAATTTAGTACGTAAGGGCTTAAATTTCAGAAAGTCAATATAATAAATTCATATATAAATGTCGTTTTCATCTAATTTGAACTTTTTCATGATGAGATTTAAACATAAAAATCATCTATAACAGAATATATTTTCTAAATAAGTTCTCGTTTGATGAAGAGCGCTATTAAATGAGCAAGAAAGTCATCCTCCATTTTCCTGTAATGATCCATCTTCATGTGTTTCGTTACTGATATAACTCGCTCAGTAGTGGTGATAGAAACGAGTAAAATCAATACAACATCAATCAACCTAGATTTTACTCTCAGTAGAGGTTTACTCTTCATGTAAAGCTCACAATGTCGAAATTTGTATTAAGTATTAATGTCTTGTTTAGAAAAATCTTCAGAATAGAATTATTTTGCAAGTGTACAGTTATCACGTCAGTTCAATTTTGTGTTCATATAAGGAAACTTGTTTGTCACAATGACATTAATTTCGGAACATAAAAATGTTGAGCAGGTAAAATGAAATTCCACACAAAGTTTAGTGGCCTTCATTGTATAGTCAAACCATCCCCAACCCCAACCCCGACCCATTTTCACATAAAATCAAAAACATGAGCTCTCTGTGACTACAAGCAAACACAGGAATTTCACTTTCCTAGATCTACCAAGAAAAATCCACACACATTTCCATGCATATACAATCCATTTTTCCAAACTCACGTTCTTCCTCTTCCTCCACTCTCTCTAAAGTGTGGTCCTAGTTGTATATTATATAGAATATTATACGACTAAACTTTAAAGGTCAGAGCCAGGTGATGAAAACTAACAGATCTGGATTCTGTATTTTGCCCTGAATTGATTATTTGACATTCTTTCATAGTTTCATGTTTCAAGCACGTATTTTTAGAATTAAGCTATTTTTACAACCCTTGTTGACATTGGTCGTTTATTTAAAAAACAAATTTTAACAGTTTCTACAAATGGATGAATGTGGTGCTGTCAGTGTGAAGGTTTCAACCAAGGTTGTCGACTAAGGTTATAAGAGTAGCACGATTCGTATTTTTATTCTGTTTTTTGATCTTGAATATTCAAATTTTGGTTGATCTGGGCTAGAGATCGGGTTGGAGCCAGGTCCAAAACTGACTTACAGTCACTACACCAAATATGGCCTTTTGCAACACGCAAAAGGCAACATTCGTTGATTAAATGTTTCTAAAGGGGTTTATCGCAATATTTTAACAGGTGAATGTTGCTATTGACTAATATAATTGAGCTTTCGCAATATTTTTTAAATAAATGTTGCTAATGTTGCCTTTTGCAACGTTTTATAAATGTTGCGAAAAGTTTAAGTTTTTGCAACGTTTTTTAATTGTTGCGAAAAATTTAATTTTTTGCAACGTTCAAAAAAAGTTGCGAAAAATTCACTTTTGGCAATGTTTTTTGAACGTTGCGAAAAGTCCACTTTTGGCAACGTTTTTTAAATGTTGCGAAAAGTTTAAGTTTTTACAACGTTTTTTAATTTTTTGCGAACATTACGAAAAGTCCGCTTTTGGCAACGTTTTTTAAACGTTACGAAAAAAATTACTTTTTGCAACGTTCAGAAAACGTTGCGAAAAGTTTTGCACTTTTTTCCCAAATTAAATTATATACGTGCTCAAATGATAAAAATAAACCAAACCCTACACCTCCCTCCCAACAAAATCCCTCCATTCTCGCCTCCCTCCCTTCTCGGCTTTTCCCAATCTCTTTCAATCCCACCATTTCCACCGCTACCTCACTCCCACTTCTTTCTTCGTCTCTCACTCAAAGCCGCCACCGCCGACCCATACTTGATGGAGACAGAACGAAAATGTAGATGACCCATCACGGATGAAGAGAGAAAACAGAGTTGGAGAGTTCGATTTGTGAGAGAACGAAAATTCAGTCCATCTTTCTCTCAGCGGCCGTTGTGAAAATCTGACCAAGATTCTGTAAACCAGATTTTCATCTTCATTTGTAAGTTTTGATCTTGATTTCTTAATTTTTCCTTGTTTTTGCTTGTCAAGAAATTCAATTATTCAATTTCTTGAAGTTTTTTCAGAGGCCCATTTGCTAAAAAATTATTTGACTGAAATGTTTGATGTATTTAGGAATTTGTGATTCAATTTCTTGTGTTTGATTAATCTTTTATAGGGTCTTGTGTTTGATTGAAAATCATGTATCAATTTTGTGATTCTTATGAAATTCATTTGCATGTAGAACTCAGAAGCCGCTGGAGCCTGGAGTTAAATGAAGCGCCTGCCCTGCCTGAGGTTGAGGAGAGGTCATAGGTGAACTTAATTCAGTAACTTGATGCTGTTTTAAGGTTAGACACAAGCTGTATAGACTAAAATTAGTTGGGCTGAATTTTTATTTGAGTTGGTGCAATGCCAGCTGAAGTGTCTGATGCCTGATTCTGAAATTAGGAGGGTGTGGGTTTATTGTCTTTGTATGGACATTAACTACCTTTGGAACACCTCATTGTTTGAGATTGAGGCACTGGATAAGTAGCCTTACAAAAGCTGATTTAATCAATTTTGGAGGCTGAAACGATGTGCGAATTTTGGGATTATAATGAATAAGATGAGCTGGGTTGAGTGTAAGTTGGAGCAATAAAGTGATGAAGAAGATAACTTCTGTGCTCTACCTGGCTGCTGTAAGCAATTCTCATTAAGTGTAGTATTTGGTTGGTGTAAGCAATTCTCAGAATAAGACTCCTACTTTATTGGAAAATGACTTCAGAATAGGACATTGCTCAGATGTGCCTTAAAGATAAAATGATCTCGTGTTAGTATTAACTTTAGGGAATTCATATTAAACAGGTTCAACTAGCTACATATAGGTCTTCAGTTGAAATGGGCAACTGCCTGGGTTTCTTCATTTAGCAGAGTAGTTTCATTTCGCAATGTGGGTCTGGTATATATAATACAGTGATATGCATTTCATAAGTTGCCATTTCCTTTTTTTTTATTATTATTATGTAGATTCATCACTGGAGAATAACTGATTTGCATCTGCTTGATGCTTTAGGTCGTGATATGCTGTAACTAGTTTGAAGATGTTATTAGGAGTTAAGCTCTTGAATATTTTTTGCAGGAACAGGGAGAGGAGATTTAATGTGAACAAAATGCTTAATGCTCAATGTGGGCTTTGGCTTACTTGCTAATGCCACTTGTAGATCATTTCCAATGCTTTTGCATTAAGTAGTTATTATTTCAGGAATAATTCAAAATGAATACCTGGTAGAATGAGATAATGATATACCTATGAAAAACTATGGATTGGCCTGTTATCTGAGATTTTTCTTTCTTTTCCTTAGCAGGTAGACAATTTCATTCATGCTGACATGCATTTCATAAGTTGCCAAACCGGTGCACACTGAGATTGTCAAAGAAACGGAACTGCCCAATGCTAGAGGCCTTCATTCAGGTGAATTTCATCATCCACAACCACTTATTTAAGAAATAGATAAAGATTGTAAAAGATGCAGCTGGATTCGAGTATAGGAATCATTTCTTCCTTGCAATTTTACTCTTTGTCTTTCCTAATTATGGTGGGATTGTAAATTGCAACAATGTTTTCCATTCTGGCACTGAATGAAATGGGAAGAATGAAAGGGTTTTCATCTTCTATTTTGCCTCTGCTTCTGCCATTAATCCTTTTCATTTTATGCGAAGAATCTTCCGCCCAATATTCGACTTTGAATTACACAAAATATAGAAAAGTTAGTAGCTTGAGACTTGCTAGGATTCAGAAGCATTTGGAAAAGATTTGGGGTCGTATATATTCAGATAGTTACATTTGTTAGCTATATTCATATCTAGCATCCTATTTTTCCATTTAGCGAAGATGGAGGTTAATTTTGTTAGCTATAGTATATTGTGTAGGGATGGCAACGGTTCGGTTCGGGGTCGGTTCGGCCAAAACCATAACCGCACCACCAATTTTTTGGTCATACCATAACCGCACCATAACCACGAAAGTCAGTTCGGTTCGGTTCGGTTCGGTGCGGTTCGGTTCGGTTAATAACCACGAAAATAAATTATTTTTTATAGATCCAATCGTCAACTTGAAAAATAATAATTTACGAAAAAAAGTCAATAAAAGTTAATAGTACTAGATATAAAATTATATATAGAGCCAAATTTTGTTTCTCATTTTCTTTTTCTCATTTTAGATACGTACTATACATGGTCAAGTGAACTATACACATTCAATACAGTAAAAATGAAAATGGTAATATACTTACCCTTGACTCATGAACTAAAACTATTCGTGCAAGCAAAATGCAAGAAAAATCCAAATACTGAAAAAAGTATTTATAATGTCAAAGTTGCAATAATTAATATATAGCGACATCTTATTTTAAATTATAAGAAAAATAAAATGTTTACAATAATCAATTATTCAAATCATGTTTGTGTTAGAAGACTCGATTTTCCTTAATTTTTCACAATAAGATGAAAAGAGAATTTATAAAATTACTTTTGAATTTATTAGGAATAACTCAATTTTGCTTTATTCTTTGGTACAGTTAGAAAATCTTGAAATTTCTCCATTTATGTCAAATTTGTTACCAGTTACTACCCATTACACTTAATTTTAGTGCAATCATAGCCATTAAATTCCTGACAATCTATAAAAGGGAAAATCATTACCGTAGATGACGATTCTTTCACCCATAAATACGATAGAGCCAAAAGAAGGAAAAAAATTTCGCTTCTACTCTCCAACTCATTATTTGAGTAATAACTTGATATCTAACCTTTTAAATAGAAAATTAATAGTTAGTTACTCAATATTCTCCATATGAAACATTTAAATTTATATAAAATTATCCTGTAAACCTCACATATACAAGTTTGTTGAGCTGTATTTTGTTTCCCAACTTGAATCGATGCTTAAATATCTAAAATAAGTTATTTTTAGTCATGGATAATGATATATAATCCTTATTTGACGGTAATTAAAATCAAAATTTTAATAGATTTTGATAGAAATTAATGAAATGCGTGGTCGAAAAGTTGTGGGATCCATAAAATATTTGATTAAAATTAGTTGTTGACTTTAACTTAAATTAAAATTAGATTTTAAATCCTAACAAATACGGACATAACATTATTTATACTTAGCATCAATTTAGGCGGTATTGGACCTACACATTTATTTATCATCAATTTTAGATTTGTGACCTCGAAATAATCTGTGACCTATAAAATTTTTAATCTGTGACCGATAAAAAAATTGTGACCTATAAATTTTTTGATAAGCTATGACCTAAAATTATTTTTAACTAATTAATAAGATATTTGTGACCAAATTGCACAATTAAATATTTAATTAATTAATAAAAAGTAAAAATTTGATTTTTGCAATTTTAAAACTTTAGCACCTGATTTTTGCAAGTGTCAAAGTTAATACATGATCTATGAACTTTTCCATTTTAATTACGTGTAGGGTACATTGACATTGAATTGGGCTACTGGGCTTGGGTTATTGGGTTAAAGTTAGTTAATATTAATTGGGCCAGAATTTTGGAAAGTCCAAAAAAAAAAGTTGCCCAATTAATTTTGAGAAATAAAAATGGAAAGCCTATTTGTCCAATTTTTTTTTTTTTAAAACGGGTAATCGGTTCGGTTCGGTTCACCATAGCTAAATACCATACCCGCCCCTAAATGAAGTCGTTCGTTAAAATCAAAACCATAACCGCCCCATTGCACCATCGGTTCGATTTTTTTCGCCCCATTCGGTTCGGTTAACCGCGGTTTTCGGTTTTCACAGTTCGAATTGCCATCCGCCCATATAGGAAATGGTGGATCTACTTTTGATTGTGGAAGAATTTTGCAGATGATTATCATTTTGAAGTTCTTGTTCACTACGCAGTTGATGTATGACATGAAATTTTTAATTCGTCTTCTTTAATGGATAGACTTTAAACCTTTCCTACGTAGTTTCTATGCAACAAATTAAGGTGAAATTAGTGTGAGCCGTTGCTTTAGCTTTCTATTGTCTCGTTATTACGTGTTCTACCAAGGATTAATAAATTTGACCATAATTATTATTATTTTTTAGAGTAGATGACTACTAATGTTTATTATTATTTTTCTAGTACAATATTGTTTACTAAATTTGCGTATTTTACTATAAAAATGTGTGTACATATACTGTTAATATAAAAAAAAAAATGACGATTGCAAAAAAAGAAAAAAAGAAGACATTTAGCAACGTTTATAAAATGTTGCAAAAACTAAGGACAAAAGAATTGGCAACGTTAAAACAATGTTGTAAAAAGGTGTGTTCAATTTATAAATTGATTTAAGACAACATTCATAAAATGTTGCAAAAGAGAAACGGCAACACTTTAAAAACGTTGCAAAAGAGTAACGACGACAATTAAAAAACGTTGCAAAAAGTCAAAAATGAAAGTAACGACAACACTTAAAAAACGTTGTTAAAACATTACGACAACGTTTAAAAAACGTTGCGAAAAACGTTGCAAAAGCTTGTATTTCGCAACTTTTTTAAACGTTGCAAATGACTTTCCGCAACGTTTTTAAAACGTTGCAAATGACTTTCTGCAACGTTTATATTTAGCTTTTGCAATGATGTATAAACGTTTTTACATCATATTCTACTATTCATTAGAAGGTGGAATAGATATAGAATTGTTAATTCATGCACAATCTATGCGCTCGAAAATCGAATCCACATGCTTAGGCATTCCCACATTATCCATTATAGGCTCCACAACAAGTCTCGTCTACTTTAATGTCAAGACTCAATTATCTCAGGCTTTTCTTCTTGTTCGTGCTTCTGGTGAACCTTCTCCTCTCTATCATCTATATCCTAACCGCTCTCATACATAGCATGAGACTTCTGTATTCCATTGCGAAATTACCCATTTAAACTACAAATTCCATAAAAAAGAACTGAAAAATAAGCAAAACATTTGCATTTATAACATGATGAATTTTAAACCTAAACTATAGTCCTAAACATAATTTATCTGTTACCACTTCAGAAAACAACAATATTGAAACGAATCATTCCCACAGATTTAAAACTCAATTTCATGATTAATAGAGAAAAATAGTGTCATATATTTTTTTCTTTTGGAGTCTTCCCCATGTGCGTTATGAAACTGATTCTCTCTTATTCTTAGACTGAACACATGGGAAAAATAGGAAAGACTAAAACCAAAATTTGTAAAGAAATAAAATACCACTAAAACAACAGCTTAGCACCAAATTGAGCAATATATCAATCTGACTTAGTTTCGGGCTTTTTCCAGAGAATCATACGCGTAGGAGTGAAAATTCCATTCTCACCGCCTCTAGTGAGGTAATCCACAGTTACACAAAGCTTCTCGTGCACATCAACAACACTCCTTAGAGCAATCCCAAGCCAGGCAAGAAATGTTATTGGGCAGATTCAATACCTGTTTCAGATTTGAACTCAACATTTGTGTGTGTATGGAGGACAGAGGGAAGGGACGGCACAGCATGGAAGTCGAGAAATGGGTATTAGGGCTCTAGAGAGATGGGGAAGGGATGATTGGGCATATATATATATATATATATATATATATATATATATATATATATATATATATATATATATATATATATATATATGTTGAGCCGATGAGTCAATTAAGCGGTGGGATTTGTACGGTTAAATTGCTTTAAAAAAATAATAATTGCAACATGCAATGAAGAGTAATGACAATGTTTAAATGTTTAGCAACACTCATTGCCTGTTACTAAAACAATAAATTGCACGTTGCTAAAATAATTAATGGCAATGTTCAAATGCTGGTTGCTAAAATATTTAATGGCAACTTGCATTGTCCGTAGCTAAAAAAATTAACGGCAACGTGCCTTTCCCATTAGTAAATAAGCTCTCATCATAGCTTTATTGTTCTTTGGTTGTTTAATGAATAAAAGATACAAATGGAATTTTCTAATTTGTCAATTCTCTGTATTTTGATACTTCAAATCAACAAATTCAAATTTCGATATTTATACGCAAAACAATGATTGTTGAGATATTAATTAGTTTCAAGGGCATTTCTGCCTTTTACTTAGTCAGGGGCATTTCTGTCTTTTGCTTAGTTCATTATGTTGATCGTTAATTAGCCCTCTTTCCATTTTCAGTATTTTGAATTCAGTTGAATCAAATCTAATTCCCTCGTCTCTTTTCTCTCAATTGATTTTATATTCTCAATTTAACATGGTATCAGAGCAATTAACACCTTCCGTGTTTAGATATGCTATTTTCTTCGTATGATTTCAATCAATTAACGATGGCAAATGAATCGAGCGTTCAAGCGGAAGCTCAAAGTCAGTTTGAGCAGATGACTACGTTTGGGGAATCATGAGGATTCAGCTAGAGGAGATGTAGTTTCCTTGGTTAATCGTTTAATGAGTGATCCAAACAGCCCTTACTACCTTCATTACAGAGATAACACTGGAATGCAGCTGATCTCAGTGGTTCTTACAGAGGAAAATTACGCTACATGGAGTTGAGCAGCCACTATGGCGCTCAGTGTGAAGAATAAAGAAGCTTTCATCAATGGGTCTATCATCAAACCCTCTCAAACTGATCCTCTGTTTTCGGCTTGGAGAAGATGCAACCATGTAGTTTCCTCTTGGATCATTAATTCGATCCCTAAGGAGCTCTATCCTAGTGTTATGCATAAGGATTCAGCAAGAGAAATATGGATTGAATTACGTGATACGTACAGTCAAGGGAATGGCCCTAGGATTTATGAGTTGAAGAAGCAAATTGCTTCGATTTCATAGTCAAACAACTCTGTTAACTCTTATTTCAATAGGCTGAAAGGACTTTGGGAGGAATTGGACAATTATAGACATGGAGTTGAAAACACTGAGTATAAACACGAGGATCAGATCATACAGTTCCTCATGGGATTGGATGATCAATTTTCTGGTGTTAGAGGCCAAATTTTATTGATGGATCCTTTACCAACACTGAACAAGGCTTTTGCTCTTATATTACAAGATGAGAAACAAAACGATATTACTGCTAATAAGCCTGCTACGTATGACGCAGCTGCTTTTGCAAGTAAGGCGCTACAGAGACCTTTTAATCATAGGTCTACTTTCACCAATCCTTTTCAAATGAGAGAGAGACTTGTTTGCAGTTACTGTGGGATGCCAGGTCATATCAAGGGAAAATGCTACAAACTTATTGGTTATCCTCCTAATCATCGATTTGGTTTCAATTTTTCAACTGGTAGGAAAAAACCTCATATCACCAATGCTGTAGGGCAAATACATCAAAGTCAAACACCTAATGTTGATACTTCTGGAATAATGAATTCCCTATAGCATCTTACTTCTACTCAATGCCAGCAGATTCTGGCTATGATAGTGCCTCAATTGCATAGCAAGAGTAATCAAAATGCACAGCCTCAGAATATAAGTTCAACTTCTGCAACAGATACTGATTCATTTGCTTTCTTAGGTAGTCGATTTCAATTTGATAATGCATCAGTATCTAGTTCATGGATCATAGATACTGGTGCATCTGAACACATGGTTAATTCAGTCAAAAGTCTAACTAATGTGATCGATATTCTTGGTACTTCTGTGAGGTTACCTACTGGTGCTTTAGTTGCAGTTACTCATATTGGAGAAGTGAAGTTGTCTCCTACTTTATGCTTACAAAATGTGTTTGTTGTGCCATCTTTTAAATTTAACTTGATATCTGTGAGTAAGTTGATTCGCCAGCATCAGTGTTATAGGACCATTTTTTCATGACATTTGCTTTATTCAGGATTCTTCAACGTGGAAGAAGATTGGGGTAGGCAGACTTGAGTATGGATTATATTACTTCCAACAATCAAATCCCAATTCTGTTCCTGTTGTTCAACTTTCACATCATCAGCAACATCTTCAATCTGCTCCTGCTGTTCCTGCTGTTCTCCTTTCAAATTTTCCTCTTGATTGTATTAAGCCTATTCCTGTTTGTAATACCATTGGTGGCACTGATTTCACAATGAATATTAATATCTGGCATTGTCGATTAGGACATTTGTCCACCCCTAAACTCTCATTTTTGAATAAATCTATTCCTGATATTGATGTCAATAAAAACCTGCATTGTCCTATCTGTCCATTGGCTAAACAGCATAGGCTGTCCTTTCCTAAAAGTGGCTCTAAAACATTCAGGCCTTTTGAAATTGTACATTGCGACATTTGGGGGACCCTATTCAGTCTCCTCATTGAATGGTTCGAAATACTTTCTCACTATCGTTGATGATTTTACTCGAATGACTTGGACTTATCTCATGAAGAACAAGTCTCAGGCTAAAGTCCTCATTCAGTCCTTCTATTATCTTATTAAGACTCACTTTCAGTGCAACGTAAAAACCATCCGATTTGACAAAGGATTAGAATTTCAAATGCCTGATTTCTACCTTTCCAAGGGCATTATTCATCAGCTTACCTGTGTCGAAACACCTCAGAAAAACGGGGTAGTCGAGAGGAAACATCAACACTTTCTCAATGTTGCTCGAGCTCTTAAGTTTCAAGCTAACCTTCCTCACCAATTTTGGGGAGATTGTCTCTTAACTGCCACCTATATCATAAATAGGACTCCCACTAGTCTTCTCGAAAATAAAACTCCCTATGAAACACTATTTCAGAAAGCTCCTTTCTACAACCACTTACGAGTCTTCGGATATATGTGCTACGCTTCTACCTTGAGAAGGAATAGATCAAAATTTGACCCAAGGGCAGTGCCTTGTATCTTTCTTGGCTACCTTTTTAGAGTAAATGCTTATAAGCTTTTCAATCTCAAAACTAAAGTGGTCTTTGTATCTAGAGATGTCTCCTTTTTTGAGAATATCTTCCCCTTTCATCATCCTTCATTTCTTCATTTCCTATCAAAATCTGAAAGTTTAGTTGACCCAATCCCCACTTTGTTTCCTATCAGAAATCATCAGCATATGGATGAACCTTCTTCCAGCCCTATCACAGACAATCATCATGTTTCAACCCTTCACAACTCTCCAATTGATTCTTCCCCCGTGGATTCTGCCAATGGTCCATCTCTTCATCATACCTTTTTACCTGTCACACCTATCAGAAAATCCACCAGAGTCAAACGTGCTCCCTCTTATCTGAAAGATTGCCACTGTAGTCTCATGTCTCACTTTATCACCTCAATCGGCTTCTATGAAGAACGAGATTGAATCTAGCATCAAATATCCTATTGAAGCTCATTTGGGCTATGATCAATTATCTCCTCATCACAAAAATTTTACACTGGCTCTGTCTACTGTTTTTGAGCCCAAATCTTTTGCTGAAGCTTTTCACCATCCGGATTGGATTGCTGCCATGGATGATGAATATAATGCTTTAGTTTCCAACAATACCTGGGAGGTTACAGTGCTTCCTGCTCACAAGACTCCAGTTGATTGTAAATGGGTCTTCAAGGTTAAAATGAATTTTGATGGCACTGAAGAGAGGAAAAAGGCATGTTTGGTGGCCAAAGGCTTTACTCAACAATCTGGTTTAGATTATGAGGAGACATTTTATCCAGTTGCAAAGCTAGTGACTGTTAAAACTCTTTTGGCAGTGACGGCTGCTAAGGAATGGCATCTTCACCAATTGGATATTAATAATGCCTTTCTCCATGGTGAATTGGCTGAGGAGGTTTATATGGTTATGCCTCCTAGTTATGAGCAGTAGGGGGAGAGAGGTGAACAATTGGTTTGTCGACTGAACAAGTCAATATATGGTTTGAAACAAGCCTCGAGACAATGGAATGTGAAACTGACTTCCTATATTTTATCACAGGGTTTTAAACAATCAAAATCAGATCATTCTTTGTTCAGCAAGACGGATGGCTGCTCGTTCACCATCCTTTTAATCTACATTGATAACATTATACTTGAGGGAAATGATTTGACTTACATTGATCAGTTTAAGGATTTGTTAAATAAGCAGTTCAAGCTTAAGGATTTAGGCATTCTGAAGTACTTCCTGGGTCTTGAAGTGGCAAGGACCTCAACAGGCATATCAGTATGTCAGAGAAAGTATGCGTTAGATGTTCAGACACATGCTGGCTATCTTGGTGCTAAACTAGCTAATAGCTCCTTACCATATAATTTGAAATTGAGAAAGGATGAAGGAGAACCTATAGCTGATCCCAGTAGTTTCAGAAGACTTGTTGGAAGGTTCCTGTACTTAACCATAACCAGGCCAGATCTTTCTTATCCTGTACAATTTTTGAGTCAATTTCTTCAGTCTCCAAGACAACCTCATTTGGAGGCAGCCTACCATATACTGCGATATCTGAAGAGTACACCAGGACAGGGGCTATTCTTTCCCAGCAAATCTGATCTTCAGTTGAAGGGGTATTGTGATGCTGACTGGGCGTCATGTTCAGATACAAGAAGATCGGTCACATGTTATTGTGTCTTCTTGGGGAGTTCTCTAGTGTCATGGAAATCTAAGAAGCAACATACTGTATCAAGATCTTCAGCTGAGGCTGAATACAGATCTATGGCAGCAGTGGTCTGTGAATTTACATGGTTGAAATATATATTGAATGATTTGGGAATTGATCACAGCAGACCAGCATCATTGTTTTGTGATAATCAATTTGCAATCCACATTGCCAGCGACCCCGTTTTCCACAAAAGAACCAAACACAGAGATATATTGTCATTTGGTACGAGATAAAGTCCAAGCCAATGATGTTAAAATGCTGTACACGGTTTCTCAGTTGCAATTGGCTGATCTGCTGACTAAGGTTTTAACTGGAGCACGGCTTGCTTTGCTTCTTAGCAAGATGGGAGTGTTAAATTTGCACTCGCCATCTTGAGGGGGAGTGTTGAGATATTAATTAGTTTTAGGGGCATTTCCGTCTTTTACTTAGTCAGGGGCATTTCTGTCTTTTACTTAGTTCATTCTGTTGATCGTTAATTAGCCCTCTTTCCATTTTCTGTATTTTGAATTCAGTTGAATCAAATCTGATTCCCTAGTCTCCCTTCTCTCAATTGATTTTCTATTCTCAGTTTAACAATGATTCTTTGATCAACAAATACTAGAAAGTGATCGTGTCCATATATGCAATTGGAGTCGACGAGCCTTTGATCACGTAAATATTCATTTAATATTTTATAGTTAGTAACACGATCTTCGAGGAAAACGACATTTTATTCGTCAATATATTACTTGTGCCATATTGTGCAGTTGTGATTTTTACGGGCAATTATCATTCCTTTTTGTTCATTTTTAGATGATTAATTCTGGCCTCAAATGCACAAATCACGCCGCAAGTGATGTAGTGGAATCGAGAATCAAGTGTTAAACCAAAGTCATTGATTATGAAAGCTGAAATAGACAGAAATAATCAATACCTTTGGATTAAACCAAACTAAAAGGTTTATTCATAATTCAAGTCTTCCAATTTATTTCAATGACACAGTAGGCTGAGTATGATTTGTAAATAGTAGGCTGATCAAGTGGAAGGGGCGAATTCAGATGAGTAGTCCTTGAAACACACTTTAACCACTTTGTTGGAAATAGTGGCAATGAAGCAGGTTTGCTAGAAGCAAGACGTTGTGCCAAAGTAGCACCAGTATTTGATGAAGTACCTGCTTGCTGACTGCTAGATTTACTTGTAACTTTTTCCCAGTTCAAAATTCTGGAGAATAGTAGCTGGTTAAAGTGTCAGAAAGGATATGTGTGCGTTCCGTACGTGCATGTAAATAAAACTATTATTTCAACAAAACTACTATAAGGTAATTTTGATTTGTATCTGGAAATTCGGCATTAATCAAGTGATTTATCACAATTCATAACAAGGAAAATAATAAAAACAGCTAGATTTAAGGTCAATTTTGAGTTAATGAAACCGTATATAGGGGTCTCGTTGACCAGAAAGAATGTTAAATAGAAGAAGCATTATTTCTCTGAATATTGCTTGCTGTGCTATATAATATTCAGAAATATTTACCTCAACTGCAGATTTCCATATGCCCGAGCTCTAAATCTTTATATTCGGTGTTCAATTAGCTCGCTGAAATGAGAACAAGAGATTTTGTTAAATAAAATATTTAACGGGTAAAAAGCATTGGTTGGATTATAATTATAATTATATTATACATAGATGCTGTTATCTACAGTTTCTTCGTAATATAAAAGACATTTTGTCACAATTTTTGAGTAATTGTTAAAACAAAGGTATTATCATCAACTGACCAACATATTCTATTTTTCATTATAAGATGGAATAATATACATAACTATAAATATAAATATTCTACATTATGCACAATTCTTGGAAAATCGACTCCACTTGTTTAGGCATTCATACACTATGCATTACAATAACTCGTGTAAGTGATTTTCATATTCAGATGCACAAATCGTGTGCAAGCGACTACTAAGGGGTATAGATGGAAGCATTTTCAGAACTCTTCAATTTTGAAAGCTAAAAAACTGAGAAAACAATCAATAAGCTGGGATTAAACCAAACTGAAACTTGTTTCTGATAATTCAAGTCTGCCAGTCTATTACAATGACAAAGCATTAAATAGGAAAACTATGATATTCTTAATATAGTACAGTGCTAAACATTCTTATTAACTAAGAAACACATATATAGATATGTATAATTATAAAAAAAATCGAAAGGGAATATGTGCAATATTTCATATGATCGTGTATTGCTCGATTTTGGTGGTGATTTACTGAGTGAATTTATGTACCAAATATTGATAGTGGTCAAAGATATTGATACGTTTCGTGACTCAAATTCCATGTGATTTGGAAGTTTGATTCATCGAGGAAGTCTAGAAAATTTTGATTTAGAAATCATAAGGGATCAAATGTCATCATGATCATGGATTGAGAGTCTACTTCATCTATAACTCCAAGATTTGGCTCCTATAAATACTCCACTAGGCGTAGGCTCTATATAGACTCAAAATAACAATTTGATCATTGTTGTATACATTAGAAAATTGAGAGAATTTTTTAGATTTACATTGAGAGAATCAAATCTTGAAAAGTTCATCGTATAATAAATTGAGTGGTGCTATGTGTACACACAATTTTTTACACAATGTTTTACACCCCCCTCACATGGAGGGGGGCCCACGATTATTTTATTATGTGTGGGCCCCCTTCCATGTGAGGAGGGTGTAAAATATTGTGTAAAAAATTGTGTACACTTAGCTTTATTCTAATAAATTTTCCTCCCCTTCCACATAAATTTGGTATTCTTGTGTGATTCATATTTTTTCATATTGCCCATATTATTCTCGTCTTTAATTATTTGGCCGGATTCTCAACAAGTGGTATCAGAGCGATTCTAGTATCTTATTTTGTTTCTAACAAATCTTCACGCCCAAATCCTAGGAGCAAGATATTGTCCCAAAGTAGCTGCAGTATTTGATGAACCGCCTGCTTGCTGATTGCCAGATTTACTTGGTTTGGTGAATATATATACCATATATTAATAGTTGATTAAGGTATGAAAAATTTTATATGATTGCGTGCGCCATGCGTACATGTATATATAAATATTATTCCAACAAAACCACTTTCATAATTTTGATTTCTATCTTGAAGTTCGTCATTAATTAAGTGATTTATCGCGATTCACAAAAAGGAAAACAATAAAAGACAGTGAGATTTAAGGCCATTTTCTGGTTAATGAACCATTCATAGGGGTTTGGTTAACCAGAAAGAACTTTGTATTGAAGAAGTGTTGTTTCCCTAAATATTGATATAGTGAAATATTTACCTCAGTTTATCCAATAATTTAGGACGCAAGGGCTGAAACATTAAAAGTCATTTTCATCTAATTTGAAGTTTGCCCAATGAGGTATGAAACATAAAAGTTATCTATAGTAAAATTTACATCTATTTTCTCAACAATTCTCGTTCGATGAAGAGAACTATAAAATCGGCAGAAAAGTCATACTCCATTCATTGAAAATATCCATCTTTACACGTTTCATCATGATAGAAACAGGTAAAATAAATACAAGCTGAATATACCTAGTTAATATATGTCTCCGACTTTGTACTCTAAGTCAATTGCCAGCATGACTCAATAAGTATAGAAATTTGAAATCGAGTTTTACTCCTGTCATCAAGCTCATAACATCGCAATTCGTATTTCAAAGTATGAATGCCTTATTTTAAAAATCTTCAAAATAGTTCTTTGCAAGTGAAAAAATACCATGACATTTAAATTTTATGTCCATACAAGGAAGCTTGTTTGTCATAATGACATTAAATTTTTGAAAATAAAAATGTTGAGTAGCATTGAAATTCCACCCTAAGTTTAGTGTCTGGCCCTCATTATGCTTTTGCACGATTTTTACTCCACCACTCATTTCTTGTATTTAATTATGCTTAACTCTGTTGAACTGTGTTCTGTATATCATATTAGTTGTTATACAAGTAAACATTAAAGCACAGGTCCAGTTGGTGGAAACTAATATATCTGGATTTTGTAATTTACTCAGAATTGATTGTTAGAAATTCATTCTACATTCCTTCATAGTTTCATTTTTTAAGCATGTACTGTTATTTTGTTTGTGGATCTTGATTAATTCAAATTTTGGAGGATTTGGCCTGTAGCCTGGCCAGCGCTGCCTTGAATCCCCCAGCGGACTATTTGTTGGAGAGTTAAATGTTTTTATTTAGAGTTCATATGGCTCTCTGAAATAGGAATACGATATTTTTTTAAAATAAAAAAATTAATGAGTTAAAAATATCCTTTGAATTATAATTATATCATACTTCGATGTCTTCTGCTATCGCTTGCTATCGATAGTTTCTTTGTCATATAAGCATAATTTTGTCACTAATTTGTGGAAGAATTTTCAAAAGCATTGGCACTACGATTAATTTACAAACATCTTCGACTTCATTATAAGATGAAATAATAAACGTAACGATAGGATGAGATTTTTTTTTATAACAAACTAGATTTGATATCAGTAGCCTACTCATCACGCAAAAGAAATATGTTCCAGAATTTCCTGCCTACATTTTTTATTTTAAAGAAGATATGAAAACCTAGAATAATTTTAACTATATTAGGCAATAACGAGTTTCTGTGACAATGTGAAAATAGAAAAAAATTCCACAAAAGGACATCTTTGGACAGGGAAGAATGACATTTAAAATAGAAGTTTCACAAAGTTTCTTTCCAAAATTTATTCAAGTGTATATTTCGTCACTAGTTGTGATTTGTGGTTGACAATCGGCAATCGATGGCTCCGATGATGGGTGGACCATGGATATGAAAAATTTGAGGTTAAAAGAATTTGAGAATTTCAATTTTGTTTTCAAAAATTTCAAATGAGGCGTGAGAGTTGAATTTTGAAGAAAGAAGAAAAGAGAGGAATCAAATGAGCTTGGGATGGATTTGGACTAAAATTAAACAAAGTTAGATTTAAAAATTGGGCCAAATATTAAAACAAAAAGGGAAAATTATATAAAACCAGTGGTTTAATTTGTCATTTTTAAAAGTCAGTTTTTAAGTTTATTTTTGTAAAAATCAGGTAGTATATTAAAACCTAATTGTTAACCTAATTTCTACCCCAATTCCCGTCGCCTCCCCTTTCCTCTCCTCCCCCTCCCGCCTCTCCTCCCCTTCCTCTAATCCACAACAGCGTCGCGATTGCCGGCGTCGCGACTGCGACGCTGACGCTGTTTCTCCCCCATTCCCCGTCCCCTCCCCTTTCCTCTCCAACGTGTGCGTCTTGACTCACAGAAATTAAACCAGTTTTCCATTTTCCCAGGCCAGGTTTCATTATTTTTTTACAGGACAAATTTCATCTTCACATATGTGTGAAATTATTATTTAGGATGAAGAATAACTTTGATACTGCATATATGTACAGAATCACAGATGGTGGGTACTGAAGGGCACAATCCTAGTGGACATTGTCTAATTGCATCAAAGATTGTTGACTGTGTCCCCTTATCAGTTTCTTCGAATGATAATCTCCCTCCAGGAAAGAAACAAGCTATGGATACGAATATTCATTCAATAGATCCCTCTCAGGAAACAAGGGAGCTCTCACTGGTATGTAAGCTTGCATTTCATATTAGAAAATGAAATACAATCAGCATTCTTGGTTTACATTTTCCCAGGGAAACTAATTGTTTCGGATGTGATTAGCACAGATATGTCATTGGTTTATACTTTAGATGCTCCCTGTGTGGGTGTCCGTGACCTGGAAATTGAGACTGTGACTCGTTGAAATAGAGCTGTGACCTGTAAAAGTTTTGAATTTTTTTAGTCTGTGACCTAAAAAAAATTACCTGTGACCTTAAAATTCTTGATTTGTGATCAACGAAGTTAACTGTGACCTATAGATTTTTTCATCTGTGACCTCGAAATAATCCGAGACCAATTAATTTGATAAGCTGTGACCTGAAATTTTTTCATCTGTGACCTCAAAATAATCCGAGGCCAATTCATTTGATAAGCTGTGACCTGAAATTTTTTCATCTGTGACCTCAAAATAATCTGAGGCCAATTAATTTGATAAGCTGTGACCTGAAATTAATTTTTAACTAATTAATAAGATACACGCTATCAAATTACACAATTAAATATTTAATTAATTAATAAAAAGTAGAAACCTGATTTTTACAATTTTAAAGTTTAACACCTGATTTTTTAAAATGTCAAACTAAATACCTAAGGTATAAACTTTTCCCAAACAAAAAATTAGTTTCAAGAATTGGGTTGGGCTTGCCAAGTGATATTAATTGTTGGTGGGCTATACACTAAAATAAAACAAATTTCCATTAAGGGCCAATTACAGAAATACCCTATATTTTGGGGCAATTTTGAAAAATCATGATAAACTTGGAACATGTGGTAATTATATATAATTTATCGTAAAAAATACGGCTCAAAAACTCACGCCCCAAAACTCACAACAGAAACCAGCTCCATATACAAAAATCGAAGGAAAACTGAAAGGAAGAAGAAGAAATCTTCGACTCTTCCACAAATAACGCAATTCTGGGAGGGAGGAGTCGGCCTCCTATCTCTTTATTCGACGCAAACTCTCCAGAAAATCAAGGAAAGAGAATTGTAAGTTTAAATCCAGAAATATTTTAAACAAGATAGTGAATTTGGATTCCATAAACATGAATTTTATTGAATCCAGCACATCAATTGTGCATTAGCATTGTTGAAGTTATTTGTGTTTTGAGTAGATTTTAGTGTAAGCTTCATTTGAATGATAAGATGTTTCGAAAATGATATGAGGATTACTAGATATGGAAAATTAGCTTTGAATCGATTGCAATTACTTTGATGCATGCTATGTGTTTGACAAAAGAATAATGTGAAAAAGTGACGTTCTGTCACTTTTCTCAAAAAAAGTCACAGTATCTCGTTGGAGCATTAACTAGATGCATACATGTGCGTTTTTGGAAATTTGAACATACCAACTCAAGCAATTAGACTATTTTATGTTAATACATATGAGGAAAAAAAACTTTAAATCAATTACATTGATCAATGCAAGATGTTTATAAATTCTGTCACTTTTCTATGAAACTAATGATTCATGGGAATGGTTTTTAATTATGTTAAAAGAAGCTTATGGTGAGCGAGAAGGATTGTGTATAATCTCAGATGGACATGCAAGCATAAAAAATGCAATTCACAACGTGTATGAGAATGCAATGCATGGGCTATGTTCCTATCACTTGTTAAAGAACTTGAAGTCATCTTTTGGTGGGAAGAAAAAAGGAAAGAATATTGCAGAGCATTTCAACAGAGCTGTGAGAGCATATTCTAAGAATGATTTTGAGTTCCATATGAAACAACTTGATGAAATCAATACAGGGATTCGATCACATTTGGTATGTTCTATAACAACCTCTGTCACTTTTTTTTAAAAAAGTGACACTCTGTCACTTTTTTAACAGAGAGTGACAAAATGTTATTTTTTTGTTTAAAAAGTTTGCAAGTGTTAATACTTTTTTCTAAGAATGATTTTGAGTTCCATATGAAACAACTTGATGAAATCAATACAGGGATTCGATCACATTTGGTATGTTCTATAATAACCTCTGTCGCTTTTTGTTAAAGAACACTCTGTCACTTTTTTAACAGAGAGTGACAAAATGTCATTTTTTTGTTTAAAAAGTTTGCAAGTGTTAATACTTTTTTCTAAGAATAATTTTGAGTTCCATATGAAACAACTTGATGAAATCAATACAAGGATTCGATCACATTTGGTATGTTCTATAACAACCTCTGTCACTTTTTTTAAAAAAAGTGACACTTTGTCACTTTTTTAACAGAGAGTGACTCTCTGTCACTTTTTTAACAGAGAGTGACAAAAAGCGTAATTAATACGGTTTTGTGATGATTAATTAGTTACTTAGGGTATTTTTCTAATTAGCCATGTTTTGACCGTATGGGGCCTAATTTCCCCTTCCATTAATTTATACTAATTTTATTGGACCTGGATGTGGGGGGCAATGGGCTAGATCCGCCCCTGCCCTAGCCCTGCCTTAGCTACGTTGCTTCATCATCATCCACTTGAGGTTCCTTTGGAGATTTCTCTTTCCATAGGGGTTAGCTTTCTTGGCTTCACTATTACGCACAATCCATGCACTCGACAATCGACTCCACTTGTTTAGGCATTCACACATTATCCACCTATAGTATAATTAAACACATTACATGAACTCATGTGATCTTCATATGCACGTGCGCAAATCGTGTAAATGTGGTGCATGCTACAACTAAGGGTTAGAGAAGGAAGTGCTGATCATAACTCATTGATATCGAAAGCTAAAAAACTCAATTATTTCATAACACTCCAAAAATGACTAGTTGGAAATGAGTACAATCACTAGCCTTTTAAAAAATATGAGTTTAATATAATACATGTACTAGTTATTAAATGCAAATTAATTCGCAAATTAATACATGAATAAACTAGTGCATTTAATCTAATGAATGAATAATTTCAAATGACGTGAATAAATTATGAACTTGACTAATATATGTTGTTTTATATTTTAAGATTAGGTGAAAATGTCTCCAATTTGGTCTTGAGATTTTACAAACTTGAATTCCACATATTTTTTGTCAACTCAACTTCGAACAAAAGTGTGGCTGACGTCTTGAACAAAGTTGCTAGAGAACCCAGGTTGCCCAAGCTTGAAACTGAAGAAGATTAAGGGAACAAGAACAATGAAGA
Organism: Fraxinus americana; assembly: GCA_035079005.1. Taxonomy (NCBI): domain Eukaryota; kingdom Viridiplantae; phylum Streptophyta; class Magnoliopsida; order Lamiales; family Oleaceae; genus Fraxinus; species Fraxinus americana. Next base: position 4,693,240 of record CM068727.1, on the reverse strand, counting down.
GTATAAATTCTCCCCAGTGAAAGTAAGTGAAAGATGATCATGATATACCTACAAAGCAATGCCATTTCTATCTTCAACCTCGCACCCCTAGTTGTAATGCCGAAGCCATGACATTTACAGTTGTAAATTTCTGCGGATAGAAAACCTTATAAAGAGAGAGAACTGAGGAGCCTAACAATCGAAATTTCAAACATGGAAACTTCTCAAAACCGTTATGAAGATAGCAATAAGGATACTCAACATGAAGCTACCGAAGAATTTCATATTGTTGATACCATGTTAGTTGATGACAGTGAGACAAATAATACCAAACTTGGTACAACAAAATCCAATGTGGAAATGCTTCCTGACAGGAAAGATCATGATACTACATGGCATGGAAGTGATATTTCAGTGAGTAACTTGAAGAACAAACAGGATTTGCACAAGGACAAACAACCAAGAAATTTGCCAACATCCCAGTTGAGCCGGAAACTGAAACTTGAAAATATGGACAATATAGCTCCTACTACCAAACATCGTCGGAGACTAACTACTTATAGTCATATAGAGATGAGAAATGGTGTGACTATAATATACCTAGTAACTATAATATATGTCTCTGACTTTCTACTCTGAGTCAATTGCCAGCATTACTCGAAGTATGGAAAATTGTAATCATGGTTTACTCTTAACATCAGGTTCATAATGTCAGAATTCGTATTCCAAAGTATGAACATCTTATTTTGGAAAATCTTCAAAATAGAATTTCTTCGCAAGTGTACCAATATCACAGCACTTAAATTTTGTGTCCAAATAAGTAAACTTGTTTCTCACAATGAAATTAAATTTTAGGACATAAAAATATTGAGTAGCAATGAAATTTCACTCGAAGGTCAGTGACCTTTAACTGATATATAACAAACCACCCCCACCTTTCCGTGCATACATAATCAATTTTTCTTCACCATTTCTTCAAACTCAAATTCTTCCTCTTTCTCCACTATCTCTCTATTTCTATACCTAACAAAACCAGTATCTCTTGCTAAAGGTACGACCCTCATTATGCTTTTGCACGATATTTACTCCACCACTCATTTCTTGTATTTAATTATGCTTTGCTCCATTAAACTGTATTTCTTTAAAAGACTGATCCGGTGGTGGAAACTGTTGATGTGTAATGTGTTTTGAAAGTCAAAGAAATCTTTCTTTATTTTGTCTAATCCAAAGGCTATAAAATAGACAAGTGTAGGGTTGATTTTATGTATTGTAGTAGGTTTAAATTTCACCTTTTATAATGTAAAAAGCCTGCTCTACAAAATATAGAAGAAATCAGATTTGCAGCTGCTCTCACACGTTTTCTTCTTCTTCCCAGTACCTCTGTTTTTTCCTCTGCATCTCCAGCACCTCTGTTCTTCCCAGCACCCCTGTTTAACCCTGCATCACTCATTTTACTGTCCTTGTTCTACCCTTCTTGCTGCTGGTACATTTCTGCTGTTATCTCCACGCATTGCAGGTCCACAAAGCTTAAAAACAACCAACATTATTGGTATCAGAGCTCCTCCAGGTCTGGTTCGTTCTTTGCTGCAACAACAACAAAAAAATCTGAATCAAGGGTTAAAAAAGAAGGGCTTTTACTGAAATTAAAATGGCAAGCACAAGTGGTTCAAATGGAAGTTTACAGTAGTCCTTTGTTCCAATTTTTGATGAACAAAACTATGATTTTTAGTGTGTGAAGATGAAGACTTCATTCATGGCTGTGGATATATGGGATATGGTGGAGAATGGCTTTGAAGAATCTGAAAATGAGGAAGTTCTAACAGCAACCAAGAAGAAGGAACTTAAAGAAGTAAGACAAAGGGATGCAAGTGCACTTTCAATGTTGCATAGGACAGTGACTGATTCAGTCTTTCCAAGAATCATGATGGCAAGCAAAGCAAATGAAGCATGGATGATTCTAAAGAAGGAATACCAAGGAGACTTGAAGGTAAGAGCCATTAAACTTCAATCTCTTAGAAGAGATTTTGAAAATATGAAAATGAAAGACAATGAATGTGTTAAAGAATTTTCGGATAAATTTAATGAGCTTGTGAATCAAATGAAGTCATATGGAGAGGATGTTACAAATACAAAAATGGTGGAAAAAAATTTGATTAGCTTGCCAGAAAAATATGATCCTCTTGTGGCGGTGATTGAAGAAACAAAAAATCTAGAAGAGTTAAAAATTGAGGAGTTGATGGGTTCATTGAAATCATTTGAACAAAGGTTGAATCGACGTTCCGAAAAATTAATGGAGAGTGCATTTCAATCTAGACTAAATGTTGGATCAAATAACAACTTAAGGCAGCCCCAAAATTATGAAAAGAGGATGGATATGTCAAGTAGAGGTGGAAGAAATAGTAGGGGAAGAGGAAGAGGAAGAAGTCCAAGAGGTAGAGGTAGAAGTATTTTTGAAAGGAGATTTAGTGGAGAAAATCAATCACAAAGGTACAAAATTTGCAAGAGAAGTAGTCATGATGAAAATGATTGTTGGTTTAAAGGGAAGCCACAATATTACAATTGTAAAGGATTTGGACATGTACAAAAGGATTGTAGAGCAAAGAATACTCAACAAGCCAATTGTGTAGCCGAGAAGGAGGATGAATCAAGCTTGTTTTATGCTTCTTTGAATGCACCGGAATCAACAAATGAAGCATGTTTCTCAAGTTCAAATTGCTCAAATGAAACTCAATGGTACTTGGATAGTGGATGCACAAATCACATGACTTCAAATGAAGGAAACTTTGTTGATATGGAAGATTCAAACTAAAAGTGAGATTGGGAAATGGAGATGTAGTAAATGTGAAGGGAAAAGGAAGAATTGGAGTTCAAATGAAGAAGGGCTCTAGACTTATTCGAGATGTCATGCATGTACCGGACTTAGACCAAAATTTGCTAAGTGTTGGACAGCTTTTAGAGAATAGTTATTCTCTATTTTTCAATGATGGTTATTGCATTATTCATGATAAAAAGGCTGGAAATTCAATCATAGCAAAGGTGAAAATGGAGAATAGAAGCTTTCCTCTCAAATTCAAGCATTCAAATGACAAAGCCTTTCGAATGGTGGCTTATGACTCTTGGTTGTGGCACAAACGGCTTGGACACTTGAACTTTCAAGGCTTGAAATTATTGGAGTAGAAAAATATGGTTCATGGGCTTCCAAAAATTGAAGAAAAGCATGAAGTTTGTGAAGGATGTGCATTTGAAAAGCATCACTATCAACCATTCCCAAAAGGAGTAGCTTTGAGAGCAAAGATACCACTTGAATTGGTGCATATGGATGTTTGTGGACCGATGCATACACCATCCCATTCACAAAATATGTACTTTATCCTATTTATTGATGATTTTACAAGAATGACATGGGTTTATTTTACGAGAAAAAATCTGAAATTTTTACAATCTTTAAAAAATTCAAGATTTTTGTTGAGAAACCAAGTGGCCATTTTATAAAAGTTTTGAGGAGTGACAATGGTAAAGAGTATACTTCGAACGCATTTGACAATTTTTGTGAAGTTGAAGGTGTTGAAAGGCAATTGACAGTTGGCTATACACCACAACAAAATGGTGTTTCCGAGAGGAAAAATAATACCGTGATGGAGATGGTAAAGTCAATGTTGCATGAGAAAAAGCTTCCAAAAGCTTTTTGGACCGAAACGGTTTATACGGCCGTTTACTTGCTAAATCGATTCCCAACAAAGGTGGTATGGAACATGACTCCTATTGAAGCTTGGAAAGGGAGAAAACCTTCGTTATCATACTTGAAAGTGTTTGGATGTCTTTGCTATGCTCAAGTGCCAAAAGAGAAGCGGCGCAAACTTGATGAAGCAAGTGAAAAATATATCTTCATTGGTTATAGCTCACAATCAAAGGGCTATAAGTTGTACAACTTGAAGAGCAAGAAAGTATTTGTTAGCCGTGATGTGTTGTTTGATGAAAATGCTACTTGGAATTGGGAAAAAGAGGAAGTTAAAAGAAGCATTCCAGTTTCATTAAATCTGCCCCAAAAATCTGCCATTGAAGATTTATAGAATTAAGAAAATGGAGTTCATTCAAGCTCACATTTATCATCACCAAGCAGCCCCTCAAGTCCCTCAAGCTCAAATTCATCATCAACAAGCTCAACTCCAAGAAAAATACGGGATTTAAATGATGTTCTTGCAAGATGCAACTTTTGTATGATTGAGCTCGATAACTTTGAAGAAGCAATGAAGGAGAAGTGTTGGAAAAAAGTAATGGAGGAAGAAATAGAAGTTATTAAGAAAAACAACACTTGGGAGCTAGTTGAAAGACCAAGTGAGAAATAAGTCATTGGTGTGAAATGGGTCTATAAGGTGAAGCATAATTCCGATGGTTCATTCAAGAGAAACAAAGCAATATTGGTGGTGAAAGGCTATGCACAATAGCCCGGCATTGATTATGATGAAACTTTTGCTCCGATTGCTCGTCTAGACACCATTAGAGCACTCATTGCTCTTGCAGCCCAAAAAGGTTGGTTGTTGTACCAACTTGATGTCAAGTCAGCATTTTTGAATGAAGAACTCAAAGAAGAGGTATATGTTGAACAACCTCAAGGCTTCATCATCAAAGGAGAAGAAGACAAAGTGTATAAACTAAGAAAGGCTTTGTATGGGGTCAAACAAGCACCGAGAGCATGGTATAGTCAAATTGATGGCTATTTTCAACGACATGGATTTTTGAAGAGCAAAAGTGAGCCAACCTTGTACATGAAACATCAAGGTAACACCGATATTTTTATTATTGCATTATATGTTGATGATTTCGTGTTTACGGGAAATAATACAAAAATGATTGAAGAATTTAAAGTTGAAATGATGAAAAGATATGAAATGAGTGATTTGGGTTTGTTGCATCATTTTCTTGGTATGAAAGTATATCAAGATGAAAATGGGTTGTTTATTTCTTAAATAAAGTATGCCGAAAAAGTACTTAAAAAATTTATGGATGTAAATGTGTGGAAACTCCTTTAGCTTGCAATGAGAAAATGATGAAGGATGATGGAGAAAAGAAGATTGATGAAACTCTTTATAGAAGCTTGATTGGAAACTTGCTTTATCTCACTGCAACAAGATCGGATATCATGTTTGCCGCAAGTTTGCTTTCAAGGTTCATGAGTACTCCAAGTCATAAACATTTTGGTGTTGGAAAAAGAGTTTTGAGGTATATAATGGGGACATTAAACTTTGGGATCAGATTTGAGAAGAATTTAGAAGTGAAGTTAAGAGGCTTTTGTGATAGTGATTGGGGAGGTTGTGTTGATGATATGAAGAGCACCTCCGGCTATGCATTTTCCTTTGGCTCGGGAGTGTTTTCATGGCTATCCGAGAAGCAACAATCTGTTGCTCAATCCTTAGCTGAAGCGGAATATATGTCAGCCTCTATTGCAACTTCACAAGCTATATGGCTAAGGAGAACTTTGGAAGATACTGGAGAGAAGCAATGTGAAGCCACACCATTGTTTTGTGACAACAAATCAGCTATTCCAATGGCAAAGAATCCATGTTTTCATAGTAGAACAAGGCACATTGCAATTAAGTATCACTTCATTCGAGATGAAATTGAAGATGGAGAAGTTGAACTAAACTATTGCAAGTTCGAAGAACAAGTGGCAGATATCTTCACAAAGGGACTTCAGACATCAAAGTTTCAGCAACTAAGAGCTGCACTTGGAGTTCAAGAAAAATACATGAAAGGGGAGAATGTTGATGTGTAATGTGTTTTGAAAGTCAAAGAAATATTTCTTTATTTTGTCTAATCCAAGGGCTGTAAAATAGACAAGTATAGGGTTGATTTTATGTATTGTACTAGGTTAAAATTTCATCTTTTATAATGTAAAAAGCCTGCTATACAAAATATAGAAGAAATCAGATTTACAGCTGCTCTCACACGTTTTCTTCTTCTTCCCAGTACCTCTGTTTTTTCCTCTGCATCTCCAGCACCTCTGTTCTTCCCAGCACCTCTGTTTTCCCCTGCATCACTCATTTTACTGTCCTTCTTCTACCCTTCTTGCTGCTGGTACATTTCTGCTTTCATCTCTATGCATTGCAGGTCCACAAAGCTGTAAAAACAGCCAACGAAAACTAATAGATCTCTGTTTCGTACATGTCCCCCTGTGATGTTAGTGAGTCTGCAGCTATTGCATCCTCACATGAACAGTACAGTTTTGGTTGGTAATCTATCACATTTTCATCCACCAGCTTCAGCAAATCGAAAATTGAAGATATTTAACACAATATTTCGTAATAATCTCGGCGAATTACGCCCGTGTTCTGAAACCAAAATGTTCCAAAAGTTCGTGACAATTCTTGCTTTGATACCAAGAGCGCCATAAAATCAACAAAAAACTCATACGCTACTGTACTACGAAGATCCATCTTTAAATGTTTCATCATGATAGAAACAAGAAAAATAAATACAAGCCGAATATACCTAGTAACTATGGTATATGTCTCCGACTTTCTCCTCTGAGTCAATTGCCGACATAACTCAACAAGTATAGAAACTTGAAATCGAAGTTTATTATTGACATCTAGCTCATAATGTCTCAATTCATATTCCAAAGTATGAATGTCTTATTTTGAAAATTCTTCGAAATAGAATTTCTTTGGAAGAGTAATATCACGACACTCAAATTTTGTGTCCATATAAGGAAACTTGCTTGGCACAATGAAATTTTAGAACATAAAAATGTTGAGTAGCAATGAAATTCCACTCGAAGTTTAGTGACCTTCACTGATTTATAACAAACTACTCCAAAATTGCATTCTGCCTCTTTCTCCCTCTCTCTCTCTAAACCAGTATCTCTTGCTAAAGGTACTGCCCTCATTATGTTTTTGCACGATTTTTGCTTCACCACTCATTTCGTCCTAGTTGTATATGATATAGATTGTTATATAAGTAAACTTTAAAGAGGACAGTTTGGGTGGTGAAAACTAATAGATCTGGATTTTGAACATTGCTTTTAATTGATTATTTGCAAATCATTCTACAGTCATTCCTAGTTTTATGTTTTAAGCATGTACTGTTCTTTTTTGTATTTTGAATACTTCAAATTTTGGTGGATCTTGCCTGTAGCCTGGCCAATGGGCCATATGTTTGAGCTTTAAATGTTTTCATATGGAGTTCATATGGCTCTCTGAAGTAGGAATAAGATATATTTTTTTAAATAAAATACTAAATGGGTTGAAAACATCCTTTGAATTATAATTATATCATACTTGGATGTCATTTGCTATCCAGTGTTATCCATAGTTTCTTTGTCATGTAAGCATCAGACTGTCACTAATTTGTGGAATAATTGTCAAAGGCAATGGCACTATCATTAATTTAACAACATATTCCACTTTTTATTATAATGTGGAAAATAAATGTAATGATAAGATGACTTTTTTTTTTTTTTTGAAAACAAATGCTTGGGGATCCATATATTTTTTTCCGTTGAAGTGAAGTTTCAAATTGGATCGATTGAAACAAGTATTCGATCTTCATTGGCTTTTTCACCCCTAGCCCTTTTTTAGCTACATAGCTTCATCATCTTCCACTTGAGGCTTTTTTGGAAATTTCTTTTCCCCTTGAGGTGAGCATTCTTGCCTTCACTCTTATGCAAAATCCATGTGCTTGACAATTGACTCCACTTGTTTAGGTATTCACACATTATCCATCGACAACATCATTAAACACATTACATGAAATGTGTACTTAATCTTCATATGCATGTGCGTAAATCGTGCAAATGTGGTGTGTGCTACAACTAAGGGTTAGAGAAGGAAGTGTGGATCATAACTCATTGATTTTAAAAGATAAAAAACAGAGACATAATCAATGCAATACAATTAGACCAAACTGAAAATTTTATTCATAATTAAAGCATGTGAATTAATTATAACGAAACAACGTTATATACGAAAACAAATGACATGCTTAATATAATGATCAAGTTCAAAGAATAAGAATTAACTAACGAACATAAAAAATCACAGAAAGTAACTGAAAGGGGATATTATTCCAGTCATGCAATATTTCATATGATCCTCGATTGCTTGATTTTTGGTGGTAATATATATTGGAAACATGGAGATGGAACTATAATTTTTAGAAGAAGAGAAGATAATATTTGCGGAGATCACTCGCTTATTTCATAGCACTCAAAAATTACTAGTTGAAAATGAGTAAAATCATTAGCCTATTACAAAACAGGAATTTAACCTAATACATATACTAGTTATTGAATGCAGATTAATCCCCAAATTAATCCATTTATAGTTCAAGCAAATATTGTTTATCAAACTAAATCTCGAACAAAAGTGTGGCTGACGTCTCGAGTAAAGTTGCCAGATGGGTTGCTCGTGCTTGAAACTGAAGAAGATGACAAGAACAAGAACAAGAACAAGAACAAGAACAACAAAGAGTATGATGAATGTTGTGTGACACTTTTATTGATTCAAGAGATTTTTGTATGACCACTTTGTCACACATTTTTGTTGTAATGATCAAGGTGTTAGACTTTGCCATATGACAAGCTGTTCTGTCCTTCTGAAAAGCTGATGTAGTAGTTCAATTGTGTAGTAGTAGTAGTTGATAGAAAGTGTATTAAATATTATATTTTGTATCTTGTTCAACCTTAAGTGGTTGGTGCCGTGCGTATGCTAAATCAATCAGTTTGTTCCTCCTCTTTGTCTTTCAATTTCTTACAGTGGTATCAGAGCTTCTAAGGATCTTTGAAGGATCAAAAGGTGTATAAAAGAACTAAAGAGAGTGTGATTTCATTAGCCAGAATCCTCTCTTAAAACAGAGTGACTTTTGTGAGATTGTGATATGGCTTCAAGTGGATTTTCAGCACCATTACCTTCAGCATTCACAGGAGATAATTATGATTTCTGGTATGCAAAAATGAAGGCATACTTGAAGGCATATGACTTGTGGGAGATAACTGAAACAGGTGTTGAACCACCTCCTTTAAGAGCCAATCCAACCATTGCCCAACTGAAGCAACATAGCGAGGAGGTTGCCAAGAAATTCAAGGCTCTTTCTTGCATACAAGCAGCTGTCTCGGACGCCATTTTCACAAGGATAATCACTTGTGAAACCGCCAAGGAAGCTTGGGACAGGCTGAACGAAGAATTTAGGGATAATGAGAGGACAAGACAGATGCAGGTATTGAACCTGAGAAGAGAGTTTGAATCGCTGAAAATGAAGGAATCAGAAGCTGTGAAAGAATTTTCTGATAGACTGATGAAGGTTGTTAACCAAATCAGGTTACTTGGGGATGATCTTCCTGACAAGAGAGTAGTGGAGAAAGTACTGATTAGTCTTCCAGAAAAATTTGAATCTAAGATATCCTCACTTGAGGATTCTAGAGACTTGTCAAGCATTTCATTGGCCGAGTTGGTGAATGCTCTCCATGCCACCGAACAGAGAAGGCTGTTCAGGCAAGAGGAGCAAGTTGAAGGAGCTTTGTTTGCAAAAGGGAAGCAAAGGACTCAATCAAACTTGAGTGAAAAAAGGCCTCAATTTGAAAGGAAGGAAACAGCAAAGTGGACAGAAAAGGCTACTAATTATCCTCCCTGTCCACATTGCAAAAGAAAGGGTCGTTCTCCTAAGTTTTGCTGGCTAAAGATAGGAGTTCAATGCAGGGGTTGTAAGCAGTTTGGACGCATTGAAAAGTTTTTCAAAAATCGAAAAGAACAAAGTGAAACTGAGCAAGCAAAGGTTGCTGAAGGTTCATCTGAAGAACACTTGTTTTCAACCTTGAACCAATCAGTCTGCAGCAAGAATCAGGTCTGGTTACTTGATAGTGGCTGCACTCATCACATGTCTTCCAATCCTGATATTTTTGTTGAGTTGAACAACAACTACAGATCAAAAGTGAGAGTTGGAAATGGAGAATATGTAGTAGTCCAAGGCATTGGCAAAGTTGCTGTCCAAACTCCATCAGGTAAGAAGTTTATTCCTGATGTTTTATATGTTCCATACATTGACCAAAACTTGATAAGTGTTGGACAACTTATTGAGAAGAATTATACCTTAATGTTTAAGGATAATTGTTGTGCAATTTTAGATCAAAATAATGTGGAACTCATGACTGTTGAAATGAGAAACAGAAGTATTCCTTTGAACTGGGAAAGTGTGAAACTGCAAGCTTATGCTAGTATTGAAGTTGAGTCTGAACTGTGGCATAGACGGTTTGGACATGTAAATTTTACTTCACTTAAGCAGCTAAGTGAACATGAACTTGTAGAAAATTTACCAAAGATGGGAGATGCCCTGTGTGTTTGTGAAATCTGTCAAAAGGGAAAACAAAGTAGACTATCTTTCCCTAAAAATCAAGCCAAGAGAGCTCACACTAAACTTCAGCTTGTGCATTCTGATGTCTGTGGTCCCATGAAAATTTCAACCTTGAATGATAGTAGATACTTCATTTTGTTTATTGATGATTTTACAAGAATGTATTGGGTTTATTTTCTTAAATCAAAATCTGAAGTTCCAGTAGTTTTTCAAAAGTTTAAGAGACTTGTTGAGAATGATTGCAATTGTAAAATTAGTGCAATAAGAACAGACAGTGGGACAGAATATACAAGCAATCAGTTTAATAATTTCTGTAAGGAAGTGGGAATCAAGCATCAACTTACGATTCTTTACTCTCCACAATAGAATGGAGTCTGCGAAAGAAGAAACAGGACAGTCATGGAGATGGCCAGATGTCTATTGCTGGAGAAAGATATTTCTAAAATCTTCTGGGCAGAGGCTGTAAATACATCAGTGTATTTACTGAACAGGCTTCCTACCAAAGCCTTAGAAAGATTAACCCCTTATGAAGCTTGGTATGGGTTTAAGCCTAATATATCCCACCTGAGGATATTTGGAAGTGTATGTTATATACATATTCTTGATGTTAAACGAGACAAGCTCAATCAGAAGGCAGAATCTAGAATTTTGGTTGGATATTGTGATAATGTAAAGGTATAATCCACAAACCAACAAAATTGTTTCTTGTAGAGATGTGAAGTTTGATGAAAAATCCTTATGGAATTGGGAATCAAACATCTTGGATAGAACTGAAGCTCCTATGCTGATTTCTCAAAATGAAATTACTGAAAATGATGTAAATGAAGATGCTGGTAATGATGAAGATGAAATTCAAATTGATGTTGAATCTGATGGTGAAGCTGATTCAGAAAATGAAGTATTCAGAACCAGATCTCTTCAAGATATCTATGCTCCTTGTAACTCTGTTGTTCTGGAACCAATAGGATACATTGAAGCTGTACAATGCAAAGGTTGGATGGAAGTTATGAAGGATGAATTGCCAGCAATTGAAAAGAACAAAACCTGGTTACTTGTTGACAAACCAAGTAATAAGAATGTTATTGGAGTCAGATGGGTGTTCAGAACCAAGTTAAATGCTGATGGTTCGATCAATAAGCTAAAGGCTAGGCTGGTAGTTAAAGGATATTCTCAGAAATTTGGAATTGATTTTACAGACACCTTTGCACCAGTTGCAAGACTTGAAACAATTAGAGTATTGTTTGCATTAGCTGCACATTCAAACTGGAAGATTCATCAACTGGATGTAAAATCCGCCTTTCTGAATGGAGTGTTAACTGAAAAAATATTCATTGATCAACCAGAAGGCTTTGTCAAAAATGGTGAAGAAGACAAGGTGTATCTGCTCAAGAAAGCTTTATATGGCTTGAAGCAAGCACATAGAAGCTGGTATAGCAAGATTGACAGCCATTTGTGTAAACTTGGATTCAACAAAAGTGTAAATGAGCAAACTTTATATATCAAATCGGTGGAGGAGGATCTGATTGTCATTTCACTGTATGTTGATGACTTATTGATCACTGGAAGCAATGATGGTTTGATCAAAAATCTGATGAATGAATTGAAGAAAGACTTTGAAATGACTGACTTAGGGATGATGAAATACTTTCTTGGTATGGAAGTGGATTAGTCAGACAAAGGAATCTTTGTATGTCAACAGAGGTATGCTAGAGAAATATTGAAGAAGTTTCATATGGAAAATTGCAAGCCAGTTAATACTCCTTTGGTCCAGAATTTGAAGTTGTTGATGGATGATGGTGCAACTAAAATCGATGGAAAGGTGTATAGAAGTCTGATTGGACGTCTGTTGTATCTTTCAGCTACAAGGTCTGACATTATGTATGCTGTTAATTTATTGTCCAGATTCAGGCAGGAGCCCAGCTAAATCCATTTTCAGGCTGCCAAAAGAGTTCTTAGGTATATAAAAGGTACTGAAAACCATGGAATCAGCTTCAAGAAATCTGAGAAATTGGTCTTAACAGGGTTCGTGGACAGTAATTGGGCTGGTTCAATGGATATGAGGAGTACTTCTGGTTATGTTTTCTATGCTGGATCAAGTCTCATATGTTGGAACTCCATCAAGCAAAAAACGGTTGTTCAATCTATAGCTGAGGCAGAGTATGTAGCTGCAACTGAGGCAACAAACCAGGCTATATGGCTGAGGAAAATCATGAATGATCTGAAGCACAGTCAACCAGAAGCAACTACAATTTTCTGTGATAATCAAGCTGCAGTTGTCATTGTGAAAAATCCTGTTTTTCACGGTATAACTAAGCATATTATCATCAAATACCATTTCATAAGAGAAGCTCAAGAAAAGGGAGAAGTGAAGCTGTTGCATTGCTGCTCTGAAGATCAGATGGCTGACATATTTACTAAAGGACTGCCAAAACAAAGGTTTGAAACACTAAAGAATTGTCTTGGTATTTCCAATAAAAGTGTCAAGGAGGAGTGATGAATGTTGTGTGACATTTTTATTAATTCAAGAGATTTTTGTATGACCACTTTGTCACACGTTTTTGTTGTAATGATCAAGGTGTTAGACTTTGCCACATGACAGGCTGTTATGTCCTTCTAAAAAGCTGATGTAGTAGTTCAATTGTGTAGTAGTAGTAGTTGATAGAAAGTGTATTAAATATTATATTTTGTATCTTGTTCAACCTTAAGTGGTTGGTGCCATGGGTATGCTAAATCCATCAGTTTGTTCCTCCTCTTTGTCTTTCAATTTCTTACAGAGTATGATTTCTCCACTTTATCTTCAACCTCGTACCCCTAATTGTAATGCAGAAGCCATGACATTTACAGTTGTAGATTTCTGCGGATAGAATACCTTATAAAGAGAGAGAACTGAGGAGCCTAACAATCGAAATCTCAGACATGGAAACTTCTCAAAACCGTTCTGAAGTCAGCAATGAGGATACTTATGATGAGGTCACCCAAGAATTTGATATTATTGATACCATGTTAGTCGATGACAGCAAGACAAATAATACCAATCTTGGTTCAACTAAATCCAATGTCTAAATGCTTCCTGGCAGGAAAGATACTACATGGCATGGAAGTGATATTTCAGTGAGTAACCTGAAGAACAAAAAGGATTTTCTCCATTCCTGTCGAGTCGATGATATTCTCTTCTGAATCTTAAATCATCATTTCTAATGCCTAAATAAAGTAAATATGCAAGTAAGTTTAAACAACATTCAAGGAAAGTCCCCAATTTCTACCCCAGAAATGTCACTTACCACCACTTTGTAAAAGGTACTTAACCCATCTTCATCCATGTCTGAGTAGTTTGATACATAATCAAAAAGGTTTCTGTACTTTATACAAACTCAACTGGGTTAAGGGGCAGTGTTTATGGAGTAGCCAAGAGAATTCAAATAATCAATAACTTGCAATTTGTTATCCCGGTTCTGAATTATGTAGAGTAGCAATTGATTAAGGTATAGAAAAGCATATATGTTTGTGTGCACCGTGCGTACATGTAAATATAAATATTATTCCAACAAAACTACTTTCAGGTAATTCTGATTTAGCGGTTTATCACAATTCATAATAAGGAAAATAATACAAAAACAGTGAGATTTAAGGTCATTTTCAGGTCAATGAAACCAAATATTGATATAGGGAAATATTTACCTCAATTGATGCACGTTGCAGATTCCCATAGAGCGGATCCAATAATTTAGGGCGTAGGGGCTAAAATTTAAGAAAGTCAATATAATATTTCATTTATAACATTAAAGTCATTTCCATCTAATTCAAAGTTGTACCCGATGAGGTTTGAAACAAAAAATTCATCTTTAACAGAATCTACTTCTATTTTCTCAACAAGTTCTCATTCGATAAAGAGCGCCATAAAATCGATAAGAAAGTCATCCTCCATTTTATTGCGAAGGTCCTTCTTCACTTGTTTCATTGTTGATATTACTTGCTGAGTATTCGTGATAGAAACAAGTAACATTAGTAAAAGACGAATCAATCTAGTATAAGTATCTGACTTTCTACTCTCAGTCAATTACCAGCGTAACTCAATAAGTGTAGAAATTTGAGACCGAGGTCTACTCTTCGTATCTAGCTCATATTGTTGCAATTCATATTCAAAATTATGAATGTATTATTTTGAGAAATCTTCAGAATATAACTTCTTTGCAAGTGTACAAATATCACGACGATTAAATTTTGTGTTCATATAAGGAAGTTAACTTGTTTGTCACAATGACATTAAAATTTGTGACGCAGACGTTACTAGTGGTCATGCTAAAACGGAATTAAACCTTCGATCATGGGTTTGGAACATATAGAAGTTTAGTACCTAAAAGGGAATTCCACTCAAAGTTTAGTGACCTTCACTGATGTAACAAACCACCTCCTTCCACGTCCCATTTTTACATAAAACCAAAAAAAAATGAGCTCTCCGTCACTATAAGAAAACCCAGGAAATTTCACATAAAACCAAAACGTGAATTTAATCTCATTCATGTACTAGTTAATAAATGTAAATTAATCCCCAAAATAATTCATGTATTTTTCAAGTACATGAATAAACTAGTGTAATTATTAGCATTCCAAAAGACGTGAATAACTTGACTTGTAACTTATGTTTATATTTTACGATTTGGTGAAAATATGTGCGATTTGATCTTGGAATCTTACGTACTTCAATTCCACATATTGTTTGTCAACTCAATCTCGAACAAAAAGTGTGGGTAACATCTTGAGAAAAGTTGCTAGTGAATGTGGGTTGCTCAAGCTTGAAAGTGAAGAAGATGAAGGGAACAAGAACATCAAAAATTATAATTTATTCACCGGTGAAAGTAAATTAGTGAAGATCATGATCTGCCTACAAAGCAGTGCCATTTTAATCTTCAACCTTGCACCCATAATTTTAATGCAGATGCAATGACATTTACCGCTGTAGATACAAGTTCCGCGGATAGAAAACCTTATATCCGTGGAGCCTACCATTTGAAATCTCCAAAATGGTAACTTCTCAAAGCCGTGCTGAAGATAGAGAAGAGGGATACTCATGAGGAGGCTATCGAAGAATTTGATATTATTAATACCATGTTAGTCGATAACACTGGAACAAATAATACCAAAATTGGTACAAGTAAATCCAATGTGGAAATGCATCCTGGCAGGAAAGACTGTGATAATACA
Organism: Fraxinus americana; assembly: GCA_035079005.1. Lineage (NCBI taxonomy): Eukaryota > Viridiplantae > Streptophyta > Magnoliopsida > Lamiales > Oleaceae > Fraxinus > Fraxinus americana. The sequence continues at coordinate 4,677,715 of CM068727.1, read as the reverse complement.
TGTGATGGAAGTGATATTTTCAGCAACTTGAAGAACAAAAGGGATTTGGGCAAGGACAACCAAACAGGAAATTTGATAACATTACAGTTGAACTGTACAGAGAAAATGTGGACAGTATAGCTCCTACTACCGAACATCGTTAGAGACTAACTGCTTGTAGTTGTATAAAGATGAGCAATGGTGTGACACATTCAACTGTCGTTCCCAGTTAGGAAAATGAAAATACCAGTTTCTGTTCATATATTCTTTTATTTACTGAGAATATATCTACTTGACCGGGTTCATCTCAAGAAAACTTGTCATACACTGGTTTGTCGAAAGGTAGTTTTACTGGGAGTGTTGAATGTACATGACCCCATTTACGGAACCTTGAAACTCATTCACTCATTGATCTTTATTTCCTTCAAGTTTTCCCAGACCTTGAACAAATTGACCAACTTGAATAGTTATAAAAATTTAGGGACTAAATTGTAAAGTTTCATAGTTGGTAGATTAGGATTAGGGTTTGGGATTATGAGTTTGGAACAAGAAGAATTCATGCCGGATTTTTGCTAGCTACTCGCTGGAGTGTTGCTCGAGCGACTAAAGCAGAAAGTTCCTCGCTCGATGTTCGCCCCCCGTCGCTCGAACGAAGCAATCTATTTTTCTGAGAAACCTAATTTTCCTTTTTCGAGACTTTAAGTCGGTCCATACAACCTAATTCGTCCAACCTATATATTAAAGGCACTGTATTTTCAGTGGGGAAGGTTGAACAACATATTATTCAAGAAGAATACATCCTACACAAGATCAAAGTTCAATCATTCATTGTTCATGAGCCTTTTTCATTGAAAACATCAAAGCAATCAAATCAAACACTGAATTGGTTTCTTTGCTTATGCTGCAAGATTGTGTCATAAACTGTGATGCATTAAAGATCAAGGAAGAGTTTGAAAAACAAGAAGTTCTTAGAGAAGATCTACAGGAGATAAATTGCGTAAAGAGTCAGGATTGGAGTTCGTGTGCTCATTTCAGGATGACTGCTTTACAAAGAAGAGCCATGATTGGTGTTAGTGTGCACATTCCAGGAGGGCTGCTTCATACTTCAGACAGGAGATCAGAAAGCTTGTGTTGTCAACTTTGCTGGTAGTCTGTAAGTTTTATTGACAATTTATAGTGGATCTTTGACTTGAAAAGTGCACGGAGTTTTTCCCACATTGGATTTCTCCGTGAACAATTCTGGTGTTGGTTCTTTCTTAATTTACTGCTTTGGCATAACTACGATATTTCAAGATAGGTTAAATTGACTTGTTTGACTAATCACCTAGACACAATTAACTTGTGACTTGTTGCATGTTAATTAAGTTTTAATTCCGTACTTACACCTAATCACCTCCCTCTAGGTGTAGTAGGGTCGAATCTTGCGTTTCTCAATTGGTATCAGAACCTAATCTCGTGTCCTAACCCCTATTTTAATTGTCTAGATGAGTAATTCGTTGTCTATGCCACCATATTTTGATGGCAGTAATTATGCCTACTGGAAGGTTAGAATGAGAGCGTTTTTGAAATCTATGGATGAGCGTATATGGCTGAGTGTAGTGAATGGTTGGAGTGCCCCCAGTACTGCTGTAGAAAACGTAGTTATCCCCACTCCCATTGCTAGTTGGACTAGGACTAATTTAGATGAATGTAATTGGAATAGCAAAGCCTTACATGCCTTATTTATGGCTGTGTCCCCTGCAGAGTTTAGGAGAGTGTCTATGTGTGAGACTGTTAAGGAGGTTTGGGATATTTTGGAAACTACCCATAAGGGCACTAAGACTGTGAAAAACTCTAAATTACAAATGTTGACTTCTAGGTTTGAAGAACTTAGGATGAATGATGATGAGAGGTTTGATGAGTTCTATACTAAATTGAACGATATTGTGAACTTTAGTTTTAATTTAGGCGAACGGATCACCAAGTCAAAAATCGTTCGTAAGGTTCTTAGATCCCTACCTGAGAGGTTTAGACCTAAGGTAACTGTCATTGAAGAGAGTAAGGACCTTAACGCCCTCAAGATAGAAGAGTTCATAGGATCCCTCCAAACCTATGAACTGACCTTAGCACAGCTTGAGAAATTGAAATCCATCGCCATGAACGTTCTTAGGGAAGAAGAGAGTGACTCCACTAACACTGAGTCTCTTAGGGACAATGAAATTGCATATTTCGTTAAAAAATTTCAGAAGGCGATGAGGAATAGGAAAAGGACTCAGAAATGGAATAATGTTATCCCTAATCAACTCTTGAGAGATAGACGTGAGAAGAACATCTCTCGAACTCCTGCTAGGAAATCTAGTTCTGTCCAATGCCATGAATGCAAGGGATTTGGTCTCATTAGGAGTGAATGTTGTAATTTGAAGAAAAGCTTAAGAAGGGAAAGGTGTAAGGGTTTAGCCGTGACCAAGAACGATGAGGAGTCAGATTCGAATTCTCTTGATGAGACATCTGGGGTGAGGATGACCAAGGGTATATGGCATTCACCTCGACTACTGATGTCAAATCTGATTGTGAGATTGAGATGAGGGAAAGGAAGGTTGAGAGTAAACAATCTGGAGAAAATTGGTTGAATTGTCATGTGGCTCACCTTGCCTTTAAAGCTCAAAACAATTCCATGTGGTATCTTGCCAGTGCTTGCTCAAGACATATGTGTGGTGACAAAGCCCTGTTTTCATCCCTTGATAAGTGGAATGGCGGTATAGTTACCTTTGGTGATGGAGCTACTCCATCGATTCTTAGTAAAGGTGTTGTAAGTATTGATGGACTATCAGCCATCTATGATGTATTGTATGTGAAAGGTTTAAATCCAATTTGTTGAGCATTAGTCAAATTTGTGATGCTGATTTTGAAGTGACCTTTATTCAGAAAATGTGTTATGTGTATGACTCAACGGATAACATTGTGCATGAAGGTGGATTATGAAGGAGTCTTACATAACAATTTGTTGAGCATCAGTCAGGAAATTGTTAAAGAGTCTTACCTAATCCTAACTATCTCTGTATTAGTGCTAAGGTCGATGTCACTGAATTATGGCATCAACGTCTAGGTCATATGAATCATACCAGTTTGCCAAAACTAGCTAAGAAGGAGATTGTCAATGGCCTGCCTAAGCTGGATTTTATTGACACCATTGTTTGTGGTCCGTGTCAACAAGGTAAACAGCTTAGGGTTCCCCACAAACAAACTTCTAAGATCTTGACGAGTAAGACTCTTAAATTACTACATATGGATCTTATGGGACCATCGAGGACCGAAAGTCTAGGTGGTAAAAGGTATATTTTGGTTGTGGTGGATGATTTTTCTCCGTTCACGTAGATTGAGTTGTTGAGAGATAAAACTGAAGTGGTCAGTCTTGTCATTTCGTTATTCAAGAGACTGAGGAATGAGAAGGGCTATTGAGTCTCCAGAATTCGCAGTGATCATGGCAAAGAATTCTAAAACTCGAACCTTGAGAACTTTTGTCTGGAGGAGGGCATCCAGCATGAGTTATCCTCGCCGATCACGCCACAACAAAACGGTGTAGTTGAGAGGAAAAACCGTGTGCTTCAAGAGATTGCCAGAGCTATACTTCATGGCAAAGATCTAGCTATGCATTTTTGGGGAGGAGCTATTAATACTGCGTGTCACATTATCAATAGAGTTCATCTCAGACCTAAGACTGAAATGACACCTTATGAGATCTAGAAAGGTAAGCAACCTACTTTTAAGTACTTTCGTGTGTTTGGTATCAAGTGCTACATTCTGAGAGATGGGAAGAATTTGGGAAAGTTTGATTCCAAGAGTGATAAAGGTATATTTTTAGGGTATTCCAAGAATAGTCGGGCTTACCGGGTATACAACAATCATACACGTATGGTGATGGAATCTATAAATGTGATGGTTGATGATGCTGGTTGTGAGGGGGAGACTGGTGGAAAACATGTTGAGTTGGAACACTTGAATGTTGAACCTGTAGAGGAAGCTTCAGTTCCTGATCCCCCAAGGACATCTAATGAATTGGTAGTGTCTACTAAGAATACTACATCTGATAATGAAGCTAAACCATCCAAAGAGCATTCGTCTAGAGTGAAATTGAATCATCCTCAGGACAATGTTATTGGAGATATCAAGGAAGGTATGAGACTTCGCAGAAGGGTCTTGAACAACCTGTCGTATGTGAGTTATGTGTCTCAGATTGAACCAAAGAAGGTTGAGAAAGCTCTTGGGGATGAATGCTGGGTGAATGCGATGCATGAAGAGTTAAATCAGTTTGTTAGAAACAGAGTTTGTGATTTAGTACTTAGGCCTAATGATGGCAATGTTATTGGTACCAAGTGGATATTTAAGAATAAAACTGATGACGAAGGTACCATTACAAAAAATAAGGCTAGGTTGGTTGCCCAGGGGTACACTCAGGTTGAAGGTGTTGATTTTGATGAGACGTTTGCTCTTATTACTAGGTTTGAATCCATTAGAATTCTTCTAGCAGTTGCCTATACTTTGGGTTTTAAATTGTACCAAATGGATGTCAAGAGTGCGTTCCTGAATGGTGTTCTTCAAGAAGAAGTTTATGTGGAACAACCTAAAGGGTTTGTTGATCCTAAATACCCGCACTATGTGTACAGGTTGAATAAAGCTTTGTATGGGCTGAAACAGGCTCTGAGAGCTTGGTATGATTGGCTTACTTCATACCTCCTGGAACATGGTTTCACAAGAGGTGGTGCTGACAAAACCTTGTTCTTAAGACCTGTTGAGGATACCATTGCGATAGCTCAGATTTAGGTGGATGACATTATCTTTGGTTCTCCTATTGATTCTTTAGCCCATGAGTTTGCAGAGTGTATAAAGTAAGAATTTGAGATGAGCATGACTGGTGAATTAACATATTTTCTTGGTCTTCAAGTCAAGCAAACCGATGAGGGGTTGTTCATATCACAATCAAAATATGTTAAGAATCTTGTCAAGCGATTTGGGTTGGATAGTAAGAAACATACTGTCACGGACCAAGAATCATGGGATGGGAGTGATTGATGCTTACCATCTATAATTAAATTAATGTTATTTCCTTTCAATAAATTTGTGCTAGAATCATGCGATTGTAATTTTCCTTTTTTGAATAGGTTATTGCCTATTCCATCACAAGCTGTTCGGCTATTTAATAGCTTGAGGCCAAGAATGAATGGGATCATCAATATTACCTTCAACCTTGTGTTGACTTGGAGTTGTGGTTTCTCTCGAATTAAACCAACTTAGGAGGCCTAGGATCCCTCGAAGTGTCCTACAAAATTCCATCATAGGTAGAGCACGCAAGGACGATCCGTGTTCTCTACCCATTCATAAACCCGTTACGAGGTCACAAACTCTGGCACGTAACAACTTGGTATCAGAGCCAGGCATGTCCGACCACCGTCTCGAGCAAGTGGAGAATGAGCTTGGCTCATTGGCTGCTGGCCAGAAGGAACTACAACAAGCTATGAAGGCTAGTGAAGAACGTCTCTTGAAACATATGGAGAGCATGTTTGCTCGTTTTTCTACGTGTAGTGGAGGACATGGTGATGATGTTGAGTCCTCTCGTGGGCCCCGTCGTAGCCTTTCTGGAGGAGGTTCTCTTGCACCCAAAATCACTAAGTTGGACTTTCCACGCTATAATGGCATGGATGATCCAACCGGGTGGATTTGTCAAGTGGAGCAGTTTTTCGAGTTTCAGGGCACGGAAGAAGAGGAAAAACTCCCCATGGCTGGTTATCACTTGGACGGCAATGTCCAATTGTGGTATCAACGTTTCAAAAATCGACGAGAAGGAGTCAATTGGGAAGTTTTCAAGTATGAGTTACATTTACGATACGGGCCCTCAAGATATCAAATTTTTTTTGGGGATCTCACCAAGCTTAAACAAACAGGAAGCATCCGCGATTACCAAATGGACTTTGATCGTTTGTTACATCGAGCTGGCCATTTGTCCGAAGAACAACAAGTGGGGTGCTTTGTGAGCGGATTAAAGGAGGCAATACGAATTGACGTGCAAGCATGTAATCCAATCTCATTGTCTGCTGCTATCGGCCTTGCACGACTCTATGAGTCTCGTATGTATGACCAACGAAAGGGATGGTACGTAGAACCTCCAAAGGCTCCATCCACCATGGGACATCCACCCCTACCCTCCACATCTCTTACTCGAGCTCGTACCCCCACCATCAAGAGGTTGAGTCCAGCTGAGTTGCAAGAAAGGAGGATGCGCGGATTATGCTTCAATTGTGACGAAAAATTTTCCCCGGGCCATCGTTGCAAGAAGTTATTTTTAATAGAAGGAATTTTTCCTTCTACTGATGAGTTGTTGGATGAGACTACCATAGAGGAGGAAGCGGAAGAAGAAATTCTCGAAATTAGTTTTCATGCTATTTCAGGAAATGCGGCACCTCAAACCATGCGTTTTTTTGGAAAAATTGGAGATTCTGTGGTTACAATATTGGTGGATTCCGGTAGCACTCATAACTTTTTGAATTCAAAATTAGCTACCAAAATGGGAATTTTTCCTACAAAGAAAGGAGAATTTTCGGTTCAAGTGGCAAATGGAAATAAAATGAAAAGTGAAGGATTGTGTGAAAGGCTCCCTATTTTAGTGCAAAAGATTCAATTTCACGTGGATTTCTACCTTTTACCAGTGGAAGGATGTGATGCCATTTTTGGAACTCAATGGCTTAAAAAACTGGGCCCAATTATTTGGGAATTCAATGAGCTATGGATGCAATTTTGGTGGGAAGGGAAAACAGTAGAGTTAAGTGGAACAAGAGGGCCTAGCAACAAAATAATGGGTGATCGTGATTTAGCGGAGCAGTTGCGGAAAGGAAAAAGAGCTTTTTTATTGCAACTCAATTCCTTAAATTTGGGAGAGAAGCAAGGAATTGCAGAAACAAATTTAAATCCAGATTTATTGGCTATTTTGAATCAATATTCAGCCATTTTTCAAGAGGTTCAAGGCCTGCCACCTCAGCGATCTCAAGACCACAAAATTCCATTGGAAATGGGAGCTAATCCAATCTCAGTCAAGCCTTATCGGTATCCCCATTACCAAAAAAATGAGATTGAAAAAATGATCAAGGGGCTATTGTCATCCGGTGTGATAAGGCCTAGCACGAGTCCATACTCATCTCCCGTGATCTTGGTTAAAAAACAAGATGGCTCTTGGAGGCTTTGTGTGGATTATCGGGCGCTCAACAACATTACCATCAAGGATAAATATCCAATACCCGTGATCGATGAATTATTGGATGAATTGCATGGTGCACGATTTTTTACAAAGCTTGATTTAAGGTCGGGGTACCATCAAATCCGTATGCACCCGGGAGATGTTGAGAAAACGGCTTTTCGCACGCACCAAGGCCACTACGAATTTTTAGTGATGCCCTTTGGTCTCACTAATGCACCGGCAACCTTCCAAAGTGTTATGAATGAGGTATTCAAGGAATTTCTTCGTAAATTCATCTTGGTATTTTTTGATGATATTCTTATTTTTAGCAAATCCTGGGAAGATCATTTATTACATGTGGGGTGTGTGCTACATGTTTTGCAAGCTAACAAATTTTTTGTCAAGCGTGAAAAATGCCAATTTGGACAAGAAGAAGTAGGCTACTTGGGTCACATGATTTCTCATCGTGGGGTAGCCATGGACCCTGAAAAAATTTCCTCCATGATGACATGGCCCAAACCAACCAACTTGAAAGGGTTGCGAGGTTTTTTGGGGCTCACCGGTTACTATTGGAAATTCATTCACCACTACGGAATGATCGTTCAACCATTGACAAATATGCTCAAAAAGGATTCTTTTAAATGGAGTTCCGTTGCCGAGCAAGCATTTGAAGAATTGAAAATGGCAATGACATCCGGACCTGTACTCGCTTTACCGGATTTTTCTCAACCATTTATTGTGGAGTGTGATGCTTCTGGCGTGGGTTTGGGTGCAGTACTCATGCAAGGAGATCGCCCAATTGCTTTTTTTAGCCAAGCTCTACATGGAAAGAATCTGGCATTATCTACATATGAGAAGGAAATGTTAGCCTTGGTTAAGGCGGTCCAAAAATGGCGTCCATATCTTCTAGGAGCCAAATTTATTGTTCGGACAGACCAAAAAAGCTTGCAATTTCTATTGGGTCAAACCATTACCACGGCAGCTCAACAAAAATGGTTGGTGAAGCTCTTGGGATTTGATTTTCAAATTCACTACAAAAAAGGCAAGGAAAATTCAGCCGCCGATGCCCTTTCTCAAAAATTTGAAATTCGTGCAATATCCTCTCCTATTCCTAATTGGGTAGATCCCATAAAATCAGAAATTTCAACTAATCCCCATTTGCAGGAATTGGTGGAGAAAATCAAGGAAGGAGAAGCATTGGGACCTTGGCTATTTAAGGGAGGATTGATTTTCTTTAAAGATCGGATTTATCTCTTGCCCACATCTGAATTGATTATTCCTATAATCAAGGAATTCCACTCCAACACACATGAAGGGCTCCACAAGTCTCTACACAGAATCAAATCGGTCTTTTATTGGAAGGGCATGAAGGGGCACGTACGAAAATTTATCCAAGAGTGCGATGTTTGTCAAAAAAATAAGGTGGACCAAGTCAAGCCATCAGGTTTACTGAGCCCCCTCCCAATTCCACGCCATGTGTGGACAGATATTTCCATGGATTTTGTAGATGGCTTGCCAACTTCTAGAGGCAACTCTACCATTTTTGTGGTCGTCGATCGATTATCCAAATATAGCCATTTTATTCCCATTAAACACCCTTACACGGCTACCACAGTTGCCCAAACATTTTTTGACCACATATTCAAGCTTCATGGCATGCCCGAGTCTATTGTGTGTGATCGTGACCCAGTATTCACAAGTTCCTTTTGGAAGAATTTATTCCTATTAAATGGAGTTAAATTCAATTTTAGTTCGGCATATCACCCACAAACCGACGGTCAAACCGAAGTGGTCAACAAGACATTGGAGATGTACTTGCGGTGTTTCACGAGTTCTAAGCCTAAAGAGTGGGCGATTTGGCTTCCATGGGCGGAATATTGTTACAATACAAGCATCCACTCTTCTACTAAAAAGACACCATTCGAAATTATCTATGGGCGCGAACCTCCCACTTTACTTGCCTATGTTCATGGCACTTCACGTGTGGAGTCCGTTGACAAATTTTTACTTGAAAGGAATGTGGTGATTAAAGATGTCAAAGCTAATTTGAAAATTGCACAGGAGCGAATGAGGAAATATTATGATGAGAAGCGCATGGATAGGAGTTTTCAAGTGGGCGAATTTGTCTACCTAAAGTTACGCCCATATCGTCAACTTTCATTAGCTCAACGGAAAAATTTCAAGCTTGGTCCCAAATTTTTTGGTCCGTTTAAAATCTTATCTAAGATTGGCACCGTTGCTTATAAATTGGAGTTACCCCCCGAATCTAAATTACATCCAGTTTTCCATGTTTCCCTCCTCAAAAAGAGGATTGGAGATCAAGAGAAAATCTCTCCCACTCTACCGGAATTACCAGTAGAATCGGCAATCCACCCACTTCCTCAAGCCATTCTGGAAACTCGCAAAAAAGGAGGACAAATTGAAGCTCTTGTTCATTGGCAAAACCACTCTCCTGCTGAGGCCACATGGGAGAATATGGCAGAATTGAAGACACGCTTTTTCCTTGAGGACAAGGAAATTTTTAAGGAGGGAAGAGTTGTCACGGACCAAGAATCATGGGATGGGAGTGATTGATGCTTACCATCTATAATTAAATTAATGTTATTTCCTTTCAATAAATTTGTGCTAGAATCATGCGATTGTAATTTTCCTTTTTTGAATAGGTTATTGCCTATTCCATCACAAGCTGTTCGGCTATTTAATAGCTTGAGGCCAAGAATGAATGGGATCATTAATATTACCTTCAACCTTGTGTTGACTTGGAGTTGTGGTTTCTCTCGAATTAAACCAACTTAGGAGGCCTAGGATCCCTCGAAGTGTCCTACAAAATTCCATCATAGGTAGAGCACGCAAGGACGATCCGTGTTCTCTACCCATTCATAAACCCGTTACGAGGTCACAAACTCTGGCACGTAACACATACTAGGACCTCTATGAGCACCAGTATCAGGATAGGTTTAGATCCTACAGGTAAGAGCGTTGATCAAACACTTTATAGGAGCACGATTGGTAGTCTGCTTTATCTTACTGTTAGTAGACCTGACATTGCATTTAGTGTAGGAGTCTGTGCGCATTTTCAGGCTGGTCCTAAGGAGTCACATCTGAGTGATGTCCGACATATTATTAGATACGTCAATGGTACTGTTGACTATGGCATTATGTATTCTAGAGAGTCTACTCTTGATCTTGATGGATATTCTGACGCCGATTGGGTTGGTAATGCTGATGATACAAAAAGTACCTCAGGAGGTTGTTTTTACATTGGTGCTAATCTCGTGGCTTGGATGAGTAAGAAACAAAATCCTATCTCCCTGTCCACAGCCGAGGCGGAATACATTGCTGCTGGTAGTTGTTGCACTCAACTGCTCTGGATGAAGCGGATGTTGAGTGATCATATGATTGAACAAGGTACTATGACTGTATTTTGTGATAATACAAGTGCTATTAACATTTCTAAAAATCCCGTTCAACACTCTCGAACTAAACACATTGATATAAACATCATTTTATTAGAGAGCTTGTGGAAACTCAAACCTTGACACTTGAACATGTTTCCACTGAAAACCAATTAGCTGATTTATTTACTAAATTGCTGGATGGTCTTCAGTTTGAGTCTCTTTGAACAGCTATTGGTATTTGTGTCCCTTACTGATTGAGGGTATTTGATGCATGCTTGTATGCGACTATTGATTGATATTATAGTATGCATTCATCATATTTTTTTTTTACTATTATTTGTCTCTTTTGGTTACTTTTTTTTTTTTGCTTGGTGTGTTCTCTTTAAACAAAATTTTTTTTTTTTTTTTGTACATACAGAGTTTGATTTGAAAATTGATTTTACAGCATCTTACACAATACACTTGATTTTGTGGGTATTAGTCAAGACTAAGTTTATTTAGTGGGCTATAATATAATTTCCACAGTCAACTTAGGATGCTGGTGGAGTATTTAATATAGGTCTCTTCATATACTATCTGCACTGCACACACCATGATATTGACAGTGGGACTCTGCCGTGTGTGTGATATTTGGGATAACAGTCACATGTTAGTAGGATGACTTTAAACATGTATTGACCATTTTAATTAGACCTAAGCTCGATATTATCCGTGCATGAATAAATATATGTTGGCTCAACATCTTAATGCTATTTTTCGAAGCCTACTTGACTCGAGTGATTAAGCCAGCGGGGTTTCTCACAACCTGGTGCCTATGGTCAACTGACTTGGGTTAACCGGCATAAAACTTGTTACAAGGATCATATTGGTCGCTTAATGGAAAGTTGCCTGCACTTAAGTTTGAAAATATATTTTAGCGGTTCCGTTGTAAATTGTGAAGTATGAATAACTGTTTGTGCTGTATGTCGGGGAAAATGATACATTCTTTGTTAGACATGAGCTTTAATTTGTATATTCTAATATGCTTTAAGGTTTGACTTTCATAAATAGAAGAATATACTTATTAGCAGTGATGTTTAGCATGTCATTTGATTTGAATATATTCACTTTATGCTTTTCATTTGATTTGATCTTTTGCATATGTCATGTGGGGTCGTTAGGGAGAGACATAGATACATGTTCTACTGCTTTAACACTTAAGGGTTTGTAGTAGTGGCATTAAATTTGCTTTGCATATCATGCACTGAGGGGGAGCATGCGCATTGCAACTGTGTTGCATTTCATGCATAACTGTTTGAGTTTTTCTTGATGTTTTGTGGTATTAATGTGGTTATGGTGTCTTGGTTAGCATTAATACTGCATCTCAAACTAGTTTGCTTATTTCACTGACTATACTTCTAAGTACTTTATTGTTTATTTCCTGTATCACGTGCTTTTACACTACTATTTGAGTTTTTGATTTCAGGATACATGATTGACAAAGTGGAAGCTGCATTCAGTTCGTTTTGTTGGACTTGGGTAGATTGGATAGGTTGTTGTTATTTTGTATTGTGTTTTGTCACGGAATGTCAAATGGAGAGTTTGTTATGTTTATATTTTGTATTGGCGATTCTGTGAACAAATTGACCAACTTGAACAGTTATAAAAGTTTAGGGACTAAATTGTAAAGTTTCATAGTTAGTAGATTAGGATTAGGGTTTGGGGTTATGAGTTTGGAACAAGAAGAATTGACGCTGGAGTGTTGCTCGAGCGACTAAAGCAGAAAGTTCCTCGCTCGATGTTCGCCCTCGTGTCGCTCGAGCGACGACCCTTCGCTCGAGCGAGAATGCCTCTTCGCTTGAGCGACGTATTTATCTGGAAAACCTAATTTTCCTTTTTCGAGACTTTAAGTCGGTCCATACAACCTAATTTGTCCAACCTATATATTGAAGGCGCCGTATTTTCAGTGGGGAAGATTGAACAACATATTATTCAAGAAGAATACATCATACACAAGATCAAAGTTCAATTATTCATTGTTCATGAGCATTTTTCATTGAAAACATCAAAGCAATCAAATTAAACACTGAATTGGTTTCTTTGCTTGGATCTGCTGCAAGATTGTGTAGTCAAATGTGCTGCATTAAAGATCAAGTAAGAGTTTGAAGAACGAGGAGCTCTTAGGGAAGATTTACAGAAGATAAACTGCGTAAAGGTCAGGATTAGAGTTCGTGTGCTCATTTCAGGAGGATTGCTTTACAAAGAAGAGCCAGGATTGGTGTTGGTGTACACATTTCAGGAGGGCTGCTTCATACTTCAGACAGGAGATCAAAAAGCTTGTGTTGTCAACTTTGCTGGTAGTCTGTAAGTTTTATTGACAATTTATAATGGATCTTTGACTGGCAAAGTGCCTGGAGTTTTTCCCACGTTGGGTTTCTCCGTGAACAATTCTGCTGTTGGTTCTTGCTTTATTTATTGGTTGGCATAACTTCGGTATTTCAAGATAGGTTAAATTGACTTGTTTGACTAATTATCTAGACATAATTAACTTGTGACTTGTTGCATGTTAATTAAGTTTTAATTCCGCTCTTACACCTAATCACCCCCCTCTAGATGTAGTAAGGTCAAATCTTGCGTTTCTCAAACATAAATAATTAAAGAGGAAGATGACAGAAAAATCAAGCCAGATAATTGACGCCGGGCAGAATAGTGATTATTCTGCAGGCTAGTTCTACCAGCAAATTCACAGGGAAGAACACAAGATTAACGCCAAAAAAAACACAGAGAAAACGTCTCTGAAGTTTAGAGAATTTTATTATATCACGTAATGATGAAAATAAGTCCACAATCCGGACTTTATAGCCGAAATCCGAATTTTACCAAAAATGGCAAAATTCCAAAAATCACGCCAAACGAAAATATGGAATAAAATAAGTATTCTCCAAAAAATCTAGCCCAAATCGGGTTAAAATCATCTCCTAACGTGCAATCGAAATATTACCAAAAATAGGAAAAAATAACTTAAAATAGCAATTCGGAAGGGAAAACAGCTGAATTTGAGGATGAAAACGGCACACACCGAGCATAGCTGGGTGGCCACGACGTGCGTGCCGAAACGAGCTTTCCGGATTGTGGTCATGATCGCGATTTTGATAACCGTAGCCAAAGTTATGGCCAAATTACCGAAACACGACTTAATTGCCAAAGTTACTCGATCACTTGCCATCCTTACCCCGATCTGCCAACTCGTGATACCTTAGAGCCATTAACGTGTTATCTGACAACTCAACATCTAACTCGGACCCTCCTGCATTAATAATCATTATTTGATGTCGGACTTGAGTTCGGGTATCGGATACGGGTACATATCTAAAAGTTGGAACCTTCTCATTTTAAAAAGAATCAGAACTTTGGATGCGGGGTATACGCATAAGTCATACAAAATATTTTTTTAAAAAAAAATGACAGACAAATTATTTTATTTTATTATAATATAAGTATTTATAGTTTTATAATTAATAATACTGAATTTGTCATGTTTTAATTAATATAAAAAGTTGACATGGATAGAAATAAGAAATAAAAAATTTAGTATACTAAGGAACTCAAATATAAGTATTGGACAATCGTTTTGATTAAAATCAATTTAATTTTTTTTTTACTTATACATATATTAATTGATATTGGCCGTCAAAAAATGTACTCGTAGTTTAGTTTGTTTATCAACTCTTTCAATAAAATTAATTTAAACAATTGGATTGTAATTTGAAATCAATTTAAATTTAAAGCCAAAATAAATTCTTTTCAAAAAAATTAAAGAAAAAAAAAATCATTTTCAATGTCTTATATATTATTTTTTAAAAATGTAGAAATAAATTTAAATTTAATATCAAATAAAAGATATAGGACTAAATTATTTTAATTACAAAATAAAAAGTTAATACAGATAAAATATAAGAAATAAAAAATTTAATACAAAGATAAACTCAAATTAAATAGATTTGACCTACAATTTATCCCAATAAAATAATTATAATTCTATTAAGCCTTTGTATTTGACTTTAAAGAGCCCATTCCAAAATCTGCCCCACCAAGTTTAATCAATTAGGGGGTCATCAACCACGGTCTTCCCCAACTCTCTTTTGTTTTCCAACTCCTTTTCTTTCTGCAGAGCCACAAGCAGAAATCCAGAAGCTAGACTCCACCTTCCGCCTTCTCCCTTTTGCCGTCGTGTCCGAGCGCAAAACCAAGGATCCAATCCATATTCCTTGTTCGTATTAATGTCACGTCGTGTCGAAACGGATATTTCTCCATTTTTGTAGAGTCTGAGCATCTCAAATCATTGTCCACTTAAATCTTCTACTGTCAAGGTTAGCTCAGAGGAGCAGCCTAGCATGAATCTGTGGAGGCAAAGCACAAGAAACCGACCTCTAACAGCAAGATTATTGGATTCTGACAAATGGACTTTTGCTTTGAAGGAATCTACACTATCGAAGGTAAGAACTAATTTTGTCAGATTTACTTCCTGCAGCTGAGATCGTCATCTCCAGAAACAGTAGAATGAAGAAGATCACCGCTCCACCCATAGTAGCCGTTGAAGTTCTTATAAAATAAACACTGAAAACCTTTTGGTTGGCTGATTAATTATTTGACAGAGGATGAAGTTCACGTGGCTTTCTTGTTTTCTCATGCAGCTGAATTTTTTATATGTTCACCAGTGACCTTGGTGAGTTTGCAGCTATTGCAGTCTCGCACAAACAGTACAATTTTGGCTGGTAATCTATCACAATTTCAGCTACCGCTTCAGCAAGAAAAATGAAGATATTTGAGACAATATTTCATAATAATATATCTTGGCAAACAATTCTTGTTGTGATACTACCTTTGTTGGAAATTTGAAGATGAAACAATAACTTTTAGATGAAGACACTCACTTTATTTCATTACACTCCAAAAATGATTAGTTGAAAATGAGTACAAGCACTAACCTTCAAAAGGCTTCACAAAACATGAATTTAATCTAATACGTACTAGTTATTATATGCAAATTAATCCCAAAAATAATGCATATACTTTTCATGTACTCAAATAAACTAGAGCATTTAATCTGTATTTGTACTTTCAACAATGTACTCCATAAATCTATCAATTAAATATTGATATGTTCCATTCCTGCCAAGTTGTTGTTATTCATTCTTGAATATTGGATCATCATTTCTAAGGCCAAAAAATAAAAAATATGCATGTAAGTAAACAACATTCATGGGTCCTCAGTTTCTCCTCCAGAATGTCACTTGCCGGCACATTACAAAATCCACTTAATCCATCTTCATCCATGTCTGAGAAGATTGATACATGATCAAAAAATCTCCAGTACTTTATACAAGCTCAACTAGGTTGATGGGCGGTGTTTATGGCGAACTCAGATGAGTAGCCAAGAGAATTCAGATAATCATTCACTGATGAGGAGCTGCTTTTTTATCTGGTTCTTGCAACATCTTTACCACTCTAATATTAGCCCCTGTTTGACCACCATTATTTGGGTATAATAGAGTTTTGAATAGTGATTTTCAGGAAAATATATTGTTAAAAAGTAGGGAAGAGTTTGGAGTTTACATGCAGAATATTTTATTGTGTGAATGTGTAGTTTAAAATGAGTATATAGAAAAAAAGTTTGAAAATAATGGTTGTCAAACAAAAGCTATATTCATCAGAAAGCAAACTTAAAAATATGTGACAGCATTGGCATCTCGAACAATAGCATTTGGCTTCCATCAAATTCATACATTAGAGGAGCAAATATAAAATGCCTTAGTTAAAAAAAATAAAAATAAATGAACAATGTATAATATTTAAAAAACCAGAAAATTTACCTCAGGTTCCGTACATATAGCTGAAGTAGAATTAAGCATAATTGCTTTGTAAGATGCTCAATTGCTTCTTCAAGCCTGCCTGATCAATGCAAAGCCCTTTTAACACGTATCACACGAAAATACGTACTTAGCTAACAATTTCTTTTGTGAACATGTATACTAACTAGTCCGTAGTTTCCTTTAGAAACTGCTTCCATACCCTTGGAATTTTAGCCTCTTGAGAAGCATCTTGTTTTTCTTCAGTAACCCCAATGCTAGGGTCTCCCATCTATAAGTTGCAATGCCAAAACTTATTTACTGCCAGAAACATCACAACCTTAATGAAATTCAAAACCAAACAGGAAATGTTGCTTGATCAGACCTTCTGCGGAGGTTCATTATAGGCTCCACAACACGTCTCGTGTACTTTAATGTCAAGACCCAATTATCTCAGGCTTTTCATCTTGTTCGTGCTTCTGGTGAACCTCGTCCTCTCTATCATCTATATCATAACCGCTCTCATCATCCATAGCATGAGACTTCTGTATTCCATTGCGAAATGACCGATTTAAACTACAAATTCCATAGAAGAGAAATGAAAAAATAAGCAAAACATTTGCATTTATAACATGATGAATTTTAAACCTAAATGTTATATTTGTGCTTAACATCTATTGTGTTTGGCCCAATGATGAAGCCCAATTATCACAGCCTGTTACTTGTATTTGAGTGTGACCCGGTTATTGGCCCACATGTGTAATCTCGCGTTTTCTGGTTATGCGATTTTGGTTTGTTAACCAAATGGCTGAGATTGTGACACGTGGCTGTGGTTGAACCGCTGGATGCATGGTGACTATACATATTCGGGACTCTTCCATTGTTTGGCAGATCAGTTCAATTTCTAGGGTTTTCTCTAGACGGTTCTTCTCTCTGTAATTTTCTCTCTGTCGATGAAAACCTTTGGTTTTCATCTTGTAATCTTGAGGTTAGATAATCTTGTATAGATTACGATTCTAGTGTGATTCTTGTGTTCTTGGTGAGCACAGATCTGGGTTACTGTGTTGTAATCTGTAAAAGAGAGAAATAGTGAGATTTGGGCTGAGGGTTTGAGTCGAGTGATTTTTTGGGTCTCTGATCTGTACTTGATAACTTTGTTGGATTCTAGTGGATTAGAGCGATAATCACTCCGATGTATGCTTAACGGGTGAGTAGCCTTTACTGGTGAACATCCGGGCCTTAGGGCGAAAATTCTTTGTGTTGTGGTTTTGTTTTGGTTTTTGTGATTTTGGGACTGTAAATACCAACAGTGGTATCAGAGCTCTCGATCTTTTGTGGTAACCCCTGATCTGAAACCCTTGGTTCCTTTTTCTGGAAATTTGGTTGCTGATTCTTTACGGATCTATTCAGAGGAGACTAAATCTTCATTTTTCTGGAAAGTAAAATAGTCTGGTTTTCACTATTTTACACTATTGCACTGAGACGCGTATGGTAACGAATTTCTGAACCCTAAACTCTGTTTGTTATCTTTCGAAACTTCAGTTGATTGTGTCATCCTGGTTGGAACCCACTTTGATCTTCCTTTGTCTAGGGTTTCATAAGAGAACCCTGGAATCTGAGGGGACAAGGTTTAACGGCTCCTTCAAGATTATCATTCATCTGTATTTTTTGTTAGTTGATAAAATTCCGAGATGTGATTTTATGTTGCATAACTTTTGCTCTCTGTGTTTACGTGCATAAGTGTTACTTGTGAAGATTAATTGTTTTTAACACTGAGTGTGTACTCTGCTATAATCTCATTCAATCTTGATACCTGTTTATCGCCGTTTTGCATCATACTGTTAATTCATATGGCAAGTTCTAAGATTGACATAGAAATTTGGAATGCTAAGGGTGATTTTAGTCTCTGGAGTAAAAAAATGAAAGCCTTATTGTTACAACAAAAATGTGCTAGAGCCTTAGATGAGACTTGGGGTGATGAAATCACTGAAATTAAAAGGATTGAACAAACTGAAATTGCTTGGAGTACTATATTCCTGCATTTATCAGACAATGTGATTGGAGAAGTAGGTGATACTACCACTGCAGCTGAAATTTGGACTCAACTTGAATCTTTATACAAAACCAAAACTCTTCCCAATAAATGTTACTTGTGGAAACAATTTTTCAGTTTCAAATTTGATTCTAATTGTGATCTTGAAACCAATTTAGACAGATTTAATAAATGACCAAGATCTCACTTGAACGGTGGTGAGATCTATCCGACAATCAATCATGTAGCCTTATTATCATCTTTGCACGAAAAATATAAGGAACTTAAAAATGCTCTTGAATATGGTAGAACCTCTATCACTGTTAATGATGTTGTGTCCTCTTTGAGGAATAAAGAACTTGAGTTCAAAACTGATTCAAAAACCTCCAATATTGGAGTTGGGTACAACATAAAGGGCAATTATTCTTTCAAAAGGAACAACAACCAATTTCAAAATAAAAATTCTTGGAAATCAAAAGAGCACACCGAGATTTTTCAAAAGGCAAACCTAAGTTCAATAAATTTGACAATAAGGCTAAAGGAAAAACATGTTATTTCTGTGGAAAAATGGGTCACTATATAAAAGACTGTCACAAGAGAATTAATGAACTGAAAAACTGCAACAAAGTGGATGGTGAAGCTGCAATAGCCTATGAGGAAGCTGCAGCCACTAATGGGCAAGTCTATGTGACCTGTCACTCATCTGTTGAAGATGAATGGATTCTAGATTCAGGATGTACCTTTCATATGACACCTTGTAAGAAGTACTTCACTAAATTCTTAGAAACCAAAGGAGGACAAGTAATAATGGGAAATGATTTTTCTTGCAAGATTAAGGGAATTGGAAAAACTGTTTTGAAACTTGAAAATGGGAATGATCTGATTCTGAATAAGATCAGATACATCCCTAGCTTAAAGAGAAATTTAATCTCTTTAGGCACACTTGATGATGAAGGTTTTAACACAATCATAAATAAAGGTACCTTCATTCTTCAAAAAAATGCTGCTGAAATTGCTCAAGTTTTTAAATCAAATGGGATTTACACTCTGAAAGCTTTACAACAAACAAATCAGTCCATTGCATTACAATCCTGCTTGTACTGATAAATCTGAACTTTGGCATAAAGGTTAGGCCACATAAGTGATAAGAATGCATATTCTTAAGAAACAAGGACACTTAGGAAATGAAAGAGTTGAGAAGGTATCTTTTTGTGAACATTGCATATATGGTAAGCAAAGAAATTACCTTTTACGAGCACTCATAAGTCTAAATGCATACTTGATTATCTTCGTCTTGATCTTTGGGGACCGGCTCACGTGAATACCTATTCTAGTTTTAAATACTATCTTCTGATTATTGATGATCTGTCTAGGAAAAGTTGGGTCCTACTTTTGAAAAATAAATCTGATACTTTTCAAAATTTTGTTACTTGAAAAACTCTTGTTGAAAATCAAGTAAATAAGAAAGGTTAGAGCCCTTAGAGAACTCGACAATGGCCTTGAATTTTGCAATGAGGAGTTTGATAATTTTTGCAAAGACAATGGGATCCTTAGGCATAGAGCGTAGTCTATACCCCGGCAAAATGGGTAGGTGAGAGGATGAATAGGACTACGGTAGAAAGAGTTAGGTGTATGTTAACCAATTCAGGCCTTCCAAAATTATTCTGGGGAAAAGCAGTCAAAACTCCCTCATATCTCATAAATAAATGCCCCACCAAATCCCTGAACTATGAAACACCTGACCAAGTTTGGAATGGACAGCCTGCTGATTATTCTAAACTCAAAACATTAGCGATTCTGCCTATGTTCACCAAAATGAAGGAAAAGCTGGAGCCTAGGTCCACTAAAGGTGTTTTCTTGGGATATGGTGAAGGTGTCAAAGGTTATAGTGTCAGCTAAAGGATCGGGGGAGGTTATAGAGTCACAATAAGTAGAAATGTTGTCTTTAATGAACTAGACATGCCCTGCCTAAAAGGAAAAGAGCCCACTCCAACTGAAACTGATCAGAATACAAGCATTACTCAAACAGAATTTTCTCCAGCTGTTTTTGACACTGGAAATGAAGATCAGTTCCAGGTGGAGAATGAACCTGAGCAGGATACTCCTGAACCTATTTTTGAAACTGAGCCTGACCACCATATTAACCCTTTAGAAGATTACCTTTTGGCCAGAGATAGAACTAGAAGGGAGATTAGACCACCTGTCAGATACAGTGAACCTAATTTTATCACTGCCCTTAGTATTATAGGATCTTTAGAAGGTGATCCTACCTCTTATGAAGAGGCTGTTGAAGGAAAAATGCTAACATGTGGCTTGAAGCAATGAAGGATGAGATGTTGTCTCTAGAAAAGAATAACACCTGGGTATTAGTCAATAAGCCAAAAGGGATTAAAGTCATTGACTGCAAATGGATCTTTAAGGTCAAAGAAGGAGACCCTAAGGATGGTAATATTAGATTCAAGGCTAGGCTGGTTGCTAAGGGGTTTAACCAAAGGGAGGGAATTGACTACAATGAAATTTTTTCTCCGGTAGTCAAATATACCTCTATTAGAATTCTGTTATCTATTGTCTCTCAATATGATTTTGAATTGGAACAATTAGATGTGAAAACTGCTTTCTTGCATGGTAATCTGGATGAAAAAATTTTTATGAGTCAACCAAAAGGTTTTGAAAAAAGGGGTAAAGAAAATTGGGTGTGTTTTCTGAAAAAGTCCCTTTATGGTTTAAAACAAGCACCTCGACAATGGTATATTAGATTTGATACATTTATCAAAAGCCTTGATTTTAATAGAAGTGAATATGATCCATGTTTTTACTATAAAGGAAAAGGAGGTCCAAATTCCTATTATCTTTTACTTTATGTGGATGACATGTTGTTGGCTGGTTATGATGTTGATGAAATTAATAACATCAAGCAAAGACTTAAACAAGAATTTGAGATGAAGGATCTAGGTCCTGCTAAGAGGATCTTAGGTATGGAGATTAGAAGGAACAGATCTGATCAGACAATTTTTCTCACACAACATGCTTATATTCTAAAGATGTTAACTAGATTTTCTATGAATGATGCTAAAGGTGTTAGTTTACCACTTGCCAGTCATTTTAAATTTTATGTGGAACAATATCCTAAATCTGAATCTGAGAAAAGTAGAATGGATAAAATTCCCTATGCAAATGCTATTGGTTCTGTTATGTATGTCATGGTCTGCACAAGACCTGATCTTGCCTTTGCCATAAGCACTTTGAGTAGATATATGAGCAATCCTGGTGAATATCATTGGGAAGCATTAAAATGGTTGCTGAAATATTTAAAAGGAACTTCTGATCTGGGTTTAATGTTCTACAAAGGTGAAACTGAAATTCAACTTAAAGGTTTTGTTGATTCTGATTTTGCTGGTAATTGTGACAATAGAAAATCTACTTCTGCATATGTTTTTACTGTAAACAATACTTGTGTTAGCTGGAAATCTCAGCTGCAAAAATTGCTAGCTCTTTCCACCACAGTGAATACATTGCGACCTCAGGATCTTTGTCAGAAAGGAAGGTATTTGGTTAAAAAATTTATTCGATGAAATTGGCTTCTCTGGTAATGATGCTACTGTTTTCTCTGATAGTCAATCTGCAACACATCTTAGTAGAAATCCAGTCTTTCATGATAGGACTAAACATATTGATGTTAAATTTCATTTCACAAGAGATATTATTGAAAAGGAAATTATTAAAATTGAGAAGATTTCTACTAAGTGTAATCCAGCAGATATGGGAACCAAAATACTTCCTTTATATAAATTTAGGGATTGTTTAAATCTCCTAAATATTGTTACTAACTAATAGTTTTGCAGGTACAAGAGCAAATGAAACCGAAGGAGGAGTTAACCTCTAATCCACATGAAACCCGAAGATGTCAAGCAAGGTGGAGATTGTTATATTTGTGCTTAACATCTATTGTGTTTGGCCCAATGATGAAGCCCAATTATCACAGCCTGTTACTTGTATTTGAGTGTGACCCGGTTATTGGCCCACATGTGTAATCTCACGTTTTCTGGTTATGCGATTTTGGTTTGTTAAGCAAATGGCTGAGATTGTAACACGTGGCTGTCGCTGAACCGCTGGATGCATGGTGACTATACATATTCGAGACTCTTCCATTGTTTGGCAGATCAGTTCAATTTCTAGGGTTTTCTCTAGACGGTTCTTCTCTCTGTAATTTTCTCTCTGTCGATGAAAACCTTTGATTTTCATCTTGTAATCTTGAGGTTAGATAATCTTGGTGATATCTTTGTATAGATTACGATTCTGGTGTGATTCTTGTGTTCTTGGTGAGCACAGATCTGGGTTACTGTGGTGTAATCTGTAAAAGAGAGAAATAGGGAGATTTGGGCTGAGGGTTTGAGTCGAGTGATTTTTTGGGTCTCTGATCTGTACTTGATAACTTTGTTGGATTCTAGTGGATTAGAGCGATAATCACTCCGGTGTATGCTCAACGGGTGAGTAGCCTTTACTGGTGAACATCCGGGCCTTAGGGCGAAAATTCTTTGTGTTGTGGTTTTGTTTTGGTTATTCTTTTGTGATTTTGGGACTATAAATACCAACACTAAACTATAGTCCTAAACATAATTTATCTGTTACCACTTCAGAAAACAACAATATTGAAACGAATCATTCCCACATATTTAAAACTCAATTTCATGATTAATAGAGAAAAATAGTGTCATATTTTTTATTTTATTTTTCTTTTGGAGTCTTCCCCATGTGCGTTATGAAACTGATTCTCTCTTATTCTTAGACCGAACACATGGGAAAAATAGGAAAGACTAAAACCAAAATTTGTAAAGAAATAAAATACCACTAAAACAACAGCACAACACCAAATTGAGCAATATATCAATCTGACTTAGTTTGGGGCTTTTTGCAGAGAATCATACGCGTAGGAGTGAAAATTCCATTCTCACCGCCTCTAGTGAGGTAATCTGCAGTGACAGAAAGCTTCTCGTGCACATCAACGACGCCCTTTGGAGCAATCCCAAGCCAGGCAAGAAATGTTATTGGGCAGATTCAATACCTGTTTCAGATTTGAACTCAACATTTGTGTGTGTATGGAGGAGAGAGGGAAGGGACGACACAGCTTGGAAGTGGAGAAATGGGTATTAGGGCTCTAGAGAGATGGGGAAGGGGTGATTGGGACCCAGGTGGATATTAGTAAATCAAAATTAAAATAAATGCAAAATAGACTCAGAGAAATCTTTTGAAAAAGAAATTTATTGATAGTGAAAATGTTTGAGATACAAAGAAAAATATTGAACTTGCAATGAGAAGTTTATCTCCCATCTAAACTTTCGTTACATTGAATGTAAACAGAAACATGAAAAATTACATTGATTTGAAATTTCTCCCGCAATTTCATAGAACATTGAATGACAATTTTGTTGTTTTCTTGAATTGCTTTTGAAAAAGCAATATTCTTGAGAGGATTTTCTTTGCTTTTACTTGGGTGAAAGTAAAAGTCTTCAATGATGTTGTCCACCATTTGTCCATCAATCATGAATTTTGAATGAGAATTTTGAAAGGTAACCATTACTTTGAATGTAATTCCTTTGCACTGTCCTGTTCATCTTCTCTTGAAGACCAAGTAATTTCTTTTGCTTCTATTCATCTACTTCTTCTTGATATATTATTTTCAGTAAAAGACGTTTCTTGAAGAGTAAAAGGAAATAGCAATCTATTTCTTGACTTCGTAGCAACTCTAGTCAATTGATGTACATACAATTGAATCTAAACTATCTGCAAACGGAAACGCCCCCAATGCCTTCTCCGGTAAACACGGGCAATGTTTATACAACAGAAAAAGCTAATCAATTGCTGCCTAAGCCATCATCCCTTCTTTGAAGCTACTAATCAATAGTTTAAATTCCTTTTTTTTTTTTTACTACTCAAAAACGTGAGATACTCATCATAATAAAACATAAAGAAGACTTTGCATAGATGCCTTAAAATTATATAGCATCAAGAAGCTCTTGAACAGATACTTGCAGACTACGTCGTCTGTATGGCATCTCACTTTCGTTGCTCAACCCATACTTTAGCCAATGTAATCTATCGGCGTTTCTGAACTTGAGCATATTAGATTTCCATCGACACACACCAGAATTATCATGAAAATAGTTACCACATTTGTAACACATATTGAATGTTTTTGCTCTCCTTTTTCTAGCAAAAGAACTTCTACCATGAAAAGGTTGCGCTTGAGAATCAAAAATTTCTTTTGATCCGTTAGTTGCAAAAACTAACGTTTTGTTATTGAAAGGTAAACATGTTGCTACCTTATTGATACAACACATGAAAGTGATAACTCTACCATCGGTATGAGTTATCTTCTTTTGATTAGAGATAAGCTCCATATTTTGAAGAAAGGAGAAAGAGGATTTTTCTCTCTTTTTGATGTATTCTCACTTTCACTCGGAATTTCTCTCTTAGATGTAAGAAACTCTCTTGTGAGGAAATCTGCAACAACATTAGTTTTTCCAGGTATATAAAGAATTTTAAAATCAAAACAAGACAAAATAACTTGCCACCTAACAAAGATATGCTTTGAGACAAGGTTTTTTACATCTTTTTGAAGAACATCTTTTGAGAATTTACAATCAGTTTTGAGAATAAAATTTTTATTAATTAAATTATCTTGAAATTTTGAAACACAAAGGACAATTGAAAGAATTTCTTTTTTAACAGTAGAATAATTTATTTGAGGTCCAGTCCAAATACCAGAATAGTATCGGACTAACTGTTCTTGATTTGATTCTTTTGGAATTTGCTTTACGACTCCACCAAATCCTAGATCTGAAGCATCTGTTTCGACGATAAGATCTACATTTGGATCAATAATTGAAAGACAAGAAATACTTTTGACCGCTTTTTTGATATTTTGGACAACTGTAGTACACTCATGCCCCAAAGATTTTGGACTTTTGTGTAGTCTTTTGAAAAGAGGTGCACAAAGTAGTCTACTGCCTTTAATAAAGTCGGAGACATAATTGACACAATCAAGAAATCTTTGAAAACTATTCTTATCAATAATTTGATCAGGAAACTTATCAGTAAAATCTAAACTTCTTTGAATTGGAATAATAGTATTTTGAAAAATATTATGATCAAGAAATCTGATTTTAGTTTGACAAAGAACAATTTTCTTAGCAGACACTGTTAAACCATTATTCTTTATGAGACAAGTCAACATGTAATATGAACAGTTGTAATCCAATGACAGAAAGTCAACCACGTCTAAGGCTGAAACATTGGGGCTACAACCCATTAGACTTAACAGGCCCAACAACACAAGTGGCCCAAACAGAATAGTATAGTGAGGCAGCCCATTTTATTAACAATCTCCACCTTGCTGAAGCATACTATGTCACACTCAATGGATCTAGAATGGCTATTCTTACTTTGCTTCATTTGCTCAAAAAACCTGCAAAAAGAAAAACACAATTAGTTCAATTTATTCAAATAATATTGCTTGAAGTTCTAATTATCACATCCAGTGATATTCAAAATCTTCAAGCAATTACTAAATTTATTAAGAGGTAATACCTTTGTCCCCATGTCTAAAGGATTGTCTTCTATTAGAATTTTAACCAAACTGATCAAACCTTTTTCAGTCATACTTCTTACAAAATGAAATTTAATACCTATATGTTTCGATCTATCATGATAAACAGGGTTTTTACTAATATGAATTGCACTTTGCTTATCAGTATATGTCAACAGAATCATTAGCAAAACCAATTTCATTTAACAAGCCTTTCAGCCACATACTTTCTTTCATAGCTTCACATGCAGCAATGTATTCAGTTTCAGTGGAGAATAAAACAACCAATTTTTGTAATTGTGGCTTCCAACTAATACAACCATCACACAAAGTGAAAATATAAGAGGATGTGGATCTTCTATTATCTAAGTCACCAGCAAAATCTGAATTAGTGTAACCTTTTAACTTTATACCTTCTTTACTCCTTTTAAATTCTAAACCTAATTCAGATGAACCTTTTAAAATACCTTAGCATCCATTTTACAGCTAACCAATGAGGTCTGGTGCAGACCATAAGGTATATAATAGAGTCTATAGTATTAGCATAAGGAACATTTTGCATTCTACAAAATTCATCTTCAGTTTTAGGTGATTGATCACTAGTCAATTTAAAATGATTTGCAATAGGTAAGGAGACAGGTTTACACTCAAGCATAGAAAATCTTTCAAGTATTTTCTTCACATATGAACATTGTCTCAACAACAAAATGCAATTATTTCTATCCCTAGTTATTTCCATGCCAAGAATTCTTTTAGCTTCTCCCAAATCTTTCATTTCAAATTTAGACTTCAAGTTGGATTTAATAGAATCAATTTCAGATCTATCATGACATGCAAGTAATATATCATCTACATATAAGAGCAAATAGATAGATTCAGGTCCATCTGACCGTTTGAAGAAAAAACAAGAATCATATTTGCTTCTTACAAAACCCAATTTCTGAACAAATGTATTAAACTTGATATATCACTGCCTGTTTCAGCCCATACAGAGACTTTTTCAGCAGACAAACCTTTTCAGTTTTGGATTTTTCAACAAATCCCACTGGCTGATTCATGTATATAGTTTCATTCAAATCGCCATTCCAAAAAGCTGTTTTAACATCAAGTTGATCCAATTCCCAATTAAAATGAGTAGTCAGAGCTAGTAGAATTCTGATAGAGGTATACTTGGCCACATGTGAGAAAATCTCATTATAGTCAATTTCTTTTTTCTGAATAAACCCCTTAACAACTAACCTAGCTTTATACCTCTTATTTTCATAATCAGAATCCCCTTGTTTTATCTTATAAATCCACTTACAATCAACAACCTTCTGATTTTCAAGTCCATCAACCAAAACCTAAGTTTTGTTTTTGATAAGAGAATTCATTTCTTCATTCATAGCCTCTTTCCAATGTTCAGATTCAGAACAATGTACAACATCATCAAAGAAAACATGTTCTGAATTTATAGAGTCGAGAGCATAAAATAAGGTAACAAAATCATCATTGTTGAATCTAGTTGAAGGTCTTATTTCTCTCATTTCTCTATCTCTGGTTAACTGATAATTACTGAGAGCAAATTCAGACGATTCAAGCTCAGTTTCAGATTCAGTTGGATCATAAAGAAGGTCAGTTTGAGTAGACTCCACCTCAATAAAATCATTTTGAACGACAGCATTTTCAAATTCATCTTCCAGAACAGTTTCCTTAACAGATGTATATTTAGGAGCTTTTTGATTTGTAGATTCATAACAAGGCATGTCATCTTCATTAAAAATGACATTTCTACTGATAATGACCTTAAAACTATTTTGGCACTTGACCCATAGTCTGTACCCTTTAACATCTTCCCCATATCCTAGAAAAATACATTTTAGGGATATAGGTTCAAGCTTACCTTCACTTTGATGTGAGTAAGCAGTGCCGCCAAAAACTTTTAATCTAGTATAATCAGAAATTTTACCAGACCACAGTTTTTCAGGGACTTGAAAATCAATGGCACTAGAAGGACTTCTATTAATAAGGTAGGTTGCAGTTTTTTGGGTTTCTCCCCAGAAACACTTAGGAAGACCAGAACTGTAAAGCATACATCTCACTTTTTCTAAAAGGTATCTATTCATTCTCTCAGCAACTCCATTTTGCTGAGGTGTGTATGTTACAATTCTGTGTCTTAAAATTCTAGATTCTTTACAAGGTGAATCAAATTCTGAGTTACAAAACTCAAGACCATTATCAGTCCATAGTGCTTTGATTTTCTTATTTGTTTCGTTCTCAATCAACAGTTTCCACTGTGGTATCAGATTTGTGCTTTAACTATAAGTAAATAAAATCTAAATCCACTTAGAGTATTTACAGATGCTGGACCCCAAATGTCAGCATGTAAATAATCCAAAATTGAAGAGGATTTATGTGTTCTAGTTTTAAAAGGTAACATTTTCTGTTTTCGATTTTTACATAAATCTAACCGTTTGATTTTATCTTTACCAAAACATCCAAGTTTATTTAAAATGGTAAGTCCCTTTTCAGATATGTGACAAAGTCTCTTATGCCAAATTAGAGACTTATTATATTCAATGTTTAAGGCTACAAAACAGTGATGAATGACAGGATCAGCAGAGACAGTATAAATCCCATTCAGTTTCAGAGAAGATATGACAGTTTTGTTTCCTTGTTTAAGTCTTGAGAGACCCTTTTGAATCACTATAATGAATCTGTCATCCAATTGACCTAAAGAAATCAAATTTCTCTTAAGCTCAAGAACATATCTGCAGTTATCAAGTTCAAGGATGTATGTAGCGACCGCGAACTTTTAAATTATATAAATTAATTTTCTCGAAAAACGTGTCGCTAAAACGTAACCCTAATTTTCTAGAGAAACGCGTTCGTCTAGCCGTTATAAAAAGGAATTCAAATCTATTCGATTGAATCCAATCCCGAATAATAATTTTATTATCAATTTCGAATTATTTTATTTATATCCAATTTTTATTAAATTCAAGCCCAATTGTTAAAACTCAACATTTACGGTCCAATCATAAGCCCGATTTAATTTTAATTCTTTTAACCCAATTCTTTTAAGTCCATTCAATTGAGTCCAAAACCAGAATCTATTTAGTCTAGCCCAATTAGAAAACCCTAGAGCCCCGACAATTGAGGCGATTACCGTATAGGGTTTTGTGCCCTAATTGTCACTATTCATACCCCACAAGCACTCCCACTTTCCTCACACACACAACATCCATTTGGTAAGAAACTTTCCCTCCCCCACACTCTCTCAATTCCATTGTGAGACACCATTGATGTGTGCAGCCATTCACCAACATCAACACCATGTTTCACGACACCAACTCCAAACATTGCACAGCCACTCCCAACACCAAGCTGCAGTCCAACCAGTGAGCCAAAACCACCAACAGACAACTCACACCATCTCCCCAAAGTCCAAAACCGAATACACCATTCATCACCAACACTGTACTCACCAACTCACTGCTCAAAACCACCAACAAGAAGCTGCAGCCATTCGATTCCACATTTCGATCGCCCATTTTCGACACTAGCTAGCCACCCATTCTCGAACAGCACCACCTCAAACCAACTCAGTGCCCAACACCAACCATCAGAAGCTAAACCCAGCTGCAAATATCGAATCACCACCAAACACCCCAGCTGCAAACATTGAATCACCACCAAACACCCCAGCTAAAAACCCAGAGTCACTCTGTAACCCCACGAAGCTGCTCGACACCACCATCCCTTCCCCATAGAACCTCCACAACCGAATGCAAAATCGACCCCAGCCAACCCAACTTCAAACCCATCATCACCGGTTGCAGCGCATGGCAAGTCTCGACCCTATCACCCCACCACTCAAAGCAGAGACCACAACACCCAATCAACCACACAAAACCAAAATAAAAACAACCCCATTGACTTACCTCAAACCCTTAGAGCCACCCTACACTCGCAGCAAACCTTTGAGGTCGCCTCGCCGGCGGCAAAATCAGGGAAGGGACTTCCCTTCCCGTCGAGGATCCTCCCTCTCCTCTCTGTCGTTAATGAGAGAGGAAAGGAGTGAGAAATGGGATTTTTAATTTATGTTTTGATTTTATTTTTATTTTAGGATTATAACCCCAGCCCCCCAAGTTTTAATTGTTTTAAATATTTTAATTTCAGTTCTTTAAATTTTGTTTTCAGTTTTAGTAAGTGTTTAATTTAGTCCCTAGTTTATATAAGTTATTATTTCAGCCATTTAAGTTTTATTTTTAGCTTTAATATATATACAGCTTAGTCCTTAAACTATTAAAAGTTATTATTTTAGTTTTCAACTCTTATTTTCAGCTTTAATATATTTATAGCTTAGTCCTTAAACTATTAAAAGTTATTATTTCAGTTTTCAGCTTTTATTTTCAGCTTTAATATATTTATAGCTTAGTCATTAAACTATTAAAAGTTATTATTTCAGTTTTCAGCTTTTATTTTCAGCTTTAATATATTTACAGCTTAGTCCTTAAACTATTAAAAGTTATTATTTCAGTTTTTAACTTTTATTTCCAGTTTTATTATAATTACAGTTTAGTCCCTAAACTTATGAAAGTTATTATTTTAGCCCTTAAAGTTTTATTTTCAGATTTAATAAATTTCCAATTTAGCCCCTAAACTTTATTTTATCATTCTAAGTCAATTATTTCAATTCCCAAAATTTTCAATTAAGCCCTTAAACTTAATTTCAACATTTTAAAACTTTAAAGTTCGAAATACTAATTCAAACTTATTTTCTATTGGTTAGACGAAACGTACGGACAATTAGGAGATTGAAGTTACTTCTCGCACCATTTTCACGAAACTCGAGATTTTGAGGTAGACTCACCACCATTAATTAGTTTAAATTATAATTGCATGCTTTATGTGAATTTACGTGATTTATATGCTTTATGCATAGGATGAGAATGTGTCATATGAGATATATGATATTGTTATGCTTGCCATAACTTATATGCTTAATTGCATGAGAAAGAAAGAAAGAATCTCTTATGAGATAAGAAGAGAATGTTATGCATAACTTATGTGCTTCATCCGCACAAGAAAGAAAGAACTACCCATGCTTGTATTTTAAAGAAGCTTTATGATTTTCAAGAAAATGAACCAAAGATGATATCACGTTGTATATTGCATAAGTGTGTATTCAATTATTCTGTAAATTAATTATCGGCGATGAGTCTACTGAGTATTTCTTCGAAATACTCATTCTGCTATTTTAACAATATTTGCAGACTTCGGAGGCGATCGAGATTGATCCGGCAGTGGTGGCATAAAAGAATTTGACTATCGAAATTATTATCTCTTTGAAGTTTTTGTATTCGAATATTGATAATATTTTGTCGTTTTCCGCTATTTCTAAAATATGATATTTAAATTTTAAATATCCTATGAGTTTTAAATGCCGGCGTAGTTTTCAATTGCAAATGTGATTTTAAAAATTAGGTTATTTTCGCAAAATTGATTGACAAAATTAGGGCAAAAGACGATGACGTGGCAATCCAGGTTAACAGAACTCGGGGCGCTACAATGTAGTTGTTCATTAAAAACTTGATCTTTCCAATTCCCTTTATTAGACAACTCATGTCATTTTCCATTTGAATTTGTCCTTCACTAAGTTCAACAAATTCAAAAAAATATTGTTGGGACATATATGGAAAGTGTACCCAGAGTCAAGGACCCATTCTTTTGGATCTCTTTTAGTAGTATTCACAAGGACAACTCCTTGAATATCAGGGTCATTGTAACGACCCGGGTCCCACTTAATGGGCTGTCCTGGCCGTTAGATCGACGACGTACTGTCCTCACTGTACCAACATGGGTCTTTTCAGCATGCTTTGTCCTCACTCGCACGCTCCCTGAGAAAACTTCCCAGGGGGGTCACCCATCGTAGAATTGCTCCAAGCCAAGCACGCTTAACTGTGGAGTTTCCAACGATGGACTTCCGGAAAAGAAGGTGCACCTTGTGATATGAGTAGTACCTATCAAATCTCTTAAACTTTCTTGGTCTGGGGTATTACAGTCATTCTTGCATACCAAAGCTGCAGAATCTTCATGGTTATTCTTAAAACGATCTTTGATTAAATGGCCTGCCTTTCCACAGTAGTAACACTTCCTGATTTGATTCTGGATTTCACATGGTTTTTGTTCTTTTCCTTGAATCTGAAATTCTGAGACTTAGCTTTCTTGTGAGGATTGAAATTAAAAGAAGGTTGCTTCTTATTAGGATTCCACTTCTCCTTTATGTGCAACCCTTCCCCATATTTAGGATCTTTAGATTCAACTTTCAGCTCAAGTTATTTATTCCTTAAGGCTGAAGTAACAATAACAACAGTGAGATCCTGACCCCCCATATTCTAAAACAGTTCGGATGTCCTTGTATTTATCACTAAGAGAGTTTAAAAGGGCAACTACTTGTTGATCATCAGAAAGTTCCTCATCACAGTTTTCTAAATCCTGAATTAATTTTGTGAATCTGTCAAGGTTATCTTCCAAATCAAATAAGGGGTCAAATCTAAAGTTGTAGAACAGCCTCAAGAGGTAGCACTTATTAGGCATAGTCTTGGTCAAATAAAGAGATTTGAATTTAGTCCATAAGGCTTGTGCAGAGGTAGTTTCACCAACCTTTCTAATCACATTATCAGATAAATGCAAGAAAATGGAACTCCATGCAGTATCATCAAGTTCCTGCCTTCTATAGGCACTTGTTTCTGCAGCCCATTGACCATTGAAGGCTGCAACACACCTTTGCTGAAGTAAAAGAAGCCTCATCTTCTGGCGCAAGAGACTAAAGTCTCCAGTACCATTCCATGTCTCAAGTTCAAACTTATGTGCAGTAGACATGATGGCAGATAATATTCACAATTGCAATTATACAACACAGAGTATAATGATTCAAGCAATAAGCACAATTGACCAAGATACGTGAATAAATAATAGAGACAGCAAGATAGTTACAAGTATATACTCTTATCAATGCAATTCACAAAAATAGTCAATTTCAATTTAGAAAGCAGTATTGTTACAGTTTTGAACAAGGTTTAAGGGATAACAACCCTTTGCACCTACTGCTTTTTCAAATTCCCAGACCCTAGTGGGAAGTCTTGGACAAAGGAAAGCAATGGAGAATTGCTTACCTTAATAACCAGGTTCAAAGACTGAATAATGCTATGAGAAAATAAATAGGGGGTTTAGAGAAAAATACCAAATTCTGAAACCTCAATGTTTCAGAGTGAAGAAAGCACTGAAGAAATACCAGAATCACTCCAATAGTTCTAATTTGAATGCAGGACAGCAACGAGTCACCAAAACTCAGTGGAAACCAGCAGTGAGTCACAGACTCAGCCAAGAATCGGAATGAATTAATCCAACTAGCCAGACTCAATACGAGTCAAGAACCAGAATCACTAAGACTCAATAGAAACACAGGATTAACAAGGAGTTACAACGAGTTAAGGCGAGTGAACGTGAAAAAATAATTTTTCCTCACAAAGAACCACTCGACTACCCAAGAACCCAGATTTGCTTCAAGAAAAACAAAGAACCAAGAGCCCTAACCCAGAGAAAAAGCTCGATACCACTTGTAAGGTTCCAAATCAACAGACACCAAAGGATCGAAGATCACAAACCACAATATAAGTGCAGAATCATAAAAACAACACTGAACACAAGATTTTTTCACCCCGTAGGGTCCGGATGTTCAGTCACAAAGACCTACCCACCCTTTGAGCATCCACAAAGGATATAGCTCTAGATCCATTAAGTATCAACCAAGAAATGTTACAAATGTTCGAAGAAACCTTTCAAAGTGTTAATCTCACCTCAGCTACTACAATTACCAAAACCAACCCTTAATCTATACACTATTATACAGACTTTACTAAGAATGAATTGATAAGAACACACAGTACGATTATAGTGACAAAACCAGAGTAAACTCTAATCTACACTTGGAGAAAGGGGAGCACAGAGAGAAACGAAGTGAGAGTAGAATAGTCTCGAATGTCCAGAACACCAAGAGCCATGTCAACAAGTAATGTGAACAGTTGCAATCCAAGGGCAGATAGTCAGCCAAGTGTAAGGCTGAAACATTGAGTCCACAATCCATTAGACTTAACAGGCCCAACAGCACAAGTGGCCCAAACAGAATAGTATAGTGAGGCAGCTCATTTTATTAACAATTCAAATTAAAAAAACCTTTCTTAATCTCGTATTTGAAAGATTTACATTAAAAAAATCAGGTTTTGTAACGCTTTGGATTACAAAATTTGGGGCGTTACAGGGGTAGTGTTAAGCGTTTGGTAAATCTTGAAAAAGAATATTGAATATTAACGGATTCTCGATTGTCACAAATACTTTATTCACACTAATTAACATAAGTCGAGAATTGGAACTACACGTCAATAGGTGGAGTCAGAAATCCTATACATTCATCTCGTTATTTCATAAAACACCAATCATTTATAACTTTCATAGTTTAAAATTCGAATAACAACCACCAAAAATCTATTTTGTGTTACTACTTATCGAATTTGGTAATAACTAATATACTAATATTGAATGTTATTCCTCATGGGATGATATTCATATTCACTATATTATTACTTGTCAACGATCCCGTGCACTGGTGGGATTTTACCGAACATGTTTTGTCACAATTCATAATAAGGAAAATAATACAAAAACAATGAGATTTAAGGTCATTTTCAGATCAATAAAACCATATATAGGAATCTGATTTACCAGCAAAAATTTTGAAATATAGAAGTATTATTTCTCTAAATATTGATATAGTGAAATATTTACATCAGTTGACGCACGCTGCAGATTCTCATATGAAGGGTTGATCCAATAATTTAGTACGTAAGGGCTTAAATTTCAGAAAGTCAATGTAATAAATTCATATATAAATGTCATTTTCATCTAATTTGAAGTTGCTCCTGGTGAGATTTAAACATAAAACTCATCTATAACAGAATATATTTTCTAAATAAGTTCTCGTTCGATTAAGAGCGCTATTAAATGAGCAAAAAAATCATCCTCCATTTCCCTGTAATGATCCGTCTTCACAAGTTTCATTACTGAAATTACTAGCTCACTAGTGGTGATAGAAACAAGTAAAATCAATACAACATCAATCAACCTAGATTTTACTCTCAGTAGAGGTTTACTCTTCATATTAAGTTCACAATGTCGAAATTTGTATTAAGTATTAATGTCTTGTTTAGAAAAATCTTCAGAATATAATTATTTTGCAAGTGTACAAATATCACGGCAGTTAAATTTTGTATTCATATAAGGAAACTATTAAACTTGTGATGAATGATCTAGATTAATGAAAGAACAAATAGCGGGAAAACAAATATCTCCAATTGATTCAATTGAAATTCGAAAGTGAATGAAAGGGGAAACATCACTGCCCTATTTATAGAACTTTCAACTAAATAAAAACTAATTGAAGATATGGAAAGACATAAATACCCTTAAAGATATTTTACATTTCAACACTTCCCCTCAAGATGGCAAGCGTATATTTAACACTCCCTTCTTGCTGAGTAAAGTAGTGAATCGATTTCCAGCCAATGGTTTAGTGAGCAAATCTGCCAGCTGCAGTGGTATGTAGCATCTTCACCTCATTAGCTTGAACTCTATCCCTTACCAAGTGACAATCAATTTCTATATGTTTGGTCCTTTCGTGAAAGACGGGGTTGCTTGCGATATGTATTGCAGCCTGATTATCGCAAAACAGCAAAGCAGGCCTGGACTGAACCACAGTCAAATCGTTCAAAATATTTTTCAGCAAGACAAATTCACAAGCTGCAGCTGCCATTGACCTATACTCAGCTTCTACCGAAGATCTGGTAACAGTATGCTGCTTTTTAGACTTCCACGACACCAATGAATCTCCCAAGAAAATGCAATAGCCAGTAATCGACCTCCTTGTATCAGAACATGCTGCCCAGTTAGCATCACAGAAACCTTTAAGCTGAAGATCAGATTGCCTGGAGAAGAACAGACCCTACCCTGGTGTGCCTTTCAGGTACCTTAAAACATGATGTGCTGCCTCTAGATGTGGTTGTCTTGGTGACTGAAGAAACTGGCTCAGAACTTGAACAACATACGATAAATCTGGCCTGTTATGGTGAGATATAGAATTCTCTCAATCAGCCTCCTGTAAATACTTGGATCAGCTATGACATCTCCCTCATCTTTCTTCAACTTCAAATTGCAAGGCAAAGGACTATTTGAAGGCCTTACTCCAAGGTAGCCAGCATCTGTCAATATATCTAAAGTATACTTTCTTTGACGAACGCTTATCCCTGTTGAGCTTCGTGCAACCTCAAGTCCCAGAAAATATTTTAGAATTCCTATATCATTCAGCTTGAACTTTTGATTCAGTTCATCCTTAAACTGGTTGATGTGGGATAAATCATTTCCCCCAATTATTATATCATCAACATATATCAAAAGAACTGTAAATGAGCCGCCATTGACCCTGCTAAACAAGGAATGATCAGACCTGGACTGCTTGAAACCTTTTGACAGAATGTAAGAAGTCAGTTTCATGTTCCATTGCCTTGAAGCTTGCTTCAAACCATAAATCGACTTGTTAAGCTTGCAAACCAACTGCTTTCCTTGCTCTCCCTACTGCTCATAACCTGGAGGCATACGCATATAGACCTCCTCATTTAACTCTCCATGTAAAAAGGCATTATTAATATCTAGATGATAAAGATGCCAATTTCTAGAAGCAGCCACTGCCAAAAAGGTTTTCACAGTCACTAATTTGGCAACAGGAGAAAATGTTTCTTCATAGTCCAACCCAGCCTGTTGGGTAAAGCCTTTGGCAACCAAACGCGCCTTCTTCCTCTCTTTAGTACCATCAGATTTCATCTTAACCTTGAAAACCCATTTGCAGTCAACATGGGTTTTATGATCAGGAAGCTTAGTGATATCCCAGGTATTATTAGATATTAAGGCATTATATTCAGCATCCATCGCTTCAATCCAAGCTGGATATTGTAATGCCTCAATGTAAGTCCGAGGCTCAAAAGCAGTAGAAAGAGCCAAGGCATAACTTCTGTGAGCAGAAGACAGCATATCATACCCCATATACGCCTCAATGGGATAACTCTTGTTAGACTCAAAACCTTCCTTCATGGAATTTGAAGTAGAGATAGGCACATGAGGAATGAGACTACAATGATAGTCCTTTAAGTAAGAAGGTGCATGTTTAGGTCTAGCAGATTTTCTGGTAATAACAGGCTGAGATGAAGTATGAGTGGCAGGTGGTGTTGTTGGGGATATTCAGAGATAAGGATGGTTGAATGAAATCATCAGATGAGTGAGCGTCAACATCAACATGTGGCTGAGAATCTTGATGTGCAGGTGGATTGGTGATATTGAAAGTAAAGTTGGAAGGAGGAACATCAACATGTGGCTAAGAACAAGCAAAAAACAGGGAAAAAGGAATGGAAGTGGTAGAATTTGATTTGGATAAGAAGGCAAGAAAATTCGGGTGATGAAAGGGAAAAATATTCTCAAAGAAAGAGACATCTCGTGTTTGGTATGAAGATTAAAGAGTTTATAGGCTTTCATGCCAAAAGGATAGCCAAGAAAAACACAAGGAACAGCTCTTGGATCGAACATGGTTCTGTTCCGTTTGAGAGTGGAAGCATAACAAAGTGATCCAAAAACCTTGAGATGGTTATAAGAAGGTACCACCTGAAACATCTTTTCATATGGGGAAATATTCTGAAGCTAGATGGTAGGTGTTCTGTTGATGATGTGTGTGGCTGTGAGGATACAATCTCCCCAGAATTGTTTCGGTAAGTTGGCTTGAAATCTGAGAGCTCGAGCTATGTTGAGCAAGTGTTGATGTTTTCTTTCAACCACCCCATTTTGTTGGGGTGTTTCAACACAACTCAGTTGATGAATAATACCTTTAAAGAGGTAGAATTCAGGCATTTTGAACTCCAAACCATTATCAGATCGGATGGTCCTTATATTGCAATGAAAATGAGTTTGAACAAGATAATAGAAAGACTGTATGAGAGTTTTAACTTGTGATTTGTTTCTCATAAGGTAAGTCCAGGTCTTTCAACTATAGTCGTCAACTATAGTTAAGAAATACTTAAAGCCATCCAATGAGGGAATTGAATAAGGACCCCAAATGTCGCAATGTATGATTTCAAACTTTTATGAGGTTTTTGTTTGACTGTTGGGAAAAGGTAAACGATGCTGCTTGGCTAAAGGGCATACAGTATAGTGTATCTCTTTATTGACATCGATTTGAGGTATAGACTTGTGTAAAAAGGAACGTTTGGAGACAGGTAAATGTTCTAGTCGACAGTGCCAGATATCAATATTCGTTTTGATATTAGAACCATCAATGTTATTACAAACAGAAGTAGATTTATTACATTCAAAAGGAAAACTGGAATTGAAAGCAACATTAGGAACAACAGCAGGCTGTCTGGTGTTGAAAATAGTAGAATCAAATTTGAGTTGATGATGAAATGAAGGCTGAACTTTTATTTGAGGCTTGGATTGATGAAAATGGTATAGTCCACCCTCAAGGTTGCCTACTCCAATCATCTTCCACGTTGAAAGATCCTGAATAAAACAAGAATTATGGAAAAACATTAGGCTGGATTTATGTTCCAGAGTCAACTTGTTAATAGAAATTAAATTGAATTTGAAAGAAGGCACAACAAGCACATTGCTGAGGCATAATGTAGGAGATAACATCACGCTTCTAATATGAGTAGCAGCAACACTATTACCATTAGGCAGTCTTACAGAGGCACCAACTATACCAGTAACCACAACCAATTGTTTTACAGAAGACACCATATGCTCAGAAGCACCAGTGTCTAAAATCCACTTATCTTCTATTGATAAAATTTTATTCTGATTACCTGAGAAAGCATATGCATCAGGATAAGTAGGTGAGGATACATTCATGTCCTGAGGCTGTTGATTTTGGACAAACTGATTTTGTAACTGAGGCATCAACATGGATAAAACCCTCTGGCACTGATAAGGAGTAATAGTAAGATGTGAAATAGAATTCACAATTCCTGATACTTCATCAGTGGATGTTGGACCATGATGAACCTGTCCTACAGCACTAACCACTGGAAACCTTTCCCTATTAGATCTGTAATTAGAAGCAAGATAACTATTCCTGTGATTGGGAGGATAGCCAATTAGTTTATAGCATTTGCCTTTGATATGTCCAGGCAAACCACAGTGACTGCACACAGGTTTCTCCCTTCTTTGATTAATGAAATTAGGCCTTTGATTAAAAGACTTCTGAACCACTTTGCTAACAAAAGCAGCAGCATCCTATGTGGTTTGTCTACCAGCAACAACGTCCTTTTGTCTTTCATCTTGTAGAACAAGAGAAAACATTTTATTCAACGAAGGTAAAGGGTCCATCAAAAGGATCTGACGTCTAACACCAGCAAAGTGTTCGTCCAAACCCATGAGGAATTGCATAATTTGATCCTCACGTTTATAATCAGTACTTTCACCACTCGGCCTATAATTTTCTAATTCTTCCCACAATCCTTTCAGCCTATTGAAGTAAGAATTTACTGAGTTATTTGATTGAGAAATTGAAGCAATTTACTTCTTCAACTTATAGATTCGAGGTCCATTGCCCTGACTATACCTATCACGCAATTCAATCCAAATGTCTCTTGTCGAATCCTTATGCATCACACTAGGATAAAGCTCCTTAGGTATTGAATTGATAATCCAAGAAGATACAACATGATTGCATCTCCTCCAGGCAGTAAATAAAGGATTATCATCTGAAGGTTTTGTAATAGTTCCATCAACAAAACCTTCCTTATTTTTGACACTAAGTGCCATGGTTGCTGCTCGACTTCATGTCGCATAGTTCTCTTCAGTAAGAGTAACAGAAATTAGTTGCATTCCAGTATTATCTCCATAATGAAGATAGAATAGACTGCTAGGATTGCTCAATAGACGATTAACCATAGCAATCGCGTCTCCTCCAGCTGCCTCTTCAGCAGACGATTCTGAAAATGCATTCGCCTGATCAAACTTACTCTGAACTTCCGCCTGAACACTAGAATCATTCGCCATCTGATCGAAACAAGGATAATAGATCAGATTGAGAAAAAAAATTCAGTAACTCCAGAACCTAATTGACGAGTACCGCCTGCTCTGATACCATATTAAACTTGTGATGAATGATCTAGATTAATGAAAGAACAAATGGCGGGAAAACAAATATCTCCAATTGATTCAATTGAAATTCGAGAGTGAATGAAAGGGGAAACATCACTTCCCTATTTATAGAACATTCAACTAAATTAAAACTAATTGAAGATATGGAAAGACATAAATACCCTTAAAGATATTTTACATTTCAACAGAAACTTGTTTGTCACAAGGACAATAATTTTGGAACATAAAAATGTTTAGCAGGTAAAATGAAATTCCACCCAAAGTTTAGTGGCCTTCACTGTATAATTAAACCATCCCCAACCCCGACCCATTTTCACATAAAACCTAAAAAATGAGCTCTCTGTGGCTATAAGCAAAACAGGAATTTCACTTTCCTAGATCTACCAAGAAAAATCCACACACATTTCCATGCATATACAATCCATTTTCCCAAAATCGCGTTCTTCCTCTTCCTCCACTCTCTCTAGAGGGTGGTCCTAGTTGTATATTATATAGAATATTATACGAGTAAACTTTAAAGGTCAGAGCCAGGTGGTGAAAACTAATAGATCTGGATTCTGTATTTTGCTCTGAATTGATTATTTGACATTCTTTCATAGTTTCATGTTTCAAGCATGTATTTTTAGAATTAAGCTATTTGTGCAACCCTTGTTGACATTGGAGTTGTCAAAATTCGAACTGTATATTTAAAAAAACAATTTTTAACAGTTTCTACAAATGGATGAATGTGGTGCTATCAAGTGTGAAGTTGTCAACCAAGGTTGTCGACTAAGGTTATACAAGTAGCACGATTCGTATTTTTATTCTGTCTTTTTTATCTTGAATACTTCAAATTTTGGTTGATCTGGGCTAGAGATCGGGTTGAAGCCCGGTCCAACACTGCCTTATGGTGGGCCATAAGTTTGAGCTTTAAATATTTTTCTTTGGAGTTCATATGTCTCTCTTGAATAGTAATAAGATTTTATTTAAATAAAATATTTAATGGGTAAAAAGCATCCTTTGGATTATAATTATATCATATGTCAATATCTTTTTCTATCGAATGCTATCGATAGTTTCTTTGTAATATAAACATTGTTTTGTCACTAATTTGTGGAAGAATTGTCAAAAGCAACAGCATTGTCATCAATTTACATCATATTCTACTTTTCATTATAAGGTGGAATAAATATAGAATTGTTCATTCATGCACGATCCGTGCACTCGAAAATCGACTCCACTTGTTTAGGCATTCCTGCATTATCCATTTACAGTGTAACTAAACACGTTACATGAACTCAATTGTATGTTATCTCCATTTGCACGTGCATTAATAATGCGAAGGGAGAGAAGTAATGGTGGATAATTATTGATTTTGAAAGCAAAAAACTGAGAAACCAAAATGAAAATTTTCTTCATACTTCAAGCCTGGCGATTCATTACAAGGACACATCGCTACATAATAAAACTAACGACATGCTTAATATAGTGAAGTGCTAAACATAATAATAAACTAAGGAACATATATAACATCATACAAAGTAACTGAAAGGGGAGATTATTCTAGTCGTGCAATATTTCGTATGGTCCTCCATTGCTTGATTTTTAGTGGTAATATACTCCATGAATTTATCTATTAAATATTGATATGCCCCTTTCAAGCCAAGATGATGATATTCGCTCTTGAATCTTAGATCATCATTGCTAATGCGAAAAAAAAAAAAAAAAACTAAATATACTAGTAAGTTTAAACAACATTCACGGAAAGTCCATAGTTTCTCTCCCCCAGAAATGTCAATTACCACCACATTGTAAAATGCACTTAACCCATCTTCATCCATGTCTGAGAAGTTTGATAGATTATTAAAAAACTTCCCATACTTTATACAAGCTCGATAGGTTGAGAGGCAATGTTTATGGAGAACTCGGATGAGTAGCCAAGAGAATTGAGATAATCATTTACTCACACTACAGCAAAAATAACCTTTCGCAATGGTCAAATAAATATTGTGAACTTCAATGTTGTCATAGAATAAACGGATACGGCAGACGACAATGCATGTTACAAAAGATTGTAGTGCTCGTTGTCATTAATATTTTAGCAACGTTCATTGCACATTGCCGTTAATGTTTTAGTAAAGTGCAATGCTTGTTGCCTTTAACATTTTAGATACATTAATTACACATTGCTGTTTTCTACCTATTTTTTTCTTTTGGAATAAACATTATTCCGTACATTGTTATATTTATATATGTTATTTCACATTAGTTATTTATTTTATTTATGAAGTAACAATGAGTACTAAATCATTCACGGCAAATCCTTGCTTATACTCCTCTTGAACAAAAAAAAAAATTTATTAATATAAAAGAAGAAAATTTATATTCTACAATTTAT
Source organism: Fraxinus americana (assembly GCA_035079005.1). NCBI lineage: Eukaryota > Viridiplantae > Streptophyta > Magnoliopsida > Lamiales > Oleaceae > Fraxinus > Fraxinus americana. Next base: position 4,635,065 of record CM068727.1, on the reverse strand, counting down.
GTAAAAAAACAAACTAAATCGGTGATCATTCCATGTCTTGGTGTCACGGGCAGCAGCTTTACTTAAACCCCGTGACACTATCGCAGCCGCTGCACTTCGGCTGCACATTGTAAATATTTCATTTAATTGTAAAATAGTTAGAAATTAGAAAATTTTAGTATGATTCCTCGGCCAAAAGACGTCTACTGGTGTCATTTGGGTTTTTGTTGCTAAGTCTATTATAGGGGGTATTAGTCTTTCAAAAATCTTTCAAGTTTTCTAGTGTTCGCCCCCTACACTAGCCATTGTAATTTCTTGCTTTCAATCAATTGTAATTTCAAGCTTTCTAGCAATCAATGATCAAGTTTAATTCAATGCATTTCAATTTCGTGTTGGAAGCTTTCTTTAAATTGTGATCAAATTTACTTTCGTCCCTGAACGACCGAGAAACGGCGGAAGGTAGTCTAGCGGAGTAGACTACTGCCGCACGGTGTCCCTTTCTGTGTTAAGAAGAAAGGTAACCCGTGAAAGTTGGTATCAGAGTTGCGGCTCAAGACCCTCGATAAGAAAGCTATGGATACAATGGAATCGGACACCACGAACGTGGTGGATCTTCAAAAGAGGACTACGAAACAGCGTTTGGAGGCGCTGGAGGTGACAAACACTAGGTTGTGTTTGGCCATGGAGGGCCTTGGAGAAAAGGTCGAAGTGGCAGAGACGGAAACTCGGGAAGTACGCATCCAACTGGATGAATGCCAAGAAGCTTGCGCAGCTATGACTGAAGCTGTTTCTAGCATACCTGATCTGCAGGAAGAAGTGGGAACGTTGAGAGCTCAACTAGTAGTTCTTCAACGCGCGTTTGGCAATGGGCAAGCCGCCGTGCAAGAGTCTATGCATAGGCTCAGAATTCCAGAACCGTGTACCTACGGAGGGGCACGCGATGCTAAAGAAGTTGAGAACTTCTTGTTCGATATGGAACAATACTTTCTTGCGGCTTCGATTCAAGACGAAGCGAGAAAGGTTACTACAGCTACCATGTATCTAGGTGGAGATGCAAAACTGTGGTGGCGGACGAAGTATGCTGATATTCAGGCCAACAGGGTCCGAATAGATTCTTGGGATCTTCTCAAGAAAGCAATCAGATCTCAGTTTTTCCCAGAGAATGTGGAATATGAGGCACGTCGAGCCTTACGAGAACTGAAACACACAAGCTCCATCAGGGAGTACGTGAAAGCCTTTGCAGGACATATGCTGAATATTCGAGATATGTCGAAAAAGGACAAGCTGTTCACCTTCATGGAAGGGTTGGAACCGTGGACACGCACGGAACTTCAGAAACAGAAGATCACTAATTTGAGCGCGGCTATGGGAGCTGCTGAATGTTTAAGCGACTATCAATCGAAATCGAGAGAGGATCGACCTTCGGGAAGAAGTCAATTTGTCGAAGGTGGAAAGAGACCTCACAGACCCAGTTCGAACTCAAATGGGGGAGAGCGTTACTCTCAGAATCAGGGAGGAGCCTATCAAGGCAACCGTCAGGGTAACAACTGGAACCAAGGAAAAGCAAAGGAGGGCAGATCTGATGTTGCTCCTAAACTGAAATGCTTTTTATGTGAAGGACCACATCGCATGGCGGAGTGTCCTCAAAAACGGACGGTGAATGCATATTGTCAACTAGCAGGTGGCGGAACCAAGTCGAAGAAAGGTACCCCGCAAGCTAGCTGTCATGGCGAGACTGACTTCGAGGAGGATGAGGATGTAATTGGTGCGTTCTCAAAGTAGTGCAATACACTATTGCACCGAGTTACTAAAAGGGAAGATGGTCCCTCGAAAGAGTAGAAGATGGAGGAATCGAAGGCTCGCACTTGTAGGGCGAAAGGCCTGATGTACATTGATGTGAAGATCAATGGGAAGCCAATCAGGGTGATGATAGATACCGGTGCTACTCACAACTATCTTGCTAGTACCGAAGTAGAGCAGCTCGGACTTTCTCTTGAAAGAGGTAAGGGGAAAGTTAAAGCAATCAACTCTGCTGCTCAACCAATAGCTGGAGTAGCTAAATCTGTGTCGATCAAAGTAGGTCACTTCGAAGGAAGGACGAATTTGTCGGCAGTTCGAATGGATGATTTCAAGCTCATTTTGGGATTGGAATTTCTACTGGATACGAAGACAGCAGTGTTTCCGCATTCTGACTCGTTAATAATGATGGGTAGTAAACCATGCATTATTCCCACTTACGTTGGGCAAGCAGGTAGAAGGGTATCTCGGCCATGCAATACAGTAAGGGTTTCAAGAGGAATGAACCCTCTTTTTTGTGCACTCTTCGATTAGAGGAGATCGAAGAGGTGACTGGTCCTATTCCAAAGCATGTCAGAAGGAGTGTTGAGGAATTCGAGGACATCATACCGGATGAGTTGCCAAGGAGGGCAATTGATCGCGGGATTGAACTTGATCCAGGTGCCAAACCTCCCAGCGAGGCACCATACCGTATGACTCAGCCGAAGCTTGAAGAGCTTCATGCAGGTCATCAAAAAAAGGTAACGGTTACCACAGCGCTCAAGTATGTATCAGTCGAAGAGACAGCTCAAATCTTCTTCAAACATATTGTCAAATACTGGGAATTGCCTAACAACATTGTCAGTGATCAGGATTCTCGAGTTACTGGCATAATTTGGACCAAGTTGTTCAAACTTCTTGGCCCAACTTTGAGCATGAATTCTAGTTTTCACCCACAATCAGCCGGACAGACGGAGCGCTTCAACTCTATGTTGGAATGCTATTTTCGGCACTCTATCTCTGCTCCACATGAAGTTTGGGTAAAACTTTCGGATGTAGCCCAGATGTGTTTCAATGCTCAAGAGACCTCTTCTCCCAACAAGAGTCCTTTTGAGATTACTACTGGCCAGCAATCGTCACTCCCTCATGCTGCAGACATCAATCAGAAACAGTACAAAAAGTCTGAAGATCTGAAGCGACTTGTGTTTAAATTGAAAAGATCAGAAATGAAAGTTGCTGAAAAGATTCTTGGCCATCGAGCTTCTAGGAATTATCTTCAAGAATACTTGGTCAAATGGAGCGGATGCAACAACGAGAAGAACAAACAACGGCTCAGAGGACTTCGCCAAAGCAAATGGGGGAGAAAGTCACGGGCAGCAGCTTTACTTAAGCTCCGTGACGCTATCGCAGCCGTTGCACTTCGGCTGCACATTGTAAATATTTCATTTAATTGTAAAATAGTTAGAAATTAGAAAATTTTAGTATGATTCCTCGGCCAAAAGACGTCTACTGGTGTCATTTGGGTTTTTGTTGCTAAGTCTATTATAGGGGGTATTAGTCTTTCAAAAATCTTTCAAACTTTCTAGTGTTCGCCCCCTGCACTAGCCATTGTAATTTCTTGCTTTCAATCAATTGTAATTTCAAGCTTTCTAGCAATCAATGATCAAGTTTAATTCAATGCATTTCAATTTCGTGTTGTAAGTTTTCTTTAAATTGTGATCAAATTTACTTTCGTCCCTGAACGACCGAGAAAAGGCGGAAGGTAGTCTAGCGGAGCAGACTACTACCGCACGGTGTCCCTTTCTATGCTAAGAAGAAAGGTAACCTGTGAAACTTGGACACCACATGATCAGGTTCTTCAACCCCACATCATTCAACAAAAGAGTTATGAGACTTTGAGTAAACAAACAAAGGAGTAATTTTAGAATCAGACACTACTAATATTAGCCCTTATTTGATAACCATTTTTTGGGTAGAATAGAGTTTTTAATAGTGATTTTTAGAAAAATGTGTAGTTAAAAAGTATGGAAGAGTTTGGAGTTTATATTGTGTGAATGTGTAGTTGACAATGAGTATATGGAAAGAAGTTTGAAAATAATACTTGTCAAACAAAAGCCAAATTCATCAGCAAGCAAACTTAAAAACATGTGACAGCATTGGCATCTCGAACAATAGCATTTGGCTTCCATCAAATTCATACATTAGAAAAGCAAATATAAAATGCCTTAGATAAAAAAAATAAAAATAAATGAACAATGTATAATATTTAAAAAACCAGAAAATTTACCTCAGGTTCCGTACATATAGCTGAAGTAGAATTAAGCATAATTGCTTTGGTAAGATGCTCAATTGCTTCTTCAAGCCCACCTGATCAATGCAAAACCCTTTTAACATGTATCACACGAAATAAGTACTTAGCTAACAATTGCTTTTGTGAACTAGTCCGCAGTTTCCTTTAGAAACTGCTTCCATACCCTTGGAATTTTAGTCTCTTGAGAAGCATCTTGGTTTTCTTCAGTAACTCCAATGCTAGGGTCTCCCATCTATAAGTTGCAATGCCAAAACTTATTTATTGCCAGAAACATCACAGCCTTAATGAAATTCAAAACCAAACAGAAAATGTAGCTTGATCAAACCTTCTGTGGAGGTTCATTATAGGCTCCACAACATGTCTCGTCTACTTTAATGTCAAGACTCAATTATCTCAGACTTGTCTTCTTGTTCGTGCTTCTGGTGAACCTCCTCCTCTATATCATCTATATCCTAACCACTCTCATCCATAGCATTAGACTTCTGTATTCCATTGCAAAATGACCGATTTAAGCTACAAATTCCATAGAAAAGAAATGAAAAATAAGCAAAACATTTGCATTTATAACATGATAAATTTTAAACCTAAACTATAGTCCTAAACATAATTATCTGTTACCACTTCAGAAAACAACAATATTGAAACGAATCATTCCCACAGATTTAAAACTCAATTTCATGATTAATAGAGAAAAATAGTGTCACACACACACACACACACAATATACACACACACACACACACAATATATATATATATATATATATATATATATATATATATATATATTGTGTGTGTGTGTGTGTATATATATATATATTTATTTATTTTATTTTATTTTTGGAGTCTTCCCCATGTGCGTTATGAAACTGATTCTCTCTTATTCTTAGACCAAAACTTGTAAAGAAATAAAATACCACTAAAACAACAGCACATCACCAAATTGAGCAATATATCAATCTGACTTAGTTTCGGGCTTTTTGCAGAGAATCATATGCGTAGGACTTAAAATTCCATTCTCTCCACCTCTAGTGGGGTAATCCACAGTGACAGAAAGCTTCTCGTGCACATCAACAACGCCCTTTCGAGCAATCCCAAGCCAGGCAAGAAATGTTATTTGGCAGATTCAATACCTGCTTCATGTTGGAAAGTAAACTTGATTTTGAAGTAAGTAATATGAGTTTAAGAATTTTGCTCATAGGCCCAATTCAAAGGCCCAACAAAGTCTAGCATTTTCTAGAATTATATTCTAGAAAGATCCATGTAAATATCTAAGTAATAGATGTGATCATAAATATGCATTGTATCTAGAATACTCTAGGAAAATATCTAGTCCAAATATGAAATCTAGAAGCCTTATGAAAATTTATGGACTAGAATTCTCTAGATTAATGTGTGATCTAGAAGTCTCATGTAAGCCCTATACAAAGGGGTAGAGTCCCTCCATTTTGTAACAACAAGTCAAGTCAAGTGTTGTAAGTGTTGAAGTTGAGAAATATAAGTTACATTTTATTTACCTCTTCCTATTAGTATTGTCCTTCCTATCAAGTCTTAGTCAAATCAAGTTGGTAAACCCTTCTTTTCTCCAACAAACTGATATCAGAGACCTAAGGTCCTTGTGAAAAATGGCAAGTGGGATGATTCCTTTTCAAGTCCCTCAACTTAACAAGGATAACTACGACAATTGGAGCATAAGGATGAAGGCATTGCTCGGATCGCAAGATGCATGGGAGATCGTAGAGAAGGGCTACACGGAGCCACATGACGAGGTCACTCTATCCCAAGCACAAAGGGATAGTTTGAAAGATGCAAGGAAGAAGGACAATAAGACGCTCACCCTCATCTATCAAGCCTTAGATGAAGGTATGTTCGAGAAAGTAGCTTGTGCTACTACGAGCAAGGAAGCATGGGAGATCTTGCAAAACTTCCACAAAGGAGTTGAGAAAGTGAAAAAGGTTCGACTCCAAACACTTCGAGGTGAGTTTGAAGCTTTACATATGAAAGAATCGGAATCAATATCTGATTACTTTTCAAGAGTATTGGCCATTGTGAACCAATTAAAGAGGAATGGATAAAAGTTGAGTGACACTAGAGTAATTGAGAAGATACTTAGGTCTTTAGATTCTAAATTTGACTACATAGTTGTAGCCATTGAGGAATCTAAAGATCTAGATAGTATGAGTGTCGATCAACTCATGAGATCTTCACAAGCCTATGAGGAAAGACTAAAGAAGAAGGTGAAAGAAGAGCCATTAGAGCAAGCTCTTCAAACAAACCTCACTTTGAACAAGGGTGAAGGAAAGTTCAGCAATAGAAGAAGCCAAAGAGGAAGAGGACGGGGCCAAAATCAAGGAAGAAGTGCATTCTACAAGGAGGAATGAAGCCTAAGCTCGTTTTCCACTAGAGGTTATGGAAGAGGAAAAGGTACGAGGCAAAATGAAAGGCCAAGGTATGACAAATCTTAAGTTAAATGTTACAATTGTCAAAAATTTGGCCATTATGCTTTAGAATGTAGAAATGGTACTAACCAAGTCAAGGAGAAAGCCAACTATGCTAGTCAAGAAAATGAAGTGGATCCTACACTATTGATGGCATACAAAGGTGAAGAAAGCAAGGAAATAAAAAATTGGTACTTGGATACGGGAGCAAGCAACCATATGTACGGAAGAAGAAACATGTTTGTGGAGCTCGATGAATCAGTAAGCGGCAATATCACTTTTGGAGATGAATCGAAGATCCCCGTGAAAGGCAAAGGTAAAATCTTGATTCGCTTGAAGAATGGTATGCATCAATTTATCTCAAATGTCTACTATGTGCCCAATATGAAGAATAATATTCTGAGCTTGGGACAACTCTTAGAGAAGGGCTATGATATTCATTTGAAAGATCATAGTCTTTCAATAAGAGATCAAAGAGAAAATCTGATTGCTAAAGTACCTATGACAAGAAATAGAACGTTTGCATTAAGCATTCAAAATGATGTTGCTAAATGCTTAAAAGCTTGTTTTAAAGATTCATCTTAGCTTTGGTACTTAAGATTTGGGCATCTTAATTTTGGGGGCTTAAAGTTGTTAAGTAAGAAGAAGATGGTAAAAGGTTTGCCTCCAATAAATCATCTGGATCAATTATGTGAAGGATGCTTACTTGGGAAGCATTCGAGGAAAAGTTTTCCAAAAGAAGCATCTACAAGAGCTAAGAAGCCGCTAGAACTTGTACACGCAGATGTTTGTGGGCCAATCAATCCAAGCTCTCTCGGTAAGAACAATTACTTTGTTCTCTTCATTGATGATTTTAGTAGAAAGACTTAGGTCTATTTTCTCAAACAGAAATCGAAAGTTTTTAGAACTTTCCAGAAGTTTAAAGCTCTCGTTGAAAAGGAAAGTGGCTATAGCATAAAAGCCATGAGATCGGATAGAGGAGGAGAATTTACCTCCAAAGTGTTTGAGAAATATTGTGAGGAAAATGGAATTCGTCGCCCATTAACGGTTTCATACTCTCCACAACAAAATGGAGTAGCCGAAAGAAAGAATAGATCAATTCTTAACATGGCCCGCTGCATGCTCAAAAGCAAGAGATTGCCCAAAGAACTTTGGGCCGAAGCTGTTAATTGCGCTGTATACCTATCTAATCGATCTCCTTCTAGAAGTGTGTGGAATAAGACACCACAAGAAGCATGGAGTGGAAGGAAGCCCAGTATCTCTCACCTGCGAGTATTTGGGAGCATTGCATATGCTCATGTGCCGGATCAAAAGCGGTCCAAGCTAGATGATAAGAGTGAAAGGTATGTCTTTATCGGCTATGACTCTCGCTCCAAAGGCTACAAACTGTATAATCCAAGCAAGGAGAAGATTATCATAAGTAGAGACGTCGAGTTCAATGAAGAAGGAGATTGGGATTGGGGTGTCCAAGAAGAAGACTACGACTTCTTGCCATTCTTTGAGGAAGAAGAACAAGAGAATGAAGAGCAGCAAGAGCCTACCAGTCCACCTCTATCACCTGCTCATGGAGATGCTTCACCAGTATCTTCACAAGGAGAAAGCTCAAGCGAAAGGACACCACGGATGAGGAGCCTACAAGAGCTATATGAGGTAACTTTTGTCAATTGTGAGCCAATGGGGTATGAAGAAGCAGTGCAAAATAAAAGATGGAGATATGCCATGGATGAAGAGATTAAAGCTATTGAGAAAAATGATACATGGGAGCTGACGACTCTTCCCAAAGGAAAAAGAGCAATCGGAGTCAAGTGGGTGTACAAGGTAAAGAAGAATGTTAAAGGAGAAGTAGAGAGATATAAAGTAAGATTGGTTGCCAAAGGCTACAACCAACGGTCGATGATCGATTTTGAAGAGGTATTTGCCCCTGTTGCTCGCTTAGAAACCATAAGATTAATTATCTCTCTTGCCGCGCAAAACAAGTGGAAGATTTTTCAAATGGATGTGAAATTAGCTTTTCTAAATGGTTATCTTGAGGAAGAAGTTTATGTGGAGCAACCAATGGGATATAAAATAAAAGGGCATGAAGGTAAAGTTTTAAAACTCAAAAAGGCTTTATATGGGTTGAAACAAGCTCCAAGGGCATGGAATAGTAGAATTGTCAAGTATTTTCTAGAAAATGACTTCACAAAATGCCCTCACGAGTATGCCCTTTACACAAAGGTAAATGAGAAAAGAGATATCTTGCTTGTTTGTTTGTATGTGGATGATCTTATATTCACAGGAAATAATCTAAGCATGATCACTGAGTTTAAGAAGGTCATGGCTCAAGAATTCGAGATGACAGATATCGGTCTTATGGCCTACTATCTTGGGATTGAGGTAAAGCAAATGGAGGATGGCATCTTTATCTCACAAGAAGGGTACGCGAAAGAAGTTCTAAAGAAATTCAACATGGCGGATTGCAAGCATTTATGCACCCCCGTCGAATGTGGAACCAAGTTATCGAAGTATGATGAATGTGAAAAAGTGGATCCAACACTCTTTAAGAGTCTTGTCGGAAGTCTAAGATATTTGACATGCACAAGACCAGATATCCTCTTTGGAGTAGGGCTAATCAATCGCTATATGGAGATATCCACCATGACCTATATGAAAGTTGCAAACAGGATTCTTCGCTACATCAGAGGTACGCTTGACTATGGTTTAATCTATTCATCATCTAATGAATTCAAACTTGTTGGCTATAGTGATAGTGATTGGGGCGGAGACATTGACGATAGAAAGAACATTACTGGATATGTATTCTACTTGGGCAACACTGCATTCACTTGGAGTTCGAAGAAGCAATCGATCGTGGCGCTATCTACATGTGAAGCTGAATATGTTGCAGTTACATCAAGTGTTTGCCATGCAATTTGGCTTAGAAACTTATTGAATACACTTGGAGTCTTACAAGATGAACAGACTGAGATCCATGTTGACAACAAATCAGCACTGGCATTGGCAAAGAATCCAGTATTTCACGATAGAAGCAAGCATATCGATACAAGGTATCACTTCGTAAGAGAGAGCATTGCAAAGAAAGAGGTGCAATTGAAGTATGTAACCTCTCAAGAGCAGATCGCCTACATTTTCACTAAGCCACTCAAGCATGACGTGAACTTGGAGTAGCAAAATCAAGTTTAAGGGGGGATGTTGGAAAGTAAACTTGATTTTGGAGTAAGTAATATGAGTTTAAGAATTTTGCTCATAGGCCCAATTCAAAGGCCCAACAAAGTCTAGCATTTTCTAGAATTATATTCTAGAAAGATCCATGTAAATATTTAAGTAATAGATGTGATCATAAATATGCATTGTATCTAGAATACTCTAGGAAAATATCTAGTCCAAATATGAAATATAGAAGCCTCATGAAAATTTATGGACCAGAATTCTCTAGATTAATGTGTGATCTAGAAGTCTCATGTAAGCCCTATATAAAGGGGTAGAGTCCCTCCATTTTGTAACAACAAGTCAAGTCAAGTGTTGTAAGTGTTGAAATTGAGAAATATAAGTTACATTTTATTTACCTCTTCCTATTAGTATTGTCCTTCCTATCAAGTCTTAGCCAAATCAAGTTGGTAAACCCCTCTTTCCTCCAACACTTCATATTCGAACTCAACATTTGTGTGTGCATGGAGGAGAGGGGGAAGGGACGGCACAACTTGGAAGTGGAGAAATGGGTATTAGGGCTCTAGAGAGATAGAGAAGGGGTGATTGGGTCTTATATATATATATATATATATATATATAGAGAGAGAGAGAGAGAGAGAGAGAGAGAGAGAGAGAGAGAGAGAGAGAGAGAGAGAGAGCCGATGGGTCAGTTAAGCGGTGGGTTTTGTACGGTTAAATTGCTTTAAAAAAAAATAATTGCAACATGCAATGAAGATTAATGACAAGGTTTACATGTTTAGCAACACTCGTTGTCTGTTACTAAAACATTAATTGCGTGTTGCTAAAATAATTAACGGCAATGTTCAAATACTGGTTGCTAAAATATTTAATGGCAACCTGCATTGTCTGTTGCTAAAAAAATTTACAGCAACGTGCCTTTCCCATTAGTATATAAACTCTCATCGTAGCTTATTGTTCTTTGGTTGTTTAATGAATTAAAGATACTAATGGAATTTTCTAATTTGTCAATTCTGGGTATTTTGATACTTCAAATCAATAAATTCAAAGTTAGATATTTGTACGCAAAACAACGAGTATTTGATCAACAAATACTAGGGCCATATATGCAATTGGAATCAACGAGACTTTGATTGCGTATTCATTCATTTAAGATTTTATACTTTTATCTACATCAGTTAGATTGTTGATAATTGTAGTTAGTAACATGATCTTCGAGGAAAACGATATTTTATTTGTCAATATATTACTTGTCGCCATATTGTGCAGTTGCGATTTTTTATTTTACAGGCAATTATCATTCCTTTTTGTTCATTTTTAGATGATTAATTCTGGCCTCAAATGCACAAATCACGCGGCAAGTGATGCAGCGGAATCGAGAAGCAAGTGTTAAACCAAAGTCGTTGATTTTGAAAGCTGAAATAAACAGAAATAATCAATACCTTTCGATTAAACCGAACTAAAAGGTTTATTCATAATTTACATCTTCCAGTTTATTTCAATGACACAGCTTTGTGTAAGAAAACTACTCAAATGCTTATTATATTAAAGTGATAAACATAAGAATTAACTAAGAAAAGTGTGTACAATTACAGAATGCAAGTGAAAGTGAAAACTGTTCCAGTCATGCATTCATCATCGCTTGATTTTTGGTGGTTATCAACTTCATTCATTCCTCTTTCAACCATTGATATGCATCAATCCAAGTGGGTCAAAGAGATTTGCCTAGAATCTTAAATCGTTGTTGCTAACAGAAATGGGGAGTCCTCAGTTTCTCCCCCATAAATGTCACTTTCCAACGCATTATCAAATGCAATTAAACAACGCATTACCAAATGAAATTAAACAATTTTCATCCATGCCTAAGAAGTTTGATAAAATGTAAAAAAGTTCCTGTGCTTTGTGCAAGCTCTACTAGGTGGAAGGGGCGAATTCAGATGAGTAGTCAAGAAAATTCAGACAATCATCGACTGAGTATGATTTGTAAATGGTAGGCTGATCAAGTGGAAGGGGCGGATTCAGATGAGTAGTCCTGAAACAAACTTTAACCACTTTGTTGGAAATAGTGGCGATGAAGCAGGTTTGCTAGAAGCAAGACATCGTGCCAAAGTAGCACCAGTATTTGATGAAGTTGATGGACTTTGTAAGACAAAGAGGAGGGAAAAATAATTACTTCATTCTCAAAAATATGGAGATACAAGGCTGAATAAATATAGCCAAACATTTAGTACAATTCAAAATGCTTTCCAACTATTCTACCAACTATAACTAAACCATGCTTATCAATACAATAACTTGTAGTAGGTGTAAACTAGCCTAACAATTCATCATTACATGTGTTAGACATTAATCAAAAATATTGTTGAGTGACAACAAAAATGTCACACACGGTTCATTACTCCTCCTTGACATTTTCTTGGATACACCAAGACATCCTCTTAGTGTTTCGAACTCTCCTTAGGCAATGCTTTGGTGAAGATATCAGCCACTTGCTCCTCTGAACTGCAGTGCCTCAATTCTATCTCCTTCATTTCTTGAGCTTCCCTAATAAAGTGGTACTTGATCTTTGTGTTCAGTCTTCCCATGGAACACTAGATTTTTCAAAATTGCTACAGCTGATTGATTGTCACAAAGAATGGTAGTTACTTCAGTTTGACTGTGCCTCAGATCCTTCAGAATTTTCCTTAACCATATTAGCTGATTGGTTGCCTCTATTGCTGCTATATACTCTGCTTCAACAGTGGATTGTGCCGCCATTTTTTGTTTGATTGAATTCCAATAAATTCTGCAGAATAGTAGCTGATTAAAGTATCAGAAAGGATATGCATGTGTTCCATACGTGCATGTAAATAAAACTATTATTCCAACAAAACTACTATAAGGTAATTTTGATTTCTATCTGGAAATTCAGCATTAATCAAGTGATTTATCACAATTCATAACAAGGAAAATAATAAAAACAGCGAGATTTAAGGTCGATTTCGAGTTAATGAAACCATATATAGGGGTCTCATTGACCAGAAAGAATATTAAATAGAAGAAGCATTATTTCTCTGAATATTGCTTGCTGTGCTATATATAATATTCAGAAATATTTACCTCAACTGCAGATTTCGATATGCCCGAGCTCTAAATCTTTATATTCAGTGTTCATTTGGCTCGCTGAAATGAGAACAAGAGATTTTGTTAAATAAAATATTTAGCGGGTAAAAAACATTGGTTGGATTATAATCATATTATACATAGATGCTGTTATCTACAGTTTCTTCATAATATAAAAGAAATTTTGTCACTACATTTTTGAGTAATTGTTAAAACAAAGGTATTATCATCAATTTACCAACATATTCTATTTTTCATTATAAGATGGAATAATAAACGTAACTATAGATATATAAATTCTACATTATGCACGATTCTTAAAAATTGACTCCACTTGTTTAGGCATTCATACACTATCCATCTATAGTATAATACAACACATTACAATAACTCATGTAGTGATTTTCATATTCAGATGAACAAATCATGTGCAAGCGACTACTAAGGGGTAGAGATGGAAGTCTCTTAATATAGTACAGTGCTAAACATTCTTATTAACTAAGAAATACATATATAGATATGTATAATTATAAAAAGAAATCGAAAGGGAAGATGTGCAATATTTCATATGATCATGTATTGTTCGATTTTGGTGGTGATTTACTGAGTGAATTTATGTACCAAATATTGATAGTGGTCAAAGATATTGATATGTTTCGTGACTCAAATTTCATGTGATTTGGAAGTTTGATTCATGGGGGAAGTCTAAATAATTTTGGTTTAGAAATCATAAGGGATCAAATATTATCGTGATCATGGATTGAGAGTCTACTTCATCTATAACTCCAAGATTTCGCTCCTATAAATACTCCACTAGGTGTAGGTTCTATTACCTATATAGACTCAAAATAACAATTAGATCATTGTTGAATACATTAGAAACATGAGAAAATTGTTTAGATTTTAATTGAGATAATCAAATCTTGTAAAGATAATTATGTTTTCTTCGTATAATAAATTTTCCTCCTCTTTCACATAAATTTCGTGTTCTTTTGTGATTCATATTTTTTCATATTACCCATATTATTTTCGTCAGTAATTATTTGGCGGATTATCAACAAGCGGTATCATAGTGATTCTGGTATCTTATTTTGTTTCTAACAAATTTTCACGCCTAAATCCTAGGAGCAAGATCTTGTGCCAAAGTAGCAGCAGTATTTGATGAACCGCCTGCTTGTTGATTGCCAGATTTACTTGGTCTGGTGAATATATATATGATATATTAATAGTTGATTAAGGTATCAAAAATTATATATGTTTGCGTGCGCCATGCGTACATGTATATATAAATATTATTCCAACAAAACTACTTTCATAATTTTGATTTCTATCTTGAAGGTCGTCATTGATTAATTGATTTATCACGATTCACAACAAGGAAAATATTAAAAGACAGTTACATTTAAGGCCATTTTCTGGTTAACGACACCATTTATAGGGGTCTGGTTAACCAGAAAGAATTTTGTATTGAAGAAGTGTTGTTTCCCTAAATATTGATATAGTGAAATATTTACCTCAGTTTATCCAATAATTTAGGACGCGAGGGCTGAAACATTAAAAGTCATTTTCATCTAATTTGAAGTTTTTCCCAATGAGGTATGAAACAAAATATTTATTTATAGTAAAATTTACATCTATTTTCTCAACAATTCTCGTTCGATGAAGAGAACTATAAAATCGGCAAAAAAGTCATACTCCATTTATTGAAATGATCCATCTTTACACGTTTCATCATTATAGAAACAGGTAAAATAAATACAAGCTGAATATACCTAGTTAATGTATGTCTCCGACTTTGTACTCTGAGTGAATTGCCAGCATAAGGTCGCAATTCGTATTCCAAAGTATGAATGCCTTATTTCAAAAATCATCAAAATAGTTCTTTGCAAGTGAAAAAATATCATGACATTTAAATTTTTTTTCCATACAAGGAAACTTGTTTGTCACAATGACATTAATTTTTAGAAACTAAAAATGTTGAGTAGCAATGAAATTCCACCCTATGTTTAGTGTCTGGCCCTTATCATATAGGTTATTATACAAGTAAACATTAAAGCACAGGTCCGGTTGGTGGAAACTAATAGATCTGGATTTTGTAATTTACTCAGAATTGATTATTAGCAAATCATTCTACATTCCTTCAAAGTTTCATGTTTTAAGCATGTACTGTTATTTTGTTTTTGGATCTTGATTACTTCAAATTTTGGTGGATCTGGCCGGTAGCCTGGCCAGCGCTGCCTTGAATCCCCCAGCGGACTATTTGTTGGAGCTTTAAATGTTTTTATTTAGAGTTCATATGGCTCTCTGAAATAGGAATACGATATTTTTTTTAAATAAAAAATTTAATGAGTTAAAAACATCCTTTGAATCATAATTATATCATACTTCGATGTCTTTTGCGATCGCGTGCTATCGATAGTTTCTTTGTCATATAAGCATCAATTTCATTTTGTCACTAATTTGTGGAAGAATTTTCAAAAGCAATGGCACTACCATTAATTTACAAACATATTCGACTTCATTATAAGATGAAATAATAAAAGTAATGATAGGACGAGATTTTTTTTTATAAACAGATGCTTCGGGATCCTGATATTTCTCCGTTGAAGTGAAATTTCACTGAAACAAGTATCCCATCTTGATTCGCCTTTCACCCCTAGCCCTTCCTTAGCTACATTGCTTCATCATCATCCACTTGAGGTTTCTTTGGAGATTTCTCTTTCCATAGGGGTGAGCTTTCTTGGCTTCACTATTATGCATAATCCATGCACTTGACAATCGACTCCACTTGTTTAGGCATTCACACATTATCCATCTATAGTATAATTAAACACATTACATGAACTCGTGAGCATGTAATCTTCATATGCACATGCGCAAATCGTGTAAATGTGGTGCGTGCTACAACTAAGGGTGAGAGAAGGAAGTGCTGATCATAACTCAATGATATCAAAAGCTAAAAAACTCAATTATTTCATAACACTCCAAAAATGACTAGTTGGAAATGAGTACAATCATTAGCCTTTTACAAAATATGAATTTAATATAATACATGTACTAGTTATTAAATGCAAATTAATCCCCAAATTAATACATGAAAAACTAGTGCATTTAATCTAATGAATGAATAATTTCAAATGACATGAATAAACTTCACTTAATAAATTATGAACTTGACTAATATATGATGTTCTATATTTTAAGATTAGGTGAAAATGTCTGCGATTATCTCTTGGGATTTTACAAACTTCAATTCCACATATTTTTTGTCAACTCAATTTCGAACAAAACTGTGGAATTAAGGGAACAAGGTTGCTAGAGAACCCAGGTTGCTCGAGCTTGAAACTGAAGAAGATTAAGGGAACAAGAACAATGAAGAGTATAATTTCTCCCCAGTGAAAGTAAGTTAGTGAAAGATGATCATGATATGCCTACAAAGCAATGCCATTTTTATCTTCAACCTCGCACCCCTAGTTGTAATGCAGAAGCCATGACATTTACAATTGTCGATTTCTGCGGATGGAAAACCTTATAAAGAGAGAGAACTGAGGAGTCTAAAAAAGGAAATTTTAAACATGGAAACTTCTCAAAACCGTTCTGAAGATAGCAATAAGGATACTCAAAATGAAGCTACCGAAGAATTTGATATTGTTGATACCATGTTAGTCGATGACAGTGAGACAAATAATACCAAACTTGGTACAACAAAATCCAATGTGGAAATGCTTCCTGGCAGGAAAGATCATGATACTACATGGCATGGAAGTGATATTTCAGTGAGTAACTTGAAGAACAAACAGGATTTGCACAAAGGACAAGCAACCAAGAAATGAGCAATGGTGTGACTATAATATACCTAGTAACTATAATATATGTCTCCGACTTTCTACTCTGAGTCAATTGCCAGCATTACTCAAGAAGTACGGAAAATTGTAATCATGGTTTAGGTTCATAATGTCACAATTCGTATTCCAAAGTATGAATGTCTTATTTTGGAAAATCTTCAAAATAGAATTTTTTCGCAAGTGTTACAATATCACAGCACCTAAATTTTTGTGTCCAAATAAGTAAACTTGTTTCTCACAATGAAATTAATTTTAGGACATAAAAATGTTGAGTAGCAATGAAATTTCACTCGAAGGTCAATGACCTTTAACTGATATATAACAAACCACCCCCACCTTTCCGTGCATATATAATCCATTTTTCTTCACCATTTCTTCAAACTCAAATTCTTCCTCTTTCTCCACTCTCTCTCTCTCTCTATTTCTATATCTAACAAAACCAGTATCTCTTGCTAAAGGTAAGACCCTCATTATGCTTTTGCACGATATTTACTCCACCACTCATTTCTTGTATATAATAATGCTTTGCTCCATTAAACTGTATTTCTTTAAAAGACTGATCCGGGTGGTGGAAACTAATAGATCTGTATTTTGCACATGTCCCCCTGTGATGTTAGTGAGTCTGTAGCTATTACATCCTCACGTGAACAGTACAGTTTTGGCTGGTAATCTATCACATTTTCATCCACCAGCTTCAGCAAATCGAAAATTGAAGATATTTAACGCAATATTTCGTAATAATCTCGGCGAATGACACTTGTGTTCTGAAACCAAAATGTTCCAAAAGTTCGTGACATTTCTTGCTTTGATACCAAGAGCGCCCATAAAATCAACAAAAAAGTCATACTCTACCGTAATACGAAGATCAATCTTTAAATGTTTCATCGTGATAGAAACAAGTAAAATAAATACAAGCCGAATATACCTAGTAACTATGATATATGTCTCCGACTTTCTACTCTAAGTCAATTGCCGACATAACTCAACAAGTATAGAAACTTGAAATCGAAGTTTATGCTTAACATCTAGCTCATAATGTCGCAATTCGTATTCCAAAGTATGAATGTCTTATTTTGAAAATTCTTCAAAATAGAATTTCTTTGCAAGAGTAATTTCACGACACTCAAATTTTGTGTCCATATAAGGAAACTTGCTTGGCACAATGAAATTTTAGAACATAAAAATGTTGAGTAGCAATGAAATTCCACTCGAACTTCAGTGACCTTCACTGATTTATAACAAACCACTCCAAAATCGCATTCTGCCTCTTTTTCCTTCTCTCTCTCTCTCTCTCTCTCTCTCTCTCTAAACTAGTATCTCTTGCTAAAGGTACGGCCCTCATTATGTTTTTGCAAGATTTTTACTTCACCACTCATTTCTTCCTAATTGTATATGATATAGATTGTTATATAAGTAAACTTTAAAAAGAGGACAGTTTGGGGTGGTGAAAGCTAATAGATCTGGATTTTCAACTTTGCTTTTAATTGATTATTTGCAAATCATTTGACAGTCATTCCTAGTTTCATGTTTTAAGCATGTACTGTTCTTTTTTGGATTTTGAATACTTCAAATTTTGGTGGATCTTGCCTGTGGCCTGGCCAATGGGGCATATGTTCGAGGTTTAAATGTTTTCATATGGAGTTCATATGGCTCTCTGAAATAGGAATAAGATATATTTTTTTAAATAAAATACTTAATGGGTTGAAAACATCCTTTGTATTATAATTATATCATACTTGGATGTCATTTGTTATCGAGTGTTATCCATAGTTTCTTTGTCATGTAAGCGTCATGCTATCACTAATTTGTGGAAGAATTGTGAAAAGCAATGGCACTATCGTTAATTTAACAACATATTCCACTTTTCATTATAATGTGGAAAATAAATGTAACGATAGGATGACTTTTTTATTTTTTATTTTGAAAACAAATGCTTGGGAATCCAGATATTTTTTCCGTTGAAGTGAAGTTTCAAATTGGATCGATTGAAACAAGTATTCCATCTTGATTGGCTTTTCACCCCTAGCCCTTTCTTAGCTGCATAGCCTCATCATCTTCCACTTGAGGCTTTTTTGGAAATTTCTGTTCCCCTTGGGGTGAGCTTTCTTGCCTTCACTCTTATGCAAAATCCATGTGCTTGACAATTGACGCCACTTGTTTAGGTATTCACATATTATCCATCTACAACATAATTAAACACATTACATGAAATGTGTACGTAATCTTCATACGCACGTGCGCAAATCGTGCAAATGTGGTGCGTGCTACAACTAAGGGTTAGAGAAGGAAGTGTGGATCATAACTCGTCTGTTTCAAAAGATAAAAAACAGAGAAATAATCAATGCAATACAATAGACCAAACTGAAAATTTTTATTCATAATTAAAGCATGTGAATTAATTACAACAAAACAATGTTATATACGAAAACAAATGACATGCTTAATATAATGATCAAGTTCTAAGAATAAGAATTAGCTAATGAACATAAAAAATCACAGAAAGTAACTGAAAGGGGATATTATTCCAGTTGCGCAATATTTCATATGATCCTCGATTGCTTGATTTTTGGGGGTAATGTATATTGGAAAACATGGAGATGGAACTATAATTTTTAGAGGAAGAGAAGATAATATTTGCGGAGAACACTCACTTATTTCATAACACTCAAAAATGACTAGTTGAAAATGAATACAATCATTAGCCTTTTACAAAACAGGAATTTAACCTAATACTAGTTATTGAATGCAGATTGATCCCCAAATTAATCCATTTATATTTCAAGCAAATATTGTTTATCAAACTAAATCTCGAACAGAAGTGTGACTGACGTCTTGAGTAAAGTTGCCAGAGAACCTGGGTTGCTCGAGCTTGAAACTGAAGAAGATGACAGGAACAAGAATGACAAAGAGTATGATTTCTCTACTTTATCTTCAACCTTGCACCCCTAATTGTAATGCAGAAGCCATGACATTTACAGTTGTAGATTTCAGAGGATAGAAAACCTTATAAAGTGAGAGAACTGAGGAGCCTAACAATTGAAATCTCAGACATGGTGACTTCTGAAAACCGTTCTGAAGTTAGCAATGAGGATACTCATGATGAGGTTACCCAAGAATTTGATATTATTCATACCATGTTAGTCGATGACGACAAATAATACCGATCTTGGTACAACTAAATCCAATGTGGAAATGCTTCCTGGCAGGAAAGATACTGCATGGCATGGAAGTGATGTTTCAGTGAGTAACCTGAAGAACAAAAAGGATTTGCACAAGGACAAGCAACCAAGAAATTTGCTAACATCCCAGTTGAGCCAGAAACTGAAACTGGAAATTGTGGACAGTATAGCTCCTACTACTGAACATCGTTGGAGACTAACTGCTTATAGTCATATAGAGATGGGCAATGGTGTGACTCATTCAACAGTGGTTCCCAGTTTGGAAAATGAAAGAACCAGAAACTTATTTCGTATGCAGGGTTGATCAAATAATTTAGGACGTAATGGCTGAAACATGTCGTTTTCATCTAACTTGAAGTTTTTCCCGATGAGGTATTAAACATAAAATTCATTTATATTAAAATCTACATCTATTTTCTCAACAATTCTCGTTCGATGAAGAGTGCCATAAAATCAGCAAAATAGTTGTAGAATCTGGAAGAGTCGAAGCTCTTCCATTTGTGCGGAATATTGTGCTCGATGGTGTGAAGAAATGAGATGTTCATCCTTCTACAGGATGACCATCTTCATGGTGAAGAACAAGTCAGATCGAGGGAGCAAGGAGTTGATCAATGGCTCAACAAAATAGAGTTTAACAACTCAATAAAGTGTGGTTACGGGTGAGGAAAATGTGGGGAAGATGGCAGTGCAAATCAACATTAAAAACATAACTTAAAACAAGTAAAACATAAATAAAGTATAAACATTTATTCTGCTGGTTTTCAGCAGCAGAGGAGAGCGAGAGAACAATGAAGTAACCGGATTTAACACAATGGAAAAATCATATCCTCTACTCCCGGTTTGAACTCACAGAGAAGAAGAAGTTTTATCATCATTTTGTGTAATATTTCTCTCTATGTTTTCTGGTAATACACGGCTGTATATATAGCCAAAACATGGATAGATTTTACAAGATTTATCTACCAACTATCCTATCACACACCATGCTTCTACCAACTCACATGCCACTCCCCTTAATTTAAGGACAACTTGCCTAATTTCATCACATGTCTTAGTTGGTTTTTAACCAAACTAGACTTACATATAGAAACCAAAATTACAACATTTAATTTGATTGACAACAAAGTGTCAATACCCAACAATAGTCATACTCATTTAAATGCAAAGTTTTGTCTTTACATGTTTCATCGTGATAGAAATAGGTAAAGTAAATACAAGCCGAATATACCTAATAACTAGAGTATATGTCTCCGACTTTCTAATATGAGTCAGTTGCCAGCATAACTCAACAAGTTTAGAAATTTGAAATCGAGGTTTTGCTCCTAATATTTGGCTCATAATGTCACAGTCCATATTCCAAAGTCTGAATGTCTTATTTTGGAAAATCTTCAAAATAGAATTTCTTTGCAAGTATACAAATAACACGACACTTTAGTTTTGTGTCCATATAAGGAAACTTGTCTAACATAAAAATGTTCGGTAGATAAAATGAAATTCCACTCAAAGTTTAGCGACCTTCACTGATTTATAACAAACCACCCCAACCTTTCCATGCACATATAATCTGTTCCTCTTCACCGTTTCTCCAAAATCTCATTCTTCCTCTTTCTCCACTCTCTTTCTCTATATCTAGCAAAACTAGTATCTCTTGCTAAAGGTACGGTCCTCATTATGCTTTTGCATGATTTTTACTGCACCACTCATTTCTTGTATTTAATTAAGCTTCACTCTGTTAAACCGTGTTCCTTTAAAGGTTGGTCCTAGTCTTATATATATAGATTATTATACAAGTAAACTGTAAATGACAGATCCAGGTGGTGGAAACTAATAGATATGGATTTTGTACTCTGCTCTGAATTGATTATTTGCAAATCATTCTATATTCCTTCATAGTTTCATGCTTTAAGCATGTACTGCTATTATTTATTTTTGGATCTTGAATACTTCAAATTTGAAGTTTTGGTGGATCTAGCCTCAGCCTTGGTCAGCCCTGCCTTGAATCTGCCAGTGGGGCACCATATGTTTGAGCTTCAAATATTTTTATTTGGAGTTCATATGGCTCTCCGAAATAGGAATAAGAGATTTTTTTCAAATAAAATATTGAATGAGTTAAAAAATCTTTTCGATTATAATTATATCATATTTGGATGTCTTTTTGTATCGAGTGTTATCAATAGTTTATTTGTCATATAAACATCATTTTGTCACTAATTTGTGGAAGAATTGTCAAAAGCAATGGCATTATCGTTAATTTACCAACATATTCCATTTTTCATTATAAGGTGGAATAATAAATGTAACCATAGGATGAGAATATATATTTAAAAAAAAAGATGCTTTGGGATCAGAGATTTCTCCGTTAAAGTGAAATTTCAAATCGGATCGACTGAAACAAGTATCCGGTCTTGATTGGCTTTTCACCCCTAGCCCTTTCTTAGCTTCATAGCCTTATCATCGTCCACTTGAGGTTTCTTAGAAGATTTCTCTTTCCCTAAGGGTGAGATTTCTTGCCTTCACTCCTATGCAGAATCCATGAGCTTGACAATCAACTCCACTTGTTAAGGCATTCACACATTTTCCATCTATAGTATAATTAAACAAATTACATGAAATCAAGTGTACTTGATCTTCATCTGCATGTGCACAAATCGTGCAAACATGGTGCTTATTAACTAAGGAATATATAAAAAATTATAAAAGTAACTGAAAGGGGAGAAAATTCCAGTTGTGCAATACTTCAAATGATCATCGATTGATTATTTTTGGTGGTACAGTGAATTTATCTGCTAAATATTGATATTCGCTCTTGAATATCATCATTGTTAATGCCAAAATAAACTAAATATGCAAGTAAGTTTAAATTACATTCTTGAAAAGTTCCCAGTTTCTCCCCCAAAATGTCATTTGCCACCACATTGTGAAATGCCCTTAACCCATCTTCATTCATTTCTGAGAAGTTTGATACATAATAAAAGAAGATCCCGTACTTTATACAAGCTTGACTAGGTAGAGGGGCAGTTTATATGGCGATCTCAGAAGAGTAGCCAAGAGAATTCAGATAATCATTCATTGACGATAATTGCCAAATGGTAGGCTGGTCAAGAGAAGATTTTTAGCTGGTCCTTGACACACCTTTACCACTCTAATGGATATAGTGGAAATAAAGAAGGTTTGCAAGGAGGAAGATCTTGTCCCTAAGTAGCAGCAGTATTTGATGAACTACCAGCTTGCTGATCGTTAGATTTACTTGTAATTTGTTTTCTCAGTTCCAAATTCTGCAGAATATAATTTGATTAAGGTATGGAAAAGGATATGTGTGCACACGCGCACCGTGTATAAATTTTAAATATAAATATTATTCCAACAAAAATACTTTTAAGATAATTTTGATTAAGTGATTAAACAAAATTCACAATTCACAAAAGGGGGCAAAAAAAAAAACAGTGAGATTTAAGGCCATTTTCTGGTTAATGAAACCATTTATAGGGGTCTCATTTACCAGAAAGAATTTTGAATTGAAGAATCGTTCTCTCTAAATATTGCTTGCTGTGCTATAATCTTCTGAAACATTTACCTCAACTGGCGCATGCTGTAGATTCCCATATATCTGAGCTCTGAATGTTATGATCTAGTGTTCCTATGGCCCTCTGAAATAGGAATAAGAGATTTTGCCCCCATTTGGCCCCCATTACGTCTCTTTAATTTAATTTTTAATCAATTTTCAACCCGACATCTCTGCACCCTATCTAATCACTTGGCAGAGAATATCAATATCCAAGAGACCGTTGGACATTGTAAGGACATTACCACCTTCCACTTTCCTTGAAAAATTACAAAATTACCCCCCCCCCCCCCCACACACACCCCAAATGCGTAACCCCCGTTTTGCTACCTAATGTTTGTAGGGGTATTATTGTCTTTTAGTCTTCTAGTGTAAAAATTTTCATTGATTATTATTGACCACCAACTCTACACGTCACCAACAATGTCAGTTGGAATAGACACATGGGCCCGTATGTGGTTGAAAAACTTGGCAAATAATAGATTTTAATGGGGGCTTTGTTAAACAAAAATATTTAACGGATATTAAACGTTCGTTGGACTAATTATATTATACGCTGATGGCTTTTACTATCTAGTTTTAAAGATGATTTCTTTGTAATATAAACGTAAATTTGTCACTAAGTTTGGGGAGTAATTGTCAAAACAACGACATCATCGTCATGTTACCAACATACTCTTTTTTTCGTTACAAGGTGGAATATAATAGATATTGAAATATCGAAGTTCGACCCAAACTACACCTAGAGGGCGGGTGAATATGTGATTATGCGGAATTAAAAACTTGATAATTAATTTGCAACAAGTCACTATTAATTATCTCTAGATGATTAATCAAACAATCAAATTTCTTATGTTGAAATGCCGTAGTTATATGAAAACAATAACAAACACAAGAAATGATCAAGGAAAAACCCAACTCGATAAAAACTCTGGGCACTTTGAAAGTCAACAATCCATTATAAACGAATTAAAACTTACAGTCCGCCATATTCGACTACCATTAGTACTTTCTGACCTCCTGACTGCAATTCTCACAGCTCTCCTGGATTTCGTGCTCCTGCACCAACTCTCAGCTGCAATTTTAGATTGTGGATTTGATGTTTTCACCGCCAAGAACTAGTTATAGAACGAATGTTGAAAGCTAATTTGATGAAAATGATATGGAGAGTATATGTTTTCTTAATGTTCAACCTTGGAATTTTCGTTCAGAGGCGTTTGGTATTTATATGTAGGTTAAGGAATGAATGGGCCGAGTAAAAAGCCTTAAAAAAACCAAATTAAAAATTCTCCGGATTACCCTGTCGCTAAGAGTGATGGCGGGCAACAATTTATTGCTCGAGTGAAACCTTGGCAACAGGCTATCGACAGTGTTAATGTTTCTGATACTCGAGCCAAGTCATAGCGACAGTCTAGCGAAATTGCAGCACTGTTTTTCCTCTTTTCCATTCTCGAACCCTAGACCTAATATAACTTATTTTCTACTATTTGCTACCTATTCCTTGACTTTTACAACATTTTAAACTTAGTCCATTTTATTCACAGACTTGCCAATTACATCAAAAACCTAACAATCTCCCCCTTTGACATTTTGTGACAAAACTACAATCTATAGTCAAGGTAGTAGTGAAAAAAATTAAAAACTCAATGACTGACACAACCAACATTAACTATCTTGATTGAATTCTGCTTTTCATTCGTCAAAACCTATTTCCTGAAATAGACAACTTAAATACTCAGTATAAAATGTATGTGAAACAGTACTAAGTGTAAAAGCAATTCAAGCATCCAAGTTAATCCAATGAGTTATAACTCATAACGCATCATTTCAGTTTCATACCATAAGCTAAATTAAGACATAATATCAATGCAAACCAACATATCAAAAACGAAACATTGATACTACAAAACATTAAAACTTAATCTAGCAATACTGAAATTATCATTTAATCAAAAGTTTTTGATACATCATGTCAAGTAGTTAAAATCATATACATCCTCAAAAATACTACTTCATCATAAAAAAAATATACACTAACTACTCCCCGTTTTTGTCACAAAATGACAAGGGACCAAGAAGAATATATAATAACCCAAAAATGTTGTTGTTAGCATGCATGAGTATAAGCAATAAACAATAACCCTTCCCACATACATAACTCAAGTTAACATGGAGTAAATTGTATAAGTGACACATATGTGTAAAGTGTCACTAATCCTTTGGAAGTAGGACCTAAAACATTAAATTTGTGAGAAATGACACGCTAAACTTCCTTCAATAAGTTTATTTCCTTACTTATGAAAGTCAAACCAATGAAAACACATTAGAACCTATACAGAAAACCTCATTTAGTAAGTATAGATCTTTTCTCCCCCTGAATTAGAGCAAAATTTTTATTTCACAACATTCAATATTCAAGCTCATTCAGATTTTTCTTATCTTAAGTAAGTACAGGTTTTTCTTCATTAAGCGACTAAAATGACCCATGTAGCGAGTTTTAGGCCGATTAACCCAAGTCAATTGACTATAAGCATCAGGTTATATAAAACCCCTCATGCTTAATTGCTCGAATCAAAGAAAAATATAAGATATTGAGCCTCACCCCCCCCCCCCCCCCTTGTTTTTAAATACCAGGGATAAGTTTGAGCTTAGGTCTAATACGTATGGTCAATTCATGCTCAAAGTCACCTTACTAACATATGATTGCCATCTCAAATCTCCCACACGCGGTAGAGTCTTACTAACAATATCATAGTTTGTACAATGCAGATGGTACATGAAGACCCATGTACTTAGTACTCCATGAATAACATAAGCTAGTAATGGAAATTATATTACAGCTTATCAATTAACTCCATACTTGATCACAACAAACAAATTCAAGTACATCATATGTTAAGCTGTTAAAGCAACTTTCACATGTGTATATTTCAATATTTCATTTTTTTTTTTTTTTTGTTTAATTTAAAACCAGAATGCACGAAACACAAAAAAAAAAAAAAATGAAAACACAAAAATAAAAATCAAATCAAATATGAGACATCCATAAATCAATATCCCACAATGGTAAAAAACGAGCATGCATTAAAAAATACATAATCAATGAGGTATACAAACACCAATAGCCGTCCGAAGAAATTCAAATCTCAGACCATCTAATGGTTTGGTAAATAGGTCAGCTAATTGATTATTTGTAGAGATGTGCTCAAGGGTTATAACACGGATCTCTACAAGCTCTCGAATAAAATGTACCATGTTCAATACAATAATCACTCAATATGTGCTTCATCCAAAGCAGTTGAGTGCAGCAACTTCCTACTACTATATATTCGACATCTACCATGAACAATGAGATGTAATTTTGTTTCTTACTCATACAAGTGACAAGATGAGCACCAACATAAAAATAGCCTCCAAACGTACTTTTTCTATCATCGACATTTCCTGCCCAATTGGTATCAGAATAACCAGCAAGATCAAGATTATAGTCATGATAGTTCAGGATCTCATAATCAATGGTTCCATTAATATATCTAATGATACGTCGTACGGCACTCAGGTGGGATTCCTTGGGATCAACCTGAAAGCGCGCACAAACCCATATACTAAAGGCTATGCCAGGTCTATTAGCACTGAGATACTAAAGGCTATGCCAGGTCTATTAGCACTGAGATAGTAAACTACATATCATACTCCTGTACAGTGTCTGATCAACACGTTTTCCTATATGATCATGACCTAACTTAACACTGGTGCTCATGGGGTTCTAGTGTGTTTCTTGATGTCTAATCCAAAGCATTTGATAAGGTTTTTTGCATACTTCGATTGCAATATGAACAGCCCATCATCAGTTTGTTTAACTTGGAGGCCCAGAAAGTAATTTAATTCGCCAATCATACTCATCTCAAATTCTTGCACATGTATTCAGCAAAATCATGAGCAAGAGAATCAATAGAAGATCTAAAAATAATGTCATCAACATAGATCAGAGCTATGGTGATAATTTCCTTAATATGTCTGATGAATAAGGTTATATCTGCACCGCCTCTTGATAAACCATGTTCCATGAGATATGCAGTAAGTCAATCTGCACCAGGTTCTATTGAAGTTCGACCCAAACTACACCTAGAGGTAGGCTGAATAGGTGATTATGTGGAATTAAAAACTTAATAATTAACTAACAACAAGTCAATATTAATTATCTCTAGATGGTTAATCAAACAATCCAATTTCCTATGTTCAAATACCGCAATTTATTAAAACAATAACATACACAAGAAATGATCACGGAGAAAACGAAATAGGCAAAAACTCCGAGCATTTTGCTAGTCAACAATCCACTATAAACGAATTAAAACTTACAATTCGTCAGACTCAACTACCACTAGTACTTTTTGACCTCCTGACTGCAATTCTCACAACTGTAACACCCTGAAAAATTTAGAATAAAAATTTAATTGTTTTATATGCTATGTTTTTATATTTTTATAGTTGATGGACTGATGTGAAATACGTTTTAAATTATTATGCTTTTGGTTCAATTATTTAAATTTTGATAGAGTGATAATTAGTATATTAATATTATTCGTTGGATAGCTCATAATTTATGATGCATTTTAGGCACGAGAAAAAGTTAATTCGGATAAGTTATGCTTAAGATATTGAGGTTTGAAGACATTATCACTTATTACAGTATAAACTGGTTGATTAAACTTGTGGCAGCCCACATTATTCATTTTTAACTTGTATGGCCAAGCATGTGTAGACATACATATTGTTTTAGTAGAAAATGTATTTCAAACAAAAGTACACAAATCTTATCATTATTCTTGGAGTACACGGGTCCCACTTTAAAATCCCAACAAACTCCTATTAGATTAGGTCATAAAGGTGTCCTTTTGTATTGATTCTCTTTTCTTTATTCAAATTTAAACTCCATCCTTACTAGGGTAATGTATAGGCAGACACGTGTGTAGATAAGTGTGGAATGACAATCATGATAATTTTAAAACCTGTACAGAACTTTCCGGTTAATTCATTATAAATAGAGGCAATGCACGGTATTAGCTCAGGCAATGCACGGTATTAGCTCATATTATTTTTCTTAGTAATTCTTTTGTTCCGGTCTCTTTCTGTTCCTCTATAGAATATTGCTTTTAGCATAAAAAGAGAGTTTTCGCATGGATTCTTTCACAATATCTCGCTAACCAAGGTAGGATACTATGTGCAATTGATTTTTTGTCCTTGCAATATTATAATTATTTTTACATGATTTATTTCATGAAATGCTAATTGACCCGCGGGTCTCAATGAAATGAAATGTGAGATTTCTTCGAGTTTTCTCAAATATTTGTACAGAAATGTGTTAGAGTATTTGATTGATCACCGACTGCTCTTGATGAAATTGTGATATGAAATGTTATAAATTTATGTTTAAAGAGTTATTATATTATTTTGGACGCACGTATCCTACTGGGTTTAAAATACTCATTCCTTCAAAAATTTTAACTTTTCAGCTTAGATCGGTTCAACGTGAATGGCGGCAGAATGGTGCGCGGGCTGCCAAGTAAAACATTTTCAAGGGAACCAACAGTAATTTTTCTTTATGTTTAGAAATTAGTACTTCTTAGATTTCCAGTGAATGCTTAAATTTTCGTGATTTAAATGTTTTTTTTAATTAATTGGATATTATGATACTTAAATTTAAATATTTCCGCTTTATGTATGATTATGAAATGATATCGGTAACACCTCAAAATTTAAATCAATAAAATTTGGGGCGTTACAATATGGTCAGAGCACGGTTATACTTTCATGTAGACTTTAAAAGAAAAAAAAATTACAATATGGGCTACTGCTCATGTGAGCAGTTCACTGTGAACAGTGGAAAATATTTGAAAAAAAAAATTGTTATTAAATGTTTGTTCAGCATTCGAACAATAGTAGTTTATAGTTTAAATTGTTATAGTTCCATGCTCATAGTTTAAATTTCATGTGATAAATATTCATGTGTTTAGATTTAGCATTTCGTTATGTTTTTAAAATTTATCAATTTGAAAATTCGTATTTTAAGAACATTTTCATGTTTGATTTATTGTTTGAGTTTTCTTTATTTGTGTAATCGAAAAAATGAAAGGTTTTGTCAAAAAGACCTAAACTGTCTAAGAAGAGCTTGGAATTTAAGCGGTCCATTTGTGTCCCCCTCCTCATATGGAAGCCTTTTAGTTGTACTTTATTCAAATCGACGAAGCGAAAAACGATATTTCAAAACATTCAAAGAAAAAGGTCTATTTTCCTTTGGAAACTTTATTTTTTTGAGAAAATCTTGTCAAAAAAAAAAAAAAAAACCTTTGGCATGCGACGCTCACTATTCGACCACTCTCCAATTGATCCAAGGTATGAAAGTTATTTTTTTTAGCAAAATTATGTATTATCTTCTTCATGTTTTGAAATATCATTCTTTTAACATGATTAGACAATGTAAATGCACAAAGAGATTGTATATGTTCGAATTTCGCGGACGAAATTCTTTTAAGGTGGGGAGTTTGTAACACCCCGAAAAATTTAGAATAAAAATTTAATTGTTTTATATGCTATGTTTTTATATTTTTATATTCGATGGACTAATGTGAAATAAGTTTTAAATTATTATGCTTTTGGTTCAATTATTTGAATTTTGATAGAGTGATAATTAGTATATTAATATTATACTCATTGGATAGCTCATAATTTATGATGCATTTTAGGCTCGGAAAAAAGTTAATTCGGATAAGTTATGCTTAAGATATTGAGGTTTGAAGACATTATCACTTATTATAGTATAAACTGGTTGATTAAACTTGTGGCAGCCCACGTTATTCATTTTTAACTTGTATGGCCAAGCATGTGTACACATATATATTGTTTTAGTAGAAAATGTATTTCAAACAAAAGTACACAAATCTTATCATTATTCTTGGAGTACACGGGTCCCACTTTCAAATCCCAATAAACTCCTATTAGATTAGGTCATAAAGGTGTCCTTTTGTATTGATTTTCTTATCTTTATTCAAATTTAAACTCCATCCTCACTAGGCTAATGTATAGGCAGACCGGTGTGTAGATAAGTGTGGCATAACAATCAAGATAATTTTAAAACCTACGATTTGTTAACTCTTCGGTTAATTCATTATAAATAGAGGCAATGCACGGTATATTATTTTTCTTAGTAATTCTTTTGTTCCGATCTCTTTCTGTTCCTATATAGAATATTGCTTTTAGCATAAAAAGAGAGTTTTCGCGTGCATTCTTTCACAATATCTCGATAACCGAGGTAGGATACTATGTGCAAGTGATTTTTTGTCATTGCAAAATTATAATTATTTTTACTTGATTTATTTCATGAAATGCTATTGACCTACGGGTCTCAATGAAATGAAAAGAAATGTGAGATTTCCTTTGGGTTTTCTCAAATGTTTGCACAGAAATGTGTTAGAGTATTCGATTGCTCACCGACTGCTCTTGATGAAATTATGGTATGGAATGTTATAAATTTATATTTAAAGAGTTATTATTGTTTTGGACGCACGTATCCTACTGGGTTTAAAATACTCGTTCCTTCAAAAATTTTAACCTTTCAGGTTAGATCAGTTCAACGTGAATGGTGGCCGAATAGTTCGCGGGCTACGAAGTAAAACATTTTCAAGGGAACCAACAGTAATTTTTCTTTATGTTTAGAGATTAGTATTTCTTAGATTTCCAGTGAATGCTTAAAGTTTCGTGATTTAAATTTTTTTTTAATTAATTGGATGTTATGAATACTTAAATTTATTCAAGTTTAAATCCTCAATTTTATATTTCCGCTTTATGTATGATTATGAAATGATATCGGTAACACCTCAAAATTTAAATCAATAAAATTTGGGGCGGTACAGCTCTCCTAGATTTCGTGCTCCTGCACCAACTCTCAGCTGCAGTTTTCAAAACCCTCCTGGATTGCGCACTCCTATAGCAACTCCGGCATTATGAATTTTTCTATCTCCTGTGGATTAACGAAGAACTCCACGTTCTTCAATGACGGAACTCTAGTCACCTTCCCTTGATTTTCAGAACTCTGAGGATTTGTAGGAAGTAGAAGTTTGGTATTTGGATCGTGGATTTGATGTTTTCTCCGCCAAGAACCAATCATAGAACGAAGGTTGAAAGCTAATTTGATGAAGATGATATGGAGAGTATATGTTTTCTTAATGTTCAACCTTGGAATTTACGTTCAGAAGCATTTGGTATTTATATATAGGTTAAAGAATGAATGAGCCGGATAAAAAGCCTTAAAAAAGCAAATTAAAAATTCTCCTGATAACCTTGTCGCTCAAGCGAAAGTTGGGTGACAGGCGAGTGACAGTTTGTTGCTCGAGCGAAGCCCTGGCGACAAGCTAGCGACAGTGTTAATCTTTCTGATTCTCGAGCCAAGTCACGGCGACAGTCTAGCGAAATCGGGACGCCGTTTTTCCTTATTTTCCATTCTCGAACCGTAGACCTAATATAACTTAATTTCTACTATTTGCAACCTACTCCTTGACTTTTACAACATTTTAAACTTAGTCTTTTTTGTTCACAGACTTGCCAATTACATCAAAAACCTAACAGATATAAAAATGCTACCGTCTTCACAATTTATGCCCTTGACAATCGACTCCACTTGTTCAGTAATGAAGATGGATTGAAGTGTTTTATTACTTTCAGTTGTTTTTAATTGTTTGTCAATTACTTATTATTTTGAGGACATTTTAGTCTTTATATTGACGTAGTTTTTTTTTTTTTTTTAGGAATGGCTACTAGTCAAAATCTTTTAAGGGTTTTGTTGTTTATTGAATAAATTAATTGAATTTTGAGTTTCCAATTCTTTTTTGTCCAAATTGGTATTCGTGAGTAAATAAATAATTTTACGAAGAATCAACAAATATTTGATTACTAAATTCATAGTATTCTTTCTGTTTTTCTTTTTCTTTTTTCTATATTTCACACTTTGTCAATTAGTGTTCTAAAAAGGCGCCGTGCTTTTTTGCACTTTTTCTTTTTTTTTTTTTGTTTTACGCCTAAGTGTAACTGGCACGCTTTTTTTACGCTTTATAACATTTTTTACGCTTTCAACGATTTTTTCCCTTTAATTATTAAATAATTTTTAGATTGATATAAAAATTTAAAATAATGTTTTTTTACGCTTTTTAACGCCTAGGACGAAGCTCCACCTCCACGCTTCGCCATGCTTCACGTTTTTTAGAATACTGACAATGGATATTGTAGCAACGACCATGCTCCTAATAAAGACAGGTGTTGTTCGTGAAATCCATTAGCAAAAGTTGTATATTGCAACGAAACTCCTTTTTTCCCTTTAAATGATAATTAGAATGGTCTTCCAATATTCGACAAGGACCCAGCCATCAAGATTTTTCAAGAATTCCAGTAAATTCCGGCTTTATTAATAATGACTACAATTTCGAGGTCAATGATAATTATATAAATACTAGTCAATTGCCCGTGCAATGCACGGGCTAGGTTATTTTCAAGGTAATGTTAGTGTGTTCAATGTGTTAGATTCTCATGAATTGTATCCTGAATTCAATGTTTACTTGAAGAAAGCAAAAACTGCAACAGCAAAACCACAATTTCAATCATTTCAATGTGCGTATCTCATATAGATGAAATGAAGTTATTGCCAAAATAATAAAGGTTTGGAGAACGGTAATCCATTCATTTTGCAATTTCATGTGAACCAATATGGCAGAATCCATCAAAAATATAGGGCTAACTGAGAGGTGTTGACCATTAAATTCTAATCAGACAAAGAGGTTTTGACCATTAAACTTTATCTGAAAACTACAATTCCTCAAAACTTTCTACAACTAATATCAAAGGTGGGTAATTCAAGCACAAGTATTACCAGAAATTGGTGAAAGTAGTAAGAACACAATCTTTAAATAATTCAAGCCAAGAGGTCGAAGACTATAAAATTATGGATCTATTCCAATCTCTACTCGAGAATTGAGTTATATTTGGGTGCTGCTTCACTAATCTACAAAATATATCTACAACCAATTCAAGGTTTTTTCTTTGTCCCGCATTAACACAGAAAAGAGGTCATACTTGGAGTTTCTGATATATCTATGCCAATCATCCATGTAGACCTACACAATGTGTCTGTAAGTACCTTTTCAGAAGTAGATGAACGAAACCCTTTCCAATATCTCTTGAAATCCAATTCCAGTTCATGTCCATCTCTGTTCACAAGGTAAGAACGGCAACCATATATGTTAAAATCTAGATCATGCACCTGTATTAGCAAAACCAAGCAAAATAGCAATTTGCATTCGAATCCAGAGTAAGTCCAGCCAAAAAGGAAGTTTAAATCAACAAGGTACATATTCCATGATTTACCAAAGGATTATATACACAATCATGATTTAAAGAATCAGTGGTGCAAACTAATCGAATCTAGAACTTCCTGTATGGCCATCACTTACCAATTGTTAAGATCACCGAAGAAGATGACCAATATTGACATGCTGTCATCAGAAACTCTTTTGAATCAAAGAATGTACAGTTTGGCAAGCAAACTAAAAAACAAAACTTACAGCAAAGAATTAAATTGATCCACTTCACCAGATTATATTTTTGGTTGATACACTGTTGCCAGTGCAGATGTTAAGAAAACAAAACGACGAAGAGAGAGAGAGAGAATTTAATAGAAAAAAATTCAAAAAATTATTTCAATGTAACGATGAAATAATTTTGATTGATCGCATCACCATTTCTGAGCTTCTAAACAGCCTGTTCGCATCCAAAAGCCCAGTGGAAATAACATAAATTTAACAAACAACTATAATGGACTACAAACAAAGAAAGCCTTGTCATAAATCAATCAATAGTTTAATAACTGTGCTATACAACAACTATCTAACAGAAGGGTCACATGCCAACGAAAGATCACGAGAAATGTATCCACACCTGTCTTCGGGGATAAGGTTAAAAACAGCAGCGTGCGGCTTTCCTTTGAGGTTGAGAGACTGAAGGTGAGAAAACCAGCTCAAGAGCCGCCAATACCCTCCACAACACCTTCATCCTCCAATAACCGGGAAATAACTGATAATACAAAAAAAAAAAAAAGAGAAGCAAATGTCAGGATTCTTCAAATGGTATATGTTTTGTGTTTTACAATTTGAGAAAGGGACATAATTTCCATGTGATCAGGCTAGGGTTCAACCAGGCCACTATTTACAGGAGAACATACAAATTCAAAAAATACAAAATAAAAGAAATGACATTATTACCTCTCCGAGATTTGAGACCCAATTTATTTTGTCAACATTTGGTATATCAACTTCCACCTTCTCTAACTCCTCATGAAGAACCTCCTCAACAGACTTAGGATTTGGCGTGCCTGATCAAAATTCTTCATGCCTGACTTATGGCATACACCAATGTTAGTTCTTCGAAATATATAAAACTCATCTACAAACACACATAATATGACTAATCACATGCATGAAGAAAGTATCATTACTCTAGATTACAAAGCAGTCACTGTCCAACATATTAAAGACAAGCAAGAAAATCAACCTCAAAATCATTACACTTAGATATATAGAACAGACATCAATTGACTTGATCTGCAGGGGCAACAAATAGAGTATAAACAAAAATAAAAGCAAAACAGCCCTGAGCAGTGAATATGAAGTGCAGGAAAATTGGAAAAAGAAAATTTAATGGTCTCTGCCCCAAGAAACAAGATTTGATGTGAAATAATGCAAGTTCTTTGGAGTGACAAGCCTCTAGGTTACCAGGGCCATATTCAGACAATTCATTCTGGCACAGATACATAGGCACACATACGGCAGGAAATTCCATTTCGTCTTTTATGTCCACCGATTCAAATTTAGTTGAATTTTTTTTTCTGGCTTGGCTATGTTTAATAACACATCCATGCCTTTTTCTCTATGATACCAATAGAAGAAAATTGAATTGAAGCAAATCAAATTATAAGACACAAACAGAGAGACCATTGACCACCTGGCTAATTTAACTGAATTAGAGGTAATCAGATAGTTTACAGAATATCTGAGAAATTTCCAGCAGTATTTTTGGAAAAAGTAAATAAAAGCAATCAACTTCAAGTTCTCAAAACCCCCCAAATTTAGACAAAGAAAAATGTGATTAAACTTAAAAAGTAGAATTGCAAAGAAGAGAAATGGAGAACTCCAAAAACAGATCTTTATCCAACTCCGGGTATTAGCTCACGACGGATCCTTCTTTTTCTTCGTCATCCAAAGTATATCTCAATGGCCGCTTACGATGCCAGCAAATTTGAAATTTTACCTATTTAGAGATCAGGAAAGGTATAAAAAGATGTTACAAAAAGATTACGAAAGTTTCACAACTTCTCAAATCAAAAAAAAAAAAAAGATCTCGTCATTTGCTAAAATGAAATCCAAAAATCCCCAAAAATAAATAAAATCCCAAAACGCCCCCCCCCCCCCCCCAAAATAAAACCTTACCTAACAAAAATCACAGCACTCCGATTCGAAACCTTAAGTCCGAGGAAGCAGATTTATCAGGAATGCCGAATAGGAATGCCGAATAGAAGGTTCAAGTTTGAAGATCTGTCAGTATTCGAGTGAAATGGGAAAGTGGAATGGTCTTCAACATAATAAAACTTTAGAAAATCACAAATCCAACACGTTAAAATGCACAAGCCTCATTGCACTGGTTTGCATACTCGAAATAAAAATAGGAAGACATACACAAGCGCGTAACATTTACATTTTACTGAGAATGAGTATGTATAATAGAGATAAGAAAACTACCATAATAAATATTCGACATTATAGAGCCACAAGAACGAATTATAACAAGGTGCTATATGGACAGCTAGCCAAAAAAATAATCACCACCTTTAATAAGTGATTCCAAAATAAAATTTGCTGAATTGAACTACTGGAATGGTTACTGCTTGTTCAGCTTTATGAGGAAAATGCAAATATTATACGATATCTTAGGAAAAATTGGCTCGAATTTCAACCAAAGGGAAGATGAAATTTTGTAAAATAACATTAATAGAACTTGACTTCCACTACAACAAAAGCACATCACCTGTATGTTTCCTACTCGTGTTTTTCTCAAGTTTACTTAGGCCTCTTCCGGTTGTAGCATCTCACAAACAAAAATTACACCACAAATAGCATGGCAAATAAATAGAAATATTCAGACAAAATGGCAGATAAAAACCTAGCAAGTAGCAACTCAATCACTTCGTAGCAATAAGAGGACATGTTCTGTCCACTGTAACCTACATATGGAACAGCAATAGTCCATAAACAAATCATTCATTAAAAAACACTTTGTCACTTTGATCTTCACATAGATCAAATATCCAATTGATTCTGAACGATACAGTTGTTTTAACTTGATTGGAATATAACATCAAATATAATGATAATCACGGCAAGGAAAACCACAACTTGAAATAGCATCACCATTTGAGGTAACCTTAAAAATGAAGAGAGCTATATGAAAACAGTACAATCGAACTGGCAACATATAAAATCTTCAATTCCAGCAAAATTGGAAGAATTTAAATAAACAAGAACTTTACTGGGTAAAAAAATCATTTACAGAACCAATGACAGTGTTGATTAATCATGGTACAATATAATAGGTCACTCAACTTCTGTACAAACCATTGAAAAAGTTCACAGTTCTACATTTACCAGTTTAAGCCAAAGGCAAATCAACCATCCCATTGATAATTGACCGGAAGATCAGGCAAAGCTTGAGTAGTAAACACCTAAAATTGGAAGCTAAAATCATCCAAAATCTACAAATAGAAAAGTTTCTTTGTAAAATAAGATTACCCTACATGAAAGCAAATATGAAATGTTACCAGTGTTTCATTTCTATACTACTTCATAGGTCTGAACCGAATCGAGGCTTCTTCACCTTAATTAATTTCTACACAAAAACACTAAAATTATAATATTACTGTATACGTGTGTGAGCGTGCACGATTGAGAGTAAAAAAATTACCGCGGGCTCCTCTCCGCAGCGCGGAGACTCGAGGGGCTTCAATTAAATTGAATTTCCTCATTTCTTCCCTATTGGGTTTCTCTTGAAAGCGCCTGACCCAGCCTGTAGTGTCCTTCTCCTCCGTTAAAGAAAAAAAAAACAGATGAAGAAAAGTTCCTACAGCTAAGTAAGACAGATCTCGAAGTATATTTAGCAGTGTAGGAGGTGTTACCTCGACTCCAACGAGCCTTCGGTATGCTATAAAACCGATCTCCATGTGAGGAAAAGGGAAATGAAGGAAAAAGAACGGGAAAGAGGTAAAAGGCTGAAACAGTGAAACGTGTGGGAGAAGTGAATCATTAAAGCCTTTATTGAAAGAGATATTTTGTGAATAGTAAAAGGGTAAAATGGGGAAGCAAAATACGTCAAGAATGAACAGTTCTGGAAGTATCCCCTCTTTTAATAGAGTAGGGAAGGGAAAATTGGAGTGAAAACAACCTGTTGCAAAATCATTCCAAAAATTTGAATATTGAGTTATTTCATGGGATACTATGGAAGAAAAAGAGATATTGATTTTGGTTAATTATTCAAGTCACTTATGCGTTTGTGACTATTTCATGGATTATGAGTCGTCAATAGATTGTGAAATTATAGACTTTGTAGAGGCAAAGATATTAAACAGACGGCTGAAAATGTTAGTCAGCATAACACACCAACCAGGGAAATGGGTTTGGACAGCAAGCATGACGACTCCCATGAAGTGTTATGGCAACATATAAATTTTCCTATGAATTTGAATGGTAGTTCTGGTAAACAGCTACCTAATTCTAGCATTAATGGATGGAAGTTTTATGGTAAAGATTTTTTTATGCATGGAAAAAAAGCTATCTTTGTGGCTCAAGATATGGTGCATTTTCTTGAATATAATTCCAGTAAAGGGCAGGAGGAAACATGTGAAATGGCGTGCAGGTCATTCAGAAGAAAATGACTGTGTGGTCTTAACGAATACTTCTGCGTGAAGAAAAAATTTGAGAGAGCAAAATTGATCTTACGAGATACTGGATGAAGACAGGTTGCAAGATTGGAGGATGAATCTTCTCCAACCCAAGGAGAATAATTTAGAGTTTTATTACTAGTATTTTTGTTTTACTTGTGTTAGGTTTTAGATTATATGTAATTGGCGATTATGTGAACAAAATGACTGAAATTGACATATTGTAAAAGTTCAAGGAGTAATGTGCAAATACATTGAAAATATGATTTTTAGGTCTAGGGTTCGAAAATGTCAAAAAGAGGAAAACGGTGTGGATTTTCGCTGGACTGTCGCCAAAGTTTGTGAGAAACAGAGTTTGGGATCTAGTTCCTAGGCTTGATGATTGTAATTTTATAGGTACTAAGTGGATATTTAAGAATAAAATCGATTATCAAGGTACTATAACTAGAAATAAGTATAGGTTAGTAGCTCAAGGATATACTCAGGTCGAAAGAGTTGATTTCGATAAAACTTTTGCCTCGGTTGCTAGGCTTGAATCCATTCGAATCCTTTTAGCTATTGCCTGCACTTTAGGTTTTAAATTATCTCAAATGGGTGTCTAGAATGCTTTCTTAAATTGAATACTTCAAGAAGAAGCCTATGTTGAACAACCTAAAGGATTTATTGATCCCAAATATTCACATTGTGTTTATAGGTTAAATAAAGCCTTATATGGTCTGAAACAAGCTCCCAAAGCTTGGTATGATAGGCTTACTGCATATCTCATGGAACATGGGTTCTCGAGATATAGTGCAGACAAAACCTTATTCATAATACATATTGAAGATAACATCATAATAGCTCAGATCTACGTCGATGACATTGTCTTTGGTTCTCCTATTGATTCTCTTGCTCCTGATTTTGCTGAGTGTATGAAGCAAGAATTTGAAATGAGTATGATTGGAGAATTGAATTATTTATTACGGCTTCAAGTCAAATAAACTGGTGATGGTTCATTCATTTCTTAATCGAACTATGCCAAAAACCTTGTCAAACGATTTGGTTTAGACAGCAAGAAACACACTGAACCCCCATAAGCACCAATGTCAAGTTAGGTCATTATCCTATGGGTAAAAGTGTTGATTAGTCTCTTTACAGGAGTATGATAGGTAGTCTACTTTATCTTACTGCTAGTAGACCTGATATAGTTTTCAGGCTGATCCCTAGGAATCTCACTTGAGTGTCATCTGACATATCATCAAATATGTCAATAGGACTGTAGATTGTGGGATCTTGTACTCTCGAGACTCTATGCTTGATCTTGCTAGTTATTCTGATGCCAATTGGGCTAGCAATGCGGATGATAGAAAAAACACTTCTGGAGGTTGTTTTTACATTGGAAACAATCTTGTTGCTTGGATGAGTAAGAAACAAAATAATATCTCATTGTCCACGGCAGAGGCTGAATACATTGCAGCAAGAAGCTATTGCACTCAACTACTTTGGATGAAGCAGATGTTGAGTGATTATGGGATTGAACAAGGAACTATGACTATATTTTGTGACTATTAACATTTCGAAAAATCTTATTCAACACTCTCGAACTAAACATATTGATATTAGATATCATTTCATTCGAGAGCTTGTGGAAACTCAAATTGTTAATTTTGAACATATTTCTACTGAAAACCAATTAGTTGACTTGTTTACTAAACCATTGGATGGGCTTCAGTTCGAATCTCTTAGAACAGCTATTGGTATTTGTGTGTCTTATTAATTGAGTATATTTGATGCATGCTAGTATTCTACTATTATAAGATTTTAAGTTATGCATGTATCATGATTATTTATTTATTCTCATGCATTTCTACCCTTTGTTTATTGTATTTTGGTTGTGTACATTTCTACTCTCTCTTTATTGTATCATGGTATTAATTAAAAAAAGGGAAAACTATAAAGTTTTTGTGCCGAAAATTGTTTTACAGCATGATCGTAATCAAGCATGAGTTTATTTAGTTAGCTGTAATATAATTCTCATTGCTGACTTAGGATAATTTTGGAGTATTTAATATAGATCTCTTCATATACCAACTGCATTGCACACACTATAAACTTGATAGTGGGACTCTACCGCGTGTGTGAGATTCGGGAATGTAGTCACATGTTAGTAGGATGACTTTGAACATGAATTGACCAACTTATTTAGACCTAAACTTTTATTTATCCCTGTAATAATATATAGACACATAATGAAAAGTTTAAATTAAAGGAGCACAATATCTTGTGCTCCTTTTTGAAGCCTACTTAACTTGAGTAATTAAGCATGTGGGGTTTCTCATAACTTGATGCCTATGGTCATCATCTGACTTGGGTTAACTAGCCTAAAACTCATTATAGGGGGTCATGTTAGTCGTTTAATGAAAAGAAGCCTGCACTTATGATGATTACAATATCTATGAGCATTTCTGTTTACTGCTGTAATATGAGATAACTATTTTGTGCTACAAGTCAGGGGGAGAAAAGACATTCTCCATAACACTAAGCTTTCATATGCATGTTCTAATGTGCTTTATTGGTTTGACTTTCATAAATAGAGGAATATACTTATTAGCAGTGATGTTTTGCAAGTCCTTTCTCACAAAATTAAGGTTTGGACTCCTACTATCAACGGATTAGTGGCACTTAACACATATAGGTCACCTATATCATTTACTCCATGGGTAACTTGAGTTAGTTTATGGAAAGTTTATAGTTCATTACATATAGTTATGACTGCTTACACCTACATTCTTAAGACGTTATATGTTGTTCTTTATCCCTTGTCATTTTGTAACAAAAAGGGGGAGTAGAAAAATTGTGTTTGATTTTGTTTGCTTTTTGTGACTCAAAGGCATTTCAGTTCGCTAAATTCAGTTTTTGTTGTTTTTCTAGGGTCAATGTTTCGTTTTGGTATGTTGGGTTCCATTGATACTATATCTGAGTTTAGTCATGAGTTTTAAATGATTCTTACACTTAAACTGTATAAACTATATTTATTATTGATCCTGTTTTCCACACATTTTACACTGGGTATTTGAGTTGTCTATTTTAGGAAACATGTACTAAAACTGAAATGATTGTTCAAGATAGATTTAAGTTTAAGTCATTTTGAGTCTGTAATTTTCGTTTGATTACTATCTTGACTTAATTTGTGGTTTTGTCACAGAATGTCAAATGAGGAGTTTGTTAGGTTTTAGTTTATATGTAATTGGTGATTCTGTGAACAAAAGGACTGAAAGTGACATATTGTAAAAGTTTAAGGAGTAATGTGCTAATATGTTGAAAATAAGGTTTGTAGGTCTAGGGTTCGAGAATGTCAAAAAGAGGAAAATGGTGAGAATTTTCGCTGGATTGTTGCCAAGGTTTGGCTCGAGCTACAAAAGCAGAAACTCCATCGCTTGACTGTCGTCCTGCCTTCGCTCGAGCGACAGCTTTATTCGGAAAAGTTTTGTTTCACGTTTAAAAGACTTTTTCCCTGGCCCATTTGTTTTTCTAACTTACCTATGAATACCAAAACACTTTTGTACAAAAATTTCAAGGTTGAACATTAAGAGAGCTACATCTGTGAGAGATTGATTCGATTCCTTCTTTCAACGTTCATCTTGTGAGTTTGTTTTGGAGAGAAAAATATCAGTTCAATAATCTAAATACCAAATTGTTGTTCCTCTACATCTGATCAGAGTTCTGAAGATCGAGGAAGTTTGATTAGAGTTCTAGTCTTTGAAGAATGCGGTGTTTTTCGTGGTTCCACAGAAGATAAACGATTTTACAAAGTTGGGAGTTGTTTCAGGAGAGCAGAATCCAGGAGAGTTTTGGAAACTACAGTTGGGAGTGGTGTAGGAGCACAGAATTCAGGAAAGCTATTGGAATTGAAGTCAAGAGATCAGATAGTACGTGTCGTCGTCTAGACTGGTAAACTGTAAGTTACATATCGTTTATATTGGATTGTTGACTGGTAAAGTGCCCGGAGTTTTTCCTAGTTGGGTTTCTCCGTGATCATTCTGGTGTTGATTTACTTCTTTCGTTATTTGATTGATCACATACTACGGTATTCAAAATTATGGCTAAAATGACTTGCTTGTTTAATTATCTAGATTATAATTAAAAAGTGACTTAATACCTATTCACCCCCCCCCCCCCTCGAGATATTGTTATGATCGAACTGCATAACTTTCAACTTGTTTCGTAAATTATATATGATCCTGAGGGCATTTTATTCTTTATATTGTCCTAGTTTTTTTTTTCTAGGATTTGCTGCTATTTGAACTCATTTAAGGATTTGTTTTTTTCTTGGTTGTTTATTGAATAAAATCATTGAATTTGGAGTATCAAATTCTTTTCGGTCCAAGTCGTTATTCATGAGCGAATCAAACAATTTTGAGATCAAATTCTTCGCAAAAACTCAACGAATATTTGATTACTAAATTGAGGTATTTTTGTGATTCAATGTGTGTTTTAGGTTCATTATTGTTTTTGTCGTGTTTCTACACTTCAAACTATGTTATTTGCATATTCACATACTATTCATCTATAGTAAAATACAACACATTGTCTTCATTTGTACGTGCTTAAATTGTGCAAACGTGGTGTGCGCAACAACTAAGGGGTAGAGAAGGATGCATTCATCATAACATATTGATTTTGAAGCTAAAACACTGATAAATAATCCATACACTGCGATTAAACCAAACGGAAAGTTTTATTCAAATTCAAGTCTTCCAATCCATTACAATGACACAACGTTATATAAGAAAATAATGACATGCTTAAAGTAGTAAAGTGCTGAACATAATAATTAACTAACGA
Source organism: Fraxinus americana (assembly GCA_035079005.1). Taxonomy (NCBI): domain Eukaryota; kingdom Viridiplantae; phylum Streptophyta; class Magnoliopsida; order Lamiales; family Oleaceae; genus Fraxinus; species Fraxinus americana. Next base: position 4,591,851 of record CM068727.1, on the reverse strand, counting down.
ATATACATAAAATTATATAAAATGACTGAAAGGGGATATTATCCAATAGTGAAATATTTTATATGATCCTTGATTGCTTGATTTTTGTTGATGATATACTCAATGAATTTATATATCAAAAATTGATATGCCTCATTCCTGCCGAGTTAAGAAACATATTAATTCAGAGCAATTGAGAGTAATTTACAGCACAAATACTTTAGCATTTCATTCCACTTATATACAACCTAAAACTATACAAGCAAAATACATACAAAGAGAATATTCTAATTCTTTAAGCAACCTAATGCCAAGTGGCATAACAACTTATATTCTCAATTGAACCGTAATCAGTATGAGTAATGCAGGCACTAAGAATTCTCTTATGATGCTTATTTGTTAGTGATGCATATTCTCACATACTCTAACACCCCCTCTCAAGGTGGAGTGTATCTATAACACTCCAAGCTTGTCTTTAAGGAATAAGAATCTGGAATATGTGAGTGATTTGGTGAGTAAGTCTGTTATCTGATCTAATGATGGCACATAATTAATTTCCAATTCACCTCCCAAAACTTTATATCTAACGAAATGAACATCAAGCTCTATATGCTTGGTTCGTGCATAATAAATTGGATTTGAAGCTAATGCACTTGCACTTAAGTTATCGCACCAAATTTTGGGAAGTGACATTTGTGGTACTTCTAATTCTTTAAGCAAGGACTGAATCCATGTAATTTCAGCTGTAGTGTAAACTAAGGCTCGATACTTTGCCTCAGTACTTGACCTTGCTACCACTTGTTGCTTCTTTGAACACCAGGATACTAGGCTATCTCCAAGATAAACACAGTAGCCTACAGTGGATCTTCCATCATCTAGACATGATGTCCAGTCAGAGTCTGCGTATGAGATTATATCAAGGCTGTCATTCTTACGAATTGTAAGTCCATAGCTTAGTGTTCCCTTCAAATATCTAAACACTCTTTTTAGTGCTTTCCAATGAGCATCTGTGGGTGTTTGAAGGAATTAGCTCATTTTGTTGACAAATGGCGCTCCTGTACAAACTTGGATCTCTCATAAGTTGTCCTTTAATTTTGGAGACTAATTTTCCAACTGCCATTGGTGTTAGGCTTGATTTGAGATTCTCATAACCGAACTTCTTGAGCAGATCAGTAGCATACCTTGTTTGAGTTAGATATAATCCTGATGTATCTCTTTACACCTCCATTCCCATAAATTGGCTAAGGTTCTCAATATCCTTAAGAGAAAAGCATGTGTTCAGGTTGTCAATAACTTCCTGGAGTTTCTAACTGTTATTCTCGATTATTATGATATCATCAACATAGGCAAATGCAAACAATTTATCTTCACCATCTACAAAGAATAAGAGTGAATTCTCAGCTTGGGATTGCTTGAAGTTCCATTTCAGCAAAGTAGTATTTAGTTTTTCATGCCTGGCTCTTGGAGCCTATTTCAGTCTATATAGGGCTTTCTCTAGCTTGCATACGAAATCAGGATTCTCCTTATCCACAAAGCCTTGCGGCTAATCCATATATACTACTTCATTCAACTTCCCATTCAAGAAGGCATTGTTTACATCAATCTGTCTGATATACCAACCTCTTGTAACAGCAAGAGTTAAGATGATTTTTATTGTTGATGCCTTGATAACTGGACTTAAGGTTTCTCCATAATCAACTCCTTGTGTTTGAAGAAAACCTTTGGACTAACCGTACTTTGTGTCTATGAACTTTTCCTTTTGTATCACGCTTTAATCTAAACACCCATTTGTTTCCAATTACTTTCATTCCAGCCTCAGGAGGTACCAATGTCCATGTTTCATTTCTCACCAGAGCGTTGTACTCACCTTGCATTGCTTTCTTCCAATCATTACTTTGTAAAGCATCATCAACAGACAAAGGTTCAGTTTCATCTTGTGCCTAACTTGTATAAACCTTGGGCTTGAAAATTTCTGCCTTACTTCTGGTGATCATATGATGACCAGTAGCTTGTGTGACATTTTGATCCTGAATGTTAAGTTCATTTCTTACACCTTGAACTCCATATTCCCTTTGATTGATGTCCTCAAACTCTCGATCAATTTTCTCATTTTGGTACAATCTCTCATTGTCAGCTTCTCTTATTTCACACTCCAACTCATGGCTTAGTTCTATATCAAAAGAATCTGCTTTAGGTAGTGCATTTGAGTGAGTTGTATCAGCTATGTTCTGAGAGATTTTTCTATGACTAGACTCACTGTTAAAAAGAAGAAGACTCACGACAAATTGGGAATTTTGTGGTTGTGACACTTTATTTAGGAAACCTGACTTGAATGGAAAGTCTAACTCATTCAATATTACATGTCTTGAAATATAAATTCTACTATTTGGGCTTAAGCATTTATAGCCTTTGTGTGTGTCACCATAGCCAAGAAACACATTTCTCTATGAGTGGAAACTAAATTTATGTTTTTGGTAAGGTCTAAGGCAGGGATAACACGCACAACCAATGGTCTTGAGAGTCTTGTAATCAAACTTTCTTCCATATAGTACTTGAAAGGTGATTTGTGTTTAAGTATGGGAGTTGGCAGTCTGTTGATCAAGTATGTTGCTAATTTAAACGTTTCCCACCAGTAGTATAGGGACATTTTTGCTTGTGCCAACAAGGTTAGTCCTATTTCAGTGATGTGTCTATGTTTCCTCTCTACTCTACCGTTTTGTGCTGATGTGCAGGGACATGAATGCCTACGTTGTATGCCAGATTCTGAGGTGATTTTACTAAAGTTTCTGAACTCTCCTTCCCAATTAGATTGTAGGGCTTTGATTTTCCTTTCAAACTTATTTTCCACAAGATTTTTGAATTGAATGAAGGTGGTAAGTGCTTCAGACTTGTGTTTCAAGGAATAGATCCATGTGAACCTGCTATGATCATCCACAAATATTATATAATACTTAAACCCTGTGGTAGAATTTAGAGGTGTAGGTCCCCAAACATCAGTGTGAATTAAGTCCAACGGTTTTGAAGCATGTGAAGAGGATATTTTAAAAGGTAATGCATATGATTTTCCTGATTGACAGGATTCACAGAAGGCTGAAATTTCATTAACTTTGGAAAGTTTATTACAAGACTTCATAACTTGACTCAAAACATAGTTTGAAGGATGGCCTAGTCTTCTGTGCCACACATTGATCTCAGACTCAAATAGCTTGACTGGTTTGGTTAGTTCACCACAACTAGACTTCACTGTGAAACAGGTGGAATTGTTTTGGATGTTTGACTCTTTGGTTGTGAGATTGGGGCTAGAACTTGGTAATCTCAGCTGGTATAACCCATCTTTAAGCACTCCCTGCAACTAGATCTTCTTGGTTTCCAGATCCTTGACAACACAGAAGTTAGAATAAAACTCCATGAATACATTGTTGTCATTTGTAAGTTGAGAAACACTAATCAAGTTCTTCTGAATTGTAGGCACAAGTAGCAGTTTATTTAGAGCAAGAGACTTGTTATTCAGTGAAGGAATACCTCATTTTTCGACATGTGAAATTTGTAAGAAATTCCATTACCAATTAGAACTTTCTCTTTAGCTTCATATCTCTTAACAATGGACAGGTTCCTTTTATCAGCTGTGACATGATTGATTGCACCAGTGTTGCAAACCAGGTTGAGTCTTCAAAAAATTGGGGCGAGGCTACAAATGCAGTAGGAGTTGAGCTGCTGTTCTGTTGATTTTGATTTGCAGGCCTACTTTCCATGAATCTATCATCATATCTGTTGAAGAACTAACTTGCTGAGTGATTGTTCAGCCCACAAATCTGACAGGGTCCTCTACTTTCACTTTGCCTATTAGTTCTACCTCTTCCTTATGTCCTGCCTCTAAAGTTTCCAGTTCTTCCTCTAAAGAACCTGCTACCTCCAGAGCTTGTCCTTTGAGTAAGTTGCACACTTGACTAACCAACATTGAGTGAAGCAAAGTTGTTTCTTACTTGATTTAAGTACTCAAGTCTACTTTCAAAGGTCATGAGTACAGAGGACAACTCATACCATGATATATTTTCACAGCTGTTGATCTGCACAACAATAAGAGTATATTCATCTTCCAATCCTGACAAAACTTGAGTTATCGGGTTATTGTGATCCATTGGCTTTCCAGCCACCTAAAGATTGTCAGCAAGTTATTTGATGGTGGAAAGGTATTGGTCCATAGTCATAGATCCCTTCCTTGTTCTCTACAGTTCTCCAGTAAGGAATACAATCCTTGATTTGTTTAATATACCATAGCTTTCTTCCACAGCAGTCCATAGTGTGCTTGAACTGGTGCAACCCATCACTCTCATTGCTATCTCTGGCGTCATGGATGAATATAACCATCCCATTCACAACTGATCAGTAGAAATCCATTTGTTATATTCAGGATTTAGAACCATTTCCACTACTTCTCCTCCATAGGTAGTTGTCTGTATAGCTAGGAATTCTGATGGGCAGTCCTTTGTTCCAAGTAGGTAGCCTTCGAGATTATGCCCTCTGATTATGGGTATAATCATATTCTTCCATAGCAAGAAGTTGTTCTTGTCAAATTTGACAGATGGAGTCTAGGTAAGGTTCATCCCAAACGGTGAGGCTTGAATCATTCCACTTTGGATGGATGGTGTAACACTTGGAGCTGACTAATTTGTTGCATCGGAGCTGGCCATTTTTTGCTCTGATAGCAAGTCAAGAAATAGATTAATTCAGAGAAATTGAGAGTAATTTGTAGCACAAATACTTTAGCATTTCATTCCACTTATATACAGCCAAAAACTATACAAGCAAAAATACATACAAAGAGTATTATGATTCTCCAAACAACCTAATGCCAAGTGGCATAACAACTTATATTCTCAATTGAACCGTAATCAGTGTGAGTAATATAGGCACTAAGAATTCTGTTATGATGCTTATTTGTTAGTAATGCATATTCTCACATTACTCTAACATGCCGAGTTGAAGATATTCGCTCTTGAAACTTAGATCATCATTGCTAACACAAAAACCAAATAAATGTGCAAGTTAAACAACATTCATGGGGAGTCCATTCCCTAGAAATTCTACTTGCCATCACATTATAAAATGCACCTAAACCATCTTAATCCATGTCCGAGAAGTTTGACACATAATGAAAGAAGCTCATATACTTTGTGCAAGCTTGACTAGGTTCAGGGTGTGTTTATTGTGAACTCAGACAAGTAGCAAAGAAAATTCAGAAATCATTAGCTGATGATTATTTATAAATATTAGGCTCATAAGTAGCACCTTTGTTAGCTGGTCCTCGAACTAACTGCTTGTTGATTGCTAGATTTACTTGCAACCTTTTTCCCGATTTCAAAATTCTGCAGAGTAGTAGTTGATTAAAGTACCAAAAAGGATATATGTTTGCATGCCGTGCATGCATGTAAATAAAGTAATTTTGCAAGAAAAGAAAGATTTATTCCTGCTGATGGCTTCAGCGACCACTCTATATTTGGCTGCTGAAACAACATATCGGTGATAGCATACTGGTCGCTAAACCCCAATCACGTGAAAAAGGTGGAGTTTATTCCGGCTAAGGGTGATTTATAAAATTCCAAAATTTTATTGTACATAGTCAAGTTATAAAGAATGAGCAATTTATCTTTCCACGAGAATTAAGTATTTAATAAAGTTCTAATTAAACCTAAATATAATCGAATGACAAGATTTTGAAAAAGTTTTTATCCAAAATGAAATTATAACTACTCTAATTAATCTAACTAAATAATTGGAAGCTCTATGAACTCAAGTAATTTGCGAACATTAGGACATCAAATTCCCTTACATTCATTCCTATTAGTTTCAATTCCTTTATTTGAGAGCACTTATTCAATGTTCCTAATTCATTTAATAATCTCTCTAGAGTAAACGTAAATATATCATCATATATGACCCTTCTATATTTTTATGAAGGATACAAAATGTAAATGTGCATTAAATTAAAAGAACATTCAAAAGAACTATGTCCTATATCAGGCTTTGTAATAATTGCTACTACATGCTAAATTATAATTCATTCTCTTGAATAACAATAGAAGTCATAATCACATGATAATTCAAATAGTGATCAATTAATTGAAAATCATTAAACTCCTAGCAATTATTTAAAACCAAATAAACATTTAGCCCCTATTTGGTTCACTTAAAATATTTGATTAAAATTTAAGTCAAAGTCTACAATTAAATTTTAGTTACACATTTCAGGAGAACGCCACAACTTTTTAACCATACATTCCATCAATTTTTATCAAAATCTACTAAAAATCTGATTCTTATCTAAACTTAGCAAGGGCTTAATGTAAATTCTATAAATTAATATCAAAATTTAGGGTTCAACGTGATAAGTGTATTTTATACACTTATTCGGGGGTCTAAAATATCGATATTTGATCGTTCTTTTGACAAAATATATCCTAAATTGTTCTATTTTATGTTATATAGGTAAAACTCAATGGTTGAACAAGAAATCGAAAGAAAGAAGCGAAAAACGGACAAAATACGAAGTTTGAGGACCAAATTGTAATTATTCAATAGTTGATTTGGACTCAAGAAGATACTTTGAAGATTGCTAGAAAACAATTGGCTGAAACTAGAACTCAAAAAGGAATGGAATATGATCAAAATCAATTTCCAATCGCACAAGTTATATTCCAGATTTTTAACAGAATATTGAGACCCATATTTGGCATACTAAATGTCCGAGTTGGAAATATTCTATTTCTAGAGAAGTTACACCCCTTTGGGCTAGCTTTCCAATACATTTTGAATATTCTCAGTCGGATATCCTGAGAGAAAGTTATGACAAAAATACTGATTGCTATGCAAAGATAAAAAAAATCCACACTCGAAGACAACTTTCCTTATTCGATTAGAACTCTTTTTGAAACCAATTTGCACGTGATTTTCAATCAATTTTTAACTCCTACAAACACATAACAATAGAATACATATGAGGAACCTCTCATATACATCTCATACTCCAATATTCATCAATTATTATCATCAAATGAGGAGAATTCATAATTTTAGTGAGAGAATTGAATGGGATTTGCAAGAATTCAATCAAGTGAAGATTCAAACTTGATTTTTGGGTAAATAAGAGAAGGCATAAGTGGAGATTTATCGAGAAACCATTGAAGAGATTCAAGATTTCAAGATTCATCTTCTCAATTTATCAAAAATTCGGGTGATGTCTTTTCACTTAAATATGATTTCTTGTAATTTCTATATGCTAGGCTAATTTTCTACATTGTTAGGATGAGATGAACCATTGTTATGATATTTTCAGTTTTTAATTAATTATTTTGACTTTAATTTGATTTGATTTATGGATGTTTATCATCGTTTTATCGTTCTTTTCAATTGCGTGATCACCAATTGAATTGTTAGTGGATTTTATTGTTATTGAGAGAGACAATAGAGTTTAAACACATTATAATAAACATTGTAAAGTTAGATAGAGGATAAAGATATATATATCTATACTTTACATGATTTTCATAGGTGTTCTAGTACTTGTTAATACATTTATCATGTTCGCATCTTTCATCGAGAGATAGAAATGTCACATGAGGGGAATATATTTGAGGCAAAATTGTAGCCACGGTACCATACCTTTCACTTTTTTGCAAACTTTGTTCAAACCTTTCATTTGTACCACCCACAGTACCAAACCTTCAAAAAATTTGCAGCTCAAGTCCGAATGGATGGAAATCATTACTTTGACTGTTAGTTGACCAAGAATAGTAGATTTTGACCAATTTTGACAAAATTAGGAGGGGTAAAATGGTAACTTGACAATTTTCTCATTAAATAAATTAAAAAAACAAAAACAAAACAAAAAAGGGGAAATTTGGCCAAATAGCCGGGTAGGACAATGTATTTGGAGAAATTGTCTTTAACCAACAATAATAGAAAAGGAAAAAATTCAAGATATTCTAAATGGTCAAATGACAATATTATCCTTCAATTAATAGTAAAATATTCACCTACTTTCCCTCATTTTCACCTCTTCTTTCTTCATCAATCTCACCGTGCAACTATTTTTTTCTAAATTTCAAAGTAACGTCTACTTCTTCAACTCAGTTTCTTGCTCATTTCAAATTTGAAATTATTTCCTCTCCAATTTTGGGCGATTTTTGCCCATTTTCAGCAACCACAAATGGAGCTCATTCTTCCACTTTTCGGTCACTCAAATCACCGGACTCCACCATCCCCAGCCTCGTCTCACTTCCATCCAGAAATTGCTCCAATTTCAAATTCAAATTTGCAGATAACAAGGGTTATCATATCTATATTGGAAAATCACATTTACATAGCACTCTGACCGTTATCAGCAACGTAAAACGACACTAAGTCGTTATCTGCTGTAATTTGATTTTTTCAATAAAATGACCTCTAATAATGGACTAACTAACATGTATAATAAAAAACGATTGACTAGCCACAAAGAATGATTGAAATGACATAACTTTTATATTATCGATATAGTGAAAGCACAAGTTGTCTTACTCATATATGTCGATTAAGTTAATGAACATATATCTCAACAGTGTACATGTCATTTGCATGTTATAATATAAATAAGTTTCATTTTTTATTTTCATGGGAAGAATGGGCTGTGATTGCTTATACTCATATTTAGACATGTAACGGGATAAGTGTCGTTTTCATGTCCAGTAACGACACTTGTGTTGTTCCGAAATTTTCACTTACATCCGATTTTAATGGATGGTTCATTCTTGGGAAAAATTAACAACATTTTAATGGACTCCGTAAAGTATGTAACATAGAAAGTTTGACCATATCATTCTATTGTGGTTCCATGATAACGACATGTGTGACGTTATTAGAATATAAGCGTTCATGAGAACGAAGCATGTGTTGTTACTGAACTTATCATAGGGAAATGAGAATGATGCAAGTGTTGTTATGTTTTGTTATTGACAATTTTCAGTTGTTCTTTATCACGTGATTAACTTTTCTATCTTATGTGTTAGGGGTCCAGTGCTTGAGATCGTTGCATTAGAAATAAATCAAAATATTGGAGAAATCAACCGAACGGCACAAGTGTCGTTACTGGTCACGTGTGTCATTCTGTCGATAAACAGGAGTATGACAAACTACGAACCGTCCGAGCCTCGGTATTCGATGAATTGAATCCATTTAAGTTGCAAGATGGACGTGTCGTTTACAAAATTTGAGAGTTACGCTCACTAATTATGTTTTTCTAACGAATGTAGTAGTGAATTGTGATTTCACCAACTCAATATCTATAATTGATGTCAATTCCACCGTTATTTGTCTCACAATCAACATTTCTGATTTTCTTAAAGTATGTGGTCCAATGTTTGAGGTTGTTGCGATGAAAATGAGACAAAATATTGGAGAAATCAATAGAACGATACAAGTGTCGTTACTGGTCACGTGTGTCATTCTGTCGATAAATAGGAGTATGAGCGGCCACGAACCATCCGAGCCTCGGTATTTGACAAATTGAACCCATTTAAGTTGCAAGATGGACGTGCCGTTTACAAAATTCGAGAGTTACGCTCACTAATTATGTTTTTCTAACGAATGTAGATAGTGACTTCTGATTTCACCAACTCAATATCTATAATCGATGTCAATTCCACAGTTATTTGTCACACAATCAATATTTCTGATTTTCTTAAGGTATGGGGTCCAATGCTCGAGGTCGTTGTGATGAAAATGAGACAAAATATTGAAGAAATCAATAGAACGACACAAGTGTTGTTACTGTTCACGCGTGTCATTCTGTCAATAAACAGGAGTATAAGTGGCCACGAACCTTCCGAGCCTCGATATTCGATAAATTGAACAGTATAACTTTGATTCGTAGATTTAGTTGAATGTTGCTATAGTTAAAATTTTGATGCCCTTAATTTAAAGATCTACGAGAATGACACAAGTGTCGTTACTGACTTATAAGCGTCCATTATAAGCCTTGTTACTGAACTCATTAAAGTTGTAGAATGGACACGCTGCTTACAACATTCAATAGATATGGTCATTATTTAATAAAAAAGAAAGACGAAAACGACACAACTACCGTTACTGTTTAGAAAATGGCACAAGTGTCGTTCTGCCTGTGAACACGTGTATTAAGTGCCACAATCCTTCCAAACCACGATAATCGATAACCTAAACTCATTTAAGTTACAGGCTGGACACGCCGCTCACAATATTCAATAGATATGGTCATTACTTAATCAAAAAGAAAGACGAAAACGACACAAGTGTCATTATGATTAAATAAATAAAAAAAAGAATGACACTTGTGTCTTTACTGATTTAAGAACAGCTACTAGAACGACAGAACTGTTGTTATGCATGTAAATAAAAAACAAAGAGAACGACACTTGTGTCGTTACTGATTTAAGAACAGCTCCAGAACGATAGATCTGTAGTTATGTATGTAAATAAAAACAAAGAGAACGATACAATCAATTCCACCGTTAGTTGTCACACAATCAACATTTTCAGCCTTCTTAGCTTAGGGGTTCCAATCCTTGAGGTCGTTCCCTTGAAAAAGTAGCAAAAAAATTAGAAATATCAACAGAACGACACAAGTGTTGTTTAACGGCACAAGTGTCGTTCTGCATCTAAACACGATTTTGAAGAGCCGTGACCCGTCCGAGCCACGATAATCGATAATCTGAACTTACTTAAGTTGCGGATTGGACACGCCGCTTACAACATTCGGTAGTTATGCTCATTACTTATACTTTCAAAAGAATCTAGACCAAGACTTGTGATTTCACCGTTTGCTACCTTATATTCTATATCAATTCCACCGTTAGTTGTCACACATTCAACATTTTCAGCCTTCTTAGCTTAGGGGTTCCAATCCTTAAGGTTGCTCCTTTGAAAAGTAGCAAAAAAATTGGAAATATCAACATAACGACACAAGTGTCGTTCTGCATCTAAACATGATTTTGAAGAGACGCAACCCATCCGAGCCATGATAATCGATAATCTGAACTCATTTAAGTTGCGAATTGGACACGCCGCTTACAACGTTTAGTAGTTATGCTCATTACTTATACTTTCAAAAGAATCTAGACCAATACTTGTGATTTCACCGTTTGCTACCTTATATTTTATATCAATTCCACTGTTAGTTGTCACACAATCAACATTTTCAGCCTTCTTAGCTTAGGGGTTCCAATCCTTGAGGTCGTTCCCTTGAAAAGTAGTAAAGAAATCGGAAATATCAATAGAACGACATAAGTGTCGTTTCGATAATTTGAACTCATTTACGTTGCGGATTGGACACGCCGCTTACAACGTTCGAAATTTATGCTCATTACTTATACTTTCAAATAAATTTAGACCAAGACTTGTGATTTCATCGTTTGATACCTTATATTCATATCAATTTCACCATTAGTTGTCACACAATCAACATTTTCGACCTTCTTAGATTAGAGGGTCCAATCCTTGATGTCATTCCTTTGAAAAGTAGCAAAAAACTAGAAAATTCAACAAAAAGACACAAGTGTCGTTTAACAGCACAAGTGTCGTTCTGCCTCTAAACACGATTTTGAAGAGCAGCGACCCTTCCGAGCCACGATAATCGATAATTTGAAATCATTTAAGTTGTGTATTGGATACGCAACTTACAACATTCAAGAGTTATGCTCATTGCTTATTCTTTCAAATGAATCTAGACCAAGACTTGTAATTTCACCGTTTTATACCTTATATTTTATATCAATTCCACCGTTAGTTGTCACACAATCAACATTTTGAAAAGTAGCAAAAATTTGAAAAAATCAACAGAACGACACAAGTGTCATTATTTGTCACACAATCAACATTTCTGATTTTTTTAAGGTACGGGGTCCAATGCTCGAGGTCGTTGCGATGGAAATGAGGCAAAATATTGGAGAAATCAACAGAACGACAAAAGTGTTGTTATTGGTCACGTGTGTCGTTCTGTCGATAAACGGGAGTATGAGCGGCCACGAATCGTTCTAGCCTCGATATTCGATAAATTGAACCCATTTAAGTTGCATGATGGACGTGCCGTTTACAAAATACGAGAGTTACGCTCACTAATTATGTTTTTTTAACGAATGTAGATAGTGAGTTGTGATTTCACCAACTCAATATCTATAATCGATGTTAATTCTACCGTTATTTGTCACACAATCAACATTTTTTATTTTCTTAAGGTATGGGGTCCAATGCTCGAGGTCGTTGGGATGGAAATGAGGCAAAATATTGGAGAAATGAACAGAACGACACATGTACCGTTACTGGTCAAGTGTGTGGTTCTGTTGATAAATGGGAGTATGAACGGCCACGAACCATCCGAGCCTCGGTATTCGATAAATTGAACTCTTTATGTTGCAAGACGGAGGTGTCGTTTACAAAATTCGAGAGATACACTCATTGCTTAATCATCATGAAAGTGAGAATAACACAAGTGTCGTTTCTGTTATGAAAATAGTACAAGTGTAATTATTGTTATGAAAACAACACAAGTACCATTACGTATATAAACACAATAAAAATAATTGACACCTTGTATATTTTGAAATTAATTGATATAAATAAATAATATTTAATTTTTGAACATTATTTTCATATTTTTTTTAGGTAAAATACTCAATTCGACGCATATGAATAGAAAATCTGTGCTTTCACCATTTTTATAATTTAAAATCTATATCATTTCAATCGTTATTTGTGACAAAATCAATCGTTCTGTGTTATATATGTTAGGAAGTCCATTATTAAAGGTCATTTCGTTGAAAAAATAAATTACAACAAATAACGATAGTAGTGTCGTTTTACGTAGCAGATAACGGCTGGACTGTCGTTCTATGTAGCAGATAATGGCGGACTGTCGTTCTATATTCTAGTTAACAATTGGATTGTTGTTATCATTCAATAGATTCAGGCAACACGAAAAAACATCTAAATACGAAAAAAACACCAGCTAAACACATGAGAATTCTAAAAATACATTTCTTCTCTTCAAATATAGTAGAGATTTCAATGTACAAAATATGAAAATCAAAATTCTTGTTCAAATGCTCAAAATATTGGAGAAGAAATGTGAATAATATAATAAATAACAAGATTTTAGGTAGCAACCACAGGGAGATGTCGATGTTTTCTGGATATGGATTGAGGAATTTAATTGGATTAAAAGGGGTGTTTGGGTATTTTCCATGATGAGGGTATTTTGGATATTTGATATTGTTTATTTATTATTTTTTATAATTGAAGGCCATTTGACCAAGAAACATTGAGATGAGTTTTTTTTAACGAAAATCATCGTTTGACTGGGCTTTTTAACAAAGATTCCCAACAAAAAACTGAAGATTGGAATCAGTTCTCCTTCCCGGCATCAACAGTGCGGCACCACAACCAGTACACTACAGGCACCACCATTGCCACCTTCTCCTACCACCACCACCACCACCACAGTCGTCGCCTCCTCCCACCACCACCACCACCACTGTAAATTAAATTAAAAAACCAAAAAAATAAAAATAAATATACAAAAACCATTCTTCCTTCCAACCACTCATCCCTATTCCCACCCACCGAAGGCCACCATCGCTATCCTCAGCATAGTCGCCCCAAAGTCCAGCCACCACCGCCACCATCATAGGCAGAATTCTTCATAACCCAAGCATTATAAATTGTAGCCACAAATACCCGTTGAATTGCAACCACAAATACCCAACCTCAACTGGAGCAATTAAATTAGCCCTAACCTCAATTGGAGCAATTAAATGGTTACCATGGTCGTACAAGTTTGGTCGAGGTTTGCTTGGCTGAGAAAAATCAGAAGACCAAGTCTTTGACCAGTGAAGCTCTGGCTACTGAAGAGGATACAAAAGGGAATTTTGTTGAACTGGCAAAATCAGAGTTGGTCGAAGCAGGTGGGGTAAAATTCACATCGGAAAGGGATTCTGTTGTTGGTACTATTGATGTAGATACCCTTGCTCCACTCCTGCTCTCCCATCGCCGATCGCTGCAGCACGTCGCTCCCCTCTCTTTCTCAGGGTAGATTGTAGAAACAATTACTCCATCCATGCCAGCCCTACCAGACTCTGACCCCCATTAGGGCCAACCTGGAAACCCGGTACTCGATATCCCCACCTTTGAGTCCGAAGACCCAGATGACATCGTGGATATCGAAGAAGAAGATACCAATGATTTTGAAGAAGAAGAGCCGGAGCCCATGACTTCAGAGGTTCAAATGCACATGGATCCGACTAGAATGGAGGCCCTTTTCCAGCGATTAGATTATCAACTAAGCGAGTGGGGGTGGTTTGTGAAGAAGGTGAATAGTGTTAACTTTTTTATTTTCCTTTTTTATGCTAAAATTATGAAGTTACCATTTTGTCCTTGTTGATTTGGTCAAAATAATTTTTTGGAGTCAACTAACAGTCAAAGTAACGGTTTCCATCCATTCGAACTTGAGCTGCGAATTTTTTGAAGGTTTGGTACCGTGAGTGGTAAAAATGAAAGGTTTGGGCAAAGTCTGCAAAAAAGTGAAAGGTTTGGTACCGTGAATGCAATTGTCCCTAGATTTGATCGCTATCGAGGGAGACTTTTAATTAAATTACGAACACTGACCAACATAAATGATTTCAAATTGTCAATTTAATTGTTACACCAAAAATGGAATAATAAGGGGGACTCGATATCTCACCAATGCATCTCACATATTTGAAAAACACATTTGCTTATTTTCATTAGTTTAATCGATAATTTAGGGATTAGTATTAAAAAAATACAAAAAATGTTTTCTATTCAATTAAAGTTGGAATTAATTTTAACTCGATCAAACACATAGTCCTCGTGGGATCCACGCTCTATTCATCATTATATTACTAAACCACTATCCCATTCACTTGCGGGGAATCAAGCGATCAAGTTTTTGGCGCCGTTGCCGGGGACTATAGTTTTTGATAAGTTTAACTAATTTCACCTTTAATCTTATTTATTTATTTTTTCTTAGTAGTTAGTTCATTAAATTAGAAAAATTTTACAGTGGTTCTTGCTTTCTTTTTCAGGGACTTGTATACGAAGTTTGAGAACCAGAGATCTTGCTCAATTTGACCTTGAGATCGAACGAACATTCAACCTTCAAAGAAGACAACAGTTGGAAACACACCAAAAACAAAGAGAGGAAGACATGGCAGAAGAAAATATGAATCAAATAGTTATCAGGGCTAATATGAGAGTAGAGCAACCACATGAAGTTGCAACCAACGAAAACGCTATGTAGATGGGAGAGTACATGGTTCCACCGATCGTGGAAAGCCAATCCAGTATTGTATATCCGGCGTTTGGTCAAACAAACTTCTACCGTAGGACGGACGTGATCAACATATGCATTACAGTTCTTTGGGAGACCTACAGAAAATCCCAATGCCCATATCTCAAGATTCTTGGACGTGTGCTACCATCAAATATCCGAGTGTTTCAAGTGAAGCAATCAGGCTGAGGCTCTTCCTATACAGCATCACCAGTTGGAACAGCCTGAGTCACCTGACCAAATACTTCCCACCAAAACGGATTTCCAGATTGAGGGATGAAATCACTACATTCTCTCAACTTGACTCGGAGTGCTACTATGAAGTTTGGGAAAGATACAAGGGATTGCTTCGCCAGTGCCCACAACATGGACTACAAAAATCGCTCCAAGTGCAATATAAAAAAAAGTTAATCCCTTGTCAAATGCACTTATACAATCTTCATCCACGCTTGAAAGTTTGATACAATATAAAAAAAGTTCCCATACTTTGTGCAAGCTCCACTAGGTGGCAGGGATGCAGAGTATTCAAGAGAATTCAAATCATCATCAACTGAGGATGATTTGTAAATAGTGGGCTGATCAGGAGAAGGTTTTTTAGCTGGTCCTTGGAACATCTTTAACCACTTTGTTGGAAATAGTGGCAATAAAGCAGGTTTGCTAGGAACTAGATGTTGAGCCAAAGTGGCAGCAGTATTTGATGAACTACCTGCTTGCTGATTGCTAGATTTGCAACTTTTTTTCCCAGTTCAAAATTCTGCAGAATAATAATTCATTAAAGTATCGAAAATGTTATTCCAACAAAACTACTCTAAGGTAATTTTAATTCTATCTGGAAAGTCAGCATAAGTGATTTATCATAATACATAACAAGGAACATAAAAAAAAATAAAAAATAAAAACAGTGAGATTTAAGGTCAATTTCTCGTTAATGAAACTGGGTCTGCTTAGAAAGAATATTTAGAAGCAGCCTAATTTGTCTAAATATTGCTTGCTGCGCTTGAATATTCAGAAATATTTACCTCAACTAATGCATGCTGCAGATTCCCATATGCCTGAGCCCTGAATCTTTTTATTTGGTGTTCAATATGGCTCTCTGAAATGAGAAGAGATTTTGTTAGGCAAAAGAAAATAGGTTGGATTATAATTATACATAGATGACTTTGGCTATCTGATAATTGGAAATCTGTAAGTTTACGGTATGGGTTTTGCTATGTGTACATAGCAATGTACACTAGGATGTCCATAATGGACAAATGGCACTCCTCTATTAGGGGGGATCCTGTGGGCCCAGGATTATGGACACCCTATGGATTTTGCTTTGTACACAGCAAAATCTTTAAGGTATTGCGAATAAGAAATATATGAATTAATAGCAAAATACTTCTCTAGAAACGTTTACATTTGCGATATATAGACCTATTGAAAATTATAGACGACCTCCTATTTGAAACTTTTTGTGGGAAATACTCTCTACCTATTGATCCGTAATATATATGCGCCACATATAATCCCAAATTTTATCTAGATTTTTTATATGCGCAAAATACCCCCCCCCCCCACCCCACCACACCACAAAGTTAAGATTCTTTTTTTTTTTTTTTTTTTGCAAATTATACCTAGAGTTTTTTATGTGTCACTTATAATTCCAAATCTTTAAAACTTATTCCTTAATTTTTATTTTTCACATAAAAACCAATTAAATTAAAATAATTATCAATAGATGAAAAATGAAAAGATAAAAAATAAAATTTCTTCTTCTTGTTCTTCCTCTTCCCACCCCACCCCCAACCCCATACACCCCCTCCACCAAACCAAAACCTAGAAAAACCGACCACAATTCGATACCACTATAAATTTATTTCCGATTCTTTCTTTCTCCATCGGGTTTTGCTACTTGTACACTGGGATTGACTCCCCGGTATACAGCCCCCTCACAATAGGGAGCTCCATCATATTTTTATTGGACGTGGGCCCCGCTATTGTGAGGGGGACTTGTATACCAGAGTGTCAATCCTAGAACCCCTGTGTACAAATAGTAAAGCTTTCTGTGCTTCAATCTCCACCACTATCAAACCGTAACCTATATTGATTTCGTCATATTTAATTCTTCACCTCTGTGTACAAATAGTAAAACCCTTCTTTGCACAATCCCCACCGCTACCGTACTGTCGACCTTTTCACCTCTCCCTATCTTACTCCTTGCGTAGTAAATATTACCAATTACTGTATAACAGGAAGCAAAAGAAGAAGAAAAGTTATTGCAATTTGCACAGGTGAAAGTTGAAGTGAATTTCGTAGTACTTGGTTGGACATCGAGGGATTTTTGGAGGTTTTAAATTGGGGAGTTTTTGCAGGTTAATTCCACCGCCAACTCATTTGGGTTAACCGAATTGATGGGTCCGTCTTCTGATCTTTATCTTCTATATATATCCATGTATTTGAGTGATTATTATACAAGTTAAAGATTCCATTGAAGTTCAAGCAGAGAAGATGGCTGAATTTGATAGAAGAAGTGAATTCCAAGCATTTGAGGAAACGAAAGCTTGTGTAAAGGGACTTCTCGAAAGAAGGGTGTCGAAAATTCCCCGCATATTTGTCTGTGATCAACCCATAGTTGAAGAGAAACCGGTCTCTGGAAATATTCCTCGGTACAATCTTCCAGTAATTGATTCTGAAGGCATAAAGAATGACGCCGCAAAGAAATTGTTAATAAAGTTAAGGATGCTTGTAAAAGTTGGGGATTTTTCCAGATTATCAATCATGAGATTCCGATAAGCACCCTGGATGAAGTAATTGAAGGTATAAAAGGGTTTCATGAGCTCTAAACAAAGGTGAAAATGCGTATTATTTGTGGAGTAATAAGAAGGTTGGTTTTAATTGTAATTTTGATTTATACCAAGCACGATCTGTTAACCGGAGGGATACCATACTCTTTGTAAGGATAATGTCACTTGTACATCACATTTCTACATTTGACATCGTCTTTGTTGGCAATATTTGATTGGTGAAAAAATTGTTTTTTTTTTTTCAACTGTCAAAAGGTAGTTTGACACGTGATGAAGTTTAAAACTTGATGTACACCAAGCATGATTGTCCTTGTAATGGCTCCTGATCCTCCTCAACCCGAGAAACTACCAAAATCAACTCTAGTCGAATAGCAAAACTTATTTTTATAGAATTTATCTAAATTAACCATTTAAACTAGCTATTTTAATGATCAAATTATGAAGGCCTTTTGTAAAACTATGTGAAACGATTATTAAGACATCAAATCTCCCTTATTAAGCCATTTCAATGCAATTCAATAACATGATAATATGTACATTCTTATTAATCAAAGTTTTTAAGTTAATTAATAGTCTCTCCCAATAATTGTAAAATTTATCCTCTAATTTGATATTCTTATATCTCTATGAAAGATGTGAATGTGAAAGTATGCATTAAAAACGCTAAAACATTTATAAAAATCATACAAAAATGGTGGTATATCTCTATCCCTTATCAAACTTTACAATGATTGTTATATATAACGTGATTTCTATCCTATTGTCTCACTCGATAACAATAAAATTCAAATTAACAATTCAATTAATAACTAATTAATTGAAAAACATTAAGTTTCATAACAATCATCCAAGACAAAAACATATTAGACGTCAAAATATTGAACTTTATTAAAACACCATAACAATCCATGCCTTAGTAGTAGGAATTCTAGTCTAGCATTGCAAAATTACAAGAAAACATGTTTAATTGGAAAAACATAACACTGATTATAGATAAATTAAGAAGATGAAGATGAAGACGAGTCTTGAAATTCTGCATCTCTTCAATGATTTTTTGATGAATCTTCCATCACATCTTTTTTTCCCCCAAAAACCAAAGTTGAATTATCAATGGATTGAATTCTTGTAATTCCTCTTAATCTTTCTCAAAGAACAATGAATTGACCTCTATTTTCTTATAATAATTGATGTAATATAATGCATAATGAAGTATGAGAGGTGTCCTCCAATGTATGATTATGTTTGGTATTTATAAGGCTCGAAAATAGGTTAAAATTGTATTTCAATTTCAATTTAAGAAGAATTTTGATGTAAAATGGAAACTGCAACACAAGTCCCTATAATTCACTTTTCACTCACACGGCATCTCAGTCATGTGCCGACTAGTGTGCCCCGAGCGCGCCACCTCTCAACTTTGGCTAATGCGCATTTTAGTCCCCAAATTCGATTTTTAATTCCTTTAAGTCTTTTTCTCGTGCAATTTCTTTCCTTTTATCCTCTATTTGCATCCAATTGAACCTGTATAATCTCCGATCATTGTTTTGTGGTCCAAATCAACTATTGAAAAGTTATATTTTGGTCCCCGAACTTTGAATTTCACCATTTTCACCCTTTTTCGTTCTTTCCTTCCATTTTCATTTCCAATCATCGAGTTTCACCTATAAAATGAAATATACAAAAGATTAGGCCATAATTAATAATAAAAAGTAATAAATGTCATATTTAAATGTCCAAATAAGTGTTTAAATTACACTTATCAAACACCTTAAACTTAAGCATTCGTTTGTGTTCAAGCAAAACTATAACATATCTCAACTAACAAACATGTAACAACATTTTGGTTAGATAACCTATCATTTTGTCTCAAGATTAGAATCATTGTATTAAATCTATAAATAACTTCAAGGTTATAATACTGAAATCAATATCAACTTCTCCAATCAAAAAACTGGTGCTTGTGTGTAAAGAATTAAACAAAACATTATGAATTTACAAATTGTTTCAATTCTTGACCCTCAATGATCAAATTTGTCATTTCTTCACTCGTAAGATATACACACACTCAAACTTATTTTTTTGACTATTTTCTTAAGGTGTGATCTAATTTGGCTTTTTATCCTTATCCCCACCTTCTCTAGTTTAGATGGATCTTACTAATTGTAAGTTAATACTTCAACAAATGAGAATTCTCCAATTTTTTTATTGCTTCAACCTTCAAGACTTAACTAGACTAATAACCTCTTAACAAAATTCTAATGTTCTCAAATAAGTGTTTGATTTTAATAAAAGCACATTGTGCATTTTCTATTTCATACACGTTTAAAAAAAAAAAAATTGCTGTGTAATTCCGTTTTATGCACAAGTTAAATCCCTCTCAAGTCTTCCTTCTGGGATTTTCAATAATTGTCCTCATTGGAATCTTTTAGGGTAGTTTCACAATATGACAACTTTTTCCCTTTTATTCAATGATTAGTGCAATGACTCTCGTTAAACACCCATTTTGAAAAATCGAACTTAAGATTTTCACACAATTTTCATCTCATTGATTTTAGACAATCTACACAAGAATTTACACACATGAAATCCCCATCTATATCAATATTTTGCTACAATAGTTCAATCATCCCTATACTATGCTAAATTAAGTTTAAGAATGCATAATATATCGATATTTGATATAGCATCTAAGTTCTACTATTTTAACATATCAAGCATATAAATCAACCAATTCCTCTACAATGCTAAACTTAATTCATGTGTGTAAATAGTATCATATTTTACATAGATAATAATTATTTAAAATAAGCATGCAACATATTCACAGTTTATTAGTAGATACATAATTCAAAATATATTAATCATTATCGACAAGACTATCTAACTCACATAAGTAAACACACTAAAGAGAATACTTTTTTTTTTTAAAAGAGAAATTTTTTCTTCAATTTTTCTCATATAAAATGAAGTAGTAAGCACACAATTACACACGAATAATAAAACTCAAAACTCAATGTTTTTTCCAACAACAAACTTAGAGTAGACATTATTTTCAATATCTAATTAAACAACACAAAGGGACGTGAATTAAAGAAATAAGGTACTACCCGAATTTTTGTTTGATATTAGAAGTAAGCTTTATTCTATTCTTCAACTTATTAAGCTGCCTGCTTTTTGATATCCTTGTACGATCCAGAGATGTAGAAAACAAATATGAAGCCCTGTTTGATGGGCAACATTTTCCATTTTCCAACTTTTGTAGTATTTGATATGTTCAATTTTTTCTCACCTCTTCTCACACTTGCACATTTTCCATCTTTTTGTTGAAATTGTTTTCCCACCTTTTAGGTGGGTTTTCATTTTCCAGTTTTTTTTGACCCATTGGTAAAAGAAATTATCAATTTAATGGACAATTTTCATGAAAAACAAAGCCAAACGGATACCAAACTTTCTCACATTTTTCAGGTGAAAAATTATACAAATCAAACACAATTAATTATAATTCACAATAAAACAATTTCTAAACAATTCAATTCCCTAAAATTCATTTTCTTGCCACCAATTTTTCACATTTGCAATCAAACGGACCATAAGAATCAAGCATGAGTTAAAATGCTACAATGTGGTGGGTATGATTTCTCAAGGAGTCGAGATAAATACATAATTTGCAATTGCTACAATTATAAATTGATTTTTATCGATACATAATATGATCCTATTGTTCATTTATTATCTAATACCGGAGAACAATTAACATGTACCCATACTTTCGTATTCAAAAAATTTCAAGGTGGTGGTTGACCAATGTCTCCGTTAGACTCCGCCTCGATGGAATCTAGTAAAAGATGTAGTTCGATTACCTTTGGTTAGTGTGGGAAATTGACTAACACCATTAATGGTGGCAATGATGTGATAGTTGTACCAGGTTTGATAGTGGTGGTGTTTGTGGCAGGTGCTGCCAGTGGCAAGTGGTGTCAGCGATGGAGTCAACATTCTTCACAGTGATTTCAAAAATTTAGTTATAAATCTTTTGCAAACAACATAAAATTAATGAAAATAATTCAATATACATTACTGTAAACGTTGCATATGGGGTATCGAGTATCTGTATTTCGGAAGTACTTGAAAATAACGATGAAAGTACATTGATCATTGAGATTTCTATCATTAGGTTTATCAAGAATATAAAAATCAGTCAAAATTTTCATTTACATAGAAAAACAATATATATTTTTATTTAATTTCTACCATCAATTATGATCTAAAACCTTCAGTCCTTTATCTGTTTAGAATCAGTATGTGATCGAGATTTTAAAATAAAAATACATAAAGAAAGAAAAATAATTATTAATCAATCTACCTTTATATCTACATGTATGTATATCAATTCATTTTTTATCCGTACTTTTCGAACAATAAAAATTAATACTAATTTATTTATCACTTATTTTTATCTATTGATAATTTAAATCATTTATAAATACTCACTAAATAAATTTTTAATCCATGTTTGTCTTTTATTCTTTCAAAATTTTTTTTTTTTGTACCTGCACATTTCAAAATGCTTTTACAAAAAAAGACCCACCAAACGGGGCTTAAATACTTCTCTCAAACACACGTTAGAATTAAAATCGTACTTCCCGAGAAAATAGGGTACCAATTCCAATTCCAAATTTCTATCTTCTTTAATCCCTCGTTTGTTATTTGAATTCTAAAGTGCATTGCTTTCTTGTTTTCTGTAATCGATTATTCTGCACCTGCACCCCAAATCTGAAAGAAAGCTTCTACTGTACTAGATCGACTTCCAAGTTTGATGCTATTATGCTTGCGCATTACCTATGTTGGTTTATAAATACTGCCCAAGAAGTGTTTGATAAATTGCTAATGTGAGTAAATTTTGCCGCGATTTTCTTCAACTGTTGATGTCGCGGGTAAAGATGGAAGTCTCGGAAAGAGTGATCAGTAGAATCACTAACTCCTTTAGTGATGGCGGCATACATTTTGCGTCTCCAATTTCCTCTTTAAGGACAAGCGAAATTGACCTGGTACATAATTTTTTGTCATTTTTAGATTATTGTATTTTTTTTTGCTGATTATTATTTTTCTTCTTCTAATTGTTGGGATTTATGTTATTTATTTCTTTTTTGTTGTTTAAGGTGCGAGGAGTGTTGCAAATGATGCAAGGTCTGTCGAGTTCCCTGTTTTTTTGGGACGATAATGGACATTGTTTTCGTGTTAAGAGTGGGATATACGTGATTCATCTTTCCCAAACAAGTTTGTATGGCGTTCTTGATAAGTTTATATATGCTGCAACCAGTTTAAAATTGGTAGAGATTGTTGTGAACAAAATTGAGAAATCCAAGCGCTTGCCTCCGCCTACTTTGAGAGCATTTGCTTGTTCCGTTTCTGCATGGCTCAGAGTAGGTGTCTTTTATTATGAAATTTTTGTTTGATTAACCCTTTTCCTTCGTTTTGGATTCCTATTCTCATTTTTTAAATGCTTATAGGGACTTTGTTTTTCTTAATCTTATTTTGGAGCAGAGGATTCGAGATATTTCTTTGAATGAAGAGATGAAGATAAATAGTTCTGATGGCAAAACTACTCCGACCCTATTGGGGCTGTCAAGTTCTTTGTCAAGGTTGTATTATTTGAAGCAATTTTATTTGGTGTTTGGTGCTTAAATAATTGCTTCTAAATTGTGTAAGTCGTGAGAAAAAAACTTTGATGTTAAGAGCCCGAAATGACAACGATGCTAATTTTATCTGTTTCTAAAAAATTTCTAATTATGGTTTGGACTTTGTGATTTTAGATATAACCTGATGGACAATGTTGAATAACTCATTTTCCCTTACTTATCATTCTTTTAAATTATACTAGTATAGATAGTATTCAGCTCGACAGTGTTTTGAGTCAATCAGCTCCTAGGCCAACAACAGAAGGTCACGTTTGTAGTTAATCTGTCTACTGACGAAATAACTATGTTTTGTTCTTGTTGCTCATTTTTTCATACTTTGTCTTGTACACGTTTGAATGTTCTGCATTTGGTAGGATTATCTCAACAATTTGTTTAAGAAATCTGTAATTTCTAAGTGGATGCTCTCTCTACCAGTCTTTGCTCAGGAGCTGAATATTTGTTTCAAATAGTGCATGAAGCCATTCCACAATTTTATTTTGAACTCGATCACTCTATCTCGGCTGCGGAAGTTTCTGTTCACATTATTAACCATCTCTATGCGAAGCTTAATGAAGTTTGTCTCCTGCAAGGGGGTGAGGTTGAAATCTACAGTTGCTTGAGATGTTGTGCTTAATTTATTTTTATTTGATCAAAAGGTTTAGATCAGAACTATACGTTGTTTTCAGGAGGATGAATATAGGATGCTACTTTATATACTTGTGGGTAGTCTTTTGCCTTACATTGAGGGTCTTGATTCATGGCTTTTTGAAGGAACTCTTGATGATCCTTTTGAGGAGGTATTTATTTTTCTTACGTAGAGAGTTATGTGCAATCTCTTATGCATAGCATGGGTATTTTATATGAAGTCCTCATTTAGAAAATGTAATATTTAGGTTCAATTTAGTACTTATTTGTGCCTAATCTTCAGTACATGACCCCTGGTTTTTCTAAAAGCTTCCATATAATTTAGGATGCAAGAATTTAGAGAAATATATTTTGTATAGAAATTGTATGTTTCTAACTATCTGTGTTAAAAATTCAGAAAATTATAACTTACTAATACATGTATATTTCGTTGATGGGATGGAATTATGAAAATGTGCGTATTTCTCTCAATTTGTTCTAGTTATGCGAGGGTAAATCATGCTTTCCTTTTCTACTTGGCAGTTTTATTCTTAAAGTTAGGTCTTTTATGTTGCATTTTGCAACATTACCATCAATAATTCTTCAAACACAACTCTTCAATTAAAAATCCCATTTTGTATAGTTGTAGGAAGCTGCATCTTGAGTGCCCAAGAGCTGTGATAATTCCCATTCCGACTCCACATTTGTCCCTTACCTTGTAATTTGTATTTTTCTTTCTGGTCCTTCTGATTTGCTAGAACATTAATCTGGAATTGTGATTATTCAGTTTGTCTTTCAGAACTGCAAAGTTTGTGATGTGCCTCAAATTTGAAGATGTCTCTATTTGTATTAATTTGCCTTTGCATCCCTTTTTGAATCAACAAGTGATGCCAAATGGTTATGCTAATATTATTGTTTGTCTCAGTCATTGTGTACTTCCCAAAGCATTTCGATTTTTATTCGTATGGGTTCTTTTAGTAGAAACTATGGCAGTCGGGGTTCTGGATATGATGATACAATCATGCTTGAAAAAACCTAACTGATAGTTGGAATGTTACGTGATAAATATTTTTTGGATTACTATTATAGATTCTTGGATGAAATTAACCTCTCGCTCTTCAAAGCTTGCTAAATGAACTTTATGAGCATTAATTGGTGTGAACTAGTAAAGTTCATAGTTCATATTGATAAGCTATTGTGCATATGACATAATTGAAAATTTTATCTAGAATGAATTTTAGTTGTTTAAATTCCGAATTAACTTTTTTTCTTTAAACACCAATTCAATGTTTCCATTTTCAAGTGAAGTTTTCATGTAGATTGAGGAAATAGGGATGTTTATAGAATTTCTACATGTCTCTTTTTTGATTTCTTCTTTTCTCCCTATCTATCTATCTTTTCACTCAAAGCAGTGAAATTATGAGAGTTTCTTGTCCTAATTTTTTGCACATATCCTTTGTTACACATGCTGCATTATCTGGTTTTTCTATATTTTCTTCCTTTTTGTTATTGTGCATGATTGTGTGTTTCACAAGTAGCGTTGTAGGCACATTCACTAAACATACCTTCAATTGGCATTGCTCTCTCATCAATTAACTTTATGGATAACAGATCCTGTGTTACCCAATATTTTAAAGATACGTAGCTATTTAGGGATCAATTTTTTGCGGACTGTTTATTTTTGTGTATTTCATAAGACAGCAATTGTCTTTAGTAACTCATTGTGCCTTCCTGCAGATGTTCTTTTATGCTAACAATGAAATTGCAATTGACAAGGCTGAGTTTTGGGAGAAGAGCTATCTGCCAAGATCAGCAAAGTCTCAAAAATTACGTGTTCTGGATTTTGCCTCTGATCTTCTATCTTCAACAAAAGAGAAAAGGAATTTAAGTGGTAGAGAATCCATTTCTCTATCTGGTGTTGCCAAAGAAAAAGAGTCAAATAAAAATACTTTTCAACTTTGTCCATTCTTCATGAAAGATACAGCAAAGGCAATTATATCTGCTGGAAAATCACTGCAGCTGATCCGTCATGCTCCTATGACTTCTCTGTTAACAGCTCCTGCCACCAACCTTGAGAATGAAACTAGTATAGGTGGTTTAACTTTGTCGGAGATCTTCTGTGTGTCATTAGTAGCTCTTATTTTCCATGGCGACCACATCTCTGAGTACCTTTGGCAAGATAACAAACTTGTTTCTTCATTTGGCTCCGTTAAGGAAATACAAAGGCTAGAAGAGAGTAATGGGACTTTGACTGCTAAAACAAGCTCGAATAAAGCCTGGCATAAGTTATTGACTGATATATTGGCCCAGAAAAGAGATTTGAGTTCAGGATATGCACAAAGAGATCCATTAAATTCCTTTAGTGTGAAGGGAAAGAAACTAACTTCAAATGAAATAGATGAACTGCCCCAGTTTAACACATTTTGTCCTGAAAATCCAGTTATTACTGTATGTCTAAAGCTTCTTCATGAGAATAGGGATGCTTGGAGTGCATTGAACATATCTCAAAACTATCATCTTCCTCCTTTAAATGATGAGGGTCTGAGGCAAGCTATCTTTGGTGAAAATTGCGGAACCGGTTTGGCACATAAGAATACAGATTACACTTCTGGCTTTCAGTTTGGTGAATTTGAACGTCAGGTGGAAGATGGAGAAATGCTCAAAGTGTTGCTTCCCTGTCCAACACTTCTTCCATTATTCCGGGTACTACATTAGGGAATTCACTTAACTGATATATGATTGTAGCTTGTATAGCATTTCTTAGAGCTCAAAACATCCTTGCGATGCTATAACAGGAAGACATGTGCATGTCAGAGGTATTACCGTTCCAGAATAATAGCACCCTTCCATCAAGAATCCTCAGCTGGATCCAGAGTACTGAACCAAAAAGTACACCACTTCCTGCTGTAATTCTTCAGGAGTGCCTTACCAGCTATATCAAAAAGCAGGTAGGGGATGAATTACAGTTCACATTGATTTTTCTGTACATGCCTTTGATGAAATAACACGCTACAGATTCTCGCGTTTTACTTGTGCAGACTGATCATATTGGCAAGAATATGTTGTCAAAATTACTGCATGACTGGAGATTGTTAGATGAGCTCGGCATGTTGCGTGCCATTTATTTATTAGGATCAGGTATCATCTGACCCTCTGGTGCTCGGACTCATCGAAATAGTTGGAGTACCCGTGTCGGACACGACATGACATGGATATGGGATATGTGTCAGATCCTCCAAGTTTCAACTAGACACTTCGTCGTTTTTGCTTTTTCTTCTTTCTTCTTTCCCACTTTTGCTCTCTATAAACCTAGCGTCGTCGCCGAGAAGGTGGAGAAAGGCGACGACGCTAGGTTTTTCCTTCCTTTTCTTTTCCTTCTTCTTTTTTCTTTCCATTTTCTTCTTTTCTCCTTCTTTCTCTCTCTATACCAGTGGTTTAGGGTTTTGTTTGTATAAAATGAAAATGGGTTCCATATAGTGCTACTTAATGCTCCACTAAGTCCAAATTACAATAAATGAGGTTTTGATTTTACATATCAAGCTTGTCTGATAGGACAACCATCTTGCTATGAACAGGTGATCTTTTGCAGCATTTCTTGACAGTGATTTTTGCTAAATTAGACAAAGGAGAACCCTTGGATGATGATTTTGAGTTGAACACAATCTTGCAGGTGCAAATCAGCAATTAAACATTGAATTACTAGGTTTTGTAGCTTTGCAGTTCTTATCATGACAAACCTTTTGTATGTGTAAAATAGTCCATTTTTGTAACTTGAGGTGTCAAATGGACCAACCCACTTTTGGGCTGCCTATGGGTGAAGCTGCAATTTTTGGCTGGCTAGGCCTAGTCTTATTTCTTTTTACTTTTTATAATTTTCCTAATAAATAGCTAAGGAAAGTTGAAAGCGGTATACTGTCGTCTTGATCCTGGATACCTATGCCCAACATGACCCACCTTTTGATGGCAGAACCTGGGTTTACAACTTTACTTAGGATAATTGGAAAGGGAAAACAAATTCAAAATTATAGAAGTATCGGAATATCAGGAAAGAAAGGCTCAACATTGTTGTTCAAATCTTGGCCAGTATCTTAGTGTCGTTCTTCTACACTTTGGAAACTTGAAAACAATCCTGAAGATCTTATTTTTGTGAATCATGAGTTTTTAATGTCAGGGATATGACATACGTATTAGGAATGATATAAGTAGGACAATCACTTTTGCAAAGATAATTTCCATTTGCATCGGTCACTTTTTTTGACATAGTGCAGTTTTTGGAAAATTGTTTCGGTATTAGTATGTAGCAACAAGTTGATAATCTGGATTATGCTAGGGGTGAAAATCTTCCCGGGCCAAAAATTACTACCAAAAAGAAAAAATAAAAAAATTGTTTGAAACAACCTAGCCCAAGTGCCCAACTTTTTTATGCCAAACTGGAACTGATTACCCAATACCATTAGCCCAATTTCCAGATTACCCACCTACTCGTAGAATTTACGAGAAAGAATTATAAACAAAAAATTTATAAATGGGGCAGGAGTTGCCCCGCCGCATCCCGCTGCCATCCCTAGATTAACCAATGAGATCAATTTCATAATCATCTTGGGAACCACATCATTGCTCAGATTTTATGGTTTACTTTGGTGAAATGAGGAGTCCAAAAACTGTCAATGTCCTTTTGATAACTTGCTGGATATATGAATTATTTAATTTTTCTTAAGAAGCTTAATGGATCAATGAGTATCAGACCCTGCAGCACACCATTTTGTCAATTGTTAAACTAAGCATGGAAAGCCATTTTAATAATTTCTATGTTGTAAAACATTTTTTGACACTGTTCTGGATATCACCGACATTGAATGCTGCCAAAACATTAACACTATTTAGTTTACTTCAGGAGTCAATAAGGAACTCTGCTGATAAAGTACTACTAAGTACCCCAGATTCATTGGTTGTGTCTGTAACAAAAAATCCTGGTTCCAGTGAAGACGATCAGCATTATATGTCCACTTCAGTCTCAACTCCCCGTAAAGGTCGTAGTCAGAGCTTTGGAATAGATGTTCTTGATTCTCTCAAGTTCTCATACAAGGTTGTTTATTCCCTCTTAGTTCTCAATTTTGTTTGTGAAGTTATAATTTAAGTTGTGTCAAACATCTTGGTAGATTTTCTTATTCAAATTTTATGGCAATCCAATAGATTGCTTGGCCACTTGAACTTATTGCTAACCTGGAAGCAATGAAGAAATATAATCAGGTAGCTCTTTTACTTCTTTGCATTCAAGTTGCTATTAGTTAATTATTCTTGGTAATTCTATCGGTATATATGCAGGTTATGATCTTCTTGTTGAAGGTTAATCGAGCTAAATTTGTGCTTGATAAAGCTCGGAAGTGGATGTGGAAGGTAATTCCATTTTTAGTGCCAATTGCAGGTTTTATCCCAATCAAACAATATTGCTGAGGTCTTTTATATTGCCCCTTTTGACTTTTCAGGATAGAGGCACTGCAACAACTAACAGCAAG
Source organism: Fraxinus americana (assembly GCA_035079005.1). Lineage (NCBI taxonomy): Eukaryota > Viridiplantae > Streptophyta > Magnoliopsida > Lamiales > Oleaceae > Fraxinus > Fraxinus americana. Next base: position 4,561,919 of record CM068727.1, on the reverse strand, counting down.
CGCCACTGGTTGCTGGAGCAAAAACTCCTTCATTTTGTGGATGCTTTTCATCAATATGTTATGGACAGAGTAATGAGTTTTCCAACATTTTAAATGCGTGATTATTCGGTATGAGTTGCTATTTATGCTTTATTTTACCTGGACTGCGAAATGCCTGTTTAACCCACATGGTTTGAGTATCATCCTGTCCTTTAAAGCTGAATCTTAGATTTCATCTGTGGTTAATTATATTGTTCTTCTCCAGTGTTTGTTCTGATTTGAATGTCATAGTTTGGCTTGCCACGATTTATTGAAGTGAGAGACTGAGAGTTTAAACATGTATGCTTAGTCTTTTCCATTTTTCTCCTCAACCTGAATAAAAGGTTGTATAATTGCCATCTGAAATTATCATGAAAACAAAGCAACCTGCAAAGACTAAATTCAGACGAGTAATATTGGTGTATACTTTCATGTTATCTTACTTTTATACTATTGTTTCCTATTGGATAAGAGGAAATCAAGTGGCGTCTAATGACCGTTACTTACGATTTCTTTTTTATCTTTGCATGTTTTTGACTGATTTGAGCCACAGTAGCTTCTTCTGGTATGGTTTAAAGAATGTTTGGAGCATTTTTTTAAAATTATGAAAAATTTCCAACCACAGATGTTTCTGTAGAGATTTCCATACTAATTTGAAACTTGCAAGTGTTCTTCTAGGGTCATTTGGTTAGAATTACTAAGGGCTCATAGTATTTGAAGGCACACAGACCTGTATTGGCAGGGCATATCTGCAAGTCCTCGGTGTTTTAGATTATTTTTCTGCATTCGCAAATGATTGAACTTGCATATTTTTAATGAATGATTTAGATGATTAAACTAAAAAACTACTATACAATTTTCTGTTGATAAATATTTCTGCTGGTTACACTTTATAACCAGGATATTATGAATAGGTATATCATAATGCATGGCGTGAACTCTGTGAACATATGGCTGTGGCTGGAACTTTGGATGAAGCCATTGAAGTACACGAGTCCTATTTGTTGTCAATTCAGAGGCAGTGTTTTGTGGTTCCAGACAAGCTGGTCTCCACCTCATCCTTCACTTCTATAATTTTTGTTATTGCTAAGCCATACGTTCCTTGATTTAACCTTGTGAACAATAGTGAGCATCAACTGACTTTTTTATGCAGTGGGGCTTGATTGCCAGTCGCATAAACAGTATCCTTGGACTAGCTCTGGACTTCTACTCCGTACAGCAGAATCTAAGCAGCGGTGGAGCAATTTCTGCCATCAAATTAAAATGTGAAAAGGAAGTGGACCGGATAGAGAAACAGTTTGACGACTGCATGGCATTCCTTCTCAAGGTAAATTTTTGTTAACTTCTGATAACTCATGTAAAGTTTGCTTTTACATGCATAAGCAGATTTTGAGTTAAATAGAGAATGGGGGAAACACCCACATCGCCCCACTGTCCCCGTCATGTTAAGTTCTATTGAAAAGTGTCACCCACGCTCTGCAAACAAGAATATTCAAGTGTTTAGCGCATTATAGTCTATTTATAAAGATGATATTTACGTAATCCAGTTTCAACCTATGTTTTGACAAGTTCGTTGACTAATCAATTTCACAATCTTATCTTTGTCATCAATCTCCGACCAAAAATCTTTGCTTTCCTCCCTGAGTTTAGATTCTATCTCCACCAACTCGTCTACAATCCTAGTTTCGGAGGTGAAACCATGGACATTCTTTTATCTATTTCATGTACAGGCTTAGAGCTTGTTTGGGAGAGATTTTTGGGGGAATAATTGATTTTGAATAGTGATATGATGGGAAATGTGTGATTGAAAATGAAGAAAAAATTATTGATGTCATGTAAAATATTATTTTATTGAAGAATGTGTGGTTGAAAATGAGAATTGATTTACTGTAGAAAAATCTAATCCCTCCCAAACAGGGCCTTATTATGTTTTCATTCATCATTGTGTGTGTTATGGAGAGATTGTCCATGTATATACGCAAAGCCTAGTTCTCATTCTATTTCTTGCATCTATACCTTGCATTACCTCCCTTGCAAACCAGGTGTCGACCTACTCGAACCTCCAAGCATCTCTCCTTATCTTTTATTTTAAATCAAAGGCACAAAACTTGATCAACTACAGTTCATTATCAGAGGCACAGAATTTAGAACAATGAAAATGAATCCTTCAAAATGTCTGGTTTGTTTTATTTCGTGGATAGTTGGAGATTTATTAGTGGCGTTGATGGTGGTGGAGATGTTGGTTTAGTGCGTGGCATCTTGGTTATGGACAGTGTTTAATAAATATTTTAGCATTTAACTTTTTTTTTTTTGTGAAGTGAGTTCACTCACACTTTTGCACTAAGTTATCTTATATTTGTTTTTGCAGATTCTATCTGTCAAACTCAACGTGGGGCAATTTCCTCATTTGGCAGCTCTAGTAACTCGAATCAACTACAACTACTTCTATATGTCCGATAATGGAAGCTTGACCGCCCCTGGTTCTAGATCCTTGCGGTCAACTTAGTAAATCTTCCAAGTTAAGAGTTGATAAACGAAGACCTTGCTTGATTTGATGCTGCGTTCAATTTGTTACATCTTTCCTTTTTCTGGTTTGGATTAACATCTGGATTTGATGTAATTTATATGTAATATGTACATGCTTCTTGTTGATTGTACAAAATTATCTATAAATGAATATATGTTCTTTTGTATTTTGCTTGGAAGTCTTGAATCTTTAATCTGATCATATGTATAAATGTATACATGGAAAACGAAAACTAACCATAAACAATCATTTTACATCCCAACTCTAATTACGAACATGGGTCGTTTTGTGGCCTCGATTTGTTTTAAGCAACCACAATTGAAAACATTTTTATGGCTAAGTTGCACTAAAGGCTCGAATCTTACTCATTGCAACACTTGTGTTGTTTACCTTTATTTTTTTTTCATTGTATCTTGTCTTCAATCTTCCATTAATTAGCACATCTCGATAGTTTAGATACTAAAGGTATTGTTTTGTTTTTCTTTCCTTGTATCAATTTTTATTTATTTAAGGATGATTATGTCATTTCAACACATAATATTTGGATAAAAATTGTCATTAGTAACTATACGTACTGATATATGGAAGATTTAGGGATGACAAGAAGTCGGTGCACGGTGGCATGTCCTCACCTCGTTGGACATTTTTTTTGGGAGTCGAGGGCAAAGACGTAACACGGATTAAGAAAATTCTTATTTACTTATTTATTTAAATTTTCATAATTTTTTTTAAATACAATTTAAATTGTAAAAAAATAAAAATAAAATAGAATAAAAATAAAAAATAATAGTCGGGATGGTAATCATGTTCAATGTCGCCACGATTATTAAATGGGATCGGACGGGGTTGGGTCGAAGAAATTACTTAGTAAGGTTGATGATAAGCAAACTCTGGTGGCTATATCCTTGTGAACATTTTGATCTAGGGCTTATTAGTTTGATTATTAAGTGGGTAAATTATATCCACCACCTTTATTTATTTATTTTTTTGAAATTGTAAAGTTCCTTTCTATATTTTCATTCTCTAAATACATTTTTTTTAATCTCCACACAATAATTACGTGAAAAATATTTTTTTGTATATAACTATTTCTATAATGTTTTACATAATGATGATGTATCTAAATATAAATGGGGAACTTATTTGATTGATGAGAGTTTGATCCAATTAAATCTCGCAACATTATTTGTTGATAAATCATTATTTAAGTTGTTGTGTACATACAGTACAACCGTAATTACACATGTACGTACAAATACACGCGCCAATGGATCAAACACGCATACAAACTCAAACATTAACCTTAAATGAAAAAAAGCACCAACATCACCACCATCGATTAGTGACCACCACCACTACCACCACTCTCTAAAACAGATTTCCTTCACCGTCTTGCGCCACCACCATCACTCCGTGCACTACCAATGACACCGCATCCATCTCCCACCATTGAGACCACATGGCATCGACACTACCTCCTCTTTCAACTTGATTTTAGATTTGAAACAAAATTGAATTTGTCGTTATTTGTTTGTACTATTTTCCTTTTTGTTATTTGGGAGGTGGTTGTGGATGGCATACGGTTATGGAGCCTATTGCCCCATAGTCATGGTGGTGTAGATGGAGGTGATGAAGGTTCGTAGAGTAGATTTGGTGGTTTAGAGAGGTGGTGGTGGTGTCATGGCAATGGTGGTAGTGGCAACGGTGTTAGGTTTGATTGTTTGTGGTGGGTTGTGTAATTGGCGAATTTGTTGTTGACTTTTATTGTGGTAATGCGATGGTGGGTGTAACATGGGGTGATGGCACTGGTGGTGGTTGTGTATAATGATAAGTGTATTTTGACAGATTTATTAGATGTCTAAAACGAGTTAAATATTGAGAAAATGAGTGAATTTCTACTCAAAATGTCTCTAAGCTAAACCATGTGCACGCATGGGTTCTATTCATGCACATGGTGTTATCTCAGGGAAATTTATGTTGTTGCATTTTAGGAAATTTCCTAGGCATGATTTGAAGGGTTTTTAAGAATCTAACAAGAGACGGGTTCTACATTGCCTTCTATATTATTTATTATTTTCTCTAACTCGTAATGTAATTTTTAACTCTTCTCATTTTTGCTATTTATTTATAATGAGTTAAAACACATTGAGGCTGGGATGATTAATGTAACTTAATCTAGTTTGATTAATTTCGATATTAATTTGCTCTTTAATAGTAAAGTACTTATTTTTATATGTATTTACTACTGTATTAAACGTCTTCCATTTATTTGGCAATTAAATGACTGTGTTGAGTGATTTGTACAATTTCTGAGAGAATATTATGCATTTTAGATTGATTAATAAATATTTTATGTTTTTTTAGGAGATGGATATATACTATTTACTCAGGTGATCTATTGACTTAGACTTATTTTCACAATGAATTAATGCAATTAATTGGATTTTTAATCAACATAGAAGGTAAACCAATCGATTAGAACTAATTTCACTCTAGAGAGGTAATTAGTTAAAATAGGAAAATCGAGTCCAACATATTAAATGATTAATGTATTAATTTGTTTGTTGAGAAATTAATTAAGCGACAGTTAAGTGAAATCATGAATTCCAATCATTTAATCTTCCACGGTTCCTTCAAATTTTAGATTTCCCCATTTATTTTTTTATATTTTTATTTTTTGTTGGAATTAAAGTTATTTTTATTATACCCAAAATCAAATCTTATTGTGTGTTTTATTTATTAGAATTAGATTAGCTATTGTGTAATTAAATAATCATTACTTGTGGCACCGACAACTCGAACTCTTTAGTCCACATTAGTACTTGTACGCATCCGGTACACTTGTGGTATAGACATTTATAGTGAACATATAACATAGTATGTTAGACGTGGTGGTGCTCCGACAATGGAGGGGTAACAATAAATGTTAGAAGTGATGGTGGCGGTGATAGTTGTGTAAGAATAAATGTTACATGTGGAGGAGTTGGCGGCAATGGTGGTTTGACACTAAATAACCGTTTGGTAACCATTATTTTTTTCATTCTCATTCTTCTACTAATTTTCAACCACACATTCATCAATAAAATAATATTTTCTATCACATCAATAACTTTTCCTTCATTTTCAACCACAAAAAAAGTGTGATTTGACACAAAGAATACATTTTTTCTAGAATAATGGCTACCAAACGGTGCCTAAATGCTACAAGTAGTGGCAGCCACCATTCTGGAGAAAATATGCAGAAAAATGCGTGTTACAAGTGATGGTGGTAAGGATGACGATGGCAGTGGAAACATGGGTCGTGAAATGTGTAAGTACAATTTTACAAAATGTTGCACATTATGTTACAAAATTTATTGTGAAAGAATTGAAAAAATAAAAATAAAAGGTATTTTGAGAATGAAAAATATTTGAAAGTATGAAATTAATAAATTTTTATAGGTACTTGTGAGTTGTTCCCTTATTAAATTTGGCTTCTGAGATTTCTCTTGCATATCTAACAGCGCAACATCGGTCTTTTTTTGGAATAATCCAACACTGATGGGTTCAATAGGTGATTGGAATTGGAATAGATCCAATATGTTAAATATAAAAGAAATAAAAAAAATAAAAAGAGTTTAAAAGGTGAATTTCCTCTTTTATGCCATCAAATTCATCAAATCTAGGAGCTCGACCCTTCCCCTTTAATTCAAAATTAGCTTCTTCTAGTTTTTTTTTTTTTTTTGTCAATGCAACTCATGTCCGGTTGTTCGGTGAGTAAATCCTAAAAACGAAAATAAACTGAAATCAATGATAATCAACATCAATACGCTTGATATTATATCATAAAACCTCATTTAGGAGCCAGAGAAAATTGTAAGAATTACACTTATCAAAGGTCAGCAATGCAATGTTTGATTTTGTTTACTTTCTTATGGCTAGCATCAAAAGGAGTAGATAGTGCATTAATGAAAGAATTATAACTTAAAAGAGGAAAAAATAGACTACTTATTTCTTTAGATTCATCCTTGACATTGGAGGATTCCCTTTTCCATGTCTTACAAAGAGTCGTGTGCAAATGTCATGTGAATCTTCCTCACATACGTCAAACACTTCATTACCAATATGCATTTGCAAACTTTCATCGAAACATTTTACAAGGCTACCATTGCTTTCAGTAGATTTATAAATTTTAAAGTAAATTTCAAATATAATGTGAGAAGACATTAATTTGAAAATGAAAAAAAATATATATATAGAACCATCATTTTTACCTTCGTTTACTCTCATTAACTTCTTGTAACCCGTTAACTCTCATCGACTTCTTGTATCTTATCGTCAAACCCGTCGGCTCAATTTTTGTTCATCATGCACTCCTCCAGCCCTAACTTTTCATAAAAATATTTCCTTTGACATCCAAATTTCACACTCTACTCTGCGTCCCTTGGTTATAGTACACACCATGTTGGCATGATTCACACACATGCATAAGAAGTTCTTAGAAATTTGAGTGATGCAATTGCATTTGAATTGGATACTTCATGAAGGATAACCAAGATTGTTGTTCGTGTGAAACCCGTATTGACAAGTAATATAATTTATGAGTTAAGAGTTATCGTCCCATAAAGAATAAATTCAATTCAAGTTTACTAATTTCGTATGGAATTCGAATTATGTAAACAAACAGATTTGATTTTTATGATTATTCTAAACTAATCTAAGAAATATGCAATTTTTTTATTAATTAAATTATGGATGATTGTATTGAGTTTCGAATCCCCCAATTGCTATTTAATTCAATTTTTGATTTGTAATCTAGTCTCGTTCATGCGTTCTTGATAATCGATAAAACTATGATATATAATTTTCATTTTCATGACAAATTTAATCTATCCAAACCCGACCCGAATCTATTCCTAACCCGAATTCGAATGATTAGAATGTATTAAAGTTTAGATTATCTATATGATTGCACGTGTGATAAATGTTATTCCTAACATCCATTGCACATATGTTAATTTTTACGCGTTCTAAACTTATTGTGAGTCTTCCAACACTATAACAAACAACTAATTATCTAATTGGTAGCCAATCAATTAAATAATGCAATAGGTTTGCGAAATTAATAAAAAAAGAAGCAAGAAATACTAAAATATTAATCTTGAATTAAAACAAATAACAAATATGGTTATATATATATATATATATATATATATATATATATATATATATATATATATATATATATATATATATAAGTTAGTAGAAGAATAATAGAAAAATATCACTTAGATTATGATAGAATGCAAAAGATTTTGATCTCCAATTTCTAAGGTTGAATTCTTCAAAATCTTAATTCAATTGACCTCCAATTCTTTGTTAGGGTTTGTTCTCCTCAAATACAGCAATTGACCCATTACTCTTGATGAATTTGATGATATTATTGTGTATGAAGAGGCAAGAGAGTTTTTTTTTCAATGTGTCGCCCTCGTTCTCTATTTATAAGAGCCAGAAAATTGGTCAAATTCACTTCCAATTTGTGTTCCAACAAAGTTTGAATCGCAAAAGGAAACTGTTGATTCGTCAGGAAAATTGGCATGCTCGAGCCATTAGTAATTTTGTTCTCGGGTTGGAAAAACAATATCTCATGCTCGCTCCAAAATTGGCCCGTGCGCCGGTTTGGTCGGTGTTGTCCTTAGCAGCTTTCTGTATTTTAGTTATAACTTTCTCTCTCGATATTCGATAGAGGTGATTCAAAGTGTGTTGAAAAGATAACTTAAAGTTCTACAATTATTCTAGAATAAATCTTTTCTAATTTGAATGTTTGATATCCTAAAAATGGGTCTCAATTTGAGGCTAAACATTCACAGAATAACTTTTTTAGTTTGGAATTTGATTTGTGAAAATACTTCAACTATATTTCACAGACTCGATCTATTTAATGTTTATACCACTCTTGTCTTTGCTTTGAATTAAGTGTTGCATTGTTTGAAGGAAGCTGCTTGAACTGTTTAAATTAATATTTTCCATTTCATCTCTCCTTATGAATCTCATCAGGCCACAATTATCACATTTAGTGGCTAGAACACCTGTTAGACACCAAGCAACTGCACGATCTATGCCAAGAACACCTTCCAATAATTACATCAGAAAAGGACTCGGGACTCATCAAGATGCTCAGAGAAAGCAGGTTCCTGGACAACTTCAACAGCAGTTTCAAAACTTGAGGATTGATAACGGTCGAAATGGGACAATGAATGGACAGCTCGAAAACACGAGGGTTGATAACAGTCGAAATGAAACAATGAGTGGACAGTGCGAGGCGTCTTGCAGTCAAAGACAACAAGTATAGAGGCCAGTACCTGAAAGATAAAATAGATCAAATTGGTTCTACTTGCTGAGATATGATACCATGTGCTTGGGGCCTAGGCTTATTTGTTGATGACTTCATATTTTGATTCTTGTTTTGTGTTTTAAAGAAAATTAGCGACGCTATATGCACTTTTTGGTGCCTTATCATACCCGAAGAAAAGGCGACGGGAGAAGCATCTGTGCAATATCAACATTAAACCATTAAAATTTATTGAATAATCAGATTTTTTGAATAAAATATTATTGAAAAAAATTCTCAAAATTTCAAAGTAAATGTGTTTTCCATTTTTATGGTTTGAAAAACAGTTTTTCGGAATGACAAAAAGAACGCATTTTCAGAAATTTCAAAACAGTCACTCAAAACACAAAACGAATTCAAAACTCAAAACTGAAACACGACGAGAACAACCCCTTAATTTTTGAGAATCTATTGTTGAAATGAGTGTGCAAAAGAAGTGATCACCAAAGAATCAAAATCAAACAAGGGTTTAAGTTGACCAGAATTTGATTAATTCCTGATTTTTTTTTTTTTTTGACAATTTAGGAGAAAAGACTATTGGAGCAGCTTTAATAATCAAGATTACAGTTAAAATTTGCGTAACATTTTATGGGAAAAGTTTTTATTTCGCTGATCTAAAAATATCTGCAAATTGGATGGGGAACTTTAAATATAAGGAATTTCCTTTACAAACTAAAAGATGTAGTCGTTATATTTATGCTCTAGACAAACACTATATTTATAGACCTTCCACAATGTTGCATCGATTCGTTGGAATTAATTCTCTAAATCAAGTCAAAATCAGATTTAAGTTAGTTTTGTCATTGTGTCAAATAACGTTTTTTACGCAATAAATTATTTCAAACAATCTTAGCAAACAGTTTTAACAAAACACGTTTTGTGAATGCATAAATGAGAGGATTTCATTGTCAAGCACACGGATTGTGCCCGATGTACCATTTCTATATCTGTCCTTATACGAATTATTTCGCGTAACAATGGAAAAAAGAATATGTTGGTAAGTTGATGGCATCGCCATCGCTATAACAATAACTCCACAAAAGTTACTGACAAAAAGAAGCTTTTTGGGGAATGTAAACGTCGCTAATATCAGACAGCAAAGGTAGCAACATTAGGGATGACAGTGGGGCAGGTTCGGGGCAGGGTGGTGGCTTTCTCCATTTGCTGCCCTGTTTTTTTTTTGCCGCCGCCGGCCGCCTCCTCCTCCACAGGCTCCGCAACCAGAGATCACGGCAAACATGTATGTTTTCGCGACAGGGACTCCCTCCCCTACATTCCAATACCCAAGCTCCAACGTTCCTGGTTATTACCAAAAAAACAAAGGAAAACCCTAACAAGGATCAAACTGCCGGTAAAATTCTTCAAAATCTGCACCACCAAAATAGCAGTAAAAAAAAAAACCACATTAGACCAAAGGGAAAAAAAATCTTGCACGATGAAAGTGAGACAAAAATAAGAATTGAAGAGTGAAAATTTCAAAAATTAAAACACCTGCGGTCCAGTTCGACAACGCTTGAAATCTCTAAAAACTTCTTCAACAGTTCGACGATTGTATAGTCCTCTATCCATTTTTCCCCAAGTTCAACACTTCAACTTTAAGGAAATAAATAAAGAGATAGGGTACCCTAAAAACCCTTGGAAGCAGAGAAATGGGTTTTGGTGGAAGGACTGAGAGGCAAGTGAGAGAATAAAAGCTGAAAAGAAAATTTTGAAATTAAGGGACGAGAGGAAGAAGAAATATAGTGGGGAACATATGAAGATGGGCGGATTCGATGACGGGTTTAACTTTAATTAATTTTTGTTTTCCTTCACGGGGCAGGGCACCCCGCCCTGCCCCACCAACCAATTCTGGCTGGTCGTTTTGCCACGCGGGGGAGGTGGCGGGAAAGGGAAAATTGCCAAACCTAAGCAACATATCATTAAATTGTAATCCAAAAACTTGGTTTATCCCATTAGGTTCTATGATGAATTTCGAGAAATTGAAGAAGGATGATGTGAAAGGAGCTCGAAGGCTTGAGCTTTAACGAATTGCAGGATATGGAGCATCAACTTACTGAAGGGATATTGTGTATCGATGTATTTGTAACATGATTTTCTTCTTGACAGTTTCAGATTCTTGATTCACTTCAATGCACACCCTTTAGCGATTGTTTGATAATGATTCATTGAGAAGTAATTTTTCGTAACGTGAGAAAGTTATTTTTTGACAATACATTGTTGAAATGAGTGTGGAAAAGAAGTGATTGCCAAAGAATCAATATCAAACAAGGTCTTAACTTGACTAGAATTTATTTAATTCCCGAGTTTTTGTTTTTCGTTTTTTGACAATTTAGGAGAAAAGAATATTGGGGCAGCTTTAAAAATCAAGCGTACAGCTAAAATTTGCATAACATGTTATGGGAAAATTTTTTATTTCACTGATCTAAAAATATCTGCAAATTGGACGGAGAACTTTAAATATAACGAATTTCCTTTACAAACAAAATGATGTAGTTGTTATATTTATGCTCTAGAAAAACACAATATTCATAGACCTTTCACAACGTTGCATCGATTCGTTGGAATTAATTCTCTTAATCAAGTCAAAATGAGATTTAAGTTAGTTTTGTCGTTGTGTCAAATAACGTTTTTTATGCAATGGATTATTTCATACAATCTTAGCAAACAGTTTTAACGAAATATGTTTTGTGAATGCATAAATGAGAGGATTTCATTGTCAAGCACACGGATTATGCCCAATGTAACATTTCTATATCTATCGTTATACGAATTATTTCACGTAACGATGAAACAATGAATATGTTGGTAAGTTGATGGTAGCACGATTGCTTTAACAATAACTCCACAAAAGTTATTGACAAAAAGAAGCTTTTTGGGGAATGTAAATGTCCATAATATCAGACAACGAAGGTAGCTACATTAGGGGTGGCCTGGGGCAGGTTCGGGGTGGGGCAACACCCGTCCAGCCCCGCCTGAGACACGACGGGGCGGGGCTGGGTGGTGGCTTTCTCCATTTGCTGCCCCTTTTTTTTTTTTTTTGCCGCCTCCTCCTCCACAGGCTCCGCAACCAGAGACCACGGTAAAAAGGTAAGTTTTCGCGGCAGCGACTCCCTCCCCTACATCCCAATACCCAAGCTCCAACGTTCCTGGTTATTACCCCAAAAAACTAAGAAAAACCCTAACAAGATTCACTCTGCTGGTAAAATTCTTAAACATCTGCACCACAAAAATAGCAGGTAAAAAAACCCACATTAGACCAAAGGGAAAAAATCTCGCACGATAAAAGTGAGACAAAAATAAGAATTGAAGAGTGAAAATAAAAAATTTTAAAACACCGGTGATCAGTGCTTTGGTAAGGCCACTTCGACAACCCTTGAAATCTCTAAAAACGTCTTCAACAGTTCGAGGATTGTACAGTCCTCTGTCCATTTTTCCCCAAGTTCAACACTTCAACCTTAAGGAAATAAATAAAAAGATAGCGTACCCTAAAAACCCTTTGAAGCAGAGAAATGGGTTTTGAGAGAAGAAAATTTTGAAATTAATGGATGAGAAGAATATGAAATATAGTGGGGAACATATGAAGATGGGCGGATTCGAGGACGGATTTAACTTTATTTAATTTTTGTTTACCTTCACGGGGCGAGTTCAGGGCGGGGGTACCCCGCCCCGCCTGCCCCCGAACCAGTTTGGGCGGGTTTTTTTTTGCCTCATTCGGGGCGGGGCGGAGAAAATTGCCAACCCTAAGCAACATATCATTAATTTGTAATCCAAAAACTTGTTTTATCCCTTTAGGTTCTATTATGAATTTCGTGAAATTGAAGAAGGACGATGCGAAAGGAGCTCGAAGGCTTCAGTTTTAGAGAATCGCAGGCTATGGAGCATCGACTTACTGAGGGGATATTGTGTGTTGAGGTATTTGTAACATGATTGTTTCAGATTCTTGATTAACTTCAATGCACGCCCTTTAGCGACTGTTTGACAACGATTCATTGAGAAGTAATTTTTCATAACGTGGGAAAGTTATTTTTTGACAATACATTGTTGAAATGAGTGTGGAAAAGAAGTGATTGCCAAAGAATCAATATCAAACAAGGTCTTAACTTGACTAGAATTTGATTAATTCCCGATTTTTTTTTGACAATTACGGAGAAAAAAACTATTGGAGCAGCTTTAAAAATCAAGCTACATCTAAAATATGTGTAACATTTCAAGGGAAAGAGTTTTTATTTCACCGATCTAAAGATATCTGCAAACTGGATGGAGATCTCTACATATAAGATATTTCGTTTACAAACAAAATGATGTAGTTGTTATATTTATGCTCTAGACAAATACAATATTTACAGACCTTTCTCAATGTCGCATCGATTCGTTGGAATTAATTATCTTACTCAAGTCAAAATCGAATTTAAGTTTGTTGTGTCGTTGAGTCGAACAACGTTTTTTATGCGATAGACTTTTTCAAACAATTTTAACAAAACACGTTTTGTGAATGCATAAATGAGAGGATTCCATTGTCAAGCACACGGATTGTGCACGATGTAACATTTCTATGTCTATCGTTATACCATTTACTGAACCCAACAACGGAAAATAGAATATGTTGGTCAGTTGATGGTAACGTCGTTGCTTTAACAATAACTTCACAAAAATTAGAGACAAAAAGAAGTTTTTCGTACAGCGTAAATGTCGATAATATTAGACACAAAAGGTAGCAAGATATCATTAAATTATTATCCAAAATTCTGATTTAACACATTAGATTCTATTATCAGTTTTTGAAAACTAAAAAAGGATGATGCGAAAGGAACTCGAAGGCTTGAGCTTACACGAATTGCAGGACAAGACGAATCAAATTACAGAAGGTATATTGTGTGTCCAGGTATTTGCAAGAATTTTTTTTTCTTGACAGTTTAAGATTCTTGATTAACTTCAATACCCACCCTTTAGCGATTGTTTGACAATGATTCGTTGGGAAGTAATTCTTACAAAGGTGAAAGAGTTAATTTTTGAGAATCTATTGTTGAAATGAGTGTGCAAAAGATGTGATCACCAAAAAATAAAAATCGAACAAGGGTTTAACTTGACCAGAATTTGATTAATTCCCGATTTTTTTTTTTATTTTTTGACAATTTAGGAGAAAAGACTATTGGAGCAGCTTTAAAAATCAAGATTACAGCTATAATTTGCGTAACATTTTATGGGAAAAGTGTTTATTTCACTGATCTAAAAATATCTGCAAATTGGATGGAGATCTTTACATATAAGGAATTTCGTTTACAAACAATATGATGTAGTTGTTAAATGTATACTCTAGACAAACACAATATTTATAGACCTTTCACAATGTTGCATCGATTAGATGGAATTAATTCTCTTAATCGAGTCAAAATCAGATTTAAGTTAGTTTTGTCGTTGTGTCAAATTACGTTATTTACGAAATAGATTATTTCAAACAATCTTAGCAAACGGTTTTAACAAAACATGTTTCGTGAATGCATAAATGAGAGGATTTAGTTGTCAAGCACATGGATTGTGCCCAATGTAACATTTCTATATCTGTCCTTATACGAATTATTTCACGTAACAATGGAAAAAAGAATATGTTGGTAAGTTGATGGTAGCGCCATTGCTTTAACAATAACTCCACAAAAGTTATTGACAACAAGAAGGTTTTTGGGGAGTGTAAACGTCGATAATATCAGACAGCAAAGGTAGCAACATTAGGGGCGGGTTCGGGGCGGGGCACCCACACGCCGCCCCACCCCAACAAAGACGGGGCGGGGCGGGGCGGTGGCTTTCCCCGTTTGCTGCCCCGCTTTGTTTCGCCACCACCGGCCGCCTCCTCCTCCACAGGCTCCGCAACCAGAGAAAACGGCAAACAGGTATGTCTTCGCGGCAGCGACTCCCTCCCCTACTTCCCTATACCCAAGCTCCAACGTTCCTGGTTATTACTAGAAAAAAAACTAAGAAAAACCCTAACAAGGATCACATTGCTGGTAGGTAAAATTCTTCAACATCAGCACCACAAAAATAGTAGGTAAAAAATCCCACATTAGACCAAAGGGAAAAAATCTCGCACGATAAAAGTGAGACAAAAATAAGAATTGAAGAATGAAAATAAAAAAATTTAAAACACCCGTGGTCAGTGCTTTGATAAGGCTAGTTCGACAACGCTTAAAATCTCTAAAAACTTCTTCAACAGTTCGAGGATTGTACAGTCCTCTGTCCATTTTTCCCCAAGTTCAACACTTCAACTTTAAGGAAATAAATAAAAAGATAGGGTACCCTAAAACCCTTGGAAGCAGAGAAATGGGTTTTGTTGTCAGTGTTGTTAATGACCCTTCTATCGGGACAAGCGTGTGTTATGTTTGAGTGTTCTTGCACTTCATACAAAGTGCTAATTACATTGAGGCCGCCATGTCTAGATGGAGTATACCACTCTTTAAGTGTCAACAATTATACTGTGGGTGTGTTTGCCATGTTTGGCCAAGCGCAACAAGTTTGGTCATAATTAAAGTTTATTTTAAAATAAACAATTTTTTGATCGATGGAGGCTGAAAATAAGTTAAAATTGTCGTTGACGGCCAATTTTGTAGTGCAATGCCGCATTGAATGTCAAGTGAATTGGAATGTCGTTTTTCTAATGCTTTTTGTTGTATGTGGTATTGCTTTATACCACTCGTGTCTTTGCTTTGAATTAAGTGTTGCATTGTTTGAAGGAAGCTGCTTGAACTGTTGAAATTAATATTTTCCATTTCATCTCTCCTTATGAATCTCATCAGGCCACAATTATCACATTTAGTGGCTAGAACACCTGTTAGACACCAAGCAACTGCACGATCTATGCCAAGAACACCTTCCAATAATTACATCAGAAAAGGACTCGGGACTCTTCAAGATGCTCAGAGAAAGCAGGTTCCTGGACAACTTCAACAGCAGTTTCAAAACTTGAGGATTGATAACGGTCGAAATGGGACAATGAATGGACAGCTCGAAAACACGAGGGTTGATAACAGTCGAAATGAAACAATGAGTGGACAGTGCGAGGCGTCTTGCGGTCAAAGACAACAAGTATGGAGGCCAGTACCTGAAAGATAAAATAGATCAAATTGGTTCTACTTGCTGAGATATGATACCATGTGCTTGGGGCCTAGGCTTATTTGTTGATGACTTCATATTTTGATTCTTGTTTTGTGTTTTAAAGAAAATTAGCGACGCTATATGCACTTTTTGGTGCCTTATCATACCCGAAGAAAAGGCGACAGGAGAAGCTATTGAATAATCAGATTTTTTGAATAAAATATTATAGAAAAAAATTCTCAAAATTTCAAAGTAAATGTGTTTTCCATTTTTATGTTTTGAAAAACAGTTTTTCAGAATGGCAAAAAGAACGCATTTTCAGAAATTTCAAAACAGTCACTCAAAACACAAAACGAATTCAAAACTCAAAACTGAAACACGACGAGAACAACCCCTTAATTTTTGAGAATCTATTGTTGAAATGAGTGTGCAAAAGAAGTGATCACCAAAGAATCAAAATCAAACAAGGTTTTAAGTTGACCAGAATTTGATTAATTCCTGATTTTTTTTTTTTTTTGACAATTTAGGAGAAAAGACTATTGGAGCAGCTTTAATAATCAAGATTACAGCTAAAATTTGCGTAACATTTTATGGGAAAAGTTTTTATTTCGCTGATCTAAAAATATCTGCAAATTGGATGGGGAAATTTAAATATAAGGAACTTCCTTTACAAACTAAAAGATGTAGTCGTTATATTTATGCTCTAGACAAACACAATACTTATAGACCTTCCACAATGTTGCATCGATTCGTTGGAATTAATTCTCTAAATCAAGTCAAAATCAGATTTAAGTTAGTTTTGTCATTGGGTCAAATAACGTTTTTTACGCAATAAATTATTTCAAACAATCTTAGCAAACAGTTTTGACAAAACTCGTTTTGTGAATGCATAAATGAGAGGATTTCATTGTCAAGCACACGGATTGTGCCCGATGTACCATTTCTATATCTGTCCTTATACGAATTATTTCGCGTAACAATGGAAAAAAGAATATGTTGGTAAGTTGATGGCAGCGCCATCGCTATAATAATAACTCCACAAAAGTTACTGACAAAAAGAAGCTTTTTGGGGCATGTAAATGTCGCTAATATCAGACAGGAAAGGTAGCAACATTAGGGATGACAGTGGGGCAGGTTCGGAGCGGGGTGGTGGCTTTCTCCGTTCGCTGCCCCGTTTTGTTTTGCCACCGCCGGCCGCCTCCTCCTCCACGGGCTCCGCAATCAGAGATCATGGCAAACATGTATGTTTTCGCGACAGGGACTCCCTCCCCTACATCCCAATACCCAAGCTCCAACGTTCCTGGTTATTACCAAAAAAACAAAGGAAAACCCTAACAAGGATCAAACTGCTGGTAAAATTCTTCAAAATCTGCACCACCAAAATAGCAGTAAAAAAAAAACCACATTAGACCAAAGGGAAAAAAAATCTTGCACGATGAAAGTGAGACAAAAATAAGAATTGAAGAGTGAAAATTTAAAAAATTAAAACACCTGTTGTCCAATTCGACAACGCTTGAAATCTCTGAAAACATCTTCAACAGTTCGACGATTGTACAGTCCTCTATCCATTTTTCCCCAAGTTCAACACTTCAACTTTAAGGAAATAAATAAAGAGATAGGGTACCCTAAAAACCCTTGGAAGCAGAGAAATGGGTTTTGGTGGAAGGACTGAGAGGCAAGTGAGAGAATAAAAGCTGAAAAGAAAATTTTGAAATTAAGGGACGAGAGGAAGAAGAAATATAGTGGGGAACATATGAAGATGGGCGGATTCGATGACGGGTTTAACTTTAATTAATTTTTGTTTTCCTTCACGGGGCAGGGCACCCCGCCCCGCCCCACCAACAAATTCTGGCCGGTCGTTTTGCCACGCGGGGGAGGGGGCGGGAAAGGGAAAATTGCCTAACCTAAGCAACATATCATTAAATTGTAATCCAAAAACTTGGTTTATCCCATTAGGTTCTATGATGAATTTCGAGAAATTGAAGAAGGATGATGTGAAAGGAGCTCGAGGGCTTGAGCTTTAACGAATTGCAGGATATGGAGCACCAACTTACTGAAGGGATATTGTGTATCGATGTATTTGTAACATGATTTTCTTCTTGACAGTTTCAGATTCTTGATTCACTTCAATGCACACCCTTCAGCGATTGTTTGATAATGATTCATTGAGAAGTAATTTTTCGTAACGTGAGAAAGTTATTTTTTGACAATACATTGTTGAAATGAGTGTGGAAAAGAAGTGATTGCCCAAGAATCAATATCAAACAAGGTCTTAACTTGACTACAATTTGATTAATTCCCGAGTTTTTTTTTTTTGTTTTTTGACAATTTAGGAGAAAAGAATATTGGGGCAGCTTTAAAAATCAAGCGTACAGCTAAAATTTGCGTACATTTAATGGGAAAAGTTTTTATTTCACTGATCTAAAAGTATCTGCAAATTGGGCGGAGAACTTTAAATATAACGAATTTCCTTTACAAACAAAATGATGTAGTTGTTATATTTATGCTCTAGAAAAACACAATATTCATAGACCTTTCACAACGTTGCATCGATTCGTTGGAATTAATTCTCTTAATCAAGTCAAAATGAGATTTAAGTTAGTTTCGTCGTTGTGTCAAATAACGTTTTTTACGCAATGGATTATTTCATACAATCTTAGCAAACAGTTTTAACAAAATATGTTTTGTGAATGCATAAATGAGAGGATTTCATTGTCAAGCGCACGGATTATGCCCGATGTAACATTTCTATATCTATCGTTATACGAATTTTTTCACGTAACGATGAAACAAAGAATATGTTGGTAAGTTGATGGTAGCACCATTGCTTTAACAATAACTCCACAAAAGTTATTGACAAAAAGAAGCTTTTTGGGGAATGTAATTGTCCATAATATCAGACAACAAAGGTAGCTACATTAGGGGTGGCAGTGGGGCAGGTTCGGGGTGAGGCAACACCACCCGCCCCGCCCCCTCCTTGATCGGCCTAACGCCCCGTCCAGCCCCGGCTGAAACACGACGGGGCGGGACTGGGTGGTGGCTTTCTCCGTTTGCTGCCCTTTTTTTTTTTTGCTGCCTCCTCCTCCACAGGCTACGCAACCAGAGACCACGGTAAAAACGTAAGTTTTCGTGGTAGCGACTCCCTCCCCTAAATCCCAATACCCAAGCTCCAACGTTCCTGGTTATTACCCCAAAAAACTAAGAAAAACCCTAACAAGATTCAATCTACTGCTGGTAAAATTCTTAAACATCTGCACCACAAATATAGCAGGGAAAAAAACCCACATTAAACCAAAGGGAAAAAATCTCGCACGATAAAAGAAAGACAAAAATAAGAATTGAAGAGTGAAAATAAAAATTTTTAAAACACAGGTGATCAGTGCTTTGGTAAGGCCACTTCGACAACCCTTGAAATCTCTAAAAACTTCTTCAACAGTTCGAGGATTGTACAGTCCTCTGTCCATTTTTCCCCAAGTTCAACACTTCAACCTTAAGGAAATAAATAAAAAGATAGGGTACCCTAAAAACCCTTTGAAGCAGAGAAACGGGTTTTGAGAGAAGAAAATTTTGAAATTAATGGACGAGAAGAATAGGAAATGTAGTGGGGAACAAATGAAGATGGGCAGATTCGAGGACGGATTTAACTTTATTTAATTTTTGTTTTCCATCACGGGGCGAGTTCAGGGCGGGGGCACCCCGCCCCGCCCTGCCCCCGAACCAGTTTGGGCGGGATTTTTTTTGCCTCATTCGGGGTGGGGCGGAGAAAATTGCCAACCCTAAGCAACATATCATTAATTTGTAATCCAAAAACTTGTTTTATCCCTTTAGGTTCTATTATGAATTTCGTGAAATTGAAGAAGGACGATGCGAAAGGAGCTCGAAGGCTTCAGTTTTAACGAATCGCAGGCTATGGAGCATCGACTTACTGAGGGGATATTGTCTGTCGAGGTATTTGTGACATGATTGTTTCAGATTCTTGATTAACTTCAATGCACGCCCTTTAGCGACTGTTTGATAACGATTCATTGAGAAGTAATTTTTCATAACGTGGGAAAGTCATTTTTTGACAATACATTGTTGAAATGAGTGTGGAAAATAAGTGATTGCCAAAGAATCAATATCAAACAAGGTCTTAACTTGACCAGAATTTGATTAATTCCTGATTTTTTTTGACAATTACGGAGAAAAAAACTATTGGAGCAGCTTTGAAAATCAAGCTACATCTAAAATATGTGTAACATTTCATGGGAAAGAGTTTTTATTTCACCGATCTAAACATATCTGCAAACTGGATGGAGATCTCTACATATAAGATATTTCGTTTACAAACAAAATGATGTAGTTGTTATATTTATGCTCTAGACAAATACAATATTTACAGACCTTTCCCAATGTCGCATCGATTCGTTGGAATTAATTATCTTACTCAAGTCAAAATCGAATTTAAGTTTGTTGTGACGTTGAGTCGAACAACGTTTTTTATGCGATAGACTTTTCCAAACAATTTTAACAAAACACGTTTTGTGAATGCATAAATGAGAGGATTCCATTGTCAAGCACACGGATTGTGCACGATGTAACATTTCTATGTCTATCGTTATACCATTTACTGAACCCAACAACGGAAAATAGAATATGTTGGTCAGTTGATGGTAACGTCGTTGCTTTAACAATAACTCCACAAAAATTAGAGACAAAAAGAAGTTTTTCGTACAGCGTAAATGTCGATAATATTAGACACAAAAGGTAGCAAGAAATCATTAAATTATTATCCAAAATTCTGATTTAACACATTAGATTCTATTATCAGTTTTTGAAATCCAAAAAAGGATGATGCGAAAGGAACTCGAAGGCTTGAGCTTACACGAATTGCAGGACAAGAAGAATCAACTTACAGAAGGGATATTGTGTGTCCAGGTATTTGCAACAATTTTTTCTTCTTGACAGTTTCAGATTCTTGATTAACTTCAATACCCACTGACACGTCGAAAATGTATTCGACTTTGATTACCGCAAGTGTACGGATCGTTCAAGTAATAAAAATGGGTATTGAAGTCCAAGTATCGTTCCCACAGAGATTGAATTAGTTCAAACGTTACCTATCTCGACCTTAACCGAAACTTAAGTGAATTCAGAGAGATGATCAAACTATGAAATTATCTAAATTATACTAGGAATGCAAGTTTAAATGAAAGTAAATAACTAAATGCAAAGATAACGAATTGAATGCAGATGTTTGATGAAATATGTATGAAAAGCGTACTAGGATCCCGAATCCCCAAGTAAGCTCACCCTTAACCTTTATTTCACAATTTGATAGCACAATGAGTCGGTTGAAGAATCAATGTTCCTAAAATATTCAACAATCTCTCTCGAGTAGAGCTAAACCTATCCTCGCATACCATTTGACTATATCTCTATGACAAATGCCAATATACAAGAATGCATAACGTTTTATGAACACTCAAAGACTCACGTAAAGCATAGCGGTATATCTCTATCCCCTATCGAACCTTACGATGATTTATACCTTGTAGAATCTATTCCCCTTCTCTCGAATGCATGAAATAGACCACCCAAACTCACATAATCATTGCGCATATAATTATGGAGGCAATAAAGAGAATATAGACCATTCAACAACAAATATTCGTGTTTATAATCAAATTGCAAAATAAAGAATTAAAGGTTCACAATACTAGGTTCATCGTTCACCTAGTACAATAAAAACCTAGCCTAGCATGGATAAATTGAAATAACAAAGAAAATATTTTGGAGAAGACATCACCCAATTCTTGAATATAAAGCTTGAAATCTTGGATCTTGGATTGAAAGTCTTCGTCCTCGCCTTCAATCTTGCTCAACAATGTCGTTTTTTTCTCTAGGAAGGCGTAGCCCCTCTTTATGGACGAGATTAGGGTTATAAAGAAGTCCTAGATGCGTTACCATAAGTGTTTGATTCAAATAAGGAAACCAGAAAATTCGCGCCCAGAATGAACCATGCGACTGCATGGTATAAATCCATGCGACTGCATGGTTATACAAAATTTTCACTGTTCATCCCCGGTAGATGCTTGCGCGACTGCATGGACTTTCTACCATGCGACTGCATGGTAGAAATTATTTCTCCTTTGATTCACTTTGGTCTCCAAGTTTGTTTCATCCTCCTTTTGGCCTTAATTCCTTCTCCTTCTTCTTCTAACATCTCATGATATCACAATGTGTTACTTAGCTCAATCCCACGCTTATTCGCCATTCGGGTTATCTTTTGAGTGATTGCATTTTGGTCCTCGGAGTTTCATATTCTTCCATTTTGGTCATTTTTCGTTCAGTTTCTCATACTCTTCATTCCATCCATCAAAGTAATCCTAAAAACACAATTTATATCGGATTAAGCCATATTTCAACATATACATCAACAATTTTCCATGTTTTGTGACCTAAATAAGTGTGCAAAACACACTTATCAAATCCCCCAAACTTGAATTATTGTTTGTCCTCAAACAAGATGGTGACTTAACTCTATACAAAACATGGTTTAGTAGCCTGCCGTGTCTCAAGATCAGAATTCAGTAATCAATAGAATGAGCAGTTTCAATAGTGCAAAATCAAATCAACCTCCACCTATCATAAGCAGAACTTGATGTGTAGGTGTGTGCATACTTATGTGAAACATACCAAACTGATGATGGTTGCAAATCCCGACCTATAGTAGTCAAATTTTTCCTTTCTTCACTCGAGAGATTCACACCCCCAAACTTATTCTTTTCGCTCAAAGATCCCGGAGTGTGTTCTAGAGTAGAGTTTTTTTTATTTATTTAAGTCCTTACCCTCTCTTAGTTTGGATAGATCTCGCAATCACAAGTTCATACTTCAACAAGCATGGATTCTCCTATTTCTTTAATTGTTTCAACCGTTAAGACTAGACTAAGTTACTTGCTTCGTATCAGAGATATGATTCTATCAACCGGATGTCTGGAGCTAATCTATGCATTTCATAAATAGGAGCATGTATATCATCATTCAATGAATAGAGATTTTTTTTTTTCAATAACATCTTCCATTTGCTTTCTATATAACCCTTGTAACGAGCTCAAGCCGATGACTCCCAAGTCAGGTGACCATAGGGCACCAGGTTTTAAACCCTTACAGGCTTAATCACTCGAGTTATATAGGCTCGAACAGATGTCTTTATTTATTCAATGATTAGTGCAATGCCCCTTTTATTTTAGACACCCAGTTTCTAGAACCAATCTCTAACTTGAAACTTTTACTTCGTTTTTGTCTCATTGGTCTAATCCAATCCACACAACACAATTTTCACGCATGGAATCCCTACTCATCTCAATGTTCCCTTGTAATAGCTAAATCATCTCAAAACTTCTAATAATGATGGTTAATTGATAAGTGCAATAGAGGTTTTCAGGGTTTACCTATTATGTTCAACTCTACTGTGATTCATAAATCTCATCATTAGCTTAGCATGCCTAACACAAGTATTGTGCGCAAAATAATGTCAAGTTTCCACATAGACAAGTATCGATCAATTTAACTTGCACAATTTTTATAATTCATAGCTATACTGCTTCTAATATTGTCATCATTGTCGGCAAGGCCATTAAACCCACACAAGCACACACAATTCTAAACTACAACTAGAAGTACGTAAAACTAAGAATAATGAAAAAACTGAATTTTTTTTCACACAATACAATCACACAAAAATAAAAACTGCAGTAACATAATGAATGACATATTGACATATTCCCACCCCCAAACGTATACAGAACATTGTCCTCAATGTTTAAAGAATAATAAAATGTAAATTTAGCAGCGTATAAAATTAAGGACAAATTCACAGAAGATAAAGAAGGGTGAGGAATACTCCCCTGATCGACGAGGATGCAAATGTGAAGATGATGGAGGAAAAAGAAGTGTGGACCAAGCATATGCTCTTTTATTACCTGTAGAGACGATGAAAAAAAAATCTTATTATTAAAAAAAACGTGAAGAAAAAATTATCAATCAAATGCTTAAGGCAAAATAAATAAAAGAGTAGAAACGATGGGTTGCCTCCCATCCAGCGCTAGTTTATAGTCTATAGCTCGACTCTACCGTGTTAGTCTGTTAAGGTACGTTGAATATAGCCTTGGAGGTCCTGATTAGCTTCTTCAATGACAGTTTCTTTCTTACTACAGCGTTCTTTCAAACGTTAGCCTTATCTTTATCCGTGTCATATGATTTTCCCTCATCAATTGCCTCAAACTCAATAATGTATCCTTCTTGCTTCTCAAGATTTTGTTCGATTTGAAAATGCACATTATGGTCATCAGCAGCATTTGAAAAGTTTTGAAACATAATTTTCTTCTGCAACACCTCCTCTACCACATCAATTTGATAGCAACTATCTGACTTGACATGATCATCCATAACATTGAAGACGCTGAAAGTGATCTGCTCCTCGCCAAATCTCAAATTTAACTGACCATTTTCAACATCTATTAGAGCTCTACTCGTAGCTAGGAATGGCCTGCCCAAGATAAGTGGGATATCCTTGTCTTCTTCCATATCCAAAATGAGGAAATCCGCTGGAAAAATGAATTTGTCCACCTTAACTAGCACGTCTTCAATTATTCCCCTCGGATGTGCAAATGACCGATCAGCTAATTGCAGTGTCACTGTGGTTGCTTTAGCTTCGCCTAGTCCGAGTTTTCTGAAAACAGATAGAGGCATTAGATTAATACTTGCACCTAGATCACAAAGAGCTTTATCAAAGTAACATTCACCAATAGTGCAAGGTATAGTGAAACTCCCTGGATCTTTCAATTTTGGTGGGAGCTTTTTCTGAATTACAGCACTGCACTCCTCTGTTAGCATTACTGTTTCATGTTCATCTAGCTTTCGCTTCTTGGATAGAATATCTTTCAGGAACTTGGCATAGCCAGGCATTTTGAATAGTGCTTCTGCAAATGGGATATTTATATGGAGTTTCGTGAAGACTTCGAGAAATTTCTTGTATTGTTGCTCCCATTGATGCTTTTTCAGCCTCTGAGGAAATGGAATAGGTGGCTCATAAGGATTCACCAAATTTGTTGTTTTACCCAATGATCCCTTAAAATTCTCTTTTGGTGGAGTTTTTGTTATTTGCTCATCCTTTTCCACAGATTCTTCTTCTACCAAAGGTATTAGTAGATCTTGAACTTTGCCTAGCCTCTTGACATGTATTTCCGGTAATTGCACCCCACTTCTAGTTGTAATGGCTTTGGCGTGTTCCCTTGGGTTGATCTCGGTGTTGCTAGGTAAATTACCTGGTAGTCTACTAGTCAAAGCAATAGCCATCTGTCCCATTTGAGCTTCCAAGTTCTTTATAGCAGCATTCTGGTCTTGAAGAGTTGTTTCAGTTTTCTTCGTGAAATGGTTGTTTGCTTCCATGTATTTTGCAAACATCTCTTCTAATTGAATCTTTTTCTCTTGAGGCTGAAATTGACCATGTGGCTTCTGTTGGTTTTGATTGCTCCATGAGAAATTCGGGTGCTTCTTCTAACTCGGATTATAGGTGTCTCCATACTGATTGTTGGGTTGATGTTGTCCCCATTGTGCAAAGTTTGCATGTTCCTCTCCTTGTACTAGAATTGGACACTCTGATGTTGGATGATCAGCCCCACACTCTTCACAACCTACTCTCCTAGTTTGTACTACATTGGCGGTTTGTGACATATTTTCCACCTTGTGAAACAATGAATCAATCTTTGCAGACAAGGCTGAAATAGCATCTACTTCATACACACCCGGGGCTTTCTTATGAACCTCCCGTTCTGATGACCACATAGCTGAAGTGTTAGCAACGGTCTCAAACAGTTTCAATACATCATCAACTAGCCTTGTAGATACTGACCCACTGGATGATGAGTCAATCATGCTTTTGAAGGATGGAAGTAATCCGGTGTAAAAGTATTGGACCTGAAGTCCCTTGTTGATCCCATGGTGTGGGCACTTCCGAAGCATGTTCTTGAACCTAACCCAAGCTTCATCAAATGATTCCCGAGTCACCTTGACGGAAAACAGAGATGTCATGTTTCAGCTTTGCAATCTTGGCGGGTGGGAAGAACTTGGTGCAGAATTTTTGTGCCAAGTCATTCCAAGTCGTGATGCTGGCGATAGGTTGAGAGTCCAACCATTCAATTGCCTTATCCCTCAAAGTATGTGGAAAAAGTCTCAACCGGATAGCATCATCTGAAATACCCTGATATGTGAAGTGTTGGCACATCTCCAAGAATCGAGAAATGTGCATGTGTGGGTTTTCTTCAGCTCTCCCATAGAACTGATGCCCATTTTGGAATAGATGTATTACGTTAGTCTTCAGTTGAAAATTATGTTGCCCAAATGGTGGATAGACGATGCTGGACTGACATTGAATAATTTGAGGAATCATGAAATCCCCCACAAGCATGTTTCCTTCGTCCACAACCTCGTCTTCATTGGCTGGAATAATTGGGTTATTTCGTTCGTTAGCCATTTGATGTTGTTGTGCTTCTCGAGTCTCTCGTTGTAATTGGTGGAAAGTGCGTTCAATTTCAGGATTAGCTGCAATCAATTCACCTCCCGACGATCTTAGCATACAAACCTGAGAATCGAAAAGAGCAATAAAATAAATAAAATAGCAAAATTGTCGAATTAGTGCCAAGATAGTTAAAATCAAACTAAAACTCAATCCCCGGCAACGGCGCCAAAAACTTGACACGTCGAAAATGTATTCGACTTTGATTACCGCAAGTGTACGGATCGTTCAAGTAATAAAAATGGGTATTGAAGTCCAAGTATCGTTCCCACAGAGATTGAATTAGTTCAAACGTTACCTATCTCGACCTTAACCGAAACTTAAGTGAATTCAGAGAGATGATCAAACTATGAAATTATCTAAATTATACTAGGAATGCAAGTTTAAATGAAAGTAAATAACTAAATGCAAAGATAACGAATTGAATGCAGATGTTTGATGAAATATGTATGAAAAGCGTACTAGGATCCCGAATCCCCAAGTAAGCTCACCCTTAACCTTTATTTCACAATTTGATAGCACAATGAGTCGGTTGAAGAATCAATGTTCCTAAAATATTCAACAATCTCTCTCGAGTAGAGCTAAACCTATCCTCGCATACCATTTGACTATATCTCTATGACAAATGCCAATATACAAGAATGCATAACGTTTTATGAACACTCAAAGACTCACGTAAAGCATAGCGGTATATCTCTATCCCCTATCGAACCTTACGATGATTTATACCTTGTAGAATCTATTCCCCTTCTCTCGAATGCATGAAATAGACCACCCAAACTCACATAATCATTGCGCATATAATTATGGAGGCAATAAAGAGAATATAGACCATTCAACAACAAATATTCGTGTTTATAATCAAATTGCAAAATAAAGAATTAAAGGTTCACAATACTAGGTTCATCGTTCACCTAGTACAATAAAAACCTAGCCTAGCATGGATAAATTGAAATAACAAAGAAAATATTTTGGAGAAGACATCACCCAATTCTTGAATATAAAGCTTGAAATCTTGGATCTTGGATTGAAAGTCTTCGTCCTCGCCTTCAATCTTGCTCAACAATGTCGTTTTTTTCTCTAGGAAGGCGTAGCCCCTCTTTATGGACGAGATTAGGGTTATAAAGAAGTCCTAGATGCGTTACCATAAGTGTTTGATTCAAATAAGGAAACCAGAAAATTCGCGCCCAGAATGAACCATGCGACTGCATGGTATAAATCCATGCGACTGCATGGTTATACAAAATTTTCACTGTTCATCCCCGGTAGATGCTTGCGCGACTGCATGGACTTTCTACCATGCGACTGCATGGTAGAAATTATTTCTCCTTTGATTCACTTTGGTCTCCAAGTTTGTTTCATCCACCTTTTTAGCCTTGATTCCTTCTCCTTCTTCTTCTAACATCTCATGATATCACAATGTGTTACTTAGCTCAATCCCACGCTTATTCGCCATTCGGGTTATCTTTTGAGTGATTGCATTTTGGTCCTCGGAGTTTCATATTCTTCCATTTTGGTCATTTTTCGTTCAGTTTCTCATACTCTTCATTCCATCCATCAAAGTAATCCTAAAAACACAATTTATATCGGATTAAGCCATATTTCAACATATACATCAACAATTTTCCATGTTTTGTGACCTAAATAAGTGTGCAAAACACACTTATCACCCACCCTTTAGCGGTTGTTTGATAATGATTCGTTGGGAAGTAATTCTTACAAAGGCGAAAGAGTTAATTTTTGAGAATCTATTGTTGAAATGAGTGTGCAAAAGATGTGATCACCAAAGAATAAAAATCGAACAAGGGTTTAACTTGACCAGAATTTGATTAATTCCCGATTTTTTTTTTTTTTTTTCTGAGAATTTAGGAGAAAAGACTATTGGAGCAGCTTTAAAAATCAAGATTAAAGCTATAATTTGCGTAACATTTTATGGGAAAAGTGTTTATTTCACTGATCTAAAAATATCTGCAAATTGGATGGAGATCTTTACATATAAGGAATTTCGTTTACAAACAATATGATGTAGTTGTTAAATGTATACTCTAGACAAACACAATATTTATAGACCTTTCACAATGTTGCATCGATTAGATGGAATTAATTCTCTTAATCGAGTCAAAATCAGATTTAAGTTAGTTTTGTCGTTGTGTCAAATTACGTTATTTACGAAATAGATTATTTCAAACAATCTTAGCAAACAGTTTTAACAAAACATGTTTCGTGAATGCATAAATGAGAGGATTTAGTTGTCAAGCACATGGATTGTGCCCAATGTAACATTTCTATATCTGTCCTTATACGAATTATTTCCCGTAACAACGGAAAAAAGAATATGTTGGTAAGTTGATGGTAGCGCCATTGCTTTAACAATAACTCCACAAAAGTTATCGACAAAAAGAAGGTTTTTGGGGAGTGTAAATGTCGATAATATCAGACAGCAAAGGTAGCAACATTGGGGGCGGGTTGGGGGCGGGGCACCCACACCCCGCCCCACCCCAACAAAGACGGGGTGGGGCAGTGGCTTTCCCCGTTTTGTTTCGCCACCACCGGCCGCCTCCTCCTCCACGGGCTCCGCAACCAGAGAAAACGGCAAACAGGTATGTCTTCGCGGCAGCGACTCCCTTCCCTACTTCCCTATACCCAAGCTCCAACGTTCCTGGTTATTACTAGAAAAAAAACTAAGAAAAACCCAAACAAGGATCACATTGCTGGTAAAATTCTTCAACATCCGCACCACAAAAATAGTAGGTAAAAAATCCCACATTAGACCAAAGGGAAAAAATCTCGAACTATAAAAGTGAGACAAAAATAAGAATTGAACTGTGAAAATAAAAAAATTTAAAACACCCGTGGTCAGTGCTTTGATAAGGCTACTTCGACAACGCTTAAAATCTCTAAAAACTTCTTCAACAGTTCGAGGATTGTACAGTCCTCTGTCCATTTTTCCCCAAGTTCAACACTTCAACTTTAAGGAAATAAATAAAAAGATAGGGTACCCTAAAACCCTTGGAAGCAGAGAAATGGGTTTTGTTGTCAGTGTTGTTAATGACCCTTCTATCGGGACAAGCGTGTATTATGTTTGAGTGTTCTTGCACTTCATACAAAGTGCTAATTACATTGAGGCCGCCATGTCTAGGTGGAGTATACCACTCTTTAAGTGTCAACAATTATACTGTGGGTGTGTTTGCCATGTTTGGCCAAGCGCAACAAGTTTGGTCATAATTAAAGTTTATTTTAAAATAAACAATTTTTTGATCGATGGAGGCTGAAAATAAGTTAAAATTGTCGTTGACGGCCAATTTGTAGTGCAATGCCGCATTGAATGTCAAGTGAATTGGAATGTCGTTTTTCTAATGCTTTTTGTTGTATGTGGTATTGCTTTATACCACTCGTGTCTTTGCTTTGAATTAAGTGTTGCATTGTTTGAAGGAAGCTGCTTGAACTGTTGAAATTAATATTTTCCATTTCATCTCTCCTTATGAATCTCATCAGGCCACACTTATCACATTTAGTGGCTAGAACACCTGTTAGACACCAAGCAACTGCACGATCTATGCCAAGAACACCTTCCAATAATTACATCAGAAAAGGACTCGGGACTCACCAAGATGCTCAGAGAAAGCAGGTTCCTGGACAACTTCAACAGCAGTTTCAAAACTTGAGGATTGATAACAGTCGAAATGGGACAATGAATGGACAGCTCGAAAACACGAGGGTTGATAACAGTCGAAATGAAACAATGAGTGGACAGTGCGAGGCGTCTTGCAGTCAAAGACAAAAAGTATGGAGGCCAGTACCTGAAAGATAAAATAGATCAAATTGGTTCTACTTGGTGAGATATGATACCATGTGCTTGGGGCCTAGGCTTATTTGATGATGTCGTCATATTTTGATTCTTGTTTTGTGTTTTAAAGAAAATTAGCGACGCTATATGCACTTTTTGGTGCCCATATCATACCCGAAGAAAAGGCGACGGGAGAAGCATCCGTGCAATATCAACATTAAACCATTAAAATTTATTGAATAATCAGATTTTTTGAATAAAATATTATTGAAAAAAATTCTCAAAATTTCAAAGTAAATGTGTTTTCCATTTTATGCTTTGAAAAACAGTTTTTCAGAATGACAAAAAGAACGCATTTTCAGAAATTTCAAAACAGTCACTCAAAACACAAAACGAATTCAAAACTCAAAGCTGAAACCCGACGAGAACAACCCCTTAATTTTTGAGAATCTATTGTTGAAATGAGTGTGCAAAAGAAGTGATCACCAAAGAATCAAAATCAAACAAGGGTTTAAGTTGACCAGAATTTGATTAATTCCTGATTTTTTTTTTTTTTTTGACAATTTAGAGAAAAGACTATTGGAGCAGCTTTAATAATCAAGATTACAGCTAAAATTTGAGTAACATTTTATGGGAAAAGTTTTTATTTCGCTGATCTAAAAATATCTGCAAATTGTATGGGGAACTTTAAATATCAGGAATTTCCTTTACAAACTAAAAGATGTAGTCGTTATATTTATGCTCTGGACAAACACAATATTTATAGACCTTCCACAATGTTGCATCGATTCGTTGGAATTAATTCTCTAAATCAAGTCAAAATCAGATTTAAGTTAGTTTTGTCATTGTGTCAAATAACCTTTTTTACGCAATAAATTATTTCAAACAATCTTAGCAAACAGTTTTAACAAAACACGTTTTGTGAATGCATAAATGAGAGGATTTCACTGTCAAGCACACGGATTGTGCCCGATGTACCATTTCTATATCTGTCCTTATAAGAATTATTTCGCGTAACAATGGAAAAAAGAATATGTTGGTAAGTTGATGGCAGCGCCATCGCTATAACAATAACTCCACAAAAGTTACTGACAAAAAGAAGCTTTTTGGGGAATGTAAATGTCGCTAATATCAGACAGGAAAGGTAGCAACATTAGGGATGACAGTGGGGCAGGTTCGGGGCGGGGTGGTGGCTTTCTCCGTTTGCTGCCCTGTTTTGTTTTGCCGCCGCCAGCCACCTCCTCCTCCACAGGCTCCGCAACCAGAGATCACTGCAAACATGTATGTTTTCGAGACAGGGACTCCCTCCCCTACATTCCAATACCAAAACTCCAACGTTCCTTGTTATTACCAAAAAAACAAAGGAAAACCCTAACAAGGATCAAACTGCTGGTAAAATTCTTCAAAATCTGCACCACCAAAATAGCAGTAAAAAAAAAACCACATTAGACCAAAGGGAAAAACAATCTTGCATGATGAAAGTGAGACAAAAATAAGAATTGAAGAGTGAAAATTTAAAAAATTAAAACACCTGTGGTCCAGTTCGACAACGCTTGAAATCTCTAAAAACTTCTTCAACGGTTCGACGATTGTACAGTCCTCTATCCATTTTTCCCCAAGTTCAACACTTCAACTTTAAGGAAATAAATAAAGAGATAGGGTACCCTAAAAACCCTGGGAAGCAGAGAAATGGGTTTTGGTGGAAGGACTGAGAGGCAAGTGAGAGAGTAAAAGCTGAAAAGAAAATTTTGAAATTAAGGGAGGAGAGGAAGAAGAAATATAGTGGGGAACATATGAAGATGGACAGATTCGATGACGGGTTTAACTTTAATTAATTTTTGTTTTCCTTCACGGGGCAGGGCACCCCGCCCCGCCCCACCAACCAATTCTGGCCTGTCGTTTTGCCACGCGGGGGAGGGGGCGGGAAAGGGAAAATTGCCAAACCTAAGCAACATATCATTAAATTGTAATCCAAAAACTTGGTTTATCCCATTAGGTTCTATGATGAATTTCGTGAAATTGAAGAAGGGTGATGCGAAAGGAGCTCGAAGGCTTGAGCTTTAACGAATTGCAGGATATGGAGCATCAACTTACTGAAGGGATATTGTGTATCGATGTATTTGTAACATGATTTTCTTCTTGACAGTTTCAGATTCTTGATTCACTTCAATGCACACCCTTCAGCGATTGTTTGGTAATGATTCATTGAGAAGTAATTTTTCGTAACGTGAGAAAGTTATTTTTTGACAATACATTGTTGAAGTGAGGGTGGAAAAGATGTGATTGCCAAAGAATCAATATCAAACAAGGTCTTAACTTGACTAGAATTTGATTAATTCCCGAGTTTTTGTTTTTTGTTTTTTGACAATTTAGGAGAAAAGAATATTGGGGCAGCTTTAAAAGTCAAGCGTACAGCCAAAATTTGCGTAACATTTTATGGGAAAAGTTTTTATTTCACTGATCTAAAAATATCTGCAAATTGGATGGAGAACTTTAAATATAACGAATTTCCTTTACAAACAAAATGATGTAGTTGTTATATTTATGCTCTAGACAAACACAATATTTATAGACCTTTCACAATGTTGCATCGATTAGATGGAATTAATTCTCTTAATCAAGTCAAAATGAGATTTAAGTTAGTTTTGTCGTTGTGTCAAATAACCTTTTTTACGCAATGGATTATTTCATACAATCTTAGCAAACAGTTTTAACAAAATATGTTTTGTGAATGCATAAATGAGAGGATTTCATTGTCAAGCACACGGATTATGCCCGATGTAACGTTTCTATATCTATCGTTATACGAATTATTACACGTAACGATGAAACAAAGAATATGTTGGTAAGTTGATGGTAGCACCATTGCTTTAACAATAACTCCACAAAAGTTATTGACAAAAAGAAGCTTTTTGGGGAATGTAAATGTCCATTTTATCAGACAACAAAGGTAGCTACATTATGGGTGGCAGTAGGGCAGGTTCGGGGTGGGGCAACACCACCCGCTCCGCCCCCTCCTTGACCGGCCGAACGCCCCGTCCAGCCCCGCCTGAGACACGACGGGGCGGAGCTGGGTGGTGGCTTTCTCCGTTTGCTGCCCCTTTTTTTTTTTTGCTGCCTCCTCCTCCACAGGCTACGCAACCAGAGACCACGGTAAAAAGGTAAGTTTTCGTGGCAGTGACTCCCTCCCCTAAATCCCAATACCCAAGCTCCAACGTTCCTGGTTATTTCCCCAAAAAACTAAGAAAAACCCTAACAAGATTCAATCTGCTGCTGGTAAAATTCTTAAACATTTGCACCACAAAAATAGCGGGTAAAAAAACCCACATTAAACCAAAGGGAAAAAATCTCGCACGATAAAAGTGAGACAAAAATAAGAATTGAAGAGTGAAAATAAAAATTTTTAAAACACCGGTGATCAGTGCTCTGGTAAGGCCACTTCGACAACCCTTGAAATCTCTAAAAACTTCTTCAACAGTTCGAGGATTGTACAGTCCTCTGTCCGTTTTTCCCCAAGTTCAACACTTCGACCTTAAGGAAATAAATAAAAAGATAGGTACCCTAAAAACCCTTTGAAGCAGAGAAATGGGTTTTGAGAGAAGAAAATTTTGAAATTAATGGACGAGAAGAATAGGAAATATAGTGGGGAACAAATGAAGATGGGCGGATTCGAGGACGGATTTAACTTTATTTAATTTTTGTTTTCCTTCACTGGGCGAGTTCAGGGCGGGGGTACCCCGCCCCGCCTTGCCCCCGAACCAGTTTGGGCGGGTTTTTTTTTGCCTCATTCCGGGCGGGGCGGAGAAAATTGCCAACCCTAAGCAACATATCATTAATTTGTAATCCAAAAACTTGTTTTATCCCTTTAGGTTCTATTATGAATTTCGTGAAATTGAAGAAGGACGATGGGAAAGGAGCTCGAAGGCTTCAGTTTTAACGAATCGCAGGCTATGGAGCATCGACTTACTGAGGGGATATTGTGCGTCGAGGTATCTGTAACATGATTGTTTCAGATTCTTGATTAACTTCAATGCACGCCCTTTAGCGACTGTTTGATAACGATTCATTGAGAAGTAATTTTTCATTACGTGGGAAAGTTATTTTTTGACAATACATTGTTGAAATGAGTGTGGAAAAGAAGTGATTGCCAAAGAATCAATATCAAACAAGGTCTTAACTTGACTAGAATTTGATTAATTCCCGAATTTTTTTGACAATTACGGAGAAAAAAACTATTGGAGCAGCTTTAGAAATCAAGCTACATCTAAAATATGTGTAACATTTCAAGGGAAATAGTTTTTATTTCACCGATCTAAAAATATCTGCAAACTGGATGGAGATCTCTACATATAAGATATTTCGTTTACAAACAAAATGATGTAGTTGTTATATTTATGCTCTAGACAAATACAATATTTACAGACCTTTCTCAATGTCGCATCGATTCGTTGGAATTAATTATCTTACTCAAGTCAAAATCGAATTTAAGTTTGTTGTGTCGTTGAGTCGAACAACGTTTTTTATGCGATAGACTTTTTCAAACAATTTTAACAAAAAACGTTTTGTGAATGCATAAGTGAGAGGATTCCATTGTCAAGCACACGGATTGTGCACGATGTAACATTTCTATGTCTATCGTTATACCATTTACTGAACCCAACAACGGAAAATAGAATATGTTGGTCAGTTGATGGTAACGTCGTTGCATTAACAATAACTCCACAAAAATTAGAGACAAAAAGAAGTTTTTCGTACAGCGTAAATGTCGATAATGTTAGACACAAAAGGTAGCAAGATATCATTAAATTATTATCCACAATTCTGATTTAACACATTAGATTCTATTATCAGTTTTTGAAATCCAAAAAATGATGATGCGAAAGGAACTCGAAGGCTTGAGCTTACACGAATTGCAGGACAAGAAGAATCAACTTACAGAAGGGATATTGTGTGTCCAGGTATTTGCAGCAATTTTTTCTTCTTGACAGTTTCAGGTTCTTGATTAACTTCAATACCCACCCTTTAGCGATTGTTTGATAATGATTCGTTGGGAAGTAATTCTTACAAAGGTGAAAGAGTTAATTTTTGAGAATCTATTGTTGAAATGAGTGTGCAAAAGATGTGATCACCAAAGAATAAAAATCGAACAAGGGTTTAACTTGACCAGAATTTGATTAATTCCCGATTTTTTTTTTTAATTTTTGACAATTTAGGAGAAAAGACTATTGGAGCAGCTTTAAAAATCAAGATTACAGCTATAATTTGCGTAACATTTTATGGGAGAAGTGTTTATTTCACTGATCTAAAAATATCTGCAAATTGGATGGAGATCTTTACAGATAAGGAATTTCGTTTACAAACAATATGATGTAGTTGTTAAATGTATACTCTAGACAAACACAATATTTATAGACCTTTCACAATGTTGCATCGATTAGATGGAATTAATTCTCTTAATCGAGTCAAAATCAGATTTAAGTTAGTTTTGTCGTTGTGTCAAATTACGTTATTTACGAAATAGATTATTTCAAACAATCTTAGCAAACAGTTTTAACAAAACATGTTTCGTGAATGCATAAATGAGAGGATTTAGTTGTCAAGCACATGGATTGTGCCCAATGTAACATTTCTATATCTGTCCTTATACGAATTATTTCACGTAACAATGGAAAAAAGAATATGTTGGTAAGTTGATGGTAGCGCCATTGCTTTAACAATAACTCCACAAAAGTTATTGACAACAAGAAGGTTTTTGGGGAGTGTAAACGTCGATAATATCAGACAGCAAAGGTAGCAACATTAGGGGCGGGTTCGGGGCGGGGCACCCACACGCCGCCCCACCCCAACAAAGACGGGGCGGGGAGGGGCGGTGGCTTTCCCCGTTTACTGCCCCGTTTTGTTTCGCCACCACCGGCCGCCTCCTCCTCCATAGGCTCCGCAACCAGAGAAAACGGCAAACAGGTATGTCTTCGCGGCAGCGACTCCCTCCCCTACTTCCCTATACCCAAGCTCCAACGTTCCTGGTTATTACTAGAAAAAAAACTAAGAAAAACCCTAACAAGGATCACATTGCTGGTAAAATTCTTCAACATCTGCACCAAAAAAATAGTAGGTAAAAAATCCCACATTAGTCCAAAGGGAAAAAATCTCGCAAGATAAAAGTGAGACAAAAATAAGAATTGAAGAATGAAAATAAAAAAATTTAAAACACCCGTGGTCAGTGCCTTGATAAGGCTAGTTCGACAACGCGTGAAATCTCTAAAAACTTCTTCAACGGTTCGAGGATTGTACAGTCCTCTGTCCATTTTTCCCCAAGTTCAACACTTCAACCTTAAGGAAATAAATAAAAAGATAGGGTACCCTAAAAACCCTTCGAAGCAGAGAAACGGGTTTTGAGAGAAGAAAATTTTGAAATTAATGGACGAGAAGAATAGGAAATATAGTGGGGAACAAATGAAGATGGGCGGATTCGAGGACGGATTTAACTTTATTTAATTTTTGTTTTCCTTCACTGGGCGAGTTCAGGGCGGGGGTACCCCGCCCCGCCTTGCCCCCGAACCAGTTTGGGCGGGTTTTTTTTTGCCTCATTCGGGGCGGGGCGGAGAAAATTGCCAACCCTAAGCAACATATCATTAATTTGTAATCCAAAAACTTGTTTTATCCCTTTAGGTTCTATTATGAATTTCGTGAAATTGAAGAAGGACGATGCAAAAGGAGCTCGAAGGCTTCTTTTTTAACGAATCGCCGGCAATGGAGCATCGACTTACTGAGGGGATATTGTGTGTCGAGGTATTTGTAACATGATTGTTTCAGATTCTTGATTAACTTCAATGCGCGCCCTTTAGCGACTGTTTGATAACAATTCATTGAGAAGTAATTTTTCATAACGTGGGAAAGTCATTTTTTGACAATACATTGTTGAAATGAGTGTGGAAAATAAATGATTGCCAAAG
Source organism: Fraxinus americana (assembly GCA_035079005.1). Taxonomy (NCBI): domain Eukaryota; kingdom Viridiplantae; phylum Streptophyta; class Magnoliopsida; order Lamiales; family Oleaceae; genus Fraxinus; species Fraxinus americana. The sequence continues at coordinate 4,524,623 of CM068727.1, read as the reverse complement.
AATCAATATCAAACAAGGTCTTAACTTGACTAGAATTTGATTAATTCCCGATTTTTTTTGACAATTACGGAGGAAAAAACTATTGGAGCAGCTTTGAAAATCAAGCTACATCTAAAATATGTGTAACATTTCACGGGAAAGAGTTTTTATTTCACCGATCTAAAAATATCTGCAAACTGGATGGAGATCTCTACATTTAAGATATTTCGTTTACAAACAAAATGATGTAGTTGTTATATTTATGCTCTAGACAAATACAATATTTGCAGACCTTTCTCAATGTCGCATCGATTCGTTGGAATTAATTATCTTACTCAAGTCAAAATCGAATTTAAGTTCGTTGTGTCGTTGAGTCGAACAACGTTTTTTATGCGATCGACTTTTTCAAACAATTTTAACAAAACACGTTTTGTGAATGCATAAATGAGAGGATTCCATTGTCAAGCACATGGATTGTGCACGATGTAACATTTCTATGTCTATCGTTATACCATTTACTGAACCCAACAACGGAAAATAGAATATGTTGGTCAGTTGATGGTAACGTCGTTGCTCTAACAATAACTCCACAAAAATTAGAGACAAAAAGAAGTTTTTCGTAGAGCGTAAATGTCGATAATATTAGACACAAAAGGTAGCAAGATATCATTAAATTATTATCCAAAATTCTGATTTAACACATTAGATTCTATTATCAGTTTTTGAAATCCAAAAAAGGATGATGCGAAAGGAACTCGAAGGCTTGAGCTTACACGAATTGCAGGACAAGAAGAATCAACTTACAGAAGGGATATTGTGTGTCCAGGTATTTGCAACAATTTTTTCTCCTTGACAGTTTCAGATTCTTGATTAACTTCAATACCCACCCTTTAGCGATTGTTTGATAATGATTCGTTGGGAAGTAATTCTTACAAAGGTGAAAGAGTTAATTTTTGAGAATCCATTGTTGAAATGAGTGTGCAAAAGATGTGATCACCAAAGAATAAAAATCGAACAAGGGTTTAACTTGACCAGAATTTGATTAATTCCCGATTTTTTTTTTTATTTTTTGACAATTTAGGAGAAAAGACTATTGGAGCAGCTTTAAAAATCAAGATTACAGCTATAATTTGCGTAACATTTTATGGGAAAAGTGTTTATTTCACTGATCTAAAAATATCTGCAAATTGGATGGAGATCTTTACATATAAGGAATTTCGTTTACAAACAATATGATGTAGTTGTTAAATGTATACTCTAGACAAACACAATATTTATAGACCTTTCACAATGTTGCATCGATTAGATGGAATTAATTCTCTTAATCGAGTCAAAATCAGATTTAAGTTAGTTTTGTCGTTGTGTCAAATTACGTTATTTACGAAATAGATTATTTCAAACAATCTTAGCAAACAGTTTTAACAAAACATGTTTGGTGAATGCATAAATGAGAGCATTTAGTTGTCAAGCACATGGATTGTGCCCAATGTAACATTTCTATATCTGTCCTTATACGAATTATTTCACGTAACAATGGAAAAAAGAATATGTTGGTAAGTTGATGGTAGCGCCATTGCTTTAACAATAACTCCACAAAAGTTATTGACAAAAAGAAGGTTTTTGGCGAGTGTAAACATCGATAATATCAGACAGCAAAGGTAGCAACATTATGGGCGGGTTCGGGGCGGGGCACCCACACGCTGCCCCACCCCAACAAAGACGGGGCGGGGCGGTGGCTTTCCCCGTTTGCTGCCCCGCTTTGTTTCGCCACCACCGGCCGCCTCCTCCTCCACAGGCTCCGCAACCAGAGAAAACGGCAAACAGGTATGTCTTCGCGGCAGCGACTCCCTCCCCTACTTCCCTATACTCAAGCTCCAACGTTCCTGGTTATTACTAGAAAAAAAACTAAGAAAAACCCTAACAAGGATCACATTGCTGGTAAAATTCTTCGACATCTGCACCACAAAAATAGTAGGTAAAAAATCCCGCATTAGACCAAAGGGAAAAAATCTCGCACGATAAAAGTGAGACAAAAATAAGAATTGAAGAATGATAATAAAAAAATTTAAAACACCCGTGGTCAGTGCTTTTATAAGGCTTGTTCGACGACGCTTAAAATCTCTAAAAACTTCTTCAACAATTCGAGGATTGTACAGTCCTCTGTCCATTTTTCCCCAAGTTCAACACTTCAACTTTAAGGAAATAAATAAAAAGATAGGGTACCCTAAAACCCTTGGAAGCAGAGAAATGGGTTTTGTTGTCAGTGTTGTTAATGACCCTTCTATCGGGGCAAGCGTGTATTATCGGGACAAGCGTGTATTATACTGTGGGTATGTTTGCCATGGTTGGCCAAGCGCAACAAGTTTGGTCATAATTAAAGTTTATTTTAAAATAAACAATTTTTTGATCGATGGAGGCTGAAAATAAGTTAAAATTGTCGTTGACGGCCAATTTTGTAGTGCAATGCCGCATTGAATGTCAAGTGAATTGGAATGTCGTTTTTCTAATGCTTTTTGTTGTATGTGGTATTGCTTTATACCACTCGTGTCTTTGCTTTGAATTAAGTGTTGCATTGTTTGAAGGAAGCTGCTTGAACTGTTGAAATTAATATTTTCCATTTCATCTCTCCTTATGAATCTCATCAGGCCACAATTATCACATTTAGTGGCTAGAACACCTGTTAGACACCAAGCAACTGCACGATCTATGCCAAGAACACCTTCCAATAATTACATCAGAAAAGGACTCGGGACTCACCAAGATGCTCAGAGAAAGCAGGTTCCTGGACAACTTCAACAGCAGTTTCAAAACTTGAGGATTGATAACAGTCGAAATGGGACAATGAATGGACAGCTCGAAAACACGAGGGTTGATAACAGTCGAAATGAAACAATTTGTGGACAGTGCGAGGCGTCTTGCAGTCAAAGACAACAAGTATGGAGGCCAGTACCTGAAAGATAAAATAGATCAAATTGGTTCTACTTGTTGAGATATGATACCATGTGCTTGGGGCCTAGGCTTATTTGATGATGACTTCATATTTTGATTCTTGTTTTGTGTTTTAAAGAAAATTAGCGACGCTATATGCACTTTTTGGTGCCCATATCATACCCGAAGAAAAGCCGACGGGAGAAGCATCTGTGCAATATCAACATTAAACCATTAAAATTTATTGAATAATCAGATTTTTTGAATAAAATATTATTGAAAAAAATTCTCAAAATTTCAAAGTAAATGTGTTTTCCATTTTATGCTTTGGAATTAATTCTCTAAATCAAGTCAAAATCGGATTTAAGTTAGTTTTGTCATTGTGTCAAATAACCTTTTTTACGCAATAAATTATTTCAAACAATCTTAGCAAACAGTTTTAACAAAACACGTTTTGTGAATGCATAAATGAGAGGATTTCACTGTCAAGCACACGGATTGTGCCCGATGTACCATTTCTATATCTGTCCTTATATGAATTATTTCGCATAACAATGGAAAAAAGAATATGTTGGTAAGTTGATGGCAGCGCTATCGCTATAACAATAACTCCACAAAAGTTACTGACAAAAAGAAGCTTTTTGGGGAATGTAAATGTCGCTAATATCAGACAGGAAAGGTAGCAACATTAGGGATGACAGTGGGGCAGGTTCGGGGCGGGGTGGTGGCTTTCTCCGTTCGCTGCCCTGTTTTGTTTTGCCGCCGCCGGCCGCCTCCTCCTCCACAGGCTCCGCAACCAGAGATCACTGCAAACATGTATGTTTTCGAGACAGGGACTCCCTCCCCTACATCCCAATACCCAAACTCCAACGTTCCTTGTTATTACCAAAAAAACAAAGGAAAACCCTAACAAGGATCAAACTGCTGGTAAAATTCTTCAAAATCTGCACCACCAAAATAGCAGTAAAAAAAAAAACCACATTAGACCAAAGGGAAAAACAATCTTGCATGATGAAAGTGAGACAAAAAAAAGAATTGAAGAGTGAAAATTTAAAAAATTAAAACACCTGTGGTCCAGTTCGACAACGCTTGAAATCTCATCATAATTAATTTGCACGCCATCCTAGATGTCGTAAATTGCATCAATTCACTCTATGAAGTTAGCAAGATTGCACAATATGTCATGATGCTCGGACATCAGAATGTAGGAAATTCTCAAATGTACTTTATAGATAAAAGAATTATCTTCTATTATTATGACAATCTAAATCTTATTTCATCTAATTATATGACCCCCCCACCCCCCCCCCCCACCCAATTAATAATTCCTTGTAAATAAAACTTAAAAAAGAAAACCTAGGTTGTTTAGATGAACCTATAAAAAATGATAGCATCTACAAGTATCATTTCTTGAGAATGAGAGCTTCATTAAAAAAATTAAAAGTATGTTGCGACAGGGCAAACTTGGGTTTAAAATTGAGAGGTTATCATCAAAATATTTGGCAAATAAGGACCAGAGTCAATGCGAGAATTCAAGATATTTCTTCCAATTATTTGATATAATTAGTCATTATACGGTTTTTCCTATAATGATACATCTAATTAATCTGTAATGTAAGAAGTTTTCAAATCAAAAGGCCATAGGACACTAGATTCTGTACCTACTCGTGGTGCGCACTCATCGCGCACGCATTGATCTAAAGTGTGAATAACATATACATACCCAAAATTTATTGCAAAATTGCAACCATTTATAAAATCTACTCTGCATACCTTTGGGGCTCATATTGACTTGCATATCCTTATAATATGGAATCCTATGATCCCCCAAGTATACATAGTTCAGAATGTACAATGGCCATGGTTTAGTAATAATTATCATCCCCCATGTATGCACATAGTTCATAAAGAACAGAGGGCAGATTATGTCATTAATTATTTTATGCCGTTGTAATGTCAAAAAGGAAAAATAATTTAAATTGTTTGAATTAGAGCTGAATCATACTTTCATTTATAATATAATGCTGTCGTTATTTTTAAATGGAAAAATAAAATTAAGATAAATTGTTTGAATTAGTGTTGAATCATACTATTTTGTTTATTCATTCATGCCATTGGAATACCAAAAGGACAGTAAATAAATGTAAGCTACTTGAATTAGTGTTGAATCATATTATTTATATGTCATTTTATTGTTGGGGATATTACACCGATAATGTGCATATTATATCATATCAATACGTACCGTTTTATTCTCATGAAATTGAAACATAATTCGACTTACCAAAGTAGTTGAAAAGACGACGTAATGATTTACTGAATTAATATGGATTCATCACTTTCCAATTTTGAATGAAAGCGTGTCATCCTTCAGTCAACCTTTGCAATATAAACAAATAAATAAGGTTAACAATATTCTGAAATCAAAGATAAATGAAATCAGAAATGAGAAAGGAAAGGAAAGAAGAGATGCAAGTGATGCGATTGAGCAAGGCAAGTGTTGAACACAGTCCTGTAGGAACACACCCAAAACTCAAAAAATTTCATGAAAGGTTGCAACCCAACATGTCGCTCGCCCATCACTGGATCATTGCTCGAACGAAAAAAGCAGAGAGCCTGTCGCTTGCGTGGCGCAGTCTTACATGCTGAATTCCAGTTTCTCATTCATCCGAAATTGGTTTTGAAATTTCAAATATACTACAACGATCTACTCGATGAGTAAAACAGTCAGTCTATTTACATTTGTAATTTGACCATCGGATTAAGTCCGAATATTTGCTCAAAGTTGATATCGAGCCACTTCTTCAAAATTATACTTAACCAAAATTCCAATCTTAAAACCAAATTCCAACATTCATGTCATTTGAACGTCGAGAAGGAAAAGTTTAATGTAAATTGTTTGAGTTGGGGTTGTTGATGTGTAATGATGTACGTTCTAAATATTAATGGGGTCTCAATATTAATGGCTTTCATCAAATTATTAGACAAATTAAAGTAGAATTGTCAAATTTTAAGTGCGTCACTTTCGTTTCCACAGTAAAAGCATTTGTTTTTGTCAAATACATTTTTGTTTCAACAAAAGCTTAGCATCTAAATAATTCTTTTATGCAAGGTTTGTAAAATTAGTTAGAATTTAATATTTTCTAATTTAATAGAACTATTTTTCTTATTAAAAGTTTTAATCTTCGACGAAGACAAAGAAAACTATGTTGTACATAGCTAAAAAAAAGTGATTGGAGTTAGGAAAAAGTTGCAGGTATTACATGATACTAACTTCAACAATTAAATTTGCTGTTCAGTAAATTTATAAGAAATTGTTCTTTGTGAATCCATAAAAAAAATAGCCACTAGCTGTGCAAAAATATCAAGGGAGAAATATTGAAGAGATGTAAAACTATGAAACCAGACGAGGTGGTATTATAACAATTTGTAAATTAATTTATTTAATTAACAAAATAGTTCTTTTCAGTCAGAATACATTGAATTACACATAGACCTTGCAAAAAAATATAATTGCTTAGATGCTAAGTTCTTTATTGAAACAAAGATATATTTGAACAATCATATGCTTTTACCATATATAACTCACGTGGCTGCTAAAACTAGTCCATTGATTTACTAAACTTAACTAAAATAGGACTTTCTCTTGAACTACAATAACTTAAGCCTAATTTATTCGAAATAATTTTTCTAGAGTCCAAAATTTGTCATTTAGCCCCTGTTTGGTACACATTAAAATTTTCATTCTCGTTCTTCTATTCATTTTCAACCACATATCTTTCAAAAAAATAATAATTTCATCACATCAATAACTTTTCCTTTCTTTTCAGTCATACATTCTCCATCAATCTACTATTCCAAAATTCATTCTTCCTAAATAATGTGGATCAAACACACCCTTAATATGAGATTCGAAACAAGCCTAATATCGATATGAAATTTCTCACTGAATGAATACTTGATTATTTGGCCGAAAACTAAAAATATTGACATAAAGACTTATTCTTAAATTAATCCCACAATATCTCAAAATTAAAAAAGCATTACAAGATTAAATAGATGAAAATTTATTTCCGGTTGTTACAATCCTCCTCACTTAAAAATAATTTTGTCTTCGAAATTCAATTTACTTGATTAAGGAGATCTGGGTACTTAGCTAAAAAAAAATATTTTCTCTCCAATGTAGCCTCGTCTCTCCCATGTCTATCCCACTGGGTTTTAACTAATGGCATTTCTCAATTTCTCAAAACATGTACTTTCCTCTCTAAAACCATAACAGGTGCTTCTTCATAAGTCATATCATTTTACAAGTCCAACGACTGAACATTAACCACATGACTTGGATCGTGGATGTACTCTCTCAACATAGAAACGTGAAAATACATCATGCATTGTCGATAGCTCAGGTGGTAGTGCCTAACGATATGCTACGTTTCCAACCTTTTCGAGGATCTCAAATTGGCCGATAAATCTTGGTTTCAACTTCCCTTTCTTTCCAAATCGTAGTATCCCTTTTGTCGGGCGACCTTGAGAAATACTCTTTCCAACCTCAAATTCTAGTTCTTTTCTTTTATTACTTGCGTAACTCTTTTGGCGATTTTGAGCTATCTTAATCTTCATTTTTATCTTATCGATATCTTCCACAGTCTTCTCAATAAGTTATGGACCCAAAATTCTACTCTCGCCAACCTCATCCCAACATATTGGTGAACGACATCTTCGGCCATACAATGCCTCGTACGGTGCCACAACGATAGTAGCTTGAAAACTATTATTGTGTACAAACTTGAACAACGACAAATGATTTTCCCATTTACCACCCGAGTCTAGTATACATGCTCTCAACATATCTTCTAGTACTTGGATAGTTCATTCGATTGTCCATTGGTATGAGGATAATATGCAGTACTGAAAGACAACTTAGTTCCTATAGCTATCTGAAGACTCCTACAAAATTTTGAAGTGAATCTTGGGTCTCTATCCAACACAATGGATGGTAGGTCCCTATGAAGTCAAACGATTTCTTGACATATAATTGTGCAATTTGTTCCAGACTAAAAGTCATACAAACTGGTAAAAAGTAGTCAGCTTTTGTAAGTCTACCATGACCCAAATGGCATCGTGACTTTTCGTCAATCTACAAAAATCTACTAAAAAATCCATCGAAATCTTTTCCCACTTCCATGCTGGTATGTCCATTGGATTTAATAGCCCCAATGGCCTCTGATGCTCTGCTTTCACTTGCTGACAAACTATACATTTCGAACACAAACAAAGCTATTCTTCCTTTCATATTCCTCCACCAAAAGATATTACGTAAGTCTCTGTACATTTTTGTAGATCCTGGGTATGCGGCATAAGGAGCGAAATGAGACTCAGCCATGATCTCCTTTCTTAGTCCTTCATCCTTGGGTACAACAGTCAACCTTTAATCATAAGTGTCTTATCACTACTTATCTCAAATCCCTTTCTTTTCTAGATTCCAACATTTGCCTTAATCTTTTCCAAGAAATGGTCATCTTTTTTAGTTGCTATAATCCTATCCTGGAGGGTTGATTTTAGAACCAAACTTGTTAACTTACCTGACATTCGAGCATGTAGTGTTAGCACTTCTATTCTCAAATTTTTGAAGTCACTGATTAACTAGTTCTGCTTCGTATAGTGCTGATAAATGACCCAGATTGTTCCTACTTAGAGCATCGGCTACTACATTATCTTTACTTGGATGGAAAGGATGGTACGATCATAATCTTTTACTAGTTATAACCATTGTCATTGTCTCATGTTTAATTCTTTCTGAGTAAAGAAATACTTGAGGCTCTTATGGTCACTGTAAATTTCACACTTGTTTCCATATAAGTAATGACGCCAGATCTTGAGAGCGTAAACTACCGGTGCAAGTTCTAGATCGTTCGTCGAATAATTTTTCTCATATTGCTTTAATTATCTTGACGCATAAGCTATCACCCTTCCATGTTGCATCAAAACACAACTCAAACCTAGTTTAGACGTATCATTATAGATAACAAATCCTTCTAGTTCATCTGGAATTTCTAACACTTAAGTCGATACTAATCTATCTTTCAATTCTTGGAAGCTCTGTTCACACTTTTTGGACCATACAAACTTCACACCCTTTCAAGTTAATTGTGTCAAGGGACCCGCTATCTTAGACAAAAATTCTCACTTCTTGTATTTGGCATACAATTTTTCTTTACGTAAAGTTCCCAAAATTATCCTCAAATGATTTTCTCGCTGCTGAGAATCTCTCGAATACACCATTATGTCATCAATAAACACAAACAAACTTGTCCAAGTACTGAAGAAATACCCTATTCATCAAATCCATAAATATTGTAGGGGCATTAGTAAGTCCAATTGGCATAACTGTAAATTTGTAATGTCCATAGCGAGTTCTAAATGTTGTCTTAAGTAAATCACTTGGCTAGATATTTAGTTGATGATAGCCTAACCTCAAATCAATCTTTGAAAATATGGTTACGCCATTAAATTTATTAAATAAGTCTTCAATTCTTGGGAGAGCATACTTGTTAGGTATTTAATGTAATTGGCAAGTCTATGAATAAAAGGGACTTAAATTGAAATGTTGTAAAAGTCAAGGAGTAATGTACAAATAGTAGAAAGTTATGTTATATTAGGTCTAGGGTTCAAGAATAGAAAAGAAGGAAAAACGGCAACGGAATATCGCTAGCTTATTGCCAAGATTTGGCTCAAGCAACATAAACAACATCACCCACTTATCACCTCGCCTTCGCTCGAGTGACAACCTGTAGCTCGACTGTTACTCATCCTTCGCTCGAGCGACAGTGTTATCCGAGAATTTTTTTTAATTCGTTTTTTAAAGGCTTTTTACATGACCCATTCATTCTTTAACCTAACTTATAAATACCAAATGCCACAGAACGGTTGTTTTGAAGGTTGATCATTGGCAAACACTTAGCTTTTAATATTATCTTCACCAATTACTCTTCAACCTTCGTTATTCATATAATGATATGTTCTTGGCGATAAGAAAAACATCAATTTCATAATCCAAATACCAAACTGCTGCTTCCTTCATATCTGTCAGATTTCCTAAAGATCAAGGACGGTGACTGGAGTTCCAGTTATTGAAGAATGCAGTGTTCTTCTTGAATCCACATGAGATAAACGATTTCACAAAGTTGGGAGTTGCTATAGGAGCGCAATCCAAAAGAGCTATTGGAATTACAGTCAGGAAATTAGATAGTATACGTTGTCGTTTAGTCTGGTAGACTGTAAATTATAAATCGTTTATAGTGGATTGTTGACTGGCAAAGTGTTGAAGTTTTTACCCAGTTGGAGTTTCTCTATGATCATACTGTGGGTTATTTATTGCTTTATTTACTATTTTTATATTCTGTGGTATTCAAACATAGGATAATTGACCTGATTGCATAATCATCTAGATGTAGTTTGGGTCGAACTTCGTATTTTGAATACTTATTCTTGATAGTTAACTTGTTCAGCTCTCGATAGTCAATACACATCCTCATTGTTACATCCTTCTTCTTCACAAAAATTACCGGAGCTCTCCATGGAAACATACTTGGTCTGATAAAACTTTTAATTAGAAGTTCCTCCAATTGCATTTTTAACTCATGTAGTTCTTTGGGTGCCATCCGATATGGAGCCTTAGATACGGGTACACACTACAACAAAATGCACTTTTTACGGCGTGCAATGCATGCCGTAAAAACCTCTTTACGGCGTGCGGCCGCACGCCATATAAAGTCATGCCGTAAAAAGTGGTGTACCTTTTACGGCGTGCAAAGTACGTCGTCGGGAGCACGCCGTAAATACAAGAATATAATACATAAATTAAAAGATTTTATTGACTCAAAAATAATGGAGAAGTGAGAAAATTACAATAAATCTTATAATTCTAGTAATGTATTTTTTCACACCATAAAATTGTATAGAAAAGTCTAGTATTTATAGGGAATAAGTAAGGGATGTCCAAACTCACCTAGTAGAGTTGTTGATGAAGTAGAATATCATAAAATTGAGTTCAAAACAAATTTCAACTCCCAGTGGGCTTCCAAAATAGAACTTCAACATAACATAGGACTCCAATAATATTCCAAATTTAAATTATTCATGACGTGCATTTCAATTAGAATTCTTTAATTACTTCAACAAGTAATTCGGGTCACACCCAAATTCTAATAGTCTCTTAGTCGTGACGAACATTAAGGTTTGGTGAAGAGCAAAAACCTCGACTTCAAACCCAAATTTATTGTTTAAATTTAAACATCCGCACGCCGTAAAAAGTGTCTCATTTTTTACGGCTTGCGAGTGCACGCCGTAAAAGAGCACACCGTCAAAGATATGTTTAGCTTTGTCCACGCCGTAAATGTCAATTTCGTTTTTTTTTATGTTTATTTATTTAATTACCATCAAACTTGTAATAATTCAATAACAAAATTAATATATCAACACATGTAATCTGCTTCATAATTTCAATAAATAAAAATATTGAGTTCAATCCAATACAATATGATAAAATGAAGAGTTGATCTAAATAATTACTAAGAAAAATCAGGTATCCAGAAATGCCAAAGTATATTTTACAAGTCTGGTAACAATTCGCTCTATTCCTAAGATTTTCCTTGTATTCTTCAAAATGTAAATGTTGCCTTTCACCAGTTCTCCCCAAAAGAGCCGCATCATTAGCCCCAAAAAGTATAGTGGTAGCGATCGGAGGCGTTGCAGATCCCTGCCAATCAGTCAGAAAAGATCCCCACATTGAGATCAAAAATTGAAATGAAGTATAAGAAACTGAATCAACATTAAGCTGGGGTTAAAGAAAAACTAACAAAAAGTAAGGTTTCTAAAAAGTATTTAAATATCACTACACCCTCAGTACGCTGAGGTGCATAGAATCAGGAAAGTAAAAAATGTATGGACTTATGCACTATATATTACAAGAATAAAGCTATATGTACACAATTTTTTACACAATGTTTTACACCCTCTTCACATGGAGGGGGGCCCACACATAATAAAATAATCGTGGGCCCCCCTCCATGTGAGGGGAGTGTAAAACATTGTGTAAAAAATTGTGTGTACACATAGCACCACTCATATTACAATAGATCTGATGACGATGATTACAGTACAAAGAAAAAGGGAATCAGTGTTATGTTGTAATCTGACTTGTGCATTCTTGAAAACTGAACTGTGATTGTTTAATAGTGTTAATAATCAGTTTATATGAACAATAATATTAATGAAGCACTGATCTACGTGAATAGGTGCTCACTGCATTCGATGAAATTTTTAGTCAGTTTCTTCATCCTCTGAGCCCCAAATTTTGTTTTTGTGTGTGTGTGAGTAATAATACTCAACCAACTGAAGAAGGAAAAAGAAAAGGGTAAAGTCTTTACCCTGTACTTATGGCCTGAAATTAGTACAACGTTCAAATCTGTATTGTGATCAAGACCAATAATTTTAATGTATAAGTAGTAAAGATGATCACACTTAATAAAATTACTATTACACACTGCAAATTTGACAAGGACTTGAAAGGAGAAAATAAAAGTGTATCAGGTTGAAGGAAGAAGAGTTGATCTCAAATCATCAAAATAAAGGAGAAATCAGGGCAGATAAACTTTCATCGGAAATTAACAGATAAAAAAGAAGTATCCTGCAAATTTATTTTGGGATTACCATTATGCAGCCACAAGCAAACCAAATTTCTTCATAAGGTTTTCCTGTCCAGAGACACATCATATTCACTGCAAACTAAGAAATCCGCCTCAGCTCCCCAGGCTTGAACTAATTTAGTCATTCTACAATTTTAATCATTAAAAGGACAACACATGAATCCAAAAAATAAGTGTTCAAGACCCTTCACCATTTTGACAATTCATTGACATTCTCCATAATGCTAAATTCAGAGTTAGAAAAAATGACAGCAAGCAAGAAGAAACAGAAGAAAGAAAGACAGATTTTTAAATTATTAAAACTTTAACCCTTTTTTTTTTCAAAATTCAGTTCATAATTCAACATTATTGTCATATAAAATGTTCTTTAAGATATATACGAGACCCTAATTGATTTTATTAAAGGATAATTGAGATTTACATAATGTGAAAAACTATATTCTAAACAACAGCTTGACATTTACAAATTACAATGTGCACTATTTTTAGTTCCCACTATAATGAAACCAGAAAGTTGGGATTCTTCATGCCAAAATCGAAATTCCCCAAATCTCAAACTCACCAGTCATACGGACAGTTACCCATTGCATATACATATACTCTACAGCAGTACAACCATTAGCAGATGAATATTGAATACCAATAGGCAATAGAAATTATAGAAAACTCACCTACCGACTGGGGACTTGGATGCCCTCGTCGATGAACGTTCGCTGCTGCTGGGCCTGGTTCTGTGGACTGTGGTTCAGACTTCACACCAATCCACAACTAGCATCAACATGGACGTTCGTGGACGGTGGATGCAAGGGTCGAGGATGTGCGCCGTGCGAAACTGTGGATGCAGGGCTTCTCAAGATTTCAAATCACGTTTTAGTTGTAAAGGGGGAGGAATGGGCCAAATAATTGGGCCACTTTTTACGGCGTGCATTGTGCACGCCGTAAATACTTTGGCCCACTTTTTACGGCATGCAGATAATGCACGTCGTAAAAAGTCTCTTTTTACAGCATGCCAAGAATGTACGTCGTAAATACTTTATACAATTGATCATTTACGGCACGCATTTTTGGCACGCCGTAAAAAGTCACTTTTTACGGCATGCGTCAATTGCACGCCGTAAACATATGCCGTAAAAAGCTATGTTTGTTGTAGTGACAGCTCTAGGTATCAAATCTATTGTAAACTCCACTTGTCGATCAATTAGGGCACCTGATGAATCATCTAGAAATACAGCAGTGTATTCTTGCACAATAAGAACTTTATCTAATGTCAACTCGTCTGATGGTATACCAGCAAGACTAACGAGATATCCTCGACAAGTTTTCTTCTTCGTTAATCTCTCTACCTGTATAGCCAAGATAGGATGGTGAAGTGCATTAATTTTCGAATCATAAAATCTAAAATCTTCATCTCCAATGTCTTTTGAGGATCACTTCCTTCTCGAAACATACAATTAGAAAATAACATAGTATTATTATTATTTTTTTTAGTAAAATATCCTAGCTTGAAAATCCAAGCCTTAGGATATGACTTTATTAACAAAATTCAAGTACAATGCAAGGAGGGGGACTTATGTACCTTACCTCCAAATGAATTACAATTAAGCTTCTACAACCTACAGATGAAAACTAATCTGCACTAAGCTAAACATGATACAAAATGCAATTACAATTAAAGACCAAATCTAAAATCAGAAAGCCAAAACTAATTAGAAACTAATCTAATAGACTCCAAACCAATTTTATCAATATTCACAATACCTTTGATCCTTCCCTTGAAATCACTATCTTCAATCCATTTAAACTTCCTTTCACTATAACCTTTAGCAGCAAACCAGTCAGCTACTTGATTGCCTTCCCTCCAAGTGTGTGTGATTTTATTCTCCATTTTCTCCATGAGCCATCTAATGGATTGTAATATATATTGCACTTCCCATGGTCCATTGTTCTGTGTGATCAAAATTAGAGCCACCTGAGAGTTCGTTTCAATCCAGACTTTCTTTATGCCATGTTTCAAGCACAATTGCAATCCCGTGTCTATAGCTCTAAGTTCAGCTTCCAATATAGAGCATTCTCCATAATAGTCATAAAATCCCCAAGTTACAATTCCCATGTTATTCCTCAAAATCCCACCGCCTGAAGCCCATGAGTTTGACTTCAATGCCCCATTAATATTTAGTTTGTGCCATCCTGAATCAGGTTTATTCCACTTAACTGCTACAGGTTTGTAACATTTGCTTCTCCCAACCAGTCTGATCCTCCCTGCCCTATGGAGAGCATTGATCAGTACATTAACCTGTTTGATGAACCTATCAGCCTTGATAGGATGTTGTTTGTGTTTAGCATTGTTTCTGGCTATCCAGATAAACTAGAGAATAACCAAAGGGACAATATTTCTGGCCTTCCCAGTGCTAGCATTCTTCTGCAGGAACCAGTGCATAAGCATGGCCTTTGGATGACCACAACTGATATGTTGAATCTTCATGATCCTATAGAAATAGCCCCAGACTTCCTTAGCAACTTGACTATCCAAAAAGACATGGCTAATACTTTCAGAATTGTTGCAACATTGATATTTGGAGGCTAATTGTATTCCATATTTATTCTGAATAATTTCATCCACAGGTAACCAATTGTGCCATATCCTCCATCCTAGAAAAGCAATTTTTAGAGGAACATTCTTATCCCAGATTTGCCTGTATGCCATTTGTCTTGTTTTGCTCTGCCTGAATAGATTAATGCAAGAAGAAATGGTGAAGGCTCCTGATGTATTAGGTTTCCAGAATATCTTATAAAGGGCATTAATAATAGGGATCTTCGTAGTTTCATTCACAACATCAGCTGGTATAATGTTACTCAGAGTGGCAGTGTCCCATTCATTATTATTCCTGAAGTCCTTTACAAGCTTATCTTGCGGGATAGACTGTTTCAGCCTACCTTGAATAGTCCCCGACCTAAGCCAAGCATCATACTTAAAGTTCACTTTGCCTTCTCCAATTCTCCAAGCAATATGTGGTTCAACTAAGTTTATGGCTTTTAACATCCTTTTCCATAACCCAGAGTCTTGAGAGCTATGATTAACAACACACGCATGACTAATCCTACAGTATTTAGCTTGCAGGACTTGATTCCAAAGTGATTTTTGTTCCCTAAACTTCCACTAAAGTTTACAGTCATAGGCTAAATTCAGGTCAGAAAGAGAGCTACAACCAATGCCACCTTCTTCCATTGGATAACAAATATTATCCCACGAAGCCCAATGGATTTTCTTGCTCTGACTAGAATCACCCCAGGTGAAGCCGAAGATTTTGTTAATAAATAACATATTATTATTAACTAGATCTTTTATAGGGAATACAATCTATGAAAGAACGTCTGGTGCTAATCATCTAAAAAAAAAAAGGAAATCCTACTCAACATCAACATGATCTAAACCTAATAAAATCTACTAAAAAGCCATGCCACTGTTCCTCCTTGCTATCATCGTCATTAATCCAGCCTCGATGAAACCTAGGTTTCTTGGAAGGCTGCGACTCATTGTCTAAAATAGGTGGAGGTGCATCCTAACGAATGCACGTCTTAGGTGGTACTCTATCACCCTCGGGATATGCAAGTGCATTATCTCGAGTCTGCTCATATTGTCTCGTCAACTCTATGCAAAAGGCCTCGTAGTCAATCTCTTGAGGCAAAGTGGGTACAACAACTCCCCACAGATAATTGTAAACTGATTCGACTATCTCTAGCCATTCTTCTGGCAATGTATCAATAAGGTGGTAGGTGGCCCGACGACTAGTGACCATATGGCATAGTTGTCTTACCTGCCTCCACATTACTAACATCTCCCTAATGTGCTTTCCCATATCATGAGCTGGATTCCACTAATACTCTTTGTACTGCCTTACGATCTCATATCAACGGAGCATCAATGAACACGTCTTCCTACACGTTCTCTTAGTCTATGCCATCTCAATTATATAAAGTCCAAATAGGTGGGTTCCTAATATCTTTTCGAAGGACTAAATAAACATTCATAATCTAGTCATGTTCTCAAATTTGACTTCTTTGAACATAGATTCTCGTGATTTAAATAGATACGATCACCCAATAACATATCAAATTTCGTTAAAATTATATGCTGCAAGTGCATAGGTCGCGTTCAAATAATAAAGTGGACTTTTGAGTCCGAGTTGTCGATCCCTCAAAGATTCTTTACTAATAAATACACAATTTTAATCAATTTAATTTAATAGTAAAAACAAACACACAATAAAATTTGAATTTGAAAAATAAGAAAAACTAACTAAAATCTACAAAACAAGAAAACATAAATACTCGTAAATTTTCAAAGGAAAACGTGGTTGGGATTCATGGTTTCACTTAACCGTCACCTAATTAATTTCTCCACAATTTAATTAATAAATTACTCATTTACTATATTAGACCCGATTTTCCAAGTTTAGTTAATTACATCTCTCAAGCGAAATTAACCCTAATTGATTGGTTAACCTACTATATCTCTATATCGTTAAAACCAAACAACCGCATTAAATCTTTGTAAAAATAACTCAATGGGTCACCTAAGATTAGGGGTATATCTCTATCCCCTACACAAACCTAGAGTGTTTACTATTTGGTTTAAAATGTACAATCTTCTCTCAAACGATGTACAAATCACTAAACTCAATCATTTAATGGCCAAATAAATGAAAAGCATTCAACATAATAATAAATACACATGAAAATAAGCACTTTAACATTAAAAGGCAAATATTAAAATTAATTAAAGTTAAGTTAAATTTCAACCATAAATCCAACACAAATAACTTAGCCTATTATATATATGTGATAAAAAAGAAGAATAATCATACAATATATATCACCAATAGAAGAAAATAATGGAAAAATAAAAAGATTATAGATAAACCCTTGTTTGGCTAGATCTTTGAAGATAATGGCTAGCCCTTGATTTTCCCAAAATTTCTCCAACTCCTTAGATGTATTCTCCTTGTGCTCATAATTTTTCCCCCAAAAGTACAAGTAAAATGGAAAGAAAAAGAAAATGAAAATGAAAAAAATGATAAGAAAACAAAGAAAAAAACTGTAGAACACAAACCCAACTCCCCGATTTCCCCTTTAAAACCAAACAATTCAAAATTTTCAACCTAAGTCCTTGGAATTGCACAAAATAATTAAAACAACCCCCAAGTTTTTAAAAGTGGCGCCGTCAGGCAACGCCTAGGCGCCAAGTTTATGTCTAAAACCAATTTTTGGTTTTAATTTTGCAGCAAAGTCCCTAGGTAATTGCACGACATGTCTCTCAACTTTGATCTTATACAATTTGATCCTCAGATTTTGACTTTCATATGAATTATGCCCTTCATAAATTGCATCCGATATCGTTCAGCTTTTTGCTTTGTTCACCTTGGTCCCCACTCACAATTTTTACCTACAAAAGCAATAATTACATAATTGTGAGTAGAAATTTGCTCATTTTTATCAATAATAAGCATACTTAGGTATTAAATAAGTGTGCTAAAACACACTTATCAAATACCGCCAAACTTAAGTTCTTACTCGTCTGGAGCAAGATTATCTATTAACACAATCAAGAAATACATGATAAAGATTAGCAATGTTAGATAGCTTGTCATAATAATCAACGAGTGTAGAATTGTATAATCAATTCAAAAATATGCTCCAAATAATGCTAGCAAAACTAATTTAGGCTTATCCAATGTTCAATCGGTGCGTGTGTGCATAGCCACTTTCATTCATTATCTACATTATAAAAATGTTGTCAAGATGGAAAAAATTTCAAATTGACTTCAACTCAACCCTTTTATGGTCAAATATTTCATTTCTCTCTCGTGAGATTCACTCCTTAAATATATGTTTACTTTCATTTCTTAAGTGTACATCTAAGGGTTGCTCTCAAATCACTCGTTTATTTACCCACTCTAGTTTGGTTGGGCCTAACCGGCAATGTCAAAAATCTATTCATGTGATGATTCGTCACTAGATGAGTACTTTGACATTTAAGCTTATACTAAGTAATTCAAACTCACTAGTTATCTAAGCTCAAATATCGAAAACAATTGCACTAAATCAAAAAATTTCAATTAAAGCTCTTAATTGACCTCACACCTTGAAACTTCTTATTGACCCATGTAGCTAGTTTTCGGTTGATAACTCTTGGTTGTTTAGACCACTGGGTTTTGAGATATCTTAACAGACTTAATAACTCGAGTGAAAAATGTTACGAAGTGAGGCAAGAATCAACAAGTGCAATGTCCCTTTTTACAAAATAAATGGGTCATTACTTATCTTATACTTGGCAAAATACACTCCACACAAATTATTATTTTTTTCAACATGCATGGAATCAACACACTTCTAGATAATATCCTTCACCGACTCGACCACCCCCAAACTTATCTCACATATGGTTAAGTAAAAGAGGAGAAGGTAAGATTGATAAAAATTTAATCACGACTCACAACAACAATTAATTGTGACCCCTGTACTCAAAGTAACTTGGGATCTCACAAGGACAATCAATTTTTGAAAAACATAGGCACAAATAGCATATTTGGTCATAGATTATGAATCAAAAACAATTTTAAACATTAAAATATACTAAGCCGGCAAGGCTATCTAACATTTCAACATAATATCACCAATTTAAGTATAATCACCCCCAAACTTAAATCACACATTGTCCTCAATGTGTAAAAGAATGATATAAAACAAAGAAAGAGAGTTGACAAAACTTTCCTATTGAATGTTTGTTGAAGAATGTTTGTGATGATTCTTTTAGCTCGTGACCTTTTTCACCCCAAACTTGTTGAGACCCATGGGTGGCTCGGACTTCAAAAATTTATCCTCATTTTTTTCACGATCCACCATTTTTTCGGTGTGCTCAAGTCGAGACAAATGATCGGCAATAACATTTTCAGTCCCCTTCTTATCACGAATTTTCAAGTCAAACTCTTGTAGAAGAAGAACCCATCTAATCAATCAAGGCTTGACATCTTTCTTTGCTAGCAAATACTTGAGGGCCGAGTGGTCATGTAAACAATTACCTTCGACCCAATAAGGTAAGACCAAAATTTGTCAAATACAAATACCATCGTGAGCATCCTTTTTTGTAGTAGCATAGTTCAATTGAGCATCAGTCAAGGTCCGGCTAGCATAGTAAATAACATGCAAGATTTTATCTCTTCTTCACCCTAAAATCGCTCCAACGGCATAATTGTTTACATCGCACATAAGCTCACATGGAAGATCCCAATTCGGAGGTACAATGATAAGAGCTGTGATGAGTTTCTCTTTAAGAGTGTTGAAAGCATGAAGACACTCTTGAGAGATATCAAAACTAATGTTATTCTCAAGTAAGGAACAAAGTGGCTTTGTGATCTTTGAGAAGTCCTTGATAAATTTCCTATAAAATTTGGTATGTCCTAAAAAACTCCTTATTCCATTTACCAAAGTTGGTGGAGGTAATTTCGTAATGATTTGGATTTTTTCCATATCAACCTCTATCCCTTTGCGTGAAATTCGATGGCCAAGAACTATGCCTTCTAGGACCATGAAGTGGCATTTTTCCCAATTAAGTACTAAGTTGGTCTCCTCACATCTTTTTAATACAATCTCCAAATTCCACAAGCATCCATCAAATGGGGCCCTAAACACCGAAAAATCATCCATAAAAACCTCAATATATTTCTCCACCATGTCAAAAAAGATAGCCATCATACACCTTTGGAAAGTGGCGGGTGCATTGCAAAGACCAAAAGACATCCTTCTATGTGCAAATGTACCATATGGACAAGTGAAAATAGTTTTCTCTTGATCCTCCGGGGCGATTGAAATTTGATTATAGCCCGAATACTCATCCAAAAAGTAATAGTGAGAATACCTGCCAATCATTCAAGCATTTGATCAATGAAAGGAAGATGGAAGTGGTCCTTTATAGTAGCGTTATTAAGCTTGCAATAATCAATGCATACTCTCCAACCGGTTACGGGTCTTCTAGGTATAAGTTCGTTGTTCTCATTTTCAACTACAATTACACCTCCCTTTTTTGGTAGAACTTGAACGGGGCTCACCTATGCATTATCTAAAAGTGGATAAATAATGCCTGCATCGAGCCACTTGACCACCTCAGCCCTCACTACTTCTTTCATGTTCGGATTCAACCTCCTTTGATACTCTACCAATGGTTTAAAACCATCATCCATAAGGATTTTTGATTGCACAATGAAAGGTTAATTCCTTGAATATCTGCAATAGTCCAACAGATGGCCTCATTGTGTTCCTTCAACACCCGAAGTAACTTTTCTTCCTCCTACTCACTTAAGGAATTGGAAATGATAACTGAAAGTATAGATGCATCTCCTAGATAGGCATACCTCAAATGAGATGGAAGATACTTTAATTCAAATGTAGGTGCTCGTTGAAGAGATTGTAGTGGTGATGAAGAGTTCTTTTTCAAATCATCAAAATATGGTGCTCTCTTATACAAGTAAGACAATGTATCATCCAAATAATATGACACATGCTCAACTTCAAGATCCCAATCCTTGGTAGTTAAAAAACATGTAAGATATGTTTCAAGAGGATCCTTAAAAAGCCCATAGAAAGAATCGGCCACCACATGATCAACAACATCCACTCAAAGGCATGAATCGAATTTCGATGGGTAGTTGATGGCCCTCAAGATATTGAATGTAACTTGTTTATCTTGAACCCTTAAGATGAGTTGCCCATCTTGCATGTCAATCAATGCTTGATCGATAGTAAGAAATGGACGGCCCAAGATAATGGGGATGTCATGATCC
The DNA here is from genome assembly GCA_035079005.1 of Fraxinus americana. Taxonomy (NCBI): domain Eukaryota; kingdom Viridiplantae; phylum Streptophyta; class Magnoliopsida; order Lamiales; family Oleaceae; genus Fraxinus; species Fraxinus americana. The sequence goes on along the minus strand of CM068727.1, from coordinate 4,503,172 downwards.
TCCTCCATATCGGCCAAGAATATGAACTTGTCCACTTTGACTAGGACATCCTCAATGACATCCCTTGGATACTTGATAGATCTATTAGCCAAATTACAAGAGCACGGTGGTTGTCTTGTACTCCCCCAAGCCCAATTTTCTGAAAATTGACAAAGGTGTCAAATTAATGCTAGCACCAAGATCACATAAAGCTTTACTAAAGTTTAAATCACCAATTGTTCACGGAATAGTAAAACTCTATGGATCTTTGATTTTTGGAGGCAATTTATTTTGTAAAGTAGAACTACACTCCTCTGTTAGCATCATCGTCTCATGCTCTTCAAGTTTTCTTTTGTTGGAAAGAATGTCCTTTATGAACTTGGCATTTGAGCTAAGGCATCGGCAAATGGGATGTTGATGTGTAACTTCTTGAATACTTTCAAAAATTTGCTGAATTGAGCATCGAGCTTATGTGTAGCGACCGCGAACTTTTAAATTATATAAATTAATTTTTCTCGAAAAACGTGTCGCTAGAACGTAACCCTAATTTTCTAGAGAAACGCGTTCGTCTAGCCGTTATAAAATTGAATTCAAATCTATTCGATTAAATCCAATTTCGAATAATTATTTTAGTATCAATTTCGAATTATTTTATTTAAATCCAATTTTTATTAAATTCAAGCCCAATTACTTATTAGTCCAAATCTTGGATGTTTAGGTCCAATTCCACTTAAGTCCAACAAGGAAATTATTTTAATCCAATCACCTAAGCCCAATTAGAAAACCCTACAGTCCAAATGTTAGGCCCAACTATTTCCTAACCCAATATACCATCTAGGGATTTGTGCCCTAAAATCCCACTATTTTATTCATCACAATTCCCTCCACTCCCATTTCATTCACGCAACCAAATCCATTTGGTAAGAATCTCTCTTCTCTCCCTCACACTCTCAGCTCCATTTCACTTGGGTCACCATTGATACTAGAACAACCATTTCTAGCATCAACAGTGAGCTCCCCAAGCTGGCAAACTCAACACCCCAGCCACTGCACAATGCAGCCATTTCACCAACCATCAACAGCCGAACCCATTTCTCCAACTCCACCAACCTCCACTGCAAGGTCACTGCAAGTCACAACACCATTCACCAAACCATCACTGCACCACCATTTTCACCCAAGCTGATGCACATACACGAGCTGCAGTCACCATTTTCACCCCCAAGTAACAACACCAAAACTGCAACTCCAACTCACTGCAACTCCCAACAACGCTACCAGCACCACCCCTCCACTGCAAGCAAGCAGTCACACAAACCAAACCACCATTTCAGAGCCTATCCACCAAGCTTTGCTCAAGCTACTGCCAAAACCAAGCAAAGCCATAGCCACCAACCAACCCGTCACCCACACTCTTCAAACCCGAAATCAAACACAATAGCCAAGTTCAAAATCGAGCCCCAAACCGAGCGCACAACCCCAAACCCGAAAGCAAAGCCATAGCCACCACTCGCCCGAAACCGCCGCAGCTGCAGCCCCGAAACCCAACAGCAACTCCACAAGCAAGACCTCAAACCACCACTGCCCAAAACCACCAAACCGAGAACGCAACCCACGAAGCTGCCCAACACAACACCATCAATTTCGAACCACCTGTGGCAAAGCACACCGAAACCCGCCACTCCTCCACCTCAAACCGCCACTCAACAGCCCCATTTGCACCCAAAATCAACCCCCAAAAGAAACCCCACTTACCTGACCGCCGGCGCCACCTCAGGTGGTGGCGCTGCCACCGACCGACTGTCGGTGATGGTGAAATCAGGGAGGGGCGAAGCCCTCCCGTCGCCACTCTCTCTCTCTCTGTCGCGAATGAGAGAGAGAGAGAAATGATATTTTTTTTATTTTGTTTTGATTTTATTTTGATTTTTAATTTCTAAAATTTATGTTTTAGCCCCCAAGTTTTAATTGTTTTAATTAAGTCCTTATGTTTTAAATGTTTTTAATTTCAGTCCTTTAATTTTATTTCAGTTTTAGTAAATGTTAAATTAAGTCCCTAGTTTATAAAAAAAAAGTCAATTTCAGTCCTTTAGTTTTATTTTCAACTTTATTATATTTACACATTAGTCTTTAAACTATTAAAAGTTATTATTTCAGTTTTTAACTTTTATTTTCAGTTTTATTATAATACAGTTTAGTCCCTAAACTTATGAAAGTTATTATTTTAGCCCTTAAAGTTTTATTTTCAGATTTAATAAATTTCCAATTTAGCCCCTAAACTTTACTTTATCATTTTAAGTCATTTATTTCAATTCCAATAATTTTCAATTAAGCCCTTAAACTTAATTTCAACACTTTAAAACTTTAAAGTTCGAAATACTAATTCAAACTTATTTTCTATTTTTGGCTAGACGATACGTACGAGCAATTAGGAGCTTGAAGTTATTTTCCCGCTCCACTTTTCACGCAACTCGAAATATTTGAGGTAGACTAGCCACCATTAATTAGTTTAAATTATAATTGCATGCTTTATGTGAATTACGTGATTTATATGCTTTATGCATAGGATGAGAATGTGTCATATGCGATATATGATATTGTTATGCTTGCCATAACTTATATACTTAATTGCATGAGAAAGAAAGAAAGAAAGAATCTCTTATGAGAAAAAAAGAATGTTATGCATAACTTATGTGCTTCATCCGCACAAGAAAGAAAGACTACCAACAGCCCATGTTTTTAAAGAGCCTATGATTTTCAAGAAAATGAACCAAAGATGATATCACATTGTATATTGCATGAGTGTGTTTTCAATTATTCTGTAAATTAATTATCGGCGATGAGTCTACTGAGTATTTTTTCGAAATACTCATTCTGCTATTTTTAACAATATTTGCAGACTTCGGAGGCGATCGAGATTGATCCGGCAGTGGTGGCATAAAAATTTGATTATCGAAATTATTAGATTTTTGAATTTATGTATTGAAACATTGTTAACGTATTTTTCGCTTCCGCTATTCCAAAACATGATATTTAAATTTTGAACAAGTATCCAATGTATTTTTCTTGCCGACGAAGTTTTCAATTGCAAATGTGATTTTAAAAATTAGGTTATTTCCGCAAAAATTGATTGACAAAATTAGGGCAAACGACGATGACGTGGCAATCCAGGTTAACAGAACTCGGGGCGTTACAGCTTGGTATCAGAGCTGGTCTGCGTTTCTGTAGACTGGCAAATTTTCAAAAGAAGAAAATTTTCAAAGAGAATTTTTAAAGAGATTATTTTTATTTAATTATTACTGGAAGTTGCCACTGCCACCATTCAATCCGTCGACTCCGAAGGTAAAGAAGTTATTGAAGTTTATTGTTATCTTATTTCGGATACTGTTTTACGATTTACGAGACTTAGAAGAAAGAGAAAGAAAGTGTATCCGAATTAGAAAGAAAGAAAGAAAAGAAAGACGAGTTTGAGTATAATTGGAAATAATTTTCTAAATTTTTACGTCCTCGTAAATTTTAACTAAGAAGAGATGAATAACCCCACTTAATTGGACTTTCATAATTGGTATAGGACATGGCACCCATTCGTAGATATGCACCCAGTGATGTAGAACAAGCTGCTAGAGATTACGACCGCTTCAGGCCTAGACTTGATTGGACAATTGCCCAACACATAGAGCAGTTGAATGTCGTACAGGAGCGGGCCATACAGCATGGCTACGTGACCTGTAATCGCCAGTCGATTCATCACCTACTCTCGACTTTCCGAGACGACTATGCGGAAGTAGCTCGTAGCATATACATGGATGCTCTTACGTCACCTAATGTGGATATGGGATATGATACATTCTGCGTGAGATTTGTGGCATATTGGCCCATGTATTTTGAGCACCGCCTTGGGGTTGTACCTGAAGGGGAGCCAGAACCTGAGCCAATGCTCGAGCCTGAACAGGTGCAAGAAGATGAGTTAGCACCCGAGGGCAATCCCGAGGAAGACCCAGAAGAAGAAGAAGATCCCGAGGAAGACCCAGAAGAGGAAGAAGATCCCGAAGAAGAAGAACCAGAGGAAGACGCTGATCCAGCGTTGGGAGAATTCTCGGACACCGAATCATGCGTGACCGAAGGAGAGTAGAAGATAGGAGTTAGAGTAGGGTTGACATTTTGTCTTAATCAAATGTTGGCATACACGCCACCCGATGTACCTACGTGAAAAGAAGTTGAAATATGAATGAAATGAAATTTGAAACTTAATTTCCGTCTTACGAGATATCTTTATTGTTCGCGTTGTTAGTACTCCTAGTCAACTATTACAAACTGCTTTTAAATTTATGAAGGTTATGGCACCACCGAACCAAGCCAATGTTATCAGAGAACTACTCAAAGCTGTGCAGGAAATGAGACAGATTCCGCAGCCAGTAAACCCCAACCTTATTGTACCAATGACCGAACAATTCAGAAGGTACAGCCCGCCTACGTTTGACGGCGGAAATGGGCCACTAGCAGTGGAAGAATGGCTCCAGGCCATTGAAAAAATTTTTAAGCATATAGCCTGCCCGGAATTCAAGAAAGTGGGTTGTGCCGAGTTCATGTTGATTGGAAGAGCCGGATTTTGGTGGGAATCTGCATCCCGCACGAGAAACGAGGAACAACAGGCAGCCCTAACTTGGGATGATTTCAAGGAAGAGATCAGGGACAAGTTTTTCCCACAAGCTCTTCGAGATCACAAGGAGACCGAATTTCTGCGACTAGTGCAAGGAGATATGGATATAGTCGAGTATGAAAGGAGGTTTGAAGAGCTATCACATTATGCTCCACATCTGGTGGAGACGGAGTTCAAAAAGGCCCGCAGATTTGAGAGAGGTCTACGCTCCGATGTCCGACAAATTGTCAGTTCACATGAGCTGCCAACCTACCGGGAAGTAGTAAAAAAGGCTCAAGCAGTAGCCTATGCCGGTGGGATGACGGTAAGCCAGAGACCTCAGTATGAGCAGAGAAACCTGGGCAAGAGAAAATGGCAAGGTCCGAGCCGCAACCAAACTCCGAACCAGAACCAGAACAGAAACCAACCATTCGTCAAGAGGCCCAATCCAGGGCCAACAGGGAGACAGATGCACAATATCATTTCTCTCTGCCCTAAGTGCCAGAGGATGCACAAAGGAGAATGCATGTTTGGGAAGGGAGTCTGCTATAAGTGTGGACAGTCAGGTCACTTCGCAACGGACTGTCATGCTCAGCCCGCCCAGGGTTCCAATCAGAAGACGAACCCAAGCCAGAACCGGAAGGGGACAGCCAGAGTGTTCGCTATGGATGCCGCAGAGGATTCCGACGTGATCGCAGGTATACTAGTTAAACTGGTATTCTTGTACATGTCTAAATTGCTTTCCATACCGTATTTTCCTTCCCATATTGAGCATGATAATATGATATCAGGTATACTATCTATTTCTGGGATACCTGTATATGTTCTGATAGACTCGGGAGCCACACATTCATTTATATCAGATGCATGCTTAGAAAGACTGAACCTAATAGGCATAGAGACTGGTAGTACCCTTGAAGTTAGTTTGCCGTCAGGAGAAACTATCGATACTAATAAGATAGTCAAGGCAGTACAAATAGATTTTGATGGTCAAGTTTTGGAGGCAGACCTGAATATTATCCGAATGAAAGATTTCGATATTATTCTAGGTATGGATTGGCTCAGCACCAACCGTGCCGCAATTATGTGCCACGAGAAGGAGGTTATTTTTCGTAAAGATGGTAAAGAAGTATTCAGATTTTATGGGACGAGGATTAAGGCACTTCCTCGCCTGATTTCGGCTTTACAAGCGGAGAAGCTATTAGCCAAGGATAGTTGTCATGACTATTTGGTTAGTCTTCAAGACAAACCCGTAGATGAGATTACTCTGGATTCAGTGCCAGTAGTATGTGAATATGGTGACGTTTTTCCAGACAATCTACCCGGCACTCCGCCGGATAGGCAAGTGGAATTTTCCATCGATTTGGTACCAGGAGCTGCCCCTGTTTCTAAAGCTCCATACCGCATGGCACCAAAAGAGTTGCAAGAACTGAAGGTGCAATTAGAGGAATTGCTAGAGAAGGGTTTTATCAGGCCAAGTGTATCTCCTTGGGGAGCACCTGTGCTGTTTGTAAAGAAGAAGGACGAAAGCATGAGGATGTGTATCGACTATCGAGAACTTAACAAGTTGACGATAAGGAATAAGTATCCCCTACCCAGGATCGAAGACTTATTCGATCAGTTGAAAGGTACTGCAATCTTCTCGAAGATTGATTTGAGATCTGGGTACCATCAGCTAAAGGTTTCGCCAGCTGACGTACCAAAGACAGCGTTCAGGACACGATATGGACATTATGAGTTCACAGTGATGCCGTTCGGTCTTACGAACGCACCTGCAATATTTATGGACTTGATGAACCGAGTTTTCCATCAGTATCTTGATAAGTTTGTTATTGTTTTTATCGATGATATACTGATCTACTCCAAGAATTCCGCACAACATGAAGAACATTTGAGGATTGTGTTGGAAACGCTGAGAGCAGAAAAGTTGTATGCCAAGTTCAAGAAATGTGAATTTTGGCTTGAGAGAGTAGGTTTCTTAGGTCACATTGTTACAGCTAAAGGTATCGAGGTTGATCCTTCTAAAGTTGAAACTGTAACGAATTGGCCAACACCTGCAAATGTTGGAGATGTGAGAAGCTTTCTTGAATTAGCTGGATATTATCGGCGATTCATAGAAGGTTTTTCTAAAATAGCAGGTTCTATGACTCAGTTGACCAGGAAGGGAGTTAAATTTCGATTGGACGTAACAATGTGAACAAAGCTTTCGAAACTTAAGGACAGACTCGTCTCAAAGACCAGTCGACTATACCGTATGGATCTGAAGGTTTCGTTATTTACAGCGATGCATCCAAACATGGTTTAGGTTGTGTTTTGATGCAGAATGGCAAAGTGATAGCATATGCTTCAAGACAGTTGAAGCCACATGAGAAGAATTACCCGACACATGATTTAGAGCTCGCAGCTGTTGTGCACGCTCTTAAGATTTGGAGACACTATCTGTACGGGAGTAAATGTGAGATTTACACCGATCACAAGAGTCTCAAGTATTTCTTCACTCAGAAGGAACTGAACATGAGACAACGACGATGGCTAGAGCTAGTAAAAGATTATGACTGTACCATTCTTTACCACCCAGGTAAAGCAAATAAGGTTGCCGACGCTTTGAGCAGAAAGGACGCCGGACAGTTATCAGCTTTAGGAACGACGCAAGATCAATTGATTCGAGATTTGAGGAATCTAAGAATCGAAGTGCGAACCCCATCAGTCCAAGGATCTTCTAGATTGGCAAATCTGAGCGTTAAACCAGACTTGAGAGGTCGGATTATAACAGCTCAAGTTGGAGATAAATTTTTGGAAAAGATCAGATCCGAAGTTGGAGCTGGCAAGAGAATAGGTTTCGAGATTGCCTCTGATAAGGCACTTATATTTAGAGGACGTCTCTGTGTGCCGAAGGATGAACATATCCAGAATGAGATTTTGACAGAAGCTCATTCAGCACCATATGCATGCCACCCAGGAGGGACAAAGATGTATCGTGATTTGCGCAATACCTTTTGGTGGAGAAACATGAAGGGCTGTATTGCAAAGTTTGTCTCTCGATGCATGACGTGTCAGCAGGTTAAGGCTGAACATCAGAGACCATCATGATTATTAAATCCTTTGGATATACCAGAATGGAAATGGGAGAAAATTTCCATGGATTTCGTAACAGGGTTACCGAAATCAGTGAAAGGACATGACGCTATTTGGGTTATCGTAGATCGACTTACGAAGTCAGCTCATTTCCTACCAATCAGAATGACTCTCAATGTGGATCAGTTATCCCAGTTGTATGTTAGAGAGATTGTTCGACTTCATGGAGTACCAATTTCCATTGTATCAGATAGAGACCCGAGATTTACATCAAGATTCTGGAAGAGTTTACAAGTAGCGATGGGTACTAAATTAAATTTTAGTACTGCTTACCATCCCCAGACCGATGGACAGTCTGAACGCACTATTCAGACACTAGAAGATATGCTTAGAGCTTGTGTACTAGATTTGAGTGGTAATTGGGAGACTCACCTCCCATTAGTGGAATTTGCCTACAATAATAGTTTCCAGGCTACTATTGGTATGGCACCATATGAGGCACTTTATGGACGACGATGTCGATCACCAGTCTATTGGGATGAAGTAGGCGAAAGGAGAATTTTGGGTCCAGAATTGATTGAAAGGACCATTGAGGCTATTGATAAGATCAGACTACGGATCAAAGCCGCTCAAAATAGACAGAAAAGCTATGCCGATCAAAGGAGAAAAGACTTAGAATTTGAAATTGGAGAGAAAGTATTCTTGAAAGTAGCTCCTATGAAAGGAACTATTCGCTTCGGCAAGAGAGGGAAGTTAAGACCTCGTTTTATCGGAACATTCGAGATATTAGAGAAAGTGGGTAACGTGGCTTATCGTTTGGCGTTTCCGCCCGAGTTATCGGCCGTACACAACGTTTTCCACGTTTCATTATTGAGAAAGTATATCCACGACCCAAGTCACGTGGTAAATTTTCAGACTATTTCAATTCAGAGGAATCTGTCCTATGAGGAAACACCTATGTGCATTATAGAAAGAAAAGTCCATGTCTTAAGAAACAAAGAGATTCCTTTAGTCAAAGTCCAATGGGGTAGACATGATAGCGATGAAGCTACCTGGGAGAAAGAGGAAGAGATTCTGGCTAAGTATCCAGATATATTAGATCAAGTAAGTATAAATTTCGAGGACGAAATTATTTTAAGGGGGTAAGGTTGTAGCGACCGCGAACTTTTCAATTATATAAATTAATTTTTCTCGAAAAATGTGTCGCTAGAACGTAACCCTAATTTTCTAGAGAAACGCGTTCGTCTAGCCGTTATAAAATTGAATTCAAATCTATTCGATTAAATCCAATTTCGAATAATTATTTTAGTATCAATTTCGAATTATTTTATTTAAATCCAATTTTTATTAAATTCAAGCCCAATTACTTATTATTCCAAATCTTGGATGTTTAGGTCCACGAAGCTGCCCAACACAACACCATCAATTTCGAACCACCTGCGGCAAAGCACACCGAAACCCGCCACTCCTCCACCTCAAACCGCCACTCAACAGCCTCATTTGCACCCAAAATCAACCCCCAAAAGAAACCCCACTTACCTGACCGCCGGCGCCACCTCAGGTGGTGGCGCTGCCACCGACCGACGGTTGGTGATGGTGAAATCAGGGAGGGGCGAAGCCCTCCCGTCGCCACTCTCTCTCCCTCTCGCGAATGAGAGAGAGAGAGAGAAATGATATTTTTTTTTTTGTTTTGATTTTATTTTGATTTTTAATTTCTAAAATTTATGTTTTAGCCCCCAAGTTTTAATTGTTTTAATTAAGTCCTTATGTTTTAAATTTTTTAATTTCAGTCCTTTAATTTTATTTCAGTTTTAGTAAATGTTAAATTAAGTCCCTAGTTTATAAAAAAAAAAGTCAATTTCAGCCCTTTAGTTTTATTTTCAACTTTATTATATTTACAGATTAGTCCTTAAACTATTAAAAGTTATTATTTCAGTTTTTAACTTTTATTTTCAGTTTTATTATAATACAGTTTAGTCCCTAAACTTATGAAAGTTATTATTTTAGCCCTTAAAGTTTTATTTTCAGATTTAATAAATTTCCAATTTAGCCCCTAAACTTTACTTTATCATTTTAAGTCATTTATTTCAATTCCAATAATTTTCAATTAAGCCCTTAAACTTAATTTCAACACTTTAAAACTTTAAAGTTCGAAATACTAATTCAAACTTATTTTCTATTTTTGGCTAGACGATATGTACAAGCAATTAGGAGCTTGAAGTTATTTTCCCGCTCCACTTTTCACGCAACTCGAAATATTTGAGGTAGACTAGCCACCATTAATTACTTTAAATTATAATTGCATGCTTTATGTGAATTACGTGATTTATATGCTTTATGCATAGGATGAGAATGTGTCATATGCGATATATGATATTGTTATGCTTGCCATAACTTATATGCTTAATTGCATGAGAAAGAAAGAAAGAAAGAATCTCTTATGAGATAAGAAAAGAATGTTATGCATAACTTATGTGCTTCATCCGCACAAGAAAGAAAGACTACCCACAGCCCATGTTTTTAAAGAGCCTATGATTTTCAAGAAAATGAACCAAAGATGATATCACATTGTATATTGCATGAGTGTGTTTTCAATTATTCTGTAAATTAATTATCGGCGATGAGTCTACTGAGTATTTCTTCGAAATACTCATTCTGCTATTTTTAACAATATTTGCAAACTTCGGAGGCGATCGAGATTGATCCGGCAGTGGTGGCATAAAAATTTGATTATCGAAATTATTAGATTTTCGAATTTATGTATTGAAACATTGTTAACGTATTTTTCGTTTTCGCTATTCCAAAACATGATATTTAAATTTTGAACAATTATCTTATGTATTTTTCTTGCCGACGAAGTTTTCAATTGCAAATGTGATTTTAAAAATTAGGTTATTTCCGCAAAAATTGATTGACAAAATTAGGGCAAACGACGATGACGTGGCAATCCGGGTTAACAGAACTCGGGGCGTTACATTATGCTTTTAAAGTCTCTATGAAAAGGAAATAGGGGTTACATATGCCTTAACAGGTGTTGGAGCCTTTGATGTTGATGGCTCCGGTTCACTTTCCTTGGATACTTCAACACTAATACTAGGCTCTTGAACCAGCCCATCTTCCTCCATGGGTGCTTTGTCAAATTGAGCCTTTGCTTGTGTCACCGTAATTTCGGGTAATTGAACTGCACTTCTAGTGGTAATAGATTGCACATTCTCTCTTGGATTTTTTCGGTATTGCTAGGCAATGCTCCTTGTTTCCTTTCGGAGAGAAGCTTGGCTATTTGGCCTACTTGACGTTCCAAATTTTTCATAGAGGCATCATTGCATTCTTGATATTGCAATTGATGGTTCGCCAACTTAGCAATGTCCTCTTCCCATCCTTCTTTCTTCTCTTGTGGCTTTGGGTTTAGCACATTTTGATTGTTCTCATAAGAGAAGTTTGGATGATTCGCCAACCAGGGTAACAAGTTTGAGAGTAAGAATTATACCATTGGCGTTGGAAGTTTTGAGCATATGTCACTTGCTCAGTGGATGCCAAACTACTACATATCAATGGACAACTCGGACTTGGGTGATTCCTCCACAAACATCACAAATAGGTGAAGATTGTATCATATGGGCGGAATGAGAGCTAGAGGTAGATGTAGAAAGTCCTTCTACCTTCTTAGTTAGGGAATCAATCTTTGCTAGAACCATTGAAAATGTTTCACCATCTCGAATTCCACCAACTCCTCTTTGTGAACCCCTATTCGACCACATAGCACTTTGCTCACTCATAACCTCGAATAGATCATATGCTTCCCGAATACTCTTCTTCTTGATTGAGCCATTAGAAGATGAATCTACATTTGAACCACAAGAATGAGTCAATCAGGCATAAAAATAATTTACTTGTTGCCCCATTGTAATTTCATGATTTGGACATTTCCGAAGCATATCATTAAACCTCTCCCAAGCCTCATTGAAGCTCTCCAATTCGAATTGTTGGAAGGTGGTTATGTCATGCTTGAGTTTGGCTACTCGAGCAGGTGGAAAGAATTTGGTTGTAAATTTTTGAACAAACTCCGTCCAACTATTTTTGCTCTCGGGTGGTAAAGTTTCTAGCCACTCCCTTGCCTTATCTTTCAGTGTATGGACAAATAATCTCATTCGGATTGCCTTCACACTTATGCCCTCATATTTAAAATTGCCAACATTCTCCAAAAATCGTACAACATGAGAGTGTGGGCTCTCATTGGTCCTCCCATAAAATGGAATGATATTGGAAAATAAACTGATGACATCCAATCGAAGTTGAAAGTTTTGATGCCCATATGAAAGGTAGACAATACTTGATTCATTCTCTACCACGGGTGGGTTCATGAAGTCCCCAATAGCGTATCTTCCTTATTTACTACAGGTTCTTGAGCTCTATCCTCTTGGTTACCAAAACCCGGTAGAATGCCACCTCTTAGAATATTTTCTGCTTGAGTATTAGGTTCCACATTTTCTCATTGTCGGGTCATCTCAATTAATTGTTGCCTTCTTAATTCCCTTTGTTCCCGTCGCCTTCTTCGGAAAGTCCTTTTAATATTCGGATCAAGTTCGAAAAGATCAAAACGTTTTGAACAAAGCATGCACTATCGAAGACCTAAGGAAATAAAAATTAAAAAGTCAACTTCACAATAAAGATATAAAAACTAAAAATTGTGAAAATTAGAATCAACTAACATGGTAATTAAAACAAAACACTCCCCGACAATGGCGCCAAAAACTTGCTTGCTAAAATTATATACCGCAAGTGCACGGGTTGGGTGTTCAAGTAATAAAATTGACATTTTGAGTCCGGGTTGTCCATCCCTCGAAGAATGTTTAATAATAAATACACAACTTTAGTCAACATAATTTTAACAATAAAAAAACACACAATAAAATTTGATTTTGAAAAATAAGGAAAATCAACTAAAATCTATAAAACAAGATAACATAAATACTCGAAATCTTTTGAAGGAAAACGTTGTTGAGATTCATGGTTTCGCTTAACTGTCACCTAATTAATTTCTCCACAAGTCAATTAATAAATTACTCATTTACTATGTTAGACCCGATTTTTCAAGTTTAGTTAATTACCTCTCTCGAGCGAAATTAGTCATAATAGATTGGTTAATCTACTATATATCTATGTCGTTAAAACCAAACAACCGCATTAAATCTTTGTAAAAACAGCTCAATGAAAAAAAATGAAAAGAAAACAAAGGAAAAAACGGCAGAACACAAACCTAGCTCCCTAATTTCCCCTTAAAAACCAAACAATTCAAAATTTGCAACCTAAGTCTTTGAATTGCACAAAATAATTAAAACCACCCCTAAGTTTTTAAAAGTGGCGCCTAGGCACCATGTTTCTGTCCAAAACCAATTTTTGGTTATAATTTTGCAGTCGAGTCCCTAGGTAATTGAACTTCAGGTCCCTCAATTTTGATCTTATACAATTTGGTTCTTAGATTTTGACTTTCATATCAATTATACCCTTCATAAATTGCATCCAAGATCCTTCAAATTTTTGCTTTGTTCACCTTGGTCCCCACATTCACAATTTTGCACACTTTTAATGTATTTTTCCTCATTTTGTCTTGCTCTTTTTCCTTTAGATGATTTTTGCCTACAAAAGCAATAATTACATAATTGCGAGTAGAAATTCGTTCCTTTTGCAATAACATGAATTTCTTAGAACTTTCTTTACCTCGGAGTCGGCGATTTGCGGCAATGGCAATCATGATGGTAACAAAATAATTTATTTGATATACAATTCCTAAAATTTTGGGAAATCAAGTTTATGTTTCACAAGTCTACAGAAAAGTAAACCGAGCTCTAATACCAAATTGTAACGCCCAGAATTCTAATAACTCATCACGTTATCAAGAAATTAGTTCTTAACCTTAAGAAAAATTTTGACCTAGCAAACCTTGACGAAAATTTATAAAATTTTACAGAATAGTATAAAACTCGTATGAGTACAACATATAAAAATTCAAGATCTCGATGACAACGTTTGAAGAACGAAATTATTTTTCGATCAATCTGGTCTGTGTTTCCCAAATTTGACTGTCAAAGTTTACTAAAATTGCTATAATAAATTCTAAAGGACTCCGATCGACCTATTTTCAGTTGCATATGATAGATAACTCACAAATTATCATTTTCCAATTAAAAACATGCTAGAATTCTAAATATACCGACCATAGAAAAATTTTAAAACAGTGGCAAAATTCTAAAATTTACAAATCCGCGTGTTCAAACATTAAAACTTGCTGTCCCAAACGAATTTTAAACTACAAATCTCTGAGACACCCCCAATGATTATTAAACATAAAAGTAACAATCTAAAACATAAAAATTAAATTTCTCAAAAAAATAACACATGTCATTCATGCCGAGTCACCGCTAAATCTCCGATTACTCTAAAAATGTTAAATATGAGTGAGCATCTTCAAAAAAATACTCAGTAGGCTACACATGTTATATGAACATATAATCATTTAATTATGGATCCTTACATATTGCCTTCATAAACATGCAGATCGATGTTCAAACGATCTATTTTAAGTTCCGATGAACCTCTGCGACCATCAGTTTAACATATATACTTATGGTTCTGATTAGCCTCCACGACCATTAGCTAAACATGTAAAGTTAAAGTTCTGATGAGCCTCTACGACCATCAGTTAAACATGTAATCTTTCTTGAATCAAAATTTAAGATAAACCCTTAAAAGCACTTCATATACTTTATGAGCAAATATAACGAATAACATGCTTAAATGAAAATTAATTTAATTCATATGACAACAACTTTGCGTAGGGATCCTACATTTATTCGCAATAATATGATAGTGACTACGTTAACAGGTATTCCTTTCGAATCTTCAACGTGAAAATATTCTCTGCTTGTCCATATTTGTTTTTTTTTTTTTTTCTTTTTTGTGTGTGGATACCATATGCATATATTATGTATTCAGTGTGTGCTTTGTATTTTATGTATCAGGATAACTGGTAATCTATCATCAATAGGAGTTAATGAGTAATTAGGAGTCTTTAGCCATGTAACTCTCAAAGATGGGATGAGGAATGATTTTAAATAAACAAATGGTTTCCCACTCAATTTTTTTTTAAACACCACACGTGAATTGTTTAAAAGATGGTTGAATTGGTTATAACTTATTCCAACGAAAATCAATTAAAACAAATCCTAAAAGCTTTCATCCTAATCCAAATTCAAAAGTGCAAATTTAAATTTCCTGCTACTCACTTGGCTGCTAAAACTAGTCCATTGATTTACTAAACTTAAGTAAAATAGGACTTTCTTTTGAACTACAATAACTTAAGCCTAACTTATTTGAAATAATTTTTCTCGAGTCCAAAATTTGCCATTTAATATGAGCTTCGAAACAAGCCTAATATCGATATGAAATTTCTCGCTAAATGAATACTTGATTATTTGGCCGAAAACTAAAAATATTGACATGAAAACTTATTCTTAAATAAATCCCTCGATATCTCAAAATTAACAAAACATTACAAGATGAAATAGATGAAAATTTATTTTTGGTCAACATGATACATCTAAAAAATCTATATTGCTAGACAGAGGCGGACCCAGGAATGTGATTCATTGGGGGCGAGACAAAATTATGTAAAAATTGTGGGTCAAAAACTTAAAAGTATGGACTAAAAAACTATATGGACTACTTTGTAAATGTCAAAAATTAAGGGTCCAGTGGGGGCAATTACCTTTATTGGGCCCTTAATGGGTTCGCCCCTGTTGCTAGATGTTTTCAAATCAAATGGCCATATGATACTAGATTTTGTACTAACTCGTGCGTACCCTCATCACGCACGCATTGATCTAAAGTGTGATGAAACATTTAGACTAGAAAAACTCAATCATTCTAGTAGTATCAATATGTCAATGGAAATTCATACCCAAAATTTATTGCGGAAGTGCAATCTTTTATAAAATCTACTCTCTGCGTACAGTTGGGGTTCGTATTGACTTGCATATTATTATCATTTTGAATACTATGATCCCCCCTGTATACATAGTTCAGAATGTGCAATGGCCATGGTTTAATGAACATTACCATCCCCGGCCCCATGTGTACATATATAGTTCATATTACAAGGAATCCGTATTATTTCATTTATAGTTTTTATGTTGTTGGAATGTCGAACAGGAAAAAACAATGTATATAGTTTGAATTAGAGCTAAATCGTGTTTTCATTTATAATTTACAGCAGTCGTAATTTTTAAGTCGAAAAATAAATTAAGATTGACTGTTTGAATTAGTGTTGAATTTTTACTTTTTTTATTTTTTTTGTTTATTCTTTTATGCCATTGGAATTCCAAAAGGAAAAAATAAATAAATGTGAGCTATTTGAATTTGTGTTGAATCATATTATTTTAGATGTCATCGAAGTGTCAAGAAGGAAAAATTTAATGTAAGATGTTTGAATTAATGTTGCCGATGGCTAATGATGTACATGATTTATGTCGTTCTTATGGGCGTGGCAAACATCTTATCTCTATAGTGTGGGGATATGTGGCTTTTTCATACATTCATAAGTCAAATAAAAAGAATTTAAATAATATTAAATGATAACAAATCTCAACAATGTGATAAGAGCTCCAACACAGGGATATCCATATGTTTTTAAAATATAAACTTTTTATTTAATATAAACCTATTTATATCATTACCACTAAAGTCAACAATAACTTGCTCTTATGCAATTAATTTTAAATTCATTAATTAGCTAAACTAAATTACAATTTAAGACACTATATTTCAACCTCAAAAACTTGGGTTTCACTTATCCAAATTATCTTTTTCTCGAACATAATGTGCTTGATTAATTACGTACTATCCAATTTTCAAAAAATATAACTTATAGCATCAAGAAAATAAATTTTACTCTATAAAACTATCGGGGCTTTACAAACATTCGAATATTAATGGTTGTCATTAAATTCTTAGACATGATTATCTCGTACAGGCGTGTATTAAATATGCGAAGTGTTATACTACAACTGAGAGGGGTATCATAGTTTTACAACTCTAGGTTTTTTTGTCTCTTGATATTTTGTACAAATAGCTAAGGCCTATTTTTTATTGATTCACAATTCACAATTACTCATCACATCTTGTGTGCCACCAAAATATCGCATATATCGATTAGAAGAGTCAAGTTTCAGTCACTAATAGTGATAGGAAAGAGTCATTAATTTGCACCCATATCCTAGATGTCGTGAAGTGCGTCAATTCTCTCTACGAAGTTAGGAAGATTGAAAAATATATCATGATGCACGTACTTGAGAATCTAGAAAGCTCTCCGACATACTCTATATACGAATTATCATCTATTATGACAATCTAAATCTTAGTAATTGATCTATTGTCTTCTACTGCTAGAATATTGTAACAAAAAATCATATATTGTGCTTCCTTTGAATGAGTGAATTTCGGATAAGTGATGTTTATACATATAAAAACAACAAAAGAGGTAGGATTTCAAATTGACTTCGGGCTCTTGCGCCAATCTAAAAAATTCTTCCATAGTCTTTCTTAGGTTTTTAGTGTTGCCGATTATGTAGACAAAATGACTAATTTGTAACGTGTTGTAAAAGGCAAGGACCTAGGGTCTAATTTGTACAAACTAGGATATGAGGTCTAGGGTTCGAGTATGAAAAGAGGAGAAACACGGCGTAGAAATTTTCTCTAGCTTCTCGCCCAATTGGGATCCAGCAACAAAAAACTGAATGTCTATCGCCAAGCTCTCACTCAAGCGACAGTACGTCGCTCGCCTATCGTTGAGCCCTCGCTCGAATGACAGGTCGATCCGAAAAATCATATTTTACTATTTTGAAGTATTTTTCCTGCTCATTCAACCTAATTACCCTCTCCTATGAATACCCAAGCCTATGCACGAAAATTAGTGTGGTTGTTCATTGTGCATTTTTGCTATAATCTATTTTCTTTTAATTTTATACAACCACAAAATTGGGAAAAGCATCAAATCCATTAAATCCATAACACCTACTTCCTAAACACTTTTGGGAATGTACTTTCTCAGTTGAACTTCAGAGAATGTTGGAGATTGAGAGAGTTTAGAATACAATCACAGGAAGTGCACAAGGTCTTGGAGTAGGTTCTTGAAATTCCACTTGGAAGAGACAATTACAGAAGATCTTGGAGCAAGTCTTGTAGCAGACCTTAGAGTTAGCAGGAAATAGATTGAGAAGTCTAGTGGAGTTTGCTAGACAGCATCTGACTGTTACTCATTCCATATTGTCTATAGTAGAGGTAACTGACTTGGTCCCAGAGTTTTTACCTAATAGGGTTTCTCCATCATCAATATTTTTTATTTACTGTTTCCCTTATTACTACGGAAATTCAACATAGGATAATTGGACTTGTATGATTAATCATCTAGAAACAATTAAAAGTGATTTGTTGTTTTTGATTGATTAATTCCGCACGTGGGGTCCAAACTAAAAACAGATAAGTAACGACCACTTGATAACTTAAAAGCCATTAAATTGGTAATCTATAAATTGTTAAGTGGTATCTAGTGCAACGCCCGATTTTTTAATTGGTATCAGAACCCCAAATTTGCTCCTTAACCCATATTATCTAGATGATTAATTCTTTATCCGCCCCGCCATATTTTGATGGTAGTAATTATGCCTATTGGAAGGTTAGGATGAGAGGATTTTTAAAATCCATGGATGAGTGTATTTGGCTTAGTGTTGTGAATGGTTGGGCTGCACCTAGTTCTATAGTTAATAATGAAATAATCCCGACCCCTATTGCTAATTGGACAAGAGAGAACTTAGATTAATGTAACTGGAACAATAAAGCCTTACATGCCCTGTTCATGGCAGATCTCCAGAAGAGTTTAGGCGAGTGTCTATGTGTAAGGCAGCCAAAGATGTTTGGGATATTCTACAGACCACACATGAGAGAACTCAAGCGGTTAAGAACTCTTTATAGATGATGACCACTAAGTTTGAAAATATTAGAATGAAAGACAATAAGACCTTTGATGAATTATATGCGAGCTTAAATGACATAGTAAATTCTAGGGGTGTCCAAAAGTCCCGAACCGAACCGGACCGAACCGAACCCGAACCGAACCGAGCGGTTCTTCATAAATTAAATACCCGAACGGGTACCCGAATCGAGAACCGATGGGTTTGGGTCGGGTCTCGGGTCTAGACCAAGAACCGAAGAACCGAACAAGAACCGAAACTAAATAATTTTTTTATTTTTTATATTGAATTAATTAAATTATTTTATTTTTTTTCTTATACAAATTAGCAAATTAATTGAATAAATTAGATTATTTCATAATTTTAATTTTTAAGCCCAAATCATTTTAAAATCCATTAGCGCATTTTAATTTGAAGCAAATGAATATACTTTATGTAGTTTTGCTGTAATATTAATATTTACTTTTTGGTATTTGTATGCATTGAATTAATCTTATTGGACAGCTAGTTTTGTATATTTTTTTGAATTGGGCTACGTTAATTTGTAAAAATTACGAATGAAATGTTATTAATTGTATTTATGTAGTGTTGCTGAAAATATTAAAAAATTTAATTATGGTACGGAACCGAACGGAACCGAACCGACCCGAACCGAACCGAACCGAACCGAACCCGAACGGTTCCATAATTATATTTGGACCCGACGGGTCCATTTATTAAATACCCGAAAGTTTTGGGTCGGTTCGGGTATCTTCAGAACCGAACCGAACCGAACCGACCCATGGACAGCCCTAGTAAATTCTAGTTTCAACCTAAGTGAGAGAATCCTGGAGCCTAAGATAGTCAGAAAAATTCTCAGATCCCTAACAGAAAGGTTTAGACCTAAAGTCACGGTACTATAGGAGAGTAAGGACTTAGATTCCATAAAGATTGAATAGTTGGTTGGATCTCTCCAGACTTATGAATTTACATTAGGTAAACCTAAGATTGAGAAGTCAATTGCCTTGAACACCATTAGAGATAAAGATTCTAACTCTACCCACTCAGATTTTCCTAACAAAAAGGAGTTACCATACGTTGCTAAAATATTCCGAAAAATGTTTAGGAATAAAAAGAAACCTAAAAAGAGACAGCGAGGTGTTTGAGAGAAAAAAGGACCTCTTGGCTTAGTAATTTTCGATTGCGGCTTTGTGCTTACTGTGCTTACTTTCATCCTCTACCTTAGCATTCGTAGCTAACTAGTAACCTGTGAGTTCCCATAACTTCTCCACATCTCTCCCTTCATGGGCTATCGTGAGCAACCAGATTTGGGCGTTGGTTTGGGTTTGGGCCGTTCAATTGTGGTGTCGATTGGTTGAGACTGAGCCCGATTCTTGGAGTAAAAAATCAACATATGGCATCAGAGCAAGTTGGGGGTGGATTGGGCTCTAAAACCTGATCAAAAATCAACAAGAAACGGAGCAGAAATCAAATAAAAATATGCCCAGATTTTTTCTTGAAAACCGGACCTGCAAACATCTTTTCCGGCCAAACCAGTGGTCATTTGAAAAAACCAAGACCACCAGCGTGTTCAGCCGGCCGAGGAGGTGCTGGGTGGCCGGCACGTGTGGCAGCGTGTGAAGCCCACACGCAAAGGGATGTGGCAGCTCATGGGGCTCCTCGCGAAACTCTCTTCGGGAAATTTGTTTGTTTTAATTTCTTGAATGTACTGATATTATTGTTTTAGTATTTCAGGCTTCGCAGAGAAAATTGGACGATTTTTCATCTGCGTCTGTAATTCAATTGTCGCTTGGTTGTTTGCCGCAGTTGTTGGAGACTTTAGAGGGAATAGTGGTGGCCCTAAAGTGATAAGTTCACTTCTCTCATATAGGACTCAGATAGATCTGCTCTGGTAAATTAGATTATCCCGTTAAATTTTAGCATTAGTGTGTCATCATGTGGGGTGATATTAGGATTGAGGTTACCGTGAAAGGGCAACCATTGCTTGTGCTAGAAATTTAGGAATCAATTGATCTATTTGAAGTGTTATTTTTAACTGCAAGTTGGTAATTGCTTTTGTGCTATAACTGTTGATTAGTCTGTGTCTGAGATTGAATTGCGCGAGAATTTTGAACTTTCTGTTGATATACCTTCATGTTGCATTGGCTATTCTGTTAGAACACCTAGACTTGACCCATTCGAATATTCCCTTGATCTTAGATCTTGGTTCTTACGAAACCCTGAGAATTAAGAATGATGTATATCGTTGACTTAGGATTACTTTGTGTGATCTATTTGTATGTTCTGTTTTTCAAAATGTCTTCACATTTCAACGTTGGAATTTTCAATGGAAAAGGGGACTTTGTAGTAGAGATGGATGCGTGCCACTTGCTGTTAGGGAGACCGTGGCAGTTTGACCACCATTCGCTGTATGATGGGAATACCAACACGTATAGCTTTCTATTTGAGGGTAAGAAGATTGTGTTACTACCAGATAAGGGTTCAGTGAAAATAGTTGGGGACATGGCCAATTTACTGACCAGAGCAAAGTCTGAAATAGAGATGGAGGAGTCTGGGGTCGTGTATGTGATAGTGGGAAAGTCAGTGACAGTGAGCAGGAGGTTCCTTGCAGGGTTCAGCCATTGTTAAAGGAGTGTCATGAGATCTTCCCAGGAGAGCTTCCAGATGGGTTGCCACCATTGCGGGATATTCAGTATCAGATTGACTTGGTGCCTGATGCTTCTCTGCCTAACCGGGTGCATTACAGGATAAGCCCCACTGAACATGAAGAGTTACGCAGACAAGTGGAGGAGCTTCTGGCAAAAGGGCACATCAAGGAGAGTCTTAGTCCTTGTGCTGTTCCTGCTCTCCTTACGCCGAAAAAGGATGAGACGTGGCGTACGTGCGTGGATAGTAAGGTGATCAATAAGATTACGATGCGTTACCATTTTCCTATTCCTCGCCTGGATCTGTTAGACCAACGTACTGGTCCTTGCATGTTCAGCAAGCTTGACTTGAAGAGTGGGTACCATCAGATTCGGATTAGACCTGGAGATGAGTAGAAGACAGCATTTAAGAAGAGATAAGGGTTGTATGAGTGGTTAGTCATGCCTTTTGGCCTCTCAAATGTACCTAGTACGTTTATGCAGGTCATAAATCAGGCTCTTCGTCCATTCATCGGTAAATTTGTTGTCGTCTACTTTGATGATATTTTGATTTATAGTGCTAACGATGATGATCATGTCCAACACCTTCAGAAAGTTCTTTCAGTTCTTCGCATGGATCACTTTTATATTGCAGTGAAAAAGTGTTCGTTCTTGACTGATCGTGTTGTATTCCTGGGTTATGTGGTGTCGAAGGAGGGGTTAGCAGTTGACACATCCAAGGTGGAGGTAATAAGCCAGTGGCCACAACCTAAAACTGTTACGGAAGTGCGCAGCTTCCATGGCCTTGCTTCATTTTATCACAAGTTTATACCACATTTTAGCAGTATCATGGCACCTATTACAGATTGTATGAAGGATGGAAAATTTCAATGGACTCTCGAAGCAGAGGCATCTCTTCAGTTGATTAAGCAGAAGTTGACTACTGCTCCAGTTTTGGTGTTGTCTGGCTTTACCCAGCCTTTTGAGCTGCATTGTGACGCTTCGAAGGTGGGTATTGGTGGTGTGCTGAGTCAAAACAACCGCCCTGTTGCATACTTCAGTGAGAAGCTTTCTGGTCCGAAATCTCGGTACAGTACTTATGATGTGGAGTTTTATGTAATAGTCCAGGCAGTTCGACATTGGCGTCACTATCTGTTCCAAAAGGAGTTCATTTTGTATACTGATCATGATGCCCTCAAGCACCTTGGTACTCAAGATAAGGTATCTGCTAAACATGCCTCTTGGATTGCTTACTTGCAGTAGTTTACTTTTTCATGACAACCAGTTATGTATTCCGAAGGGCAATTTGAGGTTG
This sequence comes from Fraxinus americana, assembly GCA_035079005.1. Lineage (NCBI taxonomy): Eukaryota > Viridiplantae > Streptophyta > Magnoliopsida > Lamiales > Oleaceae > Fraxinus > Fraxinus americana. The sequence continues at coordinate 4,480,519 of CM068727.1, read as the reverse complement.
AATATTGTTCAAGAATTGTACAATGAGGGCCACATGGGTCGTGACAGAACATTGCAGCTTGTTGCTGCTTCTTACTTTTAGCCATCATTGCGCAAGGATGTCGGTAAGTTTGTGGAGCAATGTCGGACTTATCATTTGACCAAAGGCAAGGCGACAAATGTTGGCTTGTATATGTCAATTGGGTTTTCTTTTATCTGAATACTTTGCTGGTGAATTGCCTGAGTATAAATAAAATCTTGCAACTGGGTATTTCTGATTTTGATGTTTATATGCTAAAATTAAGCTAAGCGTGTACATATTCGTTATGGGGGTGGTGGTGGAATATATGCAAAGGATATGGCCTTTTTCTGCATTTAAAGTCAACAATGATTTAAGAGCATCAGATGGAATAGTGAAAAAGTTACCGGTGCCTGAAAGTATGAAACAGTTTGTTTATGCTATCCGTGAGCCTGAATCGCAGTCTATTATCAATATACTATCTGTTCAGAATTTATCAGAAAGGTCAGCTTCGGATGCTGAGTGTCTCATAAGAGGGATTAAGCCTGATGCTGTTGTTGTTCACATGGGAAGCTTAAATGATTTGGACATTAGGGTAAGTGAGAATAGTGAAAATGGTGATAGCATTCATGAGTACGCCATTCCAACATCATCATTTGAGGTGTTGAAAAGATGTTTTGTGCACAAGACTAATACCGAGAAGTATGAGAAAGTGGCAGGGAGTTTATTTTTGAAGGAAGTTTTTGGGGTGAGTTTCAATGCCCATGTTATGGCTGCCAAGAAGGATGCTGAGGAAGTTAGTTCTTCATTTCTTACTCTTGAATTGCCTTTCATGAAGTGCGTCACTGATGGAGATAGTGAATGTGGTTTGGACACAGGGGTAGAGTAGGTGGTGGAATCAGGAAATGGATTTCTAGGTGCTTTTGGTTTTCAGCCGAATAATTTGGTTCGTGGAAGGAATATGGTTTCTGTGAGGTCGAGGGGTTTTTATGTTATGAATGATGTTCAGTCTCAAATGGTGAAGTTGCTCTCTACATATTTGTTTCAGTCAAGTACTATTTTGAAACTCGGTAGTGAAGATGTAAGGCCTCTAGTTGATTATGAGGCTCCGCAGTTTGCAAAATCTGCCTATCCCCTGCTTGTTGATTTGCATGACATTTTTGTTGACATCCCCTCTATGGGAAGGGCTCTGGCTTGTGCTCAGAAACTTCTTAGTGATGTTAACAAGGGCGAAATTGTTGATTCCCAGCTCCTATCTGAATTTTACTTATTTCGTGTTGCAATTGAGGGGCTGAGAATTGCATTGAATAATGCTGGCGGGCTTCCTTTGAGCAAAATAGAAGACCCCATCTTGGCTAACTCTAAGTTCTGCGATCTTCCTGTGGAGGATCAGTCACGCTATTCTTGCACAGGCTCTTCATAGCCAAACTAAGAAGTTCAAATCAATAGTTGCAGTAGTTGATGCTAGCGCATTAGCTGGACTAAGGAAATACTGGAAAACCCCTGTTCCTCCAGAGTTTAAAAGTACAGTTGAAGAGCTTATAACTAATTGTGAAGATAATCAGGAAATCTCACACCAGAGTAACATGAAGCGCTTGTTGGCCGATAAACCGGTGGTGGCAGTTGGGGCAGGTGCAACAGCTGTTTTTGGAGTCTCTTCCCTCTCTAAAGTTATTCCAGCATCAACTTTTGTCAAAATTGCAACCTTTCATGTCCCAACTTCACTAAAACTTTTGTTGACTCAAACACAAAAGATTGTTTTTGCACTTGGCAAGGGTCTTGGTCCAACAATAGTCGTAGCCCCAGGAATGGGGAGTTCTGCGTTGAAAAGTTCTACCCTGAAGGCTGCTGTGTCTGCTGAGAAAATCCGAACCATATCTTACAGTGTTATAGCGTCTGCAGAGAAAACTAGTCTTTCTGCCATGAGAACAGCTTTTTATGAAATAATGAAGAAACGCCGAGACAGACCCATTGGAGTTTTGCCCTGGGCTACCTTTGGATGTAGTATTGCTACTTGCACAGGCTTGCTACTCTATGGAGATGGAATTGAATGTGCTGCAGAGACCTTTCCTGTGGCTCCATCAGTTGCTAGTTTGGGTCGTGGAATCAAAATTTTACACCAGGCAGCTGAGGCTGTCAGGCAAGCAGAAAGCTCCAAGGTACAAAGATCAATAGAGTCCCTCCTGCACAGATTTAAGAACGTAAAAATTCAATAATGAAAGAATTTTACTAGGCTTCAGTGCTTATTAATTGCTTTCCGGTTAAGCTTAAAATGGATCGCAGCAAATTATTCTGTAAATAGAATACTAGAATACTGGAGATTTCTTTTGTGATAGTTATTATGAGGTTTGTACACATTCAAATGATAAAGAGAGAAAATGCATGATTTTGTACAGGTTCTTTTTCTTAGTTTTTAAAATTAATGATACTACATTTGATGTTCTAGGGGGGATTCATAGAAACCTTGGTTTCTTATTCACACGCAAGCCTCTATCCTTGATGCTTGCAGTGGAATTTTAAAATCATCTATTTCAAATTTTACTGCTGGAGATTCCAATTCGATCCTATATAGTAAGGGAGTGGATATGGTCAACCACAGGATGAGAAAATCTTATAATTTGAGGACATGCATAATATGTACATTTATTTCTCATTCATTTTCAGAATTATTGTATTGCATATAGGGGCAAATGAGTTTTCAGGGTCTTTTAGCAGATGAGATATGATTTTGCTTTATGCATTTTGTCATGTCAGTGAGCTTCAATCTTGGTAAGCTGTGTCCATTAGTCTAAGGATGCTTGTGTATGAATATATGTATATATGGTAACTCCTTTTTAGGCTTTCAGTTCACAGTGGCAAATTCTTTATAACGAGGGACATGCTTATAGAAAGTTAAATTAGCTTATAAGTTCCAGCTTTAAGGATTCCTGGATTGACTTTTACTTTTTGTTAATAAACCATGTAAATAATCAACTGTCAGTTCAGATAAACGTACATTTGAAGATGCGGACACTTTTAAAATATATGAAGGAAAATCAGTTATTCTTTGGTTATGGTACAAGAGAAAGAATGAAAAGGCAAACAGAGGACATTAGGGGATTTTTCTTTCTTATTTCCTTTCAGTAATTTTATATTTCCTGAATTTCTACAGTTTATTAGTGTTTTGCTGTTCAGTGTTGTAACTTGCACAGGCTTGCTTATTTATGGAGATGGAATATCAAATGTTTCTGAGTTGTCTCCTCCAGCTTCTTCAAAGGTATCTCAGGCAAGTAAAGAGCTCGAGAACTCGAATATCAATTTGTCTTGTAGAGATTGAAGAAGATAGTCTTCAACAAATAGGAATTTGATGTTGAGAATTAGTGCTTATTAACTGGTTTACACTCAAATCCTGAAATGGTATTCATAAATTCATTGTGTAAAATGTAAATGAGAGATGCTAGTGGTACATCATCACTAACATCGGGGTGTCCATCGGCGCTACATCATTGGAGGGAGGGTCGGTGGGATCGGCACTCCCTCCAATGAGGGGGCGCCGGGTGTCCATTATGGACACCCTTATGTTAGTGGTGATGTACCACTAGCATAATTCAATGTAAATAAAGTCTTGAATAGAAGAGCTTTGCTTGTGATAGTTGTACAGGAGGAGCTTAGAAATGTCCTCTGTGGTTTCATTCTTATACTGGAATCCAATAGCCAGATGGAACAGAAGGATTCTGTAACCATTAGTGGTAGGCTGTTACTTCTGTAGATAGTAGATTGAAAATGGCAAAGAAAAGAAATAAGGATGTTGAGCCTAGGAGAATGTTAAGACACTCACATTCATTTGTAGAACAGAAGTAAGGATGGTACCTGGGAGGATAGAAGAATGTTCATTCTTAAATAGAAGCCTCGAGAAGAAAATGAACAAGGTCAGTGACTGGATCTGAACATTCCATTAGGGTTGTGATCATGATGTGGTATCTCGAGTCTCCAGTGAAGTTATAGTGCTTCTTTGGGAGGGATTTTTGAGAGAAGAATTGATTTTGAATAGTGATATGATGGGAAATGTGTGGTTGAAAAAAAAAGAAAAAATTATTGATGTGATGGAAAATATTATTTTATTGAAGAATGTGTGGTTGAAAATGAGAATTGATTTACTGTAGAAATTTGAGAATCCCTCCCAAACAGGGCCATAATCAGATTTGCTGTCAAGGGTTGATTCCCAATATCGGTATCATCCAAGGCGGCGAGGCGGGTTTCTTGGACAGCATTGGGGAGGGCAGTGGCATTAGGCTTCTTGGTAGCGTTGTTGCCTTCTTGGCGACAGTCGATGTTACATTTAATACTTCATGGTGGCTGTACGAGATTCTTTGTAAAAATCAAATTGGACTTGAATTTAATAAAATAAATAAATTAACTGTACCAAACAGGGCTAAGTTTGTTTGAAGCATCAATATGTGTATCAACAAATTTTTTTTTTTTTTTTTTTTGAATTGGATGAACAATTCGACTTGATTTCAAGCAATTTTTAACAGAAAAAAAAATCTGAAATGGTATAATCGACTAATTGGATGGCAATTTGGTGATAAAAACAACCAAATTAAACTTATTATACCAAATTAAACTTTCACTATATGTTTTAGACCACTTCACCAATAATTTTCAACAAGGAAAGTTGATCATAAAAATTATTATTCCCCATATTCTCACCTGAATCCGATCTTTCCACATGACCTGCCAACTCAACTTGTTTTTGCAGATGCTAAATGCTTGCGTAGGTTGAAATTTATTGAATTTTGTTTTTTCCTTTTCAAATCCAACGAATAAACCCACAAAACAAGAAAAAAATGGAAGATGGAAAATTCAATATCAACGCAGAGGATTTATCAACAATCGGAGGTATAGCCACTGTGTCACTCCTGCATTCCTTCATACCAACCCATTGGCTGCCCTTCTCCATTGTTGGTTGCGCTCAGAAATGGACGCTCTCCCGTACTCTCGTCGTCAGTAAGAAATTTCCTTTATAAAATATCGTATTTATCATGCTGTATTATTTAAAAACATGATTTTGCAAAAAGGTAATCTGGGTTTTACTTATATTGAATTAGATTAACATTTTCAGCAACCGCGAGCTTCTTGCCAAGCTGTTCGTTCTGCAAAATTAAATTAGGGAATTTCATGTATGATGATTTTCCGTTAGCTCTTTATAACCTTTATGGACGTGATGCAATGTGATTTAATATTTTGATGCTTATGTTGAGCTTTGAAAGTGAGCTTTGAAAGATTAGGAAGCTATGAGTTCATTTAAGTTTCCAGAATAAAAAGGTTCACGTAGTAAATTTCTGGTGTTGGATATGATTACATATTGTTTGCAGCTACCTCTGTTAGGTAGAGTCTTGAGAGCAAGTCGACTTGGTTGAGATAAATTCCCTATCAAATCCTCCACGTCCTTGTGTTTCCCATATCAGATGATTATTGATTAACATAGAAAAGTTGTACATTGAAGTCTTGGGATCAGAAGTTGTACATCAAGTCTTGGGATCAGAAGTTGTGTCGACAGAATTTGTTCATAATCATGCTGTCAACCGAAGTACAGGTTTTAGTGCATTTCAGGTGGTGTATGGTCTCGTTCCTCGTGGTCCTAGTCCCCTTGACTTGGTCCCAGTTTCTACTACTGTTAAAATGCATGGTAAGGCTGAGGACTTCGTTCAACAGTTACAGCAGATTCACTCACAGGCTCATGATCAGTTGCAGGCTGCTGTTACTAAATATAAGCATGATGCGGATCTTAAACGTCGACATGTTAAATTTGAGATAGGTGACTTTGTTTGGGTGGTGTTGACAAAAGATCGTATCCCTGCTCATGAATACAACAAGCTTACTGTCAAAAAGATTGGTCTATTGGAGGCCATTGAGAAGATTAATCCAAATGCTTATCGTTTAAAGCTGCCAAGTCATATTCGCACATTCGACGTGTTTAAGGTCAAGCATCTGGTACCATTTCGTGGTGATAATTCTGATGATGATGAGGCTTCTTCCCTGTCGAATTCGATGGAGAATTTTTCTCACCCTGGGGAGAATGATGAAGTGTATCAGGAGTTAAAATTTATGATGAAGTGGGATCGCAAAGCAAAATAATGATTTCATGATAACTTCGGGTTTGTTCATTTTTGGCAAATTAATAGTATAATTTGATTGGAAACGAGCCAAGGATCACAACTCATCGCCATCGACCATGACGTACATCGGATTTCGGGCAGATTCCGTCGTTCAGGCTCTTGATTACGCGTTTTTGCCGTTTATGATAATTTTTATTTTGGTAATATCTCATTCAATAAAATTCGGATTTGGATTTCGTTTATTGGAGGACGATCCTGAATATTTGAAGTTTTCATTTAAGTTAAAATCTTGAATTTTTCCATTTATGGAAAAATATCCTTTTTTTTATTTTTATTATTTATTTTCCGAATTTTGCTATGGTTTTACTATTTAAAGCATTGTAAGCCCTTTAAGGCAGATTATTGAATTGAATAAGAATTTTCGTGAGTTTTATCTCATCTTTGTGAGGTTGTTCATCTTTTCTATAATCTTCCGCTACGTCACAAGATACTCTTACTAGCGAAAATAAGATGTTCTCCATCATACTTTATATAAGAATTATCTTTAGTTATTGTGCTTCTCACGTACGAATGCATTTCGGATTAGTGATATTTATACATTAAAAAAAAGGTAATATTTTAAATTGACTTCATTCTCGTAGACATCGCATTATTATGGATATTTCATTTGTATTAATCTTGTCGAAAAATGAAAGGTTATCATCAAAATATTTAGCAAATAAGAAATAGAGTCGTTGCAAAGAATTCAAATTACATATTCTACTTTTCTCTTTTATTTCTAACTGAAATAAGATTAGTAATGTCTATAGTTTTACCAATAAGTGACGTATCTAAAAATTCTATAATGCAAGATTTTTAGGTTTCATTGTATTTGACTAGTCTTTAGACAAAACTAAAGTTCAAAAAGAGTTATAAAAGTTAAAGAGTCAATTGGGAGGTTGTATAGGTCAATTAAGAGTCTTTGGGTTCGAGTATGAAACAAGAAGATGAAGTCACCGCATTAATGTTCATTCAATGCTAAGATCATGCTCGAGCACCCAAAACAATCAACTGGCGCAGCCTAACGCTAGTGTTTTGCTTAAGAGTCAGCCGACGCTCGCCTAGCGTCATGGTTTCGCTCGAGCGCCAGCTTTTTTTAAAAAAATCCTAGATCATGTTTTAAATAGTTTTTTGAGTCCTAAACAACTCCCAAACACGTACTATATATACCCAGGTTATATTTCATCCATAGGTGTGGTTTATCATTATATTCTTCTTAGAATTCATTTGTTGAAGATCCTACAAAAATTCTCTACGTTGAGATCAATCAACCACACATCGAAAATATCAAATTCATATTCTCAAAACACCAAACTACCCACTTCCTAAATATGTGTTAGTTAATGCTAAAGATTTAGGAGGTAACCAGAGTTCTGGTAGGAGGAGAACGTAGGAGTTCTCGATGAAACACATGAGATAGACGTTCCAGAGGTCACGAGCTGCTATAGGAGAACACGGTCCATGAGAGCCTTGATGATTACATGAAGTAGGTCAGAAAGTACTAAGAGTTATAGTGGATTTTACTGGCAGTGTGCCCGGAGTTTTTTCATCCTGCAAGGTATCTTTCTCCATGATAAATTCATTGGTGTTATTTATTTTCGGCAAATACGAACTATGGTAATTTAACATCTAGGTTAGATTTGCATGTGAATTCATCTAGATTAAATATTTATAGTGAATTGGTTCTTTAAATATTGGTAAATTTAAATTCTGCATAAAACACTTATCCATCCCCATCTAGGTGTTAGTTGGGTCGAACTTCGTTATTTCAATTGATATCAGAGCGTATATTCGATTCCTAGCCCCAACTTAATCTAGATGAGCAAGTCTCATTCCGAGCCTCTGTATTTTGACAGAAGCAATTATGTTTACTAAAAAGTAAGGATGACAGCTTTCTTTAAATTTATGGATGATAGAATATGGGTGTGTTGAGAAATGGTGGACCACCCCGCTACATATGTTGTAGTTGCCCGTATTGAGGTTTCCAATTAGTCTAAAATTGATTTAGATGAGTTTAACTAGAATAGTAAAAGGCTTTGTGCCCTATTTATGGTTGTCCTCGAAAAAGTTTAGAAGATTGTCCATGTGTAAGACTGTCGAAGAGGTACGAGACATCTTAGAGATTATACGTGAAGGAACCAAAACTGCTAAGAACTTCAAACTACAAATTTTGACTGCTAGGTTTGAAAAAATTGGAATGAATGATGATGAATCATTTGATAATTTTTATGTAAATTTGAATGATATAGTTAACTGTAGTTTCAACTTAGGTGAGAAAATTCCTGAAACTAAAATTGTTCGAAACGTTCTTAGATCCTTACTTGAGAGGTTTAGACAAAGATCATAGCTATTGAAGAGAGTATAGATTTAGATGCAATTAAAATAGAGGAACTAGTTTGATCCATTCAAACTTATGAACTCACCATATCTCAACCTAGGAAGATCAAGTCTATAGCCTTGAGCACTGTTTGGAAAGAAGGGTATGACTCTATTAATACTGAGGCCATCAAGGATAATGAGATAGCTTATTTCATTAAGAAATTTCAAAAACTCCTTATGAATAAGAAGAAACCCCAAGAGAGATATAGAGGAACCTCTAATGAGACTAGAAAAGACAATCGTGAGAAGATCAATACTAGGATGTCTAGAAAGAAATTCCAGTCAGTTAGATGTTATAAGTGTCAAGGTTTTGACCACTTTAGAAATGAATGCCCTAACAATAAGAAGACCCTAAGTAAGTGACAATGGTCGTGACTCTTACTGACGATGAGTCTAAGTCCAGTGACTAGAGTGATTCCTCTAGTAATAAGGATGCTAGAAACTGTGTGGCCCTCACATCTATAGTTAAGAGTCATTCAGATAAGGATAGTTAAAAGTTAGAGAACGTAGGTCATAATGAGGGTACCGAGGTAGATTTGAAGATGAGGAAGATATTCGTGAGGCTTATGAAAAGCTGTTCCACGAAATTCTTAGGGTGAAAAGATCAATAGAGTTATTCTTAAGAAAGTGAATGAACTAGAATTAGAAAGAGAAAAATGTGTAGCTGACCTTGTGGAGTCCGCTAGAAGCCTTATTGAGTTGAGAATTGTGAAAGACTCCTTAGAGTCTAAGGTTAAAATTCTAACAAGCGACCTTGAGAAATTCAATAGTCAATTTCATTCCTTCTTGAGTGGATCTCGTAAACTTAACAATCTTTTAAGATTGAACAAGCCTACTAGACAATGTATGACCAACCTGCCCAAGAACAAGGGTATCTTAGAACAAAGGCCTACTAGACAACATATAACCAATCTGCCCAAAAATCAATATCAGCAACCACGTAGATTTGGACCTAGGTTTATCCTTACGTGTTACAATTGTGTGAGTTAGGACACACACGGTCTAAGTGTCACAAACATTTGAATATGAACAGAAGGCACAATATCTCTAGCTGAGTTGACTTTCTAACTAATCAGGTTAGTCACTTAACCGAGTTGATAACATAGTTGAGTAGGATTAATTTTGCGTATAGTAAAAGTCTAGGTCCAAAAAAAAAAAAAAAAGATCTCTAGGGACATAGGGATGCTCTAAATGGTGATATTGATATCATTGCCCTTCAATGTGAGAGTGTTTACACACCTCAATGAGTAGGTCAGTAGGTACGTGTATGTGCATTTTCATTTAGTCCACATTGTCACATGCATATTCATTTTTTAGGCTTTGTGTGATTTTTGCATTTTTATTTCAAAAAAAATGAGAAAATAAAAAAATGAGGAAATTTGAAGTGTTTTAGAAATTGCACTACCTTATTTTGATTATCTTGAGCGTGCTAATTGTGACCAAGTACGGGTGAAACTAATGAATGGTGACAATAACTTCCATAAGTGAGTTTAGGACTAATGTGGAGTACTTAATATAAGTTTTGCATTGTACCATCTTCATTGTACACACTAAGAGTTTATGAGTGAGTCTTAATCGCATGTATGAGAATTAGAATGGCGGTCATTTGGGTGGTGAGGTGACCTTAAATATAGATTGAATTTTAACTAGTAGACCTAACATTTATTAAATTCCCAAAAAGAATAGATTCATACATCTTATACTCATCTTCGAAGGCTTTATAACTCGAGCAATTAAGTTTTTAAGGGTTTCTAAAAATTTGGTGCCCTATGGTCATCTGATTTGGAGTCACCAACTCAAAGCTTGTTACAAGGGTTATAAAGAAGGCTAGATAAAGTTGGGTTTGCACATAAGATGAAAAAAAAAAAAAAGAAAATTAAAATATTTATGTGCTAAAAGTAAAGGGGAGAAAAAGAATTACACAAACCTAAAAGTTTTTCTTAAACGGGTTCTAGTATCTCTGGGTTTGACTTTCCTAACTTGAGGAATATGTTCGTACAGTGATTTATTTAGATTGTTCTTTCACGTAAAATTAAGGTTTTGAGTCTTGCTCACACGTTTGAAGTGGCACATTACACACATTGGGTCACTTATACAATTTACTTCATGTATGTTAAAACCATTTTGTGGGAGAAGTTCACTATTTGTTGATTTTGCTTGTGCAAGTGATCAATTGCATTTTTGAAGATATCATATGAAAAAGGGTGTTACATTAAAAAATCGTGAAAATTTTGAAAAATTCAAAAAATGATGCTATTTGCACAGGTCGTTAGTTAGCTTTTCATTGAGATATCAAGTTACTATTGTTTGGGGCTTATGGCGATGAGTCTAATAAGGAGTCAGATTAGGTGATCGGTCGTTTATCAATTGTGACAAAAAGGGAGAGTATTATTTGTAGTATTACATATCATTTTGGGGAGACATTACATTTGTGGATGTATTTTCAGAAGTTTAGCTATTTTGAGTTTTAATGTTGTTGTTGGTGTTTTGGTTAATATTGATATTGCATCTCAATCTAGCTAAACATGATTATTATATTATGTCTCAAATGCTATATTCCATGAACTGTTTCACACGCTTTTTTACACTTGATATTTGAGTTATTGATATCAAGAAATAGGTTTAAAAAGGAAAGCCAGTTAAAATTGAGTCAGTTGGGTTTTGGGTAGATAAGTTCTTTTTTATTCTTTGACTCGTAATACTTATTTTTGTCGCAGGATGTCAAAAGCAAAGTTTGTTAGGTTTTATTGTAATAGACAAGTCTTTATACAAAATTAAAGTTGTAAAAGAGTTATAGAAGTCACCGCATCAATGCTCGTTCCATGCCCAGATCATGCTCAAGAGCCGAAAACAGTTAGCCCGATGCTCTCCTAATGCTAGTGTTTTGCTCGAGCGTTGCCTGGCGCCAGGTTTCGCTCGATCGCCAACGTTTTTTGAGAAAATCCTAGATCACGTTTTAAACAATTTTTTGAGTCTTAAACAACGAGGATATACGTATGAATGGCCCAAATTCAAGGCTATAATTCCAAAATGGCCTTTGAATGGCCTTTGACCATTTTAACATTCTAAAATACCTAAAATACCCTTAAAATAAAAAGTTTTAAAACAAATCATTTTAGTCCTTAAACTTTAAATCTAATTTTGGATTCGACAAAATTGTTTGCCCCTTGCAATAAAAAATTAACTTTTCTTCACCATCAACTCTTTCCACCTATCTTGAGCCAAAAAATTTAATTAATAATTTTATTTTTGAATTAATTGTATTTTTGCATTTTAGGTCACATAAAAATGACATCAAAGCCCTATATCTTGAGGAATTAAATACATTAGAGAATGGAAGATAATAAAGAAATTTGCATAGGATGGTACGTTAACAGTTCTACTGAATATTTAGATACTAATAGTTATATTCAACATCTTGTTAATAAATCAAGAAACTTGATTGAAAAAATAAAAGACTCGGATAGTCTTAAAATAAAGAAAAAATTTGAAAAGAAAATTACTTTTCTTTTAATAGATTTTGATGAAGTTTTAGACGAAGATATAGGATATCTTGTTAAAATGCCTATTCTTATAGAAATGAAAACTTTAAAAAGAATACAAAGAGTTCTTAATAATGAAATTAGGAGAATTGAAGAATTAGATACATAAGAATCATAGAAATTGAAAATTCAGAAAATTTAGAAACTGAAGTATACGAAGGAGTAGAGGGATATGCCTTAAAAGAAAATTTTGATTGGGAAAAATTTAGAAAAATTAATAAAGCAGAATTAAGTCTAAAACCTCCAGGAGAAAATAAATTATTTAATATTTTAGGATTAGCCTTTAAAAGAAAGAAGTTAGTCATTAATGAATATCATGAAATAGAAAAAACCATAGATATTAAACATACACAAGGAAAAATAAAATTAAATCTTATAATAAAAAGAAATATTAATGAATTCGTAGGAAAATTAAAACAAGAAAAACGAGATAAAATATCTTATATTTACCTTGCTGGAATACAAATAATAACAAAATCATGTTTTAAAGAAGGAATTAATAGTCCTATAATACTTAATCTACAAGATGAAAGATGTATAACTGCAGAAAATGGAAATTTAGGAATAGTCAAAGGAAATTTAGCCTATAAAAAATTAAAATTTACTTGTTATCCAAGATATTGCGTACATATAAATGAGAAAAATTTAGATGATTGTCTTAGTCTACATTTTAAGATGACTAATAAAATATTAAAAGACGATAATAAAGTTTTTACTATATTATATCAAGGATTGTATTGTTATACAAATAGTAATTATGGAAATATATATAAAGAAAAGTCTTTTATAGAAATTGACGAAGAATTTAGGGATATAGGAGAAGCAATCTTACCCAAAGAACAAGACATAGAAGAAATAGAAAATTTTGAGATAGAACATGATGATGCTATAAGTATTGATCAACCTATAATACCAAAACAAATAACATATAAAAAAAATAAAATAATTATTGGAAATAATACAGTAAGACATAGTATTTCAAAAATAATACAAAATAAAAATAATAGTGTCTATGGAATCAAAGGAAAGTTCTTTAATGGAAGTAAATGGATAAATGAAATTAAAATACTTATTGATACTGGAGCAAGTCAGAATCATATTTGCTCTCATTGATGAATGAATTAAAAAGAAAAAAGTTGAACCTTATAGTTATAGAGATTTTGAAGGAAAAATAAACTCTTGTGATATCATAAGACAAGTTCAAATTAAATTAGGAAATCTATTATTAAGCATAGAATGCTATATTGATAATAATATGAATTTTGATGAACATACAATATTATTAGGAAATTCATTTTTAAATAGTCTTGATAATTATAAAATAAACAAGGAATGAATTCTTATTATACATCAAAGAATAACTACATATTGCCCTAAAGAAAAATGAGTAGAGAAATAAAATTCCCAATAAGTGTATATATACAAATAACTGTATTTGAATCAAAAATAACTACTTGTGCTCTAATTGATACGGGAGAGTCGAGATAATCTGTCTTTAAAGAATTTTTATTACTAAAGTGGATAGAAAATAAATAACAATTAACTCTACAAGGAATAACTGGAGTAAGAGAATCTTTAAAATATAAAAATGAAAATATAGAAGTTATAATAGGATCTAAAATAGTAACCATAAGAAATGTTTACCAATATAATATTAATGATTGTGATATTATTCTTGGAAATGACTTTCTACAACAGTTTAGTCAATATAGTCAAAATATTTATACTATTCAATTAAAAACACCTTGTGGACATTTACTAAAAATTGTTAGAGAATTTAAACCATTTAGAGTTCAGCCAGCTCAGCGTGGTGAAAAAATAGAATTTATACCAAAATTACTCAATTATTCAATCAAAACAATTACTCTTGATCAAATAAAAGATCTTTTAGCTAAAAATTATAATGAAAACCCACTTGAAAAATGGGAAAAATCAAAAACAACAGCTAAAATAGAACTATTAGAACCAACAATCATTATTAGAGTCAAACCTATGCTCTATAATCAAGAAGATAAGGAAGAATTTCAAATACAAATTCAAGAACTTCTTAATCAAAAACTTATAAGGAGAAGTAATAGCCCTCATAGTAGCCCAACTTTTATGGTTAGAAATCATTCGGAGATAAAAAGAGGAAAATCTAGGATGGTAGTAAATTATAAAGAACTTAATAAAAACACTAAGTTTGATGGATATTATTTACCAAATAAAGAAGTATTAATAAATATAGCTAAGAATAAAAAATATTATTCAAAATTTGATTGTAAGTCTGGATTTTGGCAAATTAAACTAGAAGATAATAGTATACCATTAACAGCATTTAGTACTCCTCAAGGACATTATGAATGGTTAGTTATGCCATTTGGATTAAAAAATGCACCACAAATTTATCAAATAAGAATTGATGAAGTCTTTAAAACTTATAATTTTCTTATTGTTTATGTTGATGATATACTTGTTTGTTCAGAAACATATGAAGATCATCATAAACATCTTAGAATTTTTGCTACACTTTGCTCAAAAGAAGGTATAATACTTAGTCAGAAAAAAGCAGAAGTAGCAAAACATGAAATTGAATTCTTAGGAATGATAATAAATAGTGATGGAATAAAATTGCAACCTCATATTTCAGAAAAAATAATTTTATTTCCTGATAAATTAGAAAATAAGCAACAAATTCAAAAGTTTTTGGGTTGTCTTAATTATGCTGAAGGATTTATAGAAAAACTTGTAGAAAAAAGAAATAAACTTCAGAAACTATTAAGAAAATCAAATAAATTAGGTTGGAATGAAGAACATACTCTTTGTGTTAAAAATTTAAAAGAAAATTGTAGAAATTTACCTAAACTTATACTTCCTGATGAAAAAGATAAATTAATAGTTCAAACCGATGCTTCAAATTTATATTGGAGTGCTTTATTAAAAACTGATTTAAATAAAATTTGCAGGCATACTAGTGGAACATTTAATAATGTTGAAGTAAATTATTCAACCAATGAGAAAGAATTATTGACAGTTGTAAAAGAAATAAACAAATTTAAAATGTTTTTGTTACCCAAGGAATTTATTGTTCAAACTGATAATACACAACTTAACGGACTAGTAAATAATAAATTACCAAATTCACCTCAACATAGAAGATTACATAGATGGCAAGTGTTACTATCTTTTTATAATTTTAAATTTGAATATATCAAAGGAAAAGATAATTTATTTGCTGATTTCTTGAGCAAGAATCATGAATATGGAAAAGATTGAAGCATTTATAAAGGAATTACAAGATCTTTTAACAGATTTTAATGTAGATTATCTTGCTGTTCAAGAAGATCATCTTGATAATCGACAAACTTTGTGTGATTTATCAAACAAAGTTGTTGAAAGTGGGAAAAAGATTGAAAAATTGAATGATAACAAAGAAAAAATAGTTGAAAAATTGTCAGAATGTTTAGACTTTTTTACAAATTGTAGTCAGGAATATCCTCCTTTAAAAGGTGAATACAGCCGAAAGGCTAGTCACATCCCATTTCGGGAGATTAATACATCCACCACAAGTGGAGAATCAAAATTTAAGAGAAATGACTCTCTTACCTCGCAAGAGGAAAAAGTCATAAAAAATGGTCCACAACAACTACCTGTCAGTATGGACAAATTGTTGGAAAAATTTACAAGTGGAAAAGGAGCCACTGAGTCTAGTACTCAAACATCCTTATCAAAAGGCCCATTGGAACGACCCTCATTGTTATCGTTGAATTCCAAGAAGATAAAAAATCACCAATTGGTGACCTTAAATCACCAAAGGGAATAATTGCTACTCATCACATCAGAGCTAATCTACATCCAATGGAAAAGGAGTATTATGAATTCTCAGAATGGGTATATAATTTCAGAGAAGGAAGTTCTCTATATTTGACAGCCTTTCCAACGGCGATTTATCCAAGGATCAGTGCAGTTCAAGGAGCGGATCCTAATATTGTTCGAAAATTGGCATTAGATCGACTCTTCTCAGTGATAGATCTAAAAGAAATCGAACAGTTTGACAAAGAATTTGTTAATTATGTTAAAAAATTCAGTGATAAACAACCGATTGAACTGAGATTTTACACAATTAGTCCTGAATATAAAGAACCAGAGTGGTATGGAGAACATCATCTCATCACAATTCGGAAAAATAATGGAAATCCACTTAAGGAGATTCAGATTTTTAAAGAATTACCCACTATTAATAGAAAATGGATGATTTACAGACGAGCTCTCGGAATAAAATCAGTCTGCTCAACAATGCAGTTTTTTTTTTGGAGAAAGATACATGGTCTATGGTATGAGCAATAATTGAATCCTTATATGTAGAGGAGATAAAGAATCAAAAATTCTTGAAGAAAAAATCTGTGGAATTATGAACGATCAATTCTCTGGAAGTGACGAATGTATTAAAGAAGCCTGCCGACTCATGGGACACGTCCACAAGTGAAGGACGATCAAGAAAAATGTGACTGACAGCACCATGTGAACTTTGAAGATAAGAAGACAGCTGTCAAGCTGGAATCAAAAGAAATTGCCGACACTGGAATAAAGACAATCAACAAACACTTTAAATATTTTCAACCACTTTTGAAATTATTGTACTTTTTACTTTTGTGTTGTAAAAATCTGATTGGCCAGAAGCTTCTCGGTGAAGTGCAAGCCTTTCTATAAATTGAGACTCTTCTCATTAGAAAGGATCATCGAAAATTAGCCATCTGAAATCTCATCCTGAACTACCATCTAAAACCTTCAACAATGATCTTTGTAATCATTCTCTTTAGAGAGTAGAAACCACTCTTCGGAGTATCAATCTCTGTAAAATTCTTTGTATAATAGCTTTCAAGCTATCTTCAGATCAATAAAATCTTTGAGTTTGAAATAAATTTTTTATTACGCTTTGAGTATTGTTCTACACAGTGAGTCTGTTTGAGAGTTTTGAGTGCCTTTGTGTCCATTTTGCTGTGATGCTGTCGGACTTTGGCCAACTCTTGTGACGAAGGTGATCAGGAACATATAACATTCTTGCTATTTGGCTTAGCGTGGTAAGGCCCTTATTTTAAGCTACAAGAAAATTTATTGTCTGAAAATTTGCATGAAAATTATTATATAAGAATTTTTATAAGATTGTTTACTTTGAAGAACTTTTATCATGGAAAGTTACGAGTTTTATTATAGATCTGTACCTTTTAGATATACTAATAGTATTGATTATAGTCACATGATAGAAATTCTAGAAACTTATGATAGTTATACTAGAGGAATAAATTTCATAAAAAGAGATAGTAGATATTATGAAAAATGCCTTACAATTGTATCATTTGGATTAAAAGAAAGATTGCCTGAAGAAATAATAAAAATGATTATATTTTTCTGGTTAGATAGTGAAAATAGTGAAAGAACTTTTGAAACTATAGAGCATGTAAGTTATAATGAAGTTTCTGAATTATATGATTTTGATCTTAGTTTTGACGATATAGAATAAGAATATGCCTGGAATAACTAAAAAATTTTGTGATAATAAAATAAAAATTTTAGAAGAACAGATAATAACTGACAATAATCGTAGAGAAATAGAAAGGGAAATTTATAATTGGAATAAAATTAAAAGAGAATTATTAAGGAATGAAATTATAAGAGAATTAAGAAGAGAAGAACAATTTAGAAGAGAAATAAGACAAATAATAAATAATATAATAATTAATTCCTTAAACTTACCAGACTAATATGAGTTTACCAACAAATATAAGATTTGATAAACAAGAAATAGAAAATATTAGATTACCAATAGGAAGTTATCAGACTAAAAAATGGAATACAACTCTATTTCAACATTTAAGCTCATGGGGAAATACAGATGAATGGTTAAATATGACTACAAATTGGACTAATGCATTTTTATGGCAACAATTAGGACAATTAAAATCTAAAGATATAGAAGCTATAGACGAAATAAATAATATAGATCCAAAAGATGAAATAGCTAAAGAAAGATTAGAAGTTTTGAACAAAAATATGTCTAAACAATTTAATAAAATAAAAGAACAAATTAGTAATTTAGAAATACTTAATGAAACTAAACTTGAAGAAATTCAAAATCAAATATCAAAAATTGCACAGAAAAATAGTATTAACAAAATAGCAACTTTAGAAGAAAAGATAGATATTATTAATTACAAACTTGATATTCTATTAAATAAATTAGGATTTGAAATTGAAAAACCATCTTATAAAAAATCTAAAATATGAGTATGAATGATAAAATTAATTTAATTGAGAAAAGTATAAAAACAATCGATGAAAAAATAACAAGAATTGAAATAGGTTATGAAGAAGAAAAAGAAAAACTACAAAATAACTTTTTAAGAATAGAAAATCTTTTAAATAGAATAATAGAAAATCTAAATAAAGAAAAACCATTTAAACCAAATTATGCCAAAGAACTTAAAGAAGTCAGAAAGAAAATTGAAAAATATGAAGAATTAATAAAACTTAATGGAGGATTAAAAGAAGATATAGAAAGATTATTGATTGATCTTAGAAAGCAAGAAGAAAATCTTATAGAAAAAGAAGAAGGAAAATTAATTATAGAAGAACAATGAACGAAGAAATGGAAAATTTAATATTTGACTTAGAAGACTTAAAAATTTGTGAAGAAATAACTAAAAATCATATGGTCGGAAAAACAGGAGGACCACGAGCAGTTAAACAAGAAGAATATGGAGAAACTAGTACAACTAGATATGAAGCAGAAATAGACCCTAGAAAATATGTTAATACAAAAGTAGATTTTAAAACTACCAAAGAAAGAATGTATAGAGACCAATTTAAACCAGTTTTTAAGAGAATCAAACCCAATGAAAATTGCAGGATCATATTTAAATTTAGATTGTGAATTAGATGTTAGAAGAGCTATAAATGAATGAAGTACTAATATGATAGCACACTTTAATTATAATCGCAGTAATACAGATAATAAAAATAGAACTAAATATTTATTAGCAACATTTAAAGGAAATGTGTTTAATTGGTATAGAGGATTAGAAGAAATAACAAAAGGTATTTGGAAAGATAGTATTGAAGCAGGATTTGGAATTAGTATAATAGAAGAAATAAATAGAGTTGCTACAAGAATTTATAGAGAATTTGTTGGAGAAGATTGGGTAAATGAAAGTATTAAAGCTAGATTAGAAGAAATAGAAGATACTAAAAACAGAATGGAACATTTACAAATTTGTAATATGTGTTACCTCAATGAATATTGTTGTGAATATAGTAAATATTATTATATGATGTTTGGAAGTGGAGCTGATAATAATTATTATAAGGAAGTTTTTATTAGAAAATTACCACCACCAAGGAATAGTTATTTTCAAAATAAGATTAAAGAAAAACAATTACGAAGAAATGAAGAATGATATATATTAGGATTTATTATAAGAACTATAAAAGACGAAATAAGTACTATGTGTAGTAATCAAATGATTTATAAACAATCAAGATTTATACAAAATAGGATTTGTTGTAGAGATACCGAAATACCAGAAAATTGGGGATGTTATGATTATAAAAGAAGAAGAAATATAAAACCCAAGAAATATAAAAAAATATAATAAGTTTAAAAAGAAATATTTTAAACCAAAAAGAAAATATTTTAGAAGAAAATATAAACCTTATAATAAAAAATCATTAGATAAAAAACGATGTAAATGTTGGAATTGCAATGAAGAAGGTCATATTAGCACTGAATGCCCAAAAAAGAAAGTTAGAATATTAATTACGGACTTTGAACAAATTAGAGATGAATGTGAAGAAGTTGATATTGAAGAAATAGAAGTAAATGAAGAAATATTTGAAGAAAAATCAGATTTAGAAGAAACGTCTAGTGATGATGAATAAAAACAAGAATAAAACTAATTTTGAAAAAATTATAAAGATTGAGGACTTGATCTGCAATAAATGACCCATTTCATTAAGGGTAAAACTGACTTTTTAACAAAAATCTTAAAAAGCCACTATTCACAGGCTATTTTGAATACTCCTCCCTTAAACAACCCCAAACACCTTCTACTATATATACCCAAGTTATATTTTGTCCATATGTGCGGTTGGTCATTATATTCTTCTTAGAATTCATTTGTTACAGATCCTACATCAATTCCCTACATCGAGATCAATTAACCACACATTCAAAACATCAAATTCATATTCTCAAACCACCAAACCAACTTCCTAAATATTTGTCTGAGAGTGCTGAAGATTCAAGAAAATGACATAGGAGGAGAATGTGGGAGTTCTTGATGATTCATAGAATATATACAATTCCAAAAATTGAATGAATATTAGAATGACGTGTAAAATATTTTATTGTATGAATGTGGTTGAAAGTTAATATCAAAATTTAAAAAAATTATTTCAAATGAAGACAAACGGGGGCTAAGTTTAAAATGAAAAGTGAATTTGACCATCCAACTTTAGAGAGTTCACTCTTTATATTATACTTTTAATGATTTCATATAATATTTTGCCGATTTCTATTCACCTGTTTTCTTTGTAAAGAAGCACAGAATGATATAAATAAATGAAAGACTGTCGAGGTTGTATAAAAAGTTTCGATCTTTATATTAAAAATTTCTTCAAGATACGCTTTTCAAAATATGCTCTCCATTTTTTAATGAAATTGGGCTGCTTGATGTTCAGCTCATGGTGCATCCCAACAAGGTTGTCGCCCACCACTAAGAACCACCATCAAATACGTAATGCCTCGAGTTCTATGAGAAGCTCGAAATTTCACTCGAAAACATAACTTCAATGGATAAACGAGTAACGCGGAACTAAAGACATCAAATGCGGCCGGACTTACTTGTTTTACCCCAATATTATCAAAATCTGCTATTTCTATCTTTATTTTTCTTTTTTTACACCTAAATAGTTCATAAAAGTCATATGATAAAGTGGATAATCAAAAAATATTTGAAATCCACAAAGTGACATAAACTTCACCCCTGTACAACATTAAAAAAATTTAGAACCCAACTCCATTTGGTCAGGTCATCAATGTATACAAGAAGGTCCAGACAACTGGATTCATCAAAAACTGTAGTAATTTGGTTGATACTTATTAATTGAGCCACGAATAACAAATTAAAATTTCACCGATCATTTAGGGGCCTTAGCTGGTGATCTGGGCTGTTTCCCTCTCCAGCCAACCTATCTTGCACTTTTTCGAGTATGTGGTAGTAAGTCGTTTTAGAGACCCTCTTGTGTATGAGGGGTACTCCCAGGTACTTGCCTAGGTCTGCAATGAGAGGAATTTGACATCTAGCACTGATCTCTCGAAATGTAAGACAAGACGTGCGATGTGTGTATTTATTTGCTTTCATATATCCTATATAGTAGAGGATATATAGGAAAAATGTACTATCAACGAATTTTCAATCGCTTATATAAACGTATCCTTAATATACTGGTACAATTTTATTTGCTATGGACATCATCTAATTAAAAAAGTTCATAGAAAAATATATGTGGAACATCATGTTACAGACTTACAGTGACCTGACTCCAAGTTGTTCAAGAATAACGACGTTAAATTTTTTGACCGACTTAGGATTAGTCAGCTCTACTTAATAGTGCACAAATCGAATTGCCATCTCATCATAGGTTATGAAAAATGAGTGCATTCGAAGACAGCTCTACTACATGTACATCCACTTTGTATAACTAGTTTGACAGTTGCATGCGTGGAATGCATTTGTCCATTGATTTGAATTTCCTTCTAACTAATGGACGTAAAGTTATTTCTCCATGATAGGACGTGTAGGAGTATATCAAACACTTCATATAGGCACTCATATAAAATTAGCTTTGAACATATCTCTCGCTTTAGTTCTTAAAATAACCATGTGTTTTTCTTTGTTTTAAAAGGGATTTTTAAAATTCTTTGGGTGGTAGATTCTTGAATATATAATTATGTATTCCATGATTTTAACTATTAAAATAAAATTAAGATAAATTCCAATATATGTCAGTCTTCCTTTTTTCTTTGTGCAATATGTTTGTACAACTTGTAGTACAAGTACATATACAAACACAATATTAGATAGAATTAAACAGTCTAATAAATAAAATTTTAATTTCTATTTTATTTTTCAAATATTGTGCATATATATTCATGCTTTGATTATATCATACATCTCTTATTTCCAAACCTCTCATTCACTTAATTATAAAGGAGTTTTTTCCATTATTGATATAAAGAAACTTGCAGCAATAGACTAGTTGAACTTACATCATAATTCTCATATTCTGTTTATCAGACAAAATGTTCCAAAAATATTCACGTAGTCCATTAAATTATGTTCCAAATTTATTTATTAATTTTATTAAGTATGTATCCTTTTAACAAGTTTCATAACCCTTACTTTTCTAGTATTCCCTTTGAAGATACTATAAGTGTGTCAAATGGAACAAGTTGAATAGCGACTTTCTCCTGAGTATTTGTTTATGTAGATAAGCTCCAATTGTCACTTATATCCGCATTTTCCCGAGCACTACTTCTCTCTTAAAGGAAGTTTCGCGATATGTCAAACCCTGATAAGATTTTTCATTTTGTATCGAATTAAACCACGTGCTCAACCCCCAACCAGAGGAACTAACTAAGCCACACTTTGGTGAAGGGAAAGCCAGCTCACATGATAGGTTGAGTCAAGCCCGACGATAGGTGAACCGAGAGGCTCCACTCACCTAACACCCCTCGCTCCCACCCCAACTAAATGGACGAGTTGCTTAAAAGGGCAGAAATATGTTTATTTGTATTCTATTTTTAGCAAGTCCTTGAATTCAAATTGAAATTTTCGTAGTAATTATTATATTCAGGGCATTTGTTATAGTAAATCGTGTAGTGCAACCTTTTTTAAAAAAAACAAAAAAACCTAAAACACGGGCAATCTTTATTCCAAAGTGATTTTTCCTTGTACATAATAAACAATAATTTCAAAGTTCAAAGGTTAAAGAGGAAAAAAAATGTATTTACTTATATTTTCTTAACAAGTACACCCCTTTTCCCACTGTGAAATATATTTATCTATATGCCCAAAGGTATAAAAAATTCATAAATGGATAATGTGCAATTTAGAATTAGGACCTTTGCTTACTCGAACACCATCTTAAATTACATCTCATCTCAAATCTTACACTATCGAAGGCAACAAAACTTTATTTACTTTTAATTCTTCACAATAACATATAGGGATCTTTGGATTCACAAAAGACGCAGTTCATTGAGCTTATCTCGCGAGCCCTCAACTAATACTAAACATAAATCAAACTCTTTTCGAGCCTTAGAAAGTACTCATTGAGTACTTCACCACTAGATGTACTATCTCAGCTCCTTCATACAAGGTGTAATATTCAGGCAATCAACAAAAGATACAATACAGAGAAGGAAAAAACTTCATATATGTCTAAATTCTAAAGCAATTCGAATTTGTATTAGAATACATTTCAAACTAAAGCGGAACAAATTGAATTGGATTTTCCAGTAAATGTAAGCCAAACACCCCTACTGCATAATTCTTGATTTTAGAATTCTCACGAATGGAATTCATAACTTAGTGGAAATACGTAGAAGTATACCAACAAATCTCTTCAGCTTCCCCAAGTTTATTGAATTCAACAAACAACAAATTCTAGCATTGTTAAAAAGCGATGCATCATCAAGAACAAAATAAAAATTATCAAATAAAAGAAGGGAATTGACATAAGATAGTCCTACTGCGATAGAACATATCAAATGTAAATCACCTTCACGCTAATATTCTTGGTTATCTGATATTGTTACTTTGTGCACAGCATGTACTTCTCCATTCAAACTTATCTACATAAAGAAAATTCAACTTTAGGATACACAAAACTTGAAAAAACCATGAAGAAAAAAGCCTTACAAGAACCAGCTGTAAAACTCGACCAGTATGTGGCGAAGTACATACAGCATTTTTATCACCTTCAATAGATTTTGGTCCTTCCACGGCCCCTTATCTGACTTCAAACAACCTCCCTCATTTGAACATGTACAGCTACCACCTAGAAAACCTGGTAGCTCACTAAAGTGACAATGATTTTATTGGACTGTAAAATAACTTGAATTCCGAGCAAGCAAGAGTAAAAAGTCCACTTACCTTGCATCAATAGCTTCCAGTAATTTGCTTTGGTAGCTGCCAAGCACCTAGAGAGAGTTTGAAATCATTGGTTTACATGGATCATAGACAAAAATAAATAATAAATAGTTTATGCAGTTCAATTACATGAATGAACTTCTTATAATATACCTGAATCTTGGAAGTTGTACCCGGGTCGAGTAAAGGCTTCACTATAGTCCAGATCAACTGGAAGGCAGGACCAGCATTGATGATATACATTCGGCCAAGTGTCTGTGGAATTGTTAAAGGGGCGAATTTTATGGATATTTAGGACATAATTGATACAGAGACAGGTAATTGCTAGGACCTACTTCAGGATAATTGTCATTATCGATCTTCTGAAGAACCTTAATAAATTCTACAATAGGTCCAGTCAAACTCATTAAACCCTGAAGACGAACAATGAAAAAATGTTAAATAATGTAGAATCTCCATCTATGATGCCTGGTGGTTTATAGAAGTTATGAGCAGAAGAAATTAGTGTACCAATCCTTGGACATCTAAGATTGTCATGCTTGTATCTATATGCCTGTTTGCTGCAACAGAACATGTAGGAAACCTGACAGCAAGAGTCTTCTCAAACTCCTGGACTTGGAATTTCACAAATCGGTCGAAAGTAGTCACTTGCATCAACTTGTCAATGTTGATCTTCCCTAATCTTTCAATGTAAACTGGTCTTCCATCCTTGTCAACGCCATGATATCCCTGTGGATAGTATTCTTGAACTTCCTTCAATTCTGTGAAGTCAAAGTCCTGAAGATAATACAAGCACAGAAATAAATAAGATCGAATCAAAGTACAGTGATATATATAACAAATATTAAATAAAATAGAAAGGAAACCAGTGTTGTGGCTAACAGTCCAGTTTTTCCAACATCAAAGGAAAAAAAAAACCAACGATTTACAAGTCTGAAAGCATAAATGGACTATAGAAACATTAAGCTCTGCTCACGAGCCCAATTTTTTTTATGTTCATGACTAGTTTGTATGACATTTAAATGCTTCATATACAAGGAATTTATTTATTCCACCACTTTCTCTGTCAATTGTAATATTGAAAGGAGGCTTCTATAGATGTCAGCTCTTCTATGTTAATAGAGTAATCGTATCTTAAATTTTACTTAATTATACCCCAATGCATAAGAATAACAAGTCAAGCCTCAAAACTCAAAAGCTGCCGACTTGTGGACAGATAGAGACTCAAAATACTCAACATAAAATCTTGAAAGAACCGAAAATTTTTGACAAAATGACAAGCTAAGTATTGGACAAATGTGTCCAACAAATGATAGCTAAAAAGTGCCTCAAAGATTACCTCCATGATTGTATCTGCACCAAAGTTCTTCCTCCACTGAAGCATGTCTGCCCACATGCACTTTGCCTTTTCAATATTGAACTTCCTCGCTTTTAGAAATCTAAAAAAATTTTATTGCTGAATAAATTATATCTTTTACAATTTGAGGACAAATAAAACCTAATATTGAATAAATAGCATGTTGATTAGAACAATATAAAGCTGAAACTGAACCCCCGACGAGTAGCATCCGAAATTGCTATATTGTGAAGGGGGAAGGAAAGCAAGGATCACTAATCTACTATATGCATGTTTGGCAAAGCTTAAATTTCATTTTTAAGCTAATGAAACATACTTTTTATTTGCACATTTTGTAGGACCCATTACTTACTGCGAAATTATGATCCGCACATTCCATAAGACTCATAGATTCAAAGCATTTCATCAATGCAAAAGCGAATATCAAGAATGCTGACGAATATCTTGAAGAAATAAATACTAGCAAAGGAAATTTTACATTAATTTTATCAACATTGCCACACATACAGCATTTTCTACACTGCCATAGACAGATCCACTAAAGTAACATTCACAGGAATGGAAAAACACTCTTCATCTAATAAGAGTTCTAATCTAAGTCTCCATGTGTCCGTTTTCCAGAAGTATTTAGGATATGCTAAATATAAAAGCATGTGCAGGGTGAAAAATCACCTTAACATTATATGATGATCATCAAATCTTGCAGGAAGCAAATTGTCTGAGATCAATTCTTGTCGAAAAGCATCTACAGCCTTGAGCTCCTCCATTTCATGAAAATCCTCAATTTCACAAACTCCAAAATCATTTCTCCTCCTCAGCTTATTTCTTATAGAATTTCTTAGTTTGCCGGATACATTTTTAGCCTTTCTGAAAATACCAAATTTTGCTCTTCCCTCTGAAATTTCAGCATCTGATTTCTGTTTGTTTCTTTCATCAGTACCACAACCTGGTGCAAAATAACATTTATATCACTCGATGAGACTATTAAACATTAAACACTTTAAGCAACATGCCTCTTTATCATTTCATGGACCAAAACCCATCAAATGAAATAAATTCTGGTGGGACTTCACGTTATATTAGATTGGAAGCAGTAACGCAGCCCAGAGAATCAGTTTAAGTAGATGTACTTAAAACATTATGAATATTATGTTGAACTCATCTCAAAACATTTAGTTTAAGTAGATGTACTTAAAAGAAACAAAGTAATTTTCAAATTAACTGGTGAAAGCATGAGTACTTATTTTAACATCAAGTCATGGATCTATTTGAAAAGGGCTTACTTTCTTCTTCTTTTTTTTTTTTTTTTAATTCAGAAAATAAAAAGAGTTAATTTCCTTCAAAAGTAAAAGATGCAAAACCCATAATAGAAACATAATATCTACAATTAATTATTCCAATACACAATTAATTCACTTCAAATAATAACTAAAAATTAGAACAATACACTACAATATATACTCACAAGGGCTTGAAATTCGATCCAAAGTCTTTGACATTGCACTGCAGAGAAAACAGAATCTACTCAAAACCCTGCATATATATATACACCAAAACTGTATGTATAGGAGCAAAAATTAAAATCAGAGAAAATAATTTTGCGAGATTTTCTGAAGGTGGTTCTTATGAAGCTGGTGGCGGTGGGTCCCATAAAGAAGATAGCAACGGTGTACAATTTGGCGGGAATATGCCGCGGAATATAGGGAATACATAGCTTATTTGTTTGTACGGTACCACACTCTTCCCCTGTAAAATTAATCGCTTGTAATCAAGAAAATATGGTTTAAGTTTTAATTGGATCATTAAACTTTTCTTTGTCTCATTAGGGCCACTTGTCTTTCAAGCGAGTTCCAGATTTCACGACTATGTCATAATCAAGAATTGGAATTATAAGTAACTAAATATGGATAAGTTATAATTGGATCATTTAAACTTTTCTTTGTCTCGTTAGGGTCACTGAATTTCAATTTAGTTACAAATTTAACCAATGTGTTATTTTCCGACACTCCAAAATTGATTAAAAATTCTATCTTGGCTGACATAACATAATTGATGCTTTGCATATTCGGAACGTGATACCCAAATACTAGAATAGCAAAATTAAGCAAATATTTGACGACCATTATTTTCAAACTCTTTTTTCTAAATAATCATTTTTAACCACACATTTAGTATGTCGCACAGAGAAATGTGAAAGATTTGTTTCGCTAGATAGTCAATTATGCAATATTCATCCATTTGAAATACACTAGTTGACAAAATGACAAAATTCGAAATTAAATTTAAAAGGTAAAATGTTGACATATATAATTGAAAGTAAATTTAAGTTTAATGATCTAATTAAGAAAAAAATAAAGTTTAGTAACTCAATTGAAATTTTGCTAAAAGTTTAGTGACCGCAAATGACATTTATCCAACCAATCATATTTGTTTAAGATGAAGAAAAGTGATTTTTGAAAAACTAATAAAAGGCATTACTTGTGTTAAGGAGCTACCTCTCTTAATTTAATATAATTAGGTAATAAATTTAATTTAATTAACTTTTAGTATCTTAGTGCTCCAATAGCTAATATATGTCATTGTTAACCATTTTTCAAGTCATCAATTGAAAATTCAATGATAATAATTTAAATTGACATGAAATTAGTGTTACCATACTACAAGGAATCGACAATTGATTTAGTGTCAGCTACAAGTATCGTGTGTATGATTATTTTTGTATATTTTCATTGAAGTTTTTAGCATTTGAAAGAAATATTTAACAAAAATAATAAAATTTTCTAATCGAATATAAATTTGTCAACTACTATTTGGTGGGTTTAAAATTAGATTTTTAACAGATTTTATGAAAAATGATGAAATATGTGGTCAAAATTAATTTTTGATTTGACTTAAATTAAAATATGAATTTTAATTTCTATCAAACGTGGACTTAATAAAACTTTTGTATTTTATTACTTTTTTTTCTCAAATGCACGTTGAGACTTCAATTCATAAACATCAGGGACGGATCCAGGATTAAGGTTCAATGAGGATGAAACGGAATTATGTAAAAATTATGGACTAAAAGTATGGCGAATTTTTTTAATTAAAAAAAAAATGGATCCATTGAAAGTAAAATACTGATAAATTAGATAATCATAATACCATAAAAATAATTTACAGAAATATTGAAGATATGATACGATGAGAAGATGAATATAATCTCATATCGTTAACAAGATGTAACACTTCAGAATATAAATATAAAATTGTTACTTATGCTTAAGAACTTATTTTCTTTTTGCTTATTTAAGTTAAAGGCCATGGTAATTTCTCAAAAGTTGGGGACAAAATCAATCAAACAAGAAAAGATAGGGAGTTGGGGGTTAAAGGTAAGTCTACTACTTTATTCGAAGGTTGGGAATGTAGGATTTAAAAATTCTTAAGACTTTCATCAAACCCTTCCATATACACATGTAATACTCCATATTGAAATCTATGAGAAGATCAGAAGCGGAAGCGTACCTTGATCCATAGATGTGATTGCTTAAACTGGTTGTGATTTTCCAATTGATACGTGATTCCTTAAATTTCTCCTTTTTTGATGGGGATGCAAAAGAGATGGATAATTCACGTTCAAATTGGGAACCATAACCATAATAAATAACCGTTGAGAAGTTATCAACTTTCAATTATTTTAAATTAGCCCCTCATCAATTTAAAATAATCATTCCGGTATCTACACTTTATTTCCATGACATTTAATACCCATTAGTCCAAAATTATCTTTATTAGATCACTTTAATGACTAATCTTTAAACAATAGCACCACACATTTTAATATATTACATGTGTGGCCCCATATATGTTGGAATTCCCCAACAATCTCCCACTGGGTCATACATGTAATCTTACAAATATGCACAACCTTATGAGCTCAAAATTTTGCTATCATTATTATAGGTATTTCCAAACAATCTCGTCCATTAGTTATATTGATATAGGATCAAAGCGATTTTCGTCACATTTAGCGCGACTAAATCCATCAATGGTCACGTACACCCATACAACCAAATGACACAGATCAATCATGGGAGCGTAGCATGGAAATTACATGTTATGTGATCCAAACATATCTATTTCCAACTGGTCCAACCTTATTTCTTAAGTGAGATCAATACTGAACATAATAACAGAGTGAAATAAACTGAATACTTTATTTCTGTACAGAATAATATCCAAATACACGAATGTATCCAAAACATAAAGCAATGAAAATACAAACTCCCACTAAAACATGATATCCTCATAATATACAACACCCATACGAGCAGTGTGCTCGTGAAAGACCTTGGGTGTCAATCCCTTTGTAAGCGGATCCGCAATCATAGAGTTTGTTCCAATGTGCTCTATGGTAATCTGTCCACTCTGTACTCTTTCCTTCACAACCAGGAACTTAATGTCAATGTATTTTGACTTAGATGAGCTCCTGTTGTTGTTGGAATACAGAACTGCTGAGTTATTATCACAATATAACTTTAGCGGTCTTTCTACGCCATTTAGAATGCGCAGCCCAGTGACAAAATTTCGTAGCCATATTCCATGATTGGATGCCTCATAGCATGCTACAAACTCTGCTGCCATGGTAAAAGAAGCTATGAGTGTCCGCTTGGCACTCTTCCACGAAATAGCTCCACCAGCTAGCAGATAGATATAGCCTGATGTGGATCTCCTACTGTCTTGGCATCCAGCAAAATCAGAATCGGAGTACCCTACGATCTCTAACTGATCCGATCTGATATAGGTGAGCATGTAATCCTTTGTTCTCTTCAAATACCTCATAACCCTTTTAGCTGCTTTCCAATGATCCATCCCAGGGTTGCTTAAATATCTGCCTAGCATTCCAACAATGAATGCTATGTCTGGACGTGTACAAACTTGAGCATACATAAGACTCCCAACAGCTGATGCATAGGGAATCTTCTGCATTTCCTTAACTTCAAGGTAATTTTGCGGGCATTGTTTAAGACTAAATTTGTCTCCCTTAGCGACAGGGGTTTCACCTGATTCTACGATCCTGCATGCCAAACCTCTTAAGTACTTTATCGATATAGCTCTTTTGTGACAATCCAAGAATACCTCGAGAGCGATCCCGGTGTATTTGAATCCCTAATACAAAAGAGGCGTCACAAAGATCTTTCATCTCAAAATTTCTTGATAAAAATCTCTTAGTTTCGTGCAACATGCCTATATCATTAGTGGCAAGCAGTATGTCATTAACATACAAAACTAGGAAAATATGCTTACTCCCACTGAACTTGTGATACACACAATCATCAACAGCATTTGTCTCAAAACCAAACGATATAATTATTTGATGAAATTTGTAGTACCATTGACGGGAAGCTTGCTTGAGCCCATAGATGGATTTCTTTAATCTGCAAACCATATTCTTCGGGTCTCCAGACACAAAGTTTTCTGGTTGCACCATATAGATCGTCTCATCAATGTCGCCATTGAGAAACGTCGTCTTAACATCCATCTGATGTAACTCAAGGTCAAAGTGTGCAACAAGTGCCATAATTATCCTGAAAGAGTCTTTCGTTGAAACTGGAGAGAAAGTCTCTTTAAAGTCGATGCCTTCCTTTTGGGTAAAGCCTTTAGCTACAAGACGTGCCTTATATCTTTCTACATTACCTTTCGAATCCCTCTTGGTTTTAAAAATCCATTTGCAACCAATGGGCTTCGCACCTTCTGGTAATGTGACAAGATCCCAAACTTTATTGTCTTGCATAGACTTATACTCCTCATTCATGGCATCAGTCCACTTTTGAGAATTAGAACCCTACATGGCCTGACAGAAGTTGATTGGATCATCTTCCATCATTCCATTATTTTCCTCATGTTCTAGGAGAAATACTATAAAATCATCTGAAATAGCATTTTTCCTTTCTCTCGTGGATCTCCTTAAAGGTATTGGTTCTTGAGGTTGTTGAATTTGTACATCAGGAATAATTACCTCATTTTGAATGGGAGGTTCAACATTGTCTTGTTGAGGTTCTGGATATACTTCTTGATCAATAACAGGTATAGAAACCTGTACATTGTCAAAAGCAATAGTAGGAATCGAAACCGATCCTTCCTCAACTTTTTCCTCAAAGACAATGTCTCTAACCTTATTTCTCCCCCCAAACTCAACATCCTCAAAAAATGTTGCAGTTCCCGTTTCAAAAATTGACTTAAGTGTAGGATCATAAAATTTATAGCCCCTTGATCGCTCAGAATAACCAATAAAGTAGCTGCTAACTGTTTTGGAGTCCAATTTCTTTTCATGTGGTCTATAAGGCATAGCCTCAGCTGGACATCCCAAAATGTGAAAATGCTTTAGACTAGGCTTTCTACCTGTCCAAAGTTCATAAGGTGTTTTGACAGCAGCCTTAGTTGGTACTCTGTTCAGAATATAAGCTGCAGTCTTTAATGCTTCTCCCCAGAGTGATTTTGGTAAGGTGGAATGACTAATCATACTCCTTACCATATCCTTAAGAGTCCTATTTCGTCTCTCAGCTACACCATTCATGCTAGGTGATCCTGGCATGGTGTATTGTGGGACGATTCCACATTCCTCTAGGTATTTAGCAAATGGTCCTGGACATTGTTCACCTGAACCATCATTTCTGCCGTAGTACTCACCACCACGATCAGACCTAACGCTTTTTATCCTTTTGTTGAGTTGATTCTCAACCTCAGTTTTAAACACTTTGAACATGTCCAGTGACTCAGACTTTTCATGAATAAGATATAGGTACCCATAACGTGAGTAATCGTCTATGAATGATATAAAATATTGTTGACCATTCCAAGAAGTCGTAGGGAATGGTCCACAAATATCTGTATGTATCAATTCTAAGACATCCGAAGTTCTGTTAGCACCTAATCTCTTAGTTTTGGTCTGTTTTCCCTTGATACATTCAATACATACATCAAAATCTGTGAAGTCAAGGGAATCCAAAATACCATCTGACACAAGTCGTTCAACTCTAGCTTTTGAGATGTGACCTAAGCGCTTGTGCCATAATTTTGCTGAATTTTCATTATTTAATTTGCGTTTAGTACCACGTGATTCCACATGCAAGATTTCATTATATGATGCAACAGTATCGAGCAAATATAGGTTATCATATGCGGATAATAAACCAGTACCAATAATATTGGAATTTAACAAAAGACTAAATTGATTGTTTCCAAATGAACAACAATATCCAGATTTGTCCAATAAAGAAACAGAAACCAAATTCCGACTAAAAGTCGGTATAACAAAAGTATCTTTTAAATCCAAATAACGACCAGTTCCTAACAATAACCTAAAAGTGCCTATTACATCAACTTCCACCGATTTGCCATCTTTCACCATCACTTGGCTTTCGGTAGTTCAGGCAGCCCTGCATAGAAACACTTATGTGAGTAGTAGCACCAGAATCTAACCACCAAGTGTTTCTTGGTACTGAAGCTAAATTAACCTCAGAACAGACCAAAGTAAGAATTGTACCTTTCTTCGCACGCCAGGCGTGATATTTGGTACAATTTTTCTTCATATGTCCAGTCTTGTTACAAAAGAAACAGATCCCATTGTCCTTTTGTTGTTTCTTTTGTGTTGGACCCTTAGGAGCAGCTTCATATTCTTTCTTTCTTTTCTTGCCCTTATCCTTAGAAGTGCTTGCCTTAAAAGTGCTCGCCAAATGAATATTTTCAGTTCTGTCTTGCTTCAACCTTTCTTCCTCTTGCACACAATATGAAATGAGCTCATTTAGAGACCATTTCTCCTTCTGGCAGTTATAACTGACCTTAAATTGACTGAAATGTGCAGGAAGCGATATCAATACCAAATGTACGAGCAAGTCATCAGACAACTCGAGCTTTAGTGCCTTAAGTTTAGAAGCAATATGAGACATCTCCATAATGTACTCCCTTAGGTTTCCCTTGCCTTTGTACTTCATTGAAATCAAGCTTTGCAAAAGCGTGCTTGTTTCAGCCTTATCGTTTTTCGCAAAACGTTTCTCAATTTCGGCAAGGAAATCTTTGGCATTAGTCACTTCTTCAGATACTGCGCCTCTAAAGGCTTCCGGAATGCCGCGCTTGATGATCATTAGACTCATGCGGTTTGAGCGATTCCACTTCTCAAAATTCATCTTTTCAGCAGATGAACTTTCTTCCGTAAGAGGAGTGGGTTGCTCAATCCGGAGCGCAAGATCTAGATCCATGCAGCCAAGAACAATTAGTACATTCTCTTTCCAATCCTTGAAGTTTGTCCCATTGAGCATGGGAATAGAATTAACGTTTGCAGATATTATAGTAGCAGATGAACTAGCTGTATGGAGAACAAGATAGAGAAAAATTATGCTCATAATAATATTAAGATTCAACAATCAATAAATTCAAATAATGGTAAGTCCCATCTTAAGATACCTAGCACATCATTAATATCAAGTCTTTGGACAGTAATATTAATTGTAAGTAGTACTCTTGTTGTAGTGATCAAACATTGACAATAACTCCTGTCAAATAACAAACCTATCTTAGGATTGATTTATTATTCACATGGAAACCTTATAATTGTCACACGTTTACCACCACAAGTGTGCATGTAATTCGACCAAATATTAACTTTCCTTTGGGCCGGTTAATATCCGCATGAATGAGCATACACACAAAATCCTTCTAATATTTTAAGTTAATTAATTTCCACAAGAGAGGTTACTTTGGCAACATATTGCTTCAATCAATTCACTTTTGAATATTATATTCTCAAATGAGTCCTTTATACCAAAATTTGAAAAGCATAATACTTAATTGTATTTATCTTGAAACCTTAAGGGCTTAAGGGTTAATAATTCAATACTTTAGGGGTCAAATTTAATTAAAATAAACTTTTAGGGTTCAATAATTGATTATAGAAAGTTTAGGAGTCAAATAACAATTATGCGGAACTGTATGGGCCAAACTAAACCAATTATGAACATTCATGGGCTTAATTATAAATTTCAGAACTTAATAGACCCAAATTAATAAATTTTAAAAACTTCAGGGGCTGAATTATTTAAACCCATAACCATTAAGGCCCAACTTAAATAAACTATAAAGTTTAGGGACTGAACCTTAAAATTTAACCCTAATATAAAATTACAAGCAAGGGCCTGAAAATACCAAATTTCCAACACAGGCCCCGCCCCAAATACATCCAAAACGTAACTGAATTCATTATGTTCTTACACTTATAAAGTTATAATCATAATCATGAAGTCATGATTACTTTACTTCAAATTCCAAACCATATGGATGTTGTTGTATGTGAATTAATCAACCATTTATATATACTACTTACAGAAAGAGAATGGGAATACCATTCATTCCCTACTGCTAATTATCGGCATTGGAACCTTCATATTACTAATTACTTGAAATACATGCAATTAATAACTAGGAAAATAAGAAAGAACGCCCATAATTCTTTCCAGCAAGATCAGCAGAATATCTGAATAAACAAGAACCTCCTTCCCTCTACTGTTTGCTTGTAAATCCAGAAGATATACTTTGAAAAACTTAAGATTTTAAAAGAAATCTATAAATAATTATGACAAATAAATCACAAAACTCAATTCCACATGACCATATATGCCCATAAATCAGAATCCAGGTTCTGCGCGCTGTGCAGAAACTTGCACGAGATTTTTTTTTTTTTTTTTAATTAAATAACCCGGAATTCAGAAATGTTAAAACCTTTATTTCTACAATTTCTCAAAGATTCAACAATGGAGTGGCTCTGATACCACTTGTAGGATTTAAAAATTCTTAAGACTTTCATCAAACCCTTCCATATACACATGTAATACTCCATATTGAAATCCATGAGAAGATCAGAAGCGGAAGCGTACCTTGATCCATAGATGTGATTGCTTAAACTGGTTGTGATTTTCCAATTGATACGTGATTCCTTAAATTTCTCCTTTTTTGATGGGGATGCAAAAGAGATGGATAATTCACGTTCAAATTGGGAACCATAACCATAATAAATAACCGTTGAGAAGTTATCAACTTTCAATTATTTTAAATTGGCCCCTCATCAATTTAAAATAATCATTCCGGTATCTACACTTTATTTCCATGACATTTAATACCCATTAGTCCAAAATTATCTTTATTAGATCACTTTAATGACTAATCTTTAAACAATAGCACCACACATTTTAATATATTACATGTGTGGTCCCATATATGTTGAAATTCCCCAACAGGGAAGGAATAATAAAATTTTACCCTATTTGAAAATCAAAATTTACTTGAAAAGTAAAAGTTTCAAGCTTACCCTAAAATGCTTGATTACAATATAAGATCCAATTGTCCAACTTTAATACTACATTTTCCAGATTAAATTTCTTGACTTTTGTCGAGTTGTGTAGTTATTATAAATATTTTTCTCAAATAATTTCACTCGTTACATAAAAGAAATATCCAATCTAGAGATATCGAGTCAATTTGATTGTATAATCGCCAAGTAGGAAGAATATGGACATCTAATTCCAAGTCGAATCTCAAAGTCAAATTGTACTCGTGAGTCGTGAGATATATCGAATTAAATTGGTCAAGGGAGCAAGGTCTCAGCTATGGTGCACTGCAAACACCTAGTTTAAATGCATCACGAGTGTCAAGTATCTGACTGATTATATGACTCTTCGACTTTTCAAATCATCCACACTGACAATCCATCTTAAAGAACAAGGCAACTCTACTAGTATCAAATTGAGAAGCAAAGACACTAAAAAAACACTACTCATGGACAGAAACCAGAAAGTATAAACAATTTAGCATTACATTATGTTTTATATATACACACATCAACGAGCACTCACTATACATACATACCAAGGGAAGAGAGACTATTAATTACTAGAGAAGCTGATATCGAAGCCATATTCAGTGTGCTCAAATGCACGAGAGACAAACCACAAGTTTTAAATTTTTTTCTTCATTAATTTTGTACAATGTTGCCGAGTCACACACACCAAGCATGTCGTCTATATACAAGTTATCTGCCTGTGGTACCTGAAACCCAAAACAAAATATTTCACTATTATCATAGGATCGGAAATGGAGGAAAGCCACAATATCTAAAATTCCTCTATGGCATGTCTGGTTGGGAGACTATTTAGGACTGTGTACTATTAAGAAAGAAGGCAAAACTCAGATCTTATACATTATATTATTATCGAGTCCTATTATGTACTGCGTACCAAAGAGAGATGACATGACGATGACCTGCTATGTCCAGTTCCTTTTTGAGCGAAGCTGGGTGAGCTTGTCCCTCCACAGAGCTGCATGACAACACCAGAAGGTTACATTTACAATCATTGAGAAGCTTTTTACTTCTTGTAATCTTTGGAAAATAGTATTTAGTTTCTCAGTAAAAGCTTGAAAGTAAATTCACTGGAAAAAGCTAGAAACTCGGAATCTTGAATTCCAAACCGTTAAATATGTTCTAAGCTCTCAAAATGATCTTGTTCCAAGACTGGGCTCAGAATCTTCTTAGGAGTAGAGTTTGGCTTGCCCCCCTTATGCTGCCCCATGCTATGTGCATGTTCGAAAAGCTTAAATTATAATATAAGCTGGTCAAAGATACTTTGTATTCATACATTTTGTATGATCCAAAGTTTATAAGCACTTAAAAGCTCTACCAAACATTACCATAACCCACGCTTACATATGCTTAGCTACTATGACATGTGATTCAAGCTATTTAAATTTTTTAGGGTTAGTTTGTAACCATTCAAGTAGTGAACAAATTCAACTTCAGCTGGCTTTCTAGAAAGAAGTGTAATAATCTCTTTAAATACAAATATACTTGGAGAATTACAGTAACCAACTTGTAAAATGATGACCTGGACATATAATTAGATAGAATACCTGCATCCTTGTAACGTTCCTCGACTGCAGCTATTAGCATGTTGCGCACAAGATTAAACTCCTTTGTTTCAATGGACAGCTGGGCACTAGGTCTGTATCAGTAACACATTAGTTAGACTTGACCAATATTGAATAAGGCATGGGTTAAAAATCAGGTAAAGATGCCAGTTCCATTAGTTACCACACTCGAAATTAGGGAATAGGTCATTAATCCATAAGATAACAAAACTTTTATATTAAAGATTTTCCATATCTTTTCCCCTTCAGGCGTTAATTAGCCCAGGGAAATACTCCATCAATGCACTCTCTCAAATGAAAATATGACCATACAAGAACTAGTAGTTTTTTGGACTAACAGAACTTATTATCCAAACATCCAGAGAAAATGCATGATGTGATCCATGATATAACGACAAGTCCAGGCAATGATCCATTGATCGTTGAGGAAGGACCTTTGACTAGGTCGCGAGCGAAGCGGGTCAAACAAGCAATGAGACTACTTGCTCAAACCACAGTGGACGAAATATTGATCACGGCAAGCAAAAAGACAAGTTTCATGTTGGGCATGAAAAATGAAACGAAGTAGAGCAACTTGATTCAAGCAATGGACAAAGAAAGTGGAAGGAACAATTATGCAATCACATAGTTGTTTACGTCATGCGGCCGAACCCACTGTAGAGGAGCTAAGATGGTCTATGCGACTGCATAGATTTACATTATGCGGCCGCATAGTATATTTCCAGAAGCGAATTTTTCAAATTTTGAGCAATCTTCTATTTTAGTTAAAACTCTATTTTGTGATATCTTTTATTATTTTTAGAGTTTAATTCCATTTTTACTATGATTTTATGGATTCCATATAAATAGGATGATTATTTTCATTGTACAACACACAAATTGAGAGATTAATTGCAAGGTATCATTGTTTTCTTTTTGTTCTTCGTCCAATTAATTATGAACTTCTCAAGATTATTTCTTGTGACGTTCAAACAAATCGAGTGAGATTCTTGAGTCTTGTAATCACGGGATCAACATATTGTCGGTGATTGTGTTAATTCCTTGGTTCAATATTTTGAAATCAAACTTAAATATTGATTCTTGGCTTTCTTGGGATAGAATCAATCTTGTGTAGGTTTCGTATCTATTATTGTTACGTAGGTTCGCATCAGCTGGTACCAGAGCAAGACTTATTACGTCTTTTTTTTTTCATTCTTCATATTCTTCGCGTTCTACATTTTTTAGTTTACAATCCATAAAAATTAAAAAAATTAAAAAAATAAACTTGTTTGTGTGCTAATCTAGTTTCCAAATCAATTTCTGTTTCTTTTGCTGGTATCAAGTTAAATTTTCGAGTAAAAAAATCAAAAATTCGAAAAATTTCCAACAGAATACAATTTCATTTTTTGAGCAAAAAAAAATTTTCCAAATTCAAAAGTGTGCAATTCAAATTCAAGAAACACCTTAAATTTTTCCTTAGCGTTTCATTCAAAGTGTTAATTCCTATTTCTTGAGTCATTCTAGAGTCAATTTTTCTTAATCAAATCTTTGTTTGAAACTCGAGGATTGAATTTTGATTAAGATCGAATTAGTTCTTTAATGCACTTGCAAGAAAGCATTAAGTAAAAAGGGCAAGAGTGGTGAGACTAATAGAAGGAAAAAACCAATTTAAGTAATACACGAGCGTATACACGTGAAGCAAATATTAAATTAGATTCAGGATGTCGGATTAAGAGATTCTACTTCAAACAGAAACAATAATCAAGTCAATATGTCGGATGGGGGTGATACGACGATTTGAAATGTTGTTTGAGGATATAAGAAACACATTGGATGCTAATTTACGTAGGGAACAATTTAGAGAAATTACTAATGCAAGGAGACAATGAAGGCAGGATCATAGAGCGGATTTTGCTGGTGAATGTGAAGCGAATAGTGATATTAATGAGGATGTATAGGTAGATGTCGAATTAAGAAAAATGAGGGATAGAGGAGTTAGGCATGAAAGGAGGGGTAGAGATTTTGTTGGAGATGGTGTTGATAGAAGTATGAGCAATATCAAAATGATAATTCTTTCATTCAAAGGAATGAGTGATCCTGAGGCATACTTGGAGTGAGAAAGAAAGTAAAGTTGATATTTGATTGCCACGACTACTCGGAAGAAAAG
Source organism: Fraxinus americana (assembly GCA_035079005.1). Lineage (NCBI taxonomy): Eukaryota > Viridiplantae > Streptophyta > Magnoliopsida > Lamiales > Oleaceae > Fraxinus > Fraxinus americana. Next base: position 4,440,815 of record CM068727.1, on the reverse strand, counting down.
AAGGTAAAGATTGCGATACTTGAATTTACCAATTATACTATCATTTGGTGGGATCAAGTAGTAACATCTAGGAGAAGGAACCGTGAGGCAAATTAACACGTGAAGAATTGAAGGCTATCATAAGGAAGAAGTTCGTGCCTAATCATTATTATAGGGAGTTTTATAAAAAATTGCAAATCCTCTATCAAGGTTTTAGGAGTGTAGAGGATTATCACAATGAGATGGAGATTGTTATGATTAGAGCTACTGTTGAGGAGGATAAAGAGACCACCATAGCCCGATTTTTGAATGATTTGAATAGGGAGATAGCTAATGTGGTATAGGTGCAACATTATGTGAAGTTGGAAGACATGCTACATGCAGCTATGAAAGTGGAAAGGCAATTGAAGAGGAAGGAGACGGCTAGATATTCATCGGGGTTTTTCAGGTTCTAACTCTTCTTGGAAATCGAAGTGGGATAACAATAAAGGTGATAGGGCTGTTTCAAAAAGTAAAACTGAGCTACCAAAGGGAATGGGAGAAGTTGTTAACAAAACTACACCCAATGCGGATTCCCAACCCTTTAGATATCGAGATATCAAATGATTTAGGTACTTGGGATAGGAACACATTGGTTCTCAATGTCCCAACAAAAGGGTGACGATTTTTCGAGACAATGGAGACGTGGTGGGTGATAGTAAGGGTGAATATCGTCCAAACGAAGCAACAATCGATTCCAAGCCAAGACTGGGCCGTACGCTGTGAGCATCGGTCGAATTTTAAGCTAACCGACCTAACGTAGGATTTCTGCGGGCATTATTTCGCTGGGGACGAACCCGGGCGAAGGCCGACCGATCGACACTCCGCTCGGTGTTCGTTCTCATTTCTCGGTCGAAATCCGCAATTTCGTGTGGATTCGATTGTGCGTGCCTCGATTGGCGGTCGTCGTTCGACACGCAACGCGATTCATACCCTGAGCCTTGCGTTTGGGTGCTGCTCGGGGGTCGCCAGCCTAGTATCGTCGAAGCAGCATCGTCGCCGGACAAAAAACGGAACACCCAAGGGGAATTCCAACCCTTTAGATATCAGGATATCAAATGCTTTAGGTACTTAGCAATGGAACACATTGCTTCTCAATGTTCCAACAAAAGGGCGATTTTTCAAGACAATGGAGAAGTGGTGAGTGATAGTAAGGGTGAATATGATGCTATGCTAGAATTGGAAGGTACTAGTGATGGTGAGTAAGTGGAATATGCAGTGGGAGAGCTCTTGGTTACACGGTGAGATCTTAGTGCTCAAGTCAAAGTGGATGACTTAGAGTAATAAAGGGAGAACATATTTCATACAAGATGTCACGCTAACAATAAGGTATGTAGAATGATTATTGATAGGGGTAGATGTGTCAATGTTGCTAGCACTACACTTGTTGAAAAATTGGAATTAATTATGCTAAAACATCCTAAGCCTTACAAATTGAGGTGAATAGGAGAGTGTTTGTGAGTTTCTCAATTAAGAGGTATCATGACGAAGTAATGTGTGATGTAGTGCCTATGCATGTCGTGCATATCTTGTTGGAAAGGATATGGCAATATGATAGGAAAGTGATTGATGACGGGTACAAAAATAAGTATACCTTTACTAAGGATGAGAAATCTATTACTCTTATGCTGTTAACACAACAACAAGTAAATGGAGATCAAATCGAATTGAAGAAGAAAAAATTTGAGAGAAAAAGAAAGTGAGATTGATCTTTTACAAAAAAAGAGCAAGAGATAAAAAGAGTAGAGCCACAAGAGAATAAAGAGGAAAAGTCTTATGAGATGAGAGAAAAATCGAAAGCAAATTTCTTTGTAAAGGGGAGTAAGTCAAAGAGGGCAGTAGTTGAGAACCGACCTATGATCTTATTGGATTATAAGGAATCACTCCTCAACTTAAATATTGATTTTTGGCTTTCTTGGGATTAAATAAATCTTGTGTGAGTTTCGTAGCTACTATTGCTACGTGGGTTCGCATCAATGCATTTTTTGCAACAAAAAAAATCAAAAGGCTAGCCGAGAAACCACGAGAAAAAGAGGTCCTTGGGAATATCTAGCGTACCTGTCCAACTCAGTAAATAATAAGCCATCTGATGAGGAGCTATGTACTGACGCCTTTTCAGATTCAATAACCTTCATACCATCTGTATACACCAAGTATTTGTTCACTTGGATTGGCACCTATAAATTTGAGAAACTGTGTAAAATAACATTGATTTAAAAAGCAAAATCAAGATGCATTATTCAATCCAACTCATGGTAATTGGTTCAATCTATGAAACTGAAAAATGCCCATTACAAACCTATGAAATCATCATGAATAAATTGTTCACGAAGATTGTACAACTAGACATAGACACACGGAAAAAACACCATATAATTTTGTTTATTTACGTAGCAAATGCACCCCTATCGGTCCACATATATATTTGAAATGATGATACTGCAACTGTACATGTCCTATAATACACTTTTTGGTCATAAATCCTCAATATTGTATGCCCCAGTTTGAAAGCGAAGTTTTTAAGGTCCAATAGTTTTGATCTCATTTTTCACAATTCAGTTTCAACAGTTACACTAATATTTCCCCAGTAAATCTTTCTTCTAAAACATCATTACTTCACGTGGTGCAATGTGACACAATTTAATGTGTTTTAACGTTAGTAATGGCTACAAAAACAACACTTAAAACTCCAAATGCATAAAAAAAAAAAAAGAAGAAGAAACAAATCTTGAATACAAAAGGTTAAAGTAATAATTCGTCTTCTCTCTACAAGTGCTTTTAGACAAAAGGATTCAATATGGTATCAAAGACAATAAAGATCCATATTCAAAGCTCACTGCCATCCATTTATGAAAATTGTACACTTGCAGGCCTTTAATAAAATTTGTATCTGGTCCATACGTGAGGAGCATGTTGAAGACAAATTAAGTATAGAGATTTGTAACTCCTCTAATAGTTTAAACTTTTAGACGAGGTGGTTCAATGAGAAGTACCCAACAGTTACTCACAAGAATTACCTTGCATCTCACTGCAATGTTAATGGCATCTGATGGTCGCAGATCAAATCTGATACAATCTGCTTCGTTATCCAACTTCAATCAGGATGAACATCACGTCAGAAAATATAATGTCACAAAAGTCAGAAATTTCTACATTTTATTCAATCGTGGAAACAATAACAATTTACTTTACCTTTGTAAGGTATAACTCTGCAAAATATGCCTCATGTATTCTCTTGGTAACTCGTACAAGTTTCACCTGAAAAAGAAGAGAACTAATAAATGAAAGAAAAGTAGACATAATTCTTATAATGTAAGCAAGCAAAGAACAACTATGTGACCATTGAAGAAATAAATAAATAAACTCACTGTATAGCCCATCTTCTCAATCATTTCCTTTGCCACTTGATACATGGTAGGCCTAGCCTAAAAAGCAATCCAAAAATTATCTTTTAAGAATAAAATACACAAGTGACTTTAAGAATGTTTTGCTAAGCTTAAAAATAAGTAATTTTTTTTTTTTTTAAATAAGTTAAGAGTTATGTTTTAAATAAGTAACCTTTTTAACTATAAAGTATGAAAATAAGTAACTTATTCAAACATTTATTTAAACAAAAAGTATAAAACATACAATTTGGACATTGCGTACAGCTGCCATTAGCAGCACACTGGGCATCTCCACTGTGAAAAAGACAATTGTATCAAGAATGAAGAAATAATAAGAGGCAATACTAAGTTACTAACCCACACTCCTTAACGAATGTTGCCTATAGAAAGTAATCATAATATTAAAGATGAACATACAAACAATTATGGGGAGAAGAAGCCCGGTCCCGTCTTCCATCTTCAATACAATTGCAGGGTGCGGAGCATAATCTGGCCGATGACATCCTTGGGGGTTATTATGGGCACATCTCAAATGCCGGCCATCTCTCATCTTGATCAAGAAACCATCCGGACCACTTCTGACCTCAACTATTCAAAACAATGGCATAGACCTAAATTTTGATTGGAATGTTCTCTACATACGATTGTATGCGTAGAAAAATGTGGATTATTGTCTAGTACTTGTACAATTGCAGTTAGGTATACATTATTCAATAAGATCAACAAGCATTACATAATAGACTCCTACAATTTTCTATGCAGAGGCATGAGAAACATGAATTATGTAACAGGCAGCATGGAATTAATAATGATTTTTCGAAACAAAGCATGTCCGCCTAGAAATTCCATATAACACAACAAAAATTTAGAATTCTTCTAAGGAGAAATCCGTGTTGAAGATTAAATTCAAATAAAAAAATAAATTTCTTCTGTCCCTAACAGTTTAAACTTTTAGGTGAAGTGGTTCAAATTGGTATCCACCAACCAAACAAGTCTTTAATTCAAGTGCAAAAATTAAGCTTCACCAGTTATATTATAATCCAATGTTGATTCAAAATATTTGCCAGTTAAAGATTGTCAGAGCCACCGCCCATGCATTACTTGGCAAGGTAAATTGCAAAATTGACAGATTTTTTTGATTATCACTTACACTATAGACTGCACTCACATACACTGAATTAGGAGAAAATAAGTGTTTGTACAATCCACATACCAGCTTCAACAACGCTCGAATTCACATAATCAGACTCATTCTCATTTGAATTCCAGGCCATGCTATCATTTCCATTCGATGACGAACTAAAAGTACATCGAATAGTCTTGCATTTCTGCAAATTTGGTCGATAATTTACATTAGTCCTACTATTGCCGATTCCTACGAGCCCCCAAAACCCACTTCTAATAACTTTGGCTTTCGGTAGAGGTGAACTGATCGGCACAGAATGCACTCTGGATTGCTTCCCACTGATCACGGGGCAAACTACGGGCCCTTGTAGAGAAGCCATCTTCAATCCTCTAAATCCATAAAATTTAAAAATTCTGATCAGAAGACTAAAAATTGCTCACATTATCTACAAGTAATTCCGGCAAAAAATATTTCAGAAACCAAAATCCACATATGCAGAAGAAATTATCTTGCAAAAATCTTCACAACGTCCCATTTAAAAAACACAACTTTGAATATTAAAGTTCTTTTTACTTAATTTAATCCGTACGTTCTCCAGTACCACTACATACTTAAATAAATCAATAATTAATCCTCTTCAATATAAGGATTTGCAGACAAAGGTCATAATCTTTAATCTTCTTTGTTAAGGAAACAATAATCTCAACAACTTAATCCCAAGTCATATTAAAATAAAACATACAATTCACCTTAGATACCATTCAATTAGTAAAAAAAAAATCCCCTTTTTTTCCTGGGTCAACTTATCCGTATCTTTATAATCCGAAATTCAAAAAATAATACAGAATACAATTTTATGTACACAATCACACCTCTATAAAGCTCTCTGTCTTCTTCAACAATCAAGAACTTCTAGACCCCAATCGCGGCCTTGAACACCTAGAGAAAATCTGGGACTTGTTTAATTCTTTCTTCTCGGAGGAATTATGGTACTTTTATGAGATCAATATTGAAAAAAAAACATATATACAGTTTATTGAAGAAAAATGGAGAGATGGGGCGAGAGTGTTTTGGATAGTTAACAACCGACAAGTGGACTGGAGACTGGATAAAGGCAACAAGAAGAGAATAAGAAGATAAGAGATTCGTTTGGAGAGAGGAAGGGCATTGTTTGGCTAAGTTCGAACGATTTTAAAAATTATCTTCTGTTCACCGAGCCTAAGTCAAAGGTACTGAGAGTCGAGGCATTCATTATAGAGTTAGTTTGAACTTTGAACATTTGATAGATTTTGAAATAGTGATTTTTTATTAAAAAATGTATAATTAAAAAGTAGAAAAAATTGTTTTACGCATAAAATTATTTTATTGAAAATGAATTTGAAAAAAATGAGTTTTTAAAGAAAGAGTTTCAAACAAAAACAGAGTAATCATGAAGAAGGGGATTGCGACCTTTGGTACATTTGGGCAGCACTCGATCAATTAGTAACTCCTAAGAACAAGCATCGGACTTATAACTAACAATATGTCTATTTTGTAGTTGAACCAAGGAGTTTAGTATGGAAAATATCATGCAATGTCCTTACTATTCAGTTGAATCCAATTTCTCCGTTCGAAAAGAATTATATATGTTCTAATTTATAAGTAAATAAAAATGAGTGATCCATGACTAGGTGATATTTGTCAATCAATTGAAATGTGTGATTGAAAATTAAGTATGAATCATAATTAATTTAGTCAAACGGAGGCTTATTTATTCGAATATTCAATTTCAACCTAGCTTTGTCTTTTTTCTTTATTAAAATTGAGAATATATAAATTATGTATTTTGTAAAAAGTTAATAATTATGTTAACCTAATAATAATTAACTTTTTTTATTCATAAGCTAAAGAAAGTAATATCTTTAAATGTGTTAGCAAAAATTTACTTAAAAGTTAATTAGAATTTGTTTAGAAATAATTTTGCTTATAAATAAGTAAAAATAAGTCATGAACAAAGTGGATAATATTTATATATCCCTAAGAAATATGTGAATAAAAATTATTTGATTATCTATGAATAATTTATAAATGCTTTAATGTTAGCCAAACATGTGCAAGTGATAAGATGTTACGCAATGCTGGTGATCTGTTCTGAGTGTGACATTGTGAGATAGTTTGTGTGAATTATCTTGGTCCCTATTCTTCAAAAATAGCAGTGGAGGATCCCAAACTTTCAAGTGTATTGTATCTTGGTCCCTATTCTTCAAAAAACAAAGCATTTACATTCTCAATCTATCATTCCGAGCCCCATTTTTGGAAATAATGCATTTTTGAATAGTATTTTCTATGAAAAATATGTGGTTAAAAAATGAAAAAAGGTTCTAAATTTACGTGTAATATTATTTTATTAAAAAAATTGTTATTGAAAATAAGAGAGGAAAACATGTATTTTAAAAATAATGAGAGACCAAACAAGGACTTAAATATGTGGTGAGATGTTATAAAATGTCGTCATTTATTTTATTGAAGGTTCACTCGGTTCACATCAACAAATAACTATCACATGTGATGCCAACATTTATTGAGTATTACATGCCCCAGGGCACATCTCCAAATGGTAAAAGGAGAAGGTGGAAAAATTCCAACTTTACTTGAGCCTGTCGCGTCAAGGATTCGAATCTTGAAATATAGATTTGGCCCTTGGGTAAGTGCAATTGTACAAGCAGCCTTCCACCTTGTACCCATGGAGGCATAACCTGCGATTTACTTCCTTCACCAAGGCCCAGGGCAGGGCAGGACGGTGGGGGGCCGCTAAGAATGCGGTTCATCCTTTTTTTATTGAGTATTACCATCATCGATTTCTATTTGTTGAATTGGATGAAATTACCTTAATTAAATCAAATCAAGAATAGAATAACTGAAGGAAAGATATACAGATTCACTAACACATAAGATCTAGATTTTAAAGAAAGGTCACATCATTATCTTGGCCGTTAGTCCCAGAATAAGGTGAATTTTTCTTTCGAACAAACGTTGCTCTCGATGAAGTATAGTCACTTAATTGAAATCAAAATAAATTTTAATTAATCAAATAAAATCAAATTAAAGTATAATTACCCGATTAAATAAAATTGAACTACAATTATTTGATTAAACTAGTGAAAAAGTTATTGCGAATGGAATTTTCCTTTAATATGGTGAGGGTGGAGCCCAGAGATAAGGATCAAATATCTTGTAGATGGGCCTCTATTTGTAGCTAGATTCCAGGCCCAAATATATTTTCGGCACGTAGGACAAGAAAAAGGAGCTGGTCAAAATACAGATTTTACACTAGAAAGCCAAAATTAGATTCAAAACTGGTCCTAAGAATATCAATCTTGGACCATATGATATATCACCACTATAGAGGATGGCCAAATCACTGTTCATTTATGCACCCTCCATTTCACACTGAAACTGGTTCTCCACTATTTACAATCTGATTTTGCTACCGTGATTCCCTCAATATCTAGTCATCTTTGTTGACTAATTGGTATATATTTTCTTCATCTTCAGCCGTCCAATTGCAGTTGATATTTTATAAATATCTTCTCATCAAACAACTCCAGATCATCGATTTCAATCTCCTCTACACCAACCTGACAAAGAATACTATTGATTCCTCACTTATGTTGAACAATGGAGAAACAATCTCAAATTTTTATTGGAATACTATTTCTGAAGAAATTAATGAAAGACTCCAGGAGTGCAGCCAAATAACATTGGCGGAAATGGCTACCAGCTGCAAATTGGCTCAAACAACATATAGAGTAAGAAGAAAAAACTAATGAATTGTGATAAGTGTATTTTATACATTTATTTGGAGTCTAAAATAGCGATATTTGATAGTTCTTCTAACAAAATATATCCTAAATCATTTTATTTTATGTTATATATGTAAAATTTAATGGTTGAACAAGGAATGGAAAGAAAGAAGTGAAAACTGGTAAAAAAAATGGCAAAATCCAAAATTTGATGATCAAATTACAAATTCAATAGTTGATTTGGACCACAAGATGATACTTTGAAGATTTTTAGGAGACAATTAGATGGAATTAGAACTCAAAAAGGAATTAAATATGATTAAAATCAAATTTCAATCGCACATGTTATATTCCAGATTTTTAGTCGAGAATTGAGATCGATTTTTCGCATAGTAAATGTCCGAATGGGAAAAATTCTATTTCTATCAAAGTTGTAGCTCTTCGAGTTATTTTTCCAGCGAATTTTGAATCGCTTCAATCCGCGCATGAAGATAATTTTCGTTATTCAATTGGAACTCTTTTGGAAGTCAATTTGAACGTAATTTTCAACCAATTTTCGACTCCTACAAATAACTAATAGCAGAACACATATGGTGGAGTTTTCATGGACATATTATACTCCATTATTCATCAATTATTATCATCAAAGGAGTAGAATTCATATTTTTGTAAGAGAATTGAAGTTTTGCAAGAATTCAATCAAATGAAGATTCAAACCTAATTTTTGGGCAAAGAAGAGAAGACGCAAGTGGAGATTCATCAAGAAACCATTGAAGAGATTCAAGATTCATCTTCTTCTTCTCAATTTATCAAAAATTTGGGTTATATCTTTTCACTTAAATATGATTTCTCATAATTTCAATATGTTAGGCTAATTTTATACATTGGTAGGATGAGATAAACCCTTGTTATGATATTTTTAGTTTTTAATTAATTATTTTGAATTTAATTTGATTTGATTTGTGGATATTTATTATCGTTTTTATCGTTCTTTTCAATTGTTTAATCACCAATTGAATTGTTAGTGGATTTTATTGTTATCGAGAGATACAATACGGTTGAAGCACATTATAATAAATATTGTAAGGTTCGATAAAGGATAGAGATATACATATATACTTTATATGATTTCAATAAGTGTTCTAGTACTTGTTAATGCATTTATCATGTTTGCATTTTTCTTCGAGAGATAGAAAGGTCATATGAGGGGAATAGATTTGATCGCTATCGAGAGAGACTTTCAATTAAATTAGGAACATTGACCAACATAAATGATTTCAAATTGTCGCTTTAATTATTACACTAAAAATGGAATAACAAGGGGGATTTAATATCTTAACAATGCATCTCACATATTTGAAAAACACATTTACCTACTTTCATTAGTTTAATTAATAATTTATGGATTAATATAAAAAAATCATAAAATTTGTTTGCTATTCGATTAAAGTTGGAATTAATTTTAACTTGATCAAACACGTAGTCCTCGTGGGTTCGACACTATATTCACTATTTTATTACTTGTTCACAATCTCGTTCACTTGCGGGAAATCAAAAGGTCAAGTTTTTGGCGTCATCGGGGACTATTGTATTTAATTAGTTTTAATTAATTTTAATTTTAACTTTAATTTGAATTTATATTGCTTAACAAATAAAGCAAATTAAGTATGAAGAGAGATTTACGCTTAAATCAAAGTGTTGGCAAAGAAAACTTCAACTAAGGATGAAGAATAGATGAATTTGTGAAAAGTTCTTTGCAAAATAGAGTTATTTGATAAATAAGATGAAATATGTTTGATTGAATAAGAAACTTTTTTTAATAAACGAAGTAGAATGTGGAATCAAGTAAACTCGATAATTTTCAATAAATAGGCTTTCTAAATATCTCTTGTAAGTTGTTGGAATTGAATGCAAAAAGAAATGGTTATTTATAGACCAAAAGATTGAGAATCAGTCACTTTCGATTGAGCAATTTCAGTTGACCAAAGTGTGAATATAGCTGTTGTAAAATTCAAACAGTTGGAGATTCGGTTGACACTTTGATCGAGCAGATCGGTCAATCGGTGAATTTTTGATCGACCGGTAATGGCCTTTTTGAAATTTAGTAGGCATAATATAAAAACGGTAGGTTGCAAATCCGGTAAGCAGCATTTCGGTCGACCGGAGTGTTAAATTCGATGAGATACAAAAACGGTAAGTAGTGTAAATACGGTATGTAGCCCACTTCGGTTGACCGATGTATGCTTCGGTCAACCGAAGTATACAAGTTTTGGAAATTAGTTTTTATATCAAAATGTTCATTTTTCCAAAATCATTTTTATGCAAGTGATGAGTTATGAAAAATATTTTGAGCTTTTTGTACTTGCTAAAAATTGATGAGTTAATACCTTTATATATAAATTGAAGTTTTCGATAAACAACTTCTAGACTCTATTTTTCAAAGTTCTTGTTCTCTTCGAGTCTTCTTTTGATTGTTTGTTTTTCAATGAATGACGATTTGAACCTTTGAATGCTTAAGAAAATTTATTAATGAAAAACTCAACAAACAAAACTTGTTAGAAATATAAGTATATTGTTTCTTATAATCAAAACAAGTAGAGCTATATTGAATCATAGATCAACAATTTCCCCCATTTTGATTATGACAACAATATGTGATTTGTGTTTATTTGTAGAGATACACAAGATATTCCCCCTAATTCTTACACATTAATGGTAATTGAGTTTGTGTTTATATTATTTCCCATAGCATAATGTTTAAAATAATGCATTTTCATAATTCAATAAATCAGATTAGAAGTCACAATTCATTATGGCAATTCATAAGAAGTCATAGTTGAAGTCATAAATCATAATTCATACCAATGTATAATAGCAATCACATATCACATTTCATTTTCCCCCTTTGATCAAAAAGAATGGGGACGTAAAAGAGACTTCCCCCATAAGTAAGGCATAGGTGCACGTTAGGAGAAATAAAGAAAAAGTAGTCAATCAATTCATAACAAGTGAAATAAATCATAGGTCAAAAGAGAAAAAAAAAAAAAAAAGCATCAAACTAGACAATCTTTTTGAGAAGAAATTTTTGCATAACTAAATAGAACAAAAAAAAACTTCAATCGTTCGTCGGTGGATGAGGGCCTCGAGGATAGATCGAGTACATGTGAGCGAAGAAGGTCTCATGTGATAAGCTCATTTGTTCTATCTTATGCTCAAGAGCATCCATTCGACTTGTGACGGTAGTAGCAAGGGAGTCAATTCATCCTTGGAGAATGTTTAATTGACTTGTTGGCCAGGAGTAGGTGCAACTTGTGGAGGAGTAGGCCTATGTCTTGCTCGCGGTGCTTCATTGTCATTACCACCATCATCACCACCCATTTCTTCTTCCGCATCTTCTTCGGTAAAGGGCCAAGTAGTAGGGCCCGAAACATTGTCAAAGCTTTGAGTGTGACACATCCATTGCCCCTCGCCTTTAACTATTTTCATGCATTTAAGGGTGTTAATGTTAATGATGTCGATGTGTTTAGGTTGAAGAATGGGCTCATCGTCTAGTGGCACATTAAAGTATCGTATTTTTTTTGCGAAAAGCACGACATAGGGTAGACCTAAGACTCGAGAAGATGAGTGGACATGCCGAATGTGTTTTAAGAAAAGATAGGGAAAATCTAACTTACGACCAACAAGAAGTGAATCAAGAATGAATAAATCAAGATTATGAACTTTCTCAAAGTGACCACTCCTAGGGACGATAATGTGTGCAACTGCACGATGAAGAACTTTACAAGGGATAGTGAGGTGGTTTAGATTTAATGTCATTTTAGTTGTCAATGAATGGTCGGTAACCCGACAACAAGCCTCGAGTTCGTTGTAACCTTCGAACCTAACTGGACAATTTTAGACATGCACATTCCTCTAACTCAAGTATGTTCCGAAGAGTGGCTCTATCAAGAGTGAAATGTTTGTCCTTAATCGTGCAAGTGACATGATTGGAATAAAAGGATAGATTTCGATAAAATTCATGAATTAATCTAGACAGGCAATTTCGGAGATAGAGATAATATTTTTTCATCATATACCCTCAAAGTATTCTTCTATCTTAAATGACGGTGCTTGAAGATAGAATTCGAAAACATCAATTGACTTACCGATAAGAATGGGGCAATCGGTGAAACGATCGGGCATAGGTGTGTCAACCTCGACATTCGACGAGCTCGCTTCACTTTTCTTTGATTTCTTCTTCGGAGGCACGGTTGGGTTGGATTTTTTGACCAAGAGTGAGATAAATTTTGGTTTTTCAAAATTTTGTTGAGGAATTGAGTGAAAAATTATAGGAGATGTATGGGTAGCAAATCTTCGAAGTGGGTTAATGTTTTAACAAGATTTGCAATGAGTTTTTGAAGGAGAATCAAGATTTTCGAGTGTTGAATCTAAAACCCAATTTTTTTGAATTTTCTTGATGAAATGGTGTAAAAACTTGAGATTTAATAGGAAAGTTTGATGAATGTGATAGATTTGTTGAAATATTGGAGCGATTTTGATGAGAAGAGTGAAATGTGTATGATTTGAATAGAGAAGATGAAGAGAAATCGCGAGTTAGGGTATAAAATGATGATTTGGGGATGAAATTTGATTTGAAAAGAAGCTAAGCCGCGAGGTTTTCGGTCGACCAGATAGTTTTTCGGTCGATCGAAAGTCTGCAGAAAATTTTAAAGGCAGCTGCAATAATTTTCGGTCGATTCATGTTTCGGTCGATCATATGGTCAACCGAAAATCATGTTTCGGTCAATCATTTGGTCGACCGAAGTTCTGCAGGAAATTTGTAGGGAGGCTGCAGTTCATTTCGGGTGACTAGATTCGGTCGACCGAAATAATAATATGGTCAACCGAAAAATCAAGAATATCACATATAATATCGTTTTGATCATACATTTTAAACAAATTTAGTCACAAATTTCAAATTCATCGATAATACCTAAGCCTCTATGAATATAAGAGAATCTATCGAGAGCTAGAGGTTTAGCAAGAATGTCGGCCAATTGATTATCGGTACTAACAAATTCTAAATAAATATCACCTTTCTGCACATGATCTGTAAGAAAATGATGTCGAATTTCAATATGTTTAGTGCAAGAGTACAAAATGGGATTTTTAGAAAAATTTATAGCACTAGTGTTGTCGCCCATGATATGAATGTTTTCAAAAGTTAAGTGATAATCATTAAGGGTTTGTTTCATCTAAAGAGCTTGACCAAAGCAACTAGCGGCCGAGATATATTCGATTTCGGCAGTTGATAGTGCAACAAAATTTTGTTTTTTGTTAAACCATGATACAAGAGTAAAGCCTAGAAAGTGACAAGTTCCACTTGTGCTTTTTCTATTAATTGTACAACCCGCCCATTGGCATCCGAATAGCTAATAAGGTCAATGTGCGTGCCTTTTGGATACGAAAGGCCTAATGTTCTAGTACTACATAAATATCTAAAGATTTGTTTTAACGCACTTAGATGTGATTCTTTAGGATTGGATTGAAATCTAGCACATAAGCAAACACTAAACATGATATCGGGTCTACTAGCGGTTAAGTAAAGAAGAGATCCGATCATACCTCGATATTTTGTTATGTCAATTGAAGTGTCGTTCTCGTCTTTATCCAATTTGATTGATGTACTCATTGGAGTATTCATCGGTTTCAAGTCTTCAAAATCGAATTTTTTGAGCATGTCTATGATGTATTTTGTTTGTCTAATGAAGATGTCTTCATTAGTTTGTTTTATTTGAAGTCCAAGGAAGAACTTTAGTTCTCCCATCATACTCATTTCGAATTCATTACTCGTACATTTTGAAAACTCTTCACAGAGGGAAATATTAGTAGCACCAAAGATAATATCATCAACGTAAATTTATACAATAATCATGTCATCCTTTTTGGTTTTGATAAAAAGTGTAATATCTGCATTTCCCATTTGAAACCATTTGAGATAAGAAATTTATATAATCCTTCATACCAAGCTCTAGGAGCTTGTTTCAAACCATATAGAGTTTTTCAAAGTTTAAACACTTTTTTCCGAAAATTTGTGATTTTTGAAAACGGGAGGTGATTTTTGAAAACTGTTGTTTGCTGTAGAATAAACATGACAAACTATACAATGTCATTAAAGAAAGACCTGAAGAATGCAGTGAGAGCTATAACAGCTGCCTGGTAGCTAATACTTCATTAAAAACAATTCTTGAGCTGGTGTTCTCGTCTAAACCTGCAAAACCCCCTTCCAAAATTCAAAAAACTCAAATCCTAAAAACCGAAATTGATTGTTAGAGCCCATTTAGCCTCCATTATTCTACATTATAACGAGAGGAATAGAATGTGTAATTAAAAAGAAACAAAAAGTTATTGAATTTACATATAATATTATTATAGATTAAGTTCTCTAAATGTAACAAGGAAACCAGAGTGTGTTTATTGCTTTCTAAAGATTCCGATCATATAGGGTAAAGGTATAATTTCCATTAGAAGAAAAGTTGTTATCTCACATATATCCAACGGTATTTCTAAATACAAGGAACAAATTATATATAAAACAAAAAGAAATATGAACAGAACAATAAGCTAATAAGCAAAACAAGAACATTACCGAGAAGGTGATCTTCCAATGATCCCAAGGGCATAAATTCATAGACAAGAAGCCTCTGATCCCCATCAGCACAGTAACCAATTAAGTTCATCAAGTTAGGATGATGTAGAAGGCTAAGCATAAGAACCTCAACCAAAAATTCTCGATTACCCTGAAGCCTATTCCTATCCAACAGCTTAACAGCAACGACCTACCAAAATCGGCAAAATGATTATATAACTTAGAAAACCTAATCATTGATCATTTTGTACCTAGGGCCATGACTATCAAAGACAACCTAATCATTTATCATTTTGTAATTATGGACCTATGGTTGCAATATTCTTAGAGATGTGCTTGCAACCGGCAGTCCATTAATTTGCAAGCAAAGCCAATGTGATTTACAAATCTTGTACAAATTAACAACTAATTTGGTGGAAAAAAATTCCCATTTTAAACTGAAGATCAAACCATCATATCTCACGTTTAGTAACAAATTTTCAGTAAAAGTGAAGGAGATTTTACCTGACCATCGGGAAGCTGCCCTTTGTAGACACGTCCAAATCCTCCTTCCCCTAAGAAACACTCTGGCCTAAAGTTATTTGTAGCAGCAGCAAGCTCACGAAAAGTAAATGTCTGTGCAGCAATTTGAGCACCAGGTGCGTCTACTGGTGCCAACAGTTCTTTCCTTGGCCCAACATTGCTTCTTAATTTGGCCCTGTCTGCACCTGCAAATTCCACCATGACAAACCACTAGAGATCCATAAAAACTCACAAAAATCTAAATAGTCCTACTTATGCACAAGATATTATTGCTTCGCTGTAGTAGTAAAATATTAATTTTTCTATGAATTTGCCACAAATGATATAATCAGCCTTAAAAATGCACAATTTCACAAAATTTCTTTAACATCTTGAAAGAAATAATAAAATCCCATCAAAATTCGCAAATCTAAGTTTACCTCTCTAAAACCTTGAGTTCAACCATCTGCTCCTCAACACCATAGACAAAGTCCTTGCTTCGAGCTTTCATATCCTCTTTTTGCTCCTCCAAATCGAAAACCAAAACCACCCTCAAAAAGGGCCGCGTCGGCGCCACCACCAGAAACATCCCTACTGGTGCTGAAATAGAGGCTGAGATTCTTGATTTTGAAGGTTTTGGGTTTACAATAAAAGAGAAAACTTTGGGTTTTGGGAGGGCGAAGGGGTGGCGGTTATGGGCGGAGGGGAGGAGGAGCGCGGGGGTGGAATGGTGGTGAGAGAGGTAATTGATTAGGTTCCGGATTGTGTAGGTTTGAGAGAGAAGAAGTCATTTTCATTTTTTCTCAGTGGGTTGGAGAGAAATGGTTGGAGGGAGGCGTGAATAAAGGGTAGGGTTTGGGTTAATTTTTGAGTTTTAGCAACGTTTGAAATTTGAGAGTTTTAGCAACGTTTGACAAACGTTGCGAAAGGTCTTTTTCTCAAAGTTTATCAAACGTTGCTAAAAGTATTACCTTTTGCAACGTTTAATAAACGTTGCGAAAGGTAAAACATTCCGCAACACTCAATAAACGTTGCAAAAAGTGAGACCATTCGCAACGTTTGATAAACGTTGCTAAAGGTGACTTTTAGCAACGTTTATCAAACGTTGCAAAAAGTCTTACCTTTCGTAACGTTTCATAAACGTTGCTAAAGGTAAAATCTTCCGCAACACTCAATAAACGTTGTTAAAGGTGTCTACTTCAACATTTTTCTAAAAAACATTGCCAAAACTCATTCATATTAACCAATGGCAATATTCACTTACTAAAATGTTGCCAAAAGACCATTTTGGCAACATTTATCAACAAATGTTGCCTTTTTAATGTTGGAAAAGATGGATTTTGTTGTAGTGGATGATGAGCTCCTTTGAATGTGAGGGAACAAACTTCCATTCAATGAGGAGTGTTGGATCATTTTGATTCTTGAAAGTTTCTTCTTCTCCTTGTTGAGGAATTTTTTCTTCCAAATCTTTGTCTTCAACTTCTTTAGGATCTCTCTTGTTTTGATCTTGAATGTTCATTTGCTCAAAAGGGGTTTCCAAACCTAAATCAATATCTTTCTCTTGATCAAGAGAATTAGTTTCATCAATATCTTTCTCTTGATCAAGAGAATTAGTTGCATGGATTCTTCTACTATTAAAGTTCTTTTGTTGAAAGCTCTATAAGTTTTGCTAGTAGGTGAATATCCAAGGAAAATTCCAATATCGAATTTTGAATCAAATTTTCCCAGATTTTCTTTTGTATTAAGTATAAAACATTTGCAACCGAAAATTTTAAAATAACTAATGTTGGGAACTCTATTTTTCCAAATCTCATATGGAGTTTTGGTATTTTTTTGACTTACCAAAACTCTATTCATAATGTAGCAAATAGTGTTAAAGGCTTCGGCCCAAAAATATTTGGGTAAATTATTTTCATTTAACATGGTTCTAGACATTTCTTGCAATGTACGATTCTTTCGTTCTACTGCACCATTTTGTTGAGGAGTTGTAGGAGCCGAAAAATGATGTTCATATCCATTTTCTTTACAAAAATCATCAAAAGCAATATTATCAAATTCTCTACCATGATCACTTCTACTGGTTGTGATATAATATCCTTTTTCATTTTGAACCTTTTTACAAAAGTGTTTAAATAATTTTCAAACTTCATTTTTCAAGTTCAAAAGCAAAACTTGAGTGAATCTTGAGAAATCATCAACGATAACAAATGCATAGTGCTTGCCACTTAAACTTGAGGTTTTAGAAGGTCCAAAAAGATCCATGTGAAGAAGTTGTAAATGTTTTGTAGTTGAAGAGAATTTCTTTATTTTGAAAGAGCTTTTTGTTTGTTTTCCAAATTGACAAGCATCACATATTTTGTTCTTTTCAAATTTCAAGTTTGGTAGACCTTTAACAAAACTTGAGATTTTTACAATTAGGTCCATACTAACATGACCTAATCTTCTATCCCATAGCCAGGTATCATCTTTAAAAGTTGACAAACATTTTAATTCCTTTTAAAATTCAATGTTGATGACATAAACATCTTTACATTGGCTACCTATGAACACTACCTCTTTCGATGTAGCATCCTTAATAAGGCATTTCGAAGAATCAAAATTGATATGATACTTTTATCACATAGTTGACTAATACTTAGCAAGTTATGCTTGAGATTATCTACCAACAAAATATTTTCAATAGATGGGGATGAAAGATTACCAATATTTTCAATGTCCATGATTTTTCCTTTGGCATTATCTCCAAATGTGACATGACCTCCATCTTTCTTTTTGAAACTTGAAAATAACGTTTGTCTCCGGTCAAGTGTTTTGAAGTACCGCTATCCAAGAACCAATTGCTCTTTATTTTTTAAGGCACCTACAAGAATTGATTCAAATTTTTTATCTTGGTACCCATTTAACTTTGGGTCCTTAATAGTTAGTGCTAGTGGACCCTTGAACTCACTTATTTCTTTGAAAGTGTAATTTCTTTTTGATTAAGCAATTAAAAGCTATATGTCCAATTTGTTACAAAAACTACACGTGGTATTAGAAGATTTGACAAACATGTTTTCAAGAGATTTTTGTTTTAGAAAATGTTTGTATCCAATGCCATTTCTATCAAAGACACATTTTTGTTTCCCAAACATTAATTCTAAGTTTTTCTTTTAAGGAAACATTTTCTTTGATTAGGAATTTATGATCATCCTTTTCCTTCTCAAAATCCTTTTGAGTTTCTAAAATCTTTTTAGTCTCATTTTTCAATAAAATATGTAGCTTTTGAGGGTAGAGTATTTGAGATCAAATTTTTCAAAAGCACCAATAATTTCATCATATGAAGTAGATAATTCATTATAAGAAGGAGTGTCATTTGTGTTTACCTCATCCTCCATGGCCATGAAGTACGTGTTTACAACTCCATCTTGCTCATCATCACTATCATCCTAAGTGGCTTGTAGAGCTTTCTTCTTAAAAAATCTTCTCTTGTTTGGACACTCGATTCTTTTGTGACCGAGTTTGTCACAATCATAGCATACAACCTTCTTTTTTTTTCCTCACCTTTGTCTTCTTTCTTTTGGAATCGACGGTTGTTGCAAAACTTCTCCGCACACGGTCTCCTTTTTTTTTTTTTTTTTAATTTCTTATATTTTTTTGCCAAAAAATTCTACTTATTTATATTTTACACAAACTATAAATATAATTTCACTTATTAATAATTTAATTCAAAAACATTAGAAAATATTTCATTCAATATACACATGAAAATCAAAATTGATGACCCAAGAATAACTAACTAAGAAGGGGGTTAATTGGTTTTTGAAACTTTTTCGACACTTAGTCTCAAAACAATACAATACACAAGAAATGAATGTAAAGTATAATACTAGAATTAAATATGGAAGTTCGGTAACTTAATTCAAATATGAATATAACACAATATAAATGTCAATGTAAAGTAAAGTGCGATAATGTAAAGATAACGAACCAATTTAATGAGGTTCGATACACAATGTGTTCTACGTCCCCGTTACCAAGCTATCCGTCACGAGTAAGGCTAAATGCACTATAATTGTAACTTACAAATAAGAGGTACCGATCCTTAAGTGACTTACAATAAATGGCACTTATCTTTAGACGACTTACAACAAGGAGCATCTATCATTACGTGACTTTCAACAAGGAGCACTTATCCTTAACAACAATCGAGTTTTCACAATGCTCTCGAAACCACTAAAGTATAAATGATAGTTTTACAATAGAAGGGACTCTACTAACAAATGATATAATCAAGTCAAGTATTTAGAGTGTTAGGATAATACTTCGATAGATAGAAAATAATAAAGTTCAACTGTTTATGATGAAAACTTTGATGAATAATTGATAATGAAATAATTTGTATTTTTGTATCAAAGTTTTCAAGCCAATGATCTCTCCTAACAAATAATACAAGTTAAGTATGAAGAGAAATTTACACTTAAATTAAAGTGTTGGTAAAGAAAACTTCTACCAAGGATGAAGAATAGATAAATTTGTGACAAATTCTTTGCAAAATAGAGTTATTTGATAAATAAGATGAAATAAGTTTGATTGAACAAGAAACTCTTTTTAATAAATGAAGTAGAATGTGGAATCAAGTAAACTCAATGATTTTCAATAAATAGGCTCTCTAAATATCTCTTGTAAGTTGTTGGAATTGAATGCAAACAGAAATGGTTATTTATAGACCAAAAGATTGAGAATGTTGAACAATTTCGGTTGACCGAAGTGTGAATATAGCCGTTGTAAAATTCAAACCGTTGGAGTTTCGATGACATTTCGGTTGAGCAGATTGGTCGATCGGTGAATTTTCGATCAACCGGTAATGGCCTTTAGAAATTCAGTAGGCATAATGTAAAACGGTAAGCTGCAAATCTGGTAAGCATCATTTCGGTCGACCGGAGTGTTAAATCCGGTGAGATACAAAAACGGTAAGTAGTGTAAATACGGTAAGTAGCCCACTTCGGTCGACTGATGTATGTTTCAGTCGATCGAAGTATACAAGTTTTGGAAATTAGTTTTTATATCAAAATGTTCATTTTTCCAAAATCATTTTTATGCAAGTGATGAGTTATGAAAAATATTTTGAGCTTTATGTACTTGCTAAAAATTGATGAGTTAATACATTATATAAATTAAAGTTTTCGATAAACAACTTCTAGACTCTATTCTTGAAAGTTCTTGTTCTCTTCGAGTCTTCTTTTGATTGCTTGTTCTTCAATGAATGACGATTTGAGCTTTTGAATGTTTAAGAAGATTTATTCATGAAAAACTCAACAAACAAGACTTGTTAGAAATATAAGTGTATTGTTTGTTATAATCAAAACAAGTGGAGTTATATTGAATCATAGGTCAACAAAGTCATTTTCCAGTGACCTGTCAACTGTTTAATCACCATTTACTTACGTTAATTTGATATATTATGAGATAAAAAGTCATTTTTCAATAACCCAAGTGTCAATAGGTGTTAAACATTCGCATATTACATTTTTATGTTTACTGAACAATACCCTTAAGATTCAATTTATTTCCTCTATATAAGATAATTAATTATTATTATTGCTTTAAAAAAATTAAGTTAATTAATTTCCACTAAACACAATTATTACTAATTATTAGTACACAATTTATAAAAATATTATTACATACAATTAAAAGAAATTATAATAATACTACACATATATTACTTATATAGTTAATTAATTTTTTTCAAATCTAATATTACATATTAAAAACAATATTGCATTCCTAAAAATTTTTTATTGAAAATAAAAAATACAATCCAACTACAATAATTAAAATGTTAGAATTGAGTAGAAACTTTTGAATGCTAATTTTACCCTTATATTTTTTTCCTTTTGACAACAATGCCCTTAATTATGAATGTAGCAAAATGGTTAGTAGTTAATAGTTATATTATAAGTCCAAATATTAATTATAATTTAACTTCTTGTAGTCCCGTTAAGTTTTAATCACTTAAAATCAAAGTTCATCTATATGTAATCATAATTTATAATTATAAAAGAATAGTTAAAAATCAAAATTCTATTTGAAATTGTAAAGGATAACATTTAAATTAAGGTGAAGTAACGGTCATGTGAAAATAGAGAGGATTGTTGCCAATCTTAAAGACACTTATAATTATGAATTATTTGTCTAAACATATTTGTAACCTTCATCCACAAGAAACCTGTAATATTTTCGATTTATCTAAAATTTGATTTGATATTTTTTTTCAGCATTAAATATTAAATAGGTTGACTTTTATTAAGTTTTGAAGGTTTTTCTTCTTTAGAGAGAAATATGTTGTCAGGATAATGAAATTTTGATTTCCGATAATTGAATTGGTTTGATTACTAATATAATTCAACTTTGAAAGATACTTTAGTAAATTATGTTTTTTATGGTTTGTAAAGATATTATAATTTTTTTAGTAACTACTTTTATTATTCAATTGAATCTTTTTTTTTTCAATTTTTTTTAATTGTTCTAATGTTAAATAAATTTAATCAATAAACTTTCATTTTAAATCAAATCTCAGGTTGACTAATAAATCAATGAAAAAATATATTTTTAATTTTGTCCCAAATTTTTTGTTGAAAATAAAAAAAATAAAAAGGTGTTATAATGATTGAAGCTCATATTATATGAACTAACTACGTCGTGCATTACTAGAAAGATCATTATTTTAATCTCAATTAAGAGAGAGAGAGAGAGAGAGAGAGAGAGAGAGGGCATTTGAAATCTAAAGGCCCCCTTTTGGTTCGTAATTCAATTTCAATTTTAAATTTTGAGTTCATTTTGAATTTACTATTAAGAAGGCCCATTTACAAGATTGCTAAAAACGCACTTGGTTTGTTATTTTGAAAAATTATTTCTCAAAACAGAAAATTAGAAAAGACATTTGGTTTAAAATTTTAAAAAACTATTTTATGACACGTTATTGAATGAAATTTGATTATTCAATAAAAATAGAACTATTTTATGTTGGCTGTGATACATGTATATCATCACTTACAAATTAGTTTACATACACAATGTAGTGAGATATGTTTGTGTCAAAATTTCTGCAATCAAATTAAAAAAAATAAAAAAATCCCCACTCTCTTCTTGACATCTCATCTATTTGTACAACTTTTTATAACTCTTTATAATGTAAAAGTGGAATTATTCATTTTATGTTAATGTATTATTAAGTAATATTTACATTTTAAAGTTTGAATCTTACAATATTTTTTTCTCGCTACAAAAGTAAAATAAAAGCAAATAATAAATTGAGTGCAAAGAATAGGAAATAAAAACAAAAATTCGAGAGGAAATAATTTTCAATACGTCTATATTTTTGCGATAATCATTAAAAAGGCTCAAGAACAAACAATGTCTACTATTGGAATATACCTTACTGGACATGTATTTTCTCACGGGTGATTATATGTTTTACTTTTTCGCGGAATTTCAATGCAAAGAGCAAAAGTCTTTGCAAAAGAAAAAAAATGAAAAAGAAGAAAAAGTTGCGAGATGTTTACAAAAAATATTGTGTACAAAGAAGATTTATTGAAACTTAAAATTATAAATTCTATTCTTTCATATTTTATATTTATAATAGAATAGTTAAGAATCAAAATCCCATTAAAAATTGTAAACGATAAAACTTAAATGTGAAGTAACGGTTATGTGGAAATAGAGAGAATTGTTACCAATCTTAAAGACCCAAATAATTAGGAGTTATTTGTCTTAATATATTTGTAACCTCAGCACACGTCTCCCTTAAGAATTAGAAAGAAATCTGTAACATTTTCAGATTTATTTTAAAATTGATTTTTTTTTTTGCTTTTCTGCATTAAATATTAAAAAGGAGAATTTTTTTTAAAAAAAATTAAATTAATGCGCTATAGTCGACTTTTATTAAATTTTGAAGGTCTTTCTTCTTCACAGAAAAATATGTTATTAGGACAGTGAAATTTTCATTTCGGTCATTGAATTGGATTTGTTACTAATATAATTCAACTTCGAAAGATTCTTTAGTAATTTTTTTTTCTTTTTATGGTTTGTAAAATTTTTAAAAAAAAAATTTAATAACCACTTTAATTGTTCAATTGAATATTTTCTTTTTTCAAAAATTTTTAATTGTTCTAATGTTAAATAAATCAAATCATTAATAAACTTTCATTTTTAATCGAGTCTCTTTCTCAATAAATTTGGGTTTGACTAAAATGAAAATATATATTTTTTATTTTTTTTCTTCCCCAGTTTTTTTTTTTTTTGTTGAAAATGAATAAAATAAAAAGGTGTTATAATATTTGAAGCCCATATTTATATGAACTAACTAGTATTACTGAGATATACCATTATTTTAATCTCAATAATTATTTTTTTTAAATAGACCATTTTAGGCTCAAGCATTTGAAAACTAAAGACCCGTTTGATTTGTGTTTCAGTATCAGATTTGAGTCTTGAGTTCATTCCAATTTTCTATTTTGAGAGTCCGTTTTAAGATTGTTAAAGACGTATTTGGTTTGTCATTTTGAAAAATTATTTCTCAAAATAGAAAATTAGAAAAGACATTTGTTTTGAAATTTTGTCCAATGAAATTTGATTATTCAATAAAAATATAACTAATTTTATGTTAATATATTATTAAATAATATAAACATTATAAAATTGGTGAATCTTACAATATTTTTTTTGCTACAAAAGTATAATAAAAGCAAATAATAAATTGAGTTCAAAAAATATAGGAAATGAAAATAAAAATTCAAGAAGAAATAATTTCAATAGGTTTATGCTTTACAATGACCATTAACAAAGGTCAAGACAAATAATACCTATTGTTGGAATATACATTCTTGAATATGTATTCTCTCATGGGAAACTATGTGTTGAACTTTCTCGCAAAATTTCAATGCAAACAATAAAAGTATTGGTAAAAGCAGAAAAAAAAAAAGAAAAAAAGAGTTGTGAGACGTAGACAAAAAGTATTGCGTACAAAGAAGAGATATTGTATCAAATTATTACATTTAAATTTATTCAACATTTTCACATTATATACATAATTTCATAAAAAAATTATTCATTTCTTTTTAACGATTTTAATTTTTCTTTAACAATATCAATTACTTGAACAACTTTCAAAATTTTTATCAATATTTCAAAAATATTGCGCATATCATTTATCATATACATAATACGTGCAGTATACGTACTTACTACCAATACATAAAAATAAATTAAAATCAATGATTAACTATTGCATTCCTTTATTCATTTTCTAGAATATTTGATTATATACTAATATATAATCCCCGGCTAGAATATTACTGAAAAGATGAACAACCTCACAAAGATGAACAACATCTTTATAATATGTTTGACTAACCCACCCAACCTTTACAATACATTGAGTAAATCCCTCCCACAAAGAGATTATGTTGTGAAATACACCCCTGACGTGAATATATTTTGTGGAATACCCCCTTACGTTTTCAATTGGGTGCTAATTGTTATTTCTGGAGTATCTCCTTTCGAACAATCTGACAGAATTACCTTAATAAATTTGCACAGTGTAACGGTATTATCAACAGAATCAAAAAATTAATTCGAGCCTACCGACTTCACGATGTTTCCTTAAAACGAATTTGCTGCCTTCAAAAGGTGCTTAAGGCGTCCAGCAATCGTTTCCCAGGATAGAACGAATTTCGTCTCCTACGGAAGCAGCACAGCAATCTGCAAGAGTTCCAGCGAACTCAATGAAGTGTTTTTTATTTCGAAAATAATATCAGAACGAGATAGAGAGAGGGAGAATGAGATTCAATGCAGAGAATAATAGCAATGAAAATGGTGTGTTAATTTTGGCAACGGGCTTGCCTATTTATAGAATTGTTCGTGGCCATTTGAACATCCTTCTAGCCATTTCAGAACAGTCGCTATTGTTCAGACAAGCCCAGAACCGAACAGACAGCAAGGTTCGGTAATAAGTCGGTTAACAGTCCAAACGGTCGGTTAACAGACCACCCAAAATAACTACCCGAAAATAAGCCCATTAATAAAAATTAATTTTATTATGTACCCAAGAATTTGATTAATTACAATTTGATCCAAAATTAAATTTTGTCCAAAAAGATAATATAGTACAAGGACGCACCCGCACCCGCACACGGATCGGACCGGACCGGGCTCGGGCACGAGCACGTGCTCGTGCTTTGCCGAGCCTAGCCGGCCGGTCGGACGGACGGCGGCGGCGGCGCGCTCGTGTGGGGTTTGGACCGACTCCCATAGGATATAAGTCTCCCCTCTTCTAAAGACTATTGGTACCCCTTGGGGCCCAAACCCAATTCCCAACCTTACACTATATAAACCACATCAAAGTTTCATAACTTTCCTATGTGAGACAAGTGTGTGGGAATTTTCCAATAAATCAAATTCGTCACTAGTTCATAGTTTCAAGTGTGTTACTTTGACATTAAATATTTCATTCAATACTAAATGGTTTACGACAAATAAATATATCATGTTGATCCTCTTGCGGAGTAGAACATGAATATGCTAGGTCCCTTTGAAGTTAAGGCACGGGTCCCACTGAAATTTGGGCTCAAAGTTGACCCATTTCGCTAGTAGTAAAACCATTTTCCAACAATCCCCCACATGAATGAAATATGTCGGCTTTATTCTCCAAACAACAACATCTGATATGTTTTTCGAAGTAAATTGAAGAAAACTGCATCGAGATAAGTAGCCAAAGACTTTGAACTTTCCCTAGTAAAATCTATCGGATATACTTAGCCAATCAGTAGCAAGATGCTTCGAACAGTCAGCCGTTATTGTACACCTAGACAATAGAAGTCACACAGTTTCCTTCGAACACAATTGGTTCTCACGTTTGTGTCCATTTTGACATTGGACACCTCCTGGTTCATGAGCGGTTTTTAGAGAATTAATCTTCACATAACTCTCCTAGAAGCGGCCCCTTCTCACCCACATAGGTGATTTCCATAAAGAGTATTCTGCTATACTCCACTTGAACGAATCAAGATATAGAAATCATTAAAAGCGTAACTTATCCTATTTCGCAGCAGTTATGCACTGTCTCATCGTAGGAATGGGTAGGAAAAATTTCCCCAGTGCGCACTAAGTTTTTCACAGTTCGGTTGTCCCATTGAACCTAGATCTTGGGATCTCCAATCAATTAGGTTGGGTTGCCACCATGAAAACTTTTGATTATTTTATCAGTTTTAATCCCATTTCCTTCGATGAACTTTCGACTTGCTCTCTTGTTAAGCCTTTAGTTAGCGGATCCGCGATATTCTCTTTTGATTTCACATAATCTATAGATATAATACCAGTAGAGAGCAACTGTCTAATGGTATTGTGTCTACGACGTATATGTCGAGATTTGCCATTATACATAGCATTCTGTGCCCTACCAATTGCTGATTGACTATCACAATGGATACATATAGCAGGCACAGGTTTTGTCCAACACGGAATATCTTCTAGAAAATTTCGTAGCCATTCGGCTTCTTCCCCAGCTTTGTCCAATGCAATGAATTCTGATTCCATTGTTGATCTAGCTATACATGTCTGTTTTGAAGATTTCCATGACACTGCAGCACCTCCAAGTGTAAATACATATCCACTTGTTGACTTGGAGTCTTTAGTATCTGATATCCAATTTGCATCACAGTATCCTTCAAGTACTGCTGGATATCTTGAATAGTGCAATCCAAAGTTTTTGGTATGTTTTAAATACCCTAAAACTCTAACAATTGCCTTCCAATGCTCAGTGCTTGGATTACTCGTATATCGACTTAGCCTACTAATAGAGTAAGCAATATCAGGTCGAGTGCAGTTCATGACATACATTAAACTGCCAATAATACGAGAGTATTCCAATTGAGACTTACTATCACCAGTATTGGAAACAAGATGCATGCTTGCATCTATAGGTGTTTTCATAGGGATAATGTTATATTTCTTGAATTTATCAAAAATCTTCTCAATGTAGTGTGATTGAGATAAAATGAGACCTTCCGATGTTCTAGAAATTTTAATTCCTAATATAACATCGGCTATTCCCAAGTCCTTCATTTCAAACTTACTTGTCAACATTTTTTTAGTAGTTTGAATTATGGTATCATTATTACCCATAATCAGCATGTCATCTACATATAAACATACCATGACATATCCATTTAGAGTGCTCTTGACGTACACACATTTGTCACACTCATTAATTTTGAAACCATTTGACATTATTACTGTGTCAAATTTTTCGTGTCATTTTTTAGGAGCCTGTTTTAATCCATAAAGTGATTTAACAAGTCGACATACTTTCTTTTCTTGTCCTGGGACCACAAAACCTTCAGGTTGTTCCATATAAATTTCTTCATCTAAGTCACCATTTAGAAAAGCCGTTTTAACATCCATTTGATGTATATTCAAGTCATTTAACGCTGCTCTCGCAATAAGCATACGTATGGAAGTAATCTTTGTTACTGGTGAATACGTATCGAAATAATCAAGACCTTATTTTTGCTTGTAGCCTTTAGCGACAAGTCTAGCTTTATATTTTTCAATTGAACCATCCGCTTTCATTTTCTTCTTGAAAATCCATTTACACCCCAATGGTTTATTACCGGGTGGAAGGTCTACTAATTCCCATATATGATTTTGTAGTATGGATTCAATTTCACTGTTAACTGCTTCTTTCCGAAAGGAAGCTTCAGTTGATGACATAGCCTCTTTAAAAGTTTGAGGTTTATTTTCTAATAAATATGTTAGAAAATCGGGTCCAAATGAAGTTTTCGTCCTAGCCCTCTTACTTCGTTTCGGTTCTTTTTCATTTATTGATTCTTGATCTACAGCCTCATTATTATCACGAGGTCTTTTTAGTGAATTTGACTCACTTTGCAAGTTATAAGGAAAAACATTTTCTAAAAATGTAGCATCCCTTGATTCAATAATCGTATTAACATGCACGTCGGGTATTTCAGACTTAAATACCATAAATCTGTATGCACTACTATGATAGGCGTAACCAATGAATACACAATCAACTGTTTTCGGTCCTATCTTAACCTTTTTAGGTTTAGGAACCGCTACCTTAGCCAAACATCCCCATACCCTTAGATATTTATAGTTAGGTTTGTGACCTTTCCATAATTCATAAGGTATCTTGTGCGTTTTTCGATGTGGCAATTTATTGAGAATATAATTGGCAGAAAGCAAAGCTTCCCCCCACAAGTTCTTCGATAATCCAGAACTTATCAACATAGCATTCATCATCTCCTTCAATGTTCGATTCTTGCGTTCAGCAATGCCATTAGATTGAGGAGAGTAAGGTGCTGTAGTTTGATGAATAATTCCATGTTCCGAACAAAATTGTTCAAACGGAGAATCATATTCACCACCTCTATCACTTCTTATTGCCTTAATCTTTTTGTTAAGTTGATTTTCAACCTCTAATTTATAGTGTTTAAACACTTCAATTGCTTCGTCTTTGCTTTTGAGTAAATACACATAGCAATATCGAGTGCAATCATCGATGAAAGTGATAAAGTACTTATTACAGCCTCTAGTTTGCACAAACTTTAAATCACAAATGTCAGTGTGAATTAAATCTAGTGGTTCGGTACTTCTTTCAATAGAACAAAAGGGTAAACGAGTCATTTTTGCTTCTATACATATATCACATTTGTGATTAGGATCTAAATCGCACTTTGGTAATAAATCCAATTTGATTAGTCTACGCAAAGTATTATAATTTACATGTCCTAATCGTTCATGCCAAATATTAAATGACTCAAGCAAGTAAGAAGAAGATGTAATTTTATTCATAGGAGGTACAACAGTCATTACATTCAACTTAAAGAGCCCTTCATTTAGGTAGCCCTTCCCAACAAACATGTCATTCTTAGTAAGTACAAATTTGTCTGAGATAAATACTAATTTAAACCCGTTTTTGCTTAACAAGGAACCAGATACTAAATTCTTTCGAATATCGGGCACATGAAGAACTTCGTTCAAAGTAAGCTCCTTTCCACTTGTCATTTTCAGCACAATCTTTCCATGTCCTTCAACTTTGGAAGATGAAGAGTTTCCCATGTAGAGTTGTTCCTCATTATCTGTCGCTTTGTAGGTAGAGAACATCCCGCGGTTTGAGCATATGTGTCGAGTGGCTCCAGTATCCACCCACCATTCCTTAGTGTTTCCAACTAAGTTGCATTCAGAAACGATCGCTGAAAGATTCATGTCTTGTACCTTATCGGAAAGGTTGTCATGTTCTGTTACATTGGACTGATGAGGTTTTCCCTTGACATTCTTTGGCTTCCGATAGTCCTTGGACCGATGTCCCGCCTTGCCGCAATTGTAACGGTTGCCTTTGAACTTTTTAACAGTTTTCGAAGAATCAGATTGCCCTTCGCCATTGCGCTTCCTCTTCTTGTTAGTCTTTAAGCCTTCTTCCACAATGTTGGCCTTTGATTCCAATGAATTAGATGCACCATTCCTTTTTTCAGATTTGCGGTTGTCTTCTTCTATTCTCAACCGGACAATGATATCTTCAAGTTTCATTTCCTTCCGCTTATGTTTAAGGTAATTCTTGAAGTCCTTCCAGGAAGGCGGTAACTTCTCAATCAGTGCAGCAACTTGAAATGATTCACTAAGTTTCATTCCTTCAGCATGGATGTCACTGAGTAAAATTTGAAGTTCTTGAACTTGGGATATGACAGTCTTGTTATCCACCATCTTGTAATCCAAGAAACGACCGACAATGAACTTCTTCGTACCGGCATCTTCAGTCTTGTACTTGGTGTCCAAGGATTCCCACAGTTCTTTTGCAGACTTCGCATTGCAGTACACATTATATAATGTGTTGTCCAGTCCGTTGAGTACATAATTCGACACAGAAAGTCGGAGTGTTTCCATGCATCAACCGCAGCCAATTTCTCAACATCAGAATCTTCCTCGGTGTATGAAGGCTCATCTTCTTTGAGAAATTTTGCCAAACTTAATGTTGTCAGATAAAAAATCATTTTTTGTTGCCAACGCTTAAAATCTGACCCATTAAATTTCTCTGGCTTTTCTATACTACTATTAGAGAGTGTAGTACTAGGAGTTGTCATTTCTGAAACACAATCAGAAGATCAAGGAGAAGGAGTAGAACCAGAATAAATTAAAAAAAATTCGTTTTAAGATTGTTATTTCTGGAGTATCTCTTTTCGAACAATCTGACAGAATTACCTTAATAAATTTGCACAGCGTAACGGTATTATCAACAGAATCAGAAAATTAATTCGAGCCCACCGACTTCACAAAATTTCCTTAAAACGAATTTGCTGCCTTCAAAAGGTGCTTAAGGCGTCCAACAATCGTTTCCCAGGATAGAACGAATTTCGTCTCCTACGGAAGCAGCACAGCAATCTGCAGGAGTTCCAGCGAACTCAATGAAGTGTTTTTTATTTCGAAAATAATATCAGAACGAGATAGAGAGAGGGAGAATGAGATTTAATGCAGAGAATAATAGCAATGAAAATGGTGCGTTAATTTTGGCAACGAGCTTGGCTATTTATAGAATTGTTCGTGGCCATTCGAACATCCTTCTAGCCATTTCAGAACAGTCGCCACTGTTCAGACAAGCCCAGAACCGAACAGACAGCAAGGTTCGGTAATAAGTCGGTTAACAGTCCAAACGGTCGGTTAACAGACCACCCAAAATAACTACCCGAAAATAAGCCCATTAATAAAAATTAATTTTATTATGTACCCAAGAATTTGATTAATTACAATTTGATCCAAAATTAAATTTTGTCCAAAAAGATAATATAGTACAAGGACGCACTCGTACCCGCACACGGATCGGACCGGGCTCGAGCACGAGCACGTGCTCGTGCTGAGCCGAGCCGAGCCGAGCCGGCCGGTCGGACGGACGGCGGCGGCGGCGCGCGCGTGTGGGGTTTGGACCGACTCCCATATGATATAGGTCTCCCCTCTTCTAAAGACTATTGGTACCCCTTGGGGGCCAAACCCAATTCCCAACCTTACACTATATAAACCATATCAAAGTTTCATAACTTTCCTATGTGGGACAAGTGTGTGGGAATTTTCTAATAAATCAAATTCGTCACTAGTTCATAGTTTCAAGTAGGTTACTTTCACATTAAATATTTCATTCAATACTAAATGGTTTACGACAAATAAATATATCATGTTGATCCTCTTGCGGAGTAGAACATGAATATGCTAGGTCCCGTTGAAGTTAAGGCACGGGTCCCACTGAAATTTGGGCTCAAAGTTGACCCATTTCGCTAGTAGTAAAACCATTTTCCAACACTAATAGGTTTGTTGCTTGAGACTATTGCTGAAGCTTCATCAAGGAAGGGAATGGTAGTAGTCCATATATCCAGTTGGATGAGTATGAAAGAAACGAATTAGTACTTGAAATAAGTCAACACTCACAACAATCAACTTGCACACACGTAAACCAAAATTCAAACAAGAACACGTAAAAAACTGAATAAAAAAGCTTCATTTCGAAATCGTCAAAATAGGGAAACTTATCATATTCAGAAGCATCTTCAAAACCTCTTACTATTGGAGCATACATTATCAATAATCACAATTGAAAACTATAAGCATAACAAAAATCAACTAGTTTCAAAACCCCAATTCAAAATTTCAATTTTTTAGCACTCATTTCAAATACAAATGCTACGTTTATCACTTCTTGTTGCAAACCATTCCTATAGAATGTCAGTTGTTCGACCTTCAGATGTGGTGAAATAAATTGCTACAATAGTGGGTGAAGGAGAATCGAACGTCAATCATGGATTTGCACAAAAATTCTTATCTCCGTGACGATTTGTTTATTGCATAAAACACCCGTATTTCAGTTAATAAGGCTCTTATTAAAGAGGTGAAGAAGTAAGGGAAGTTTTGCCCTTTTCAAATTTTCTATTTTAGTTATATTTATTTGGAATTAACTATAGAATTGACGGGAGTGGACAGAAAGGGGTGAAACGAACTTCAAGTTTTATACATGGATATTTTTCATCAGTTTCAAAAGGTGGAAGTATTGCACAATGGGTCTAAAAGGTGGGAGATATTGTGCCAATAGGCCTTAAATAAAAATAGTCCCCAACACGACACCAAAAAAACTTGTTACGAATTTATCGCAAGGGCACAATGTTAATTAAGAATTGGTGAAGTGATTTAAGAGTTCGGATTATCGTTCCTATGAGAACTACTATCTAACTATTAATTGACGCCGGACAGAATAGTAATTATTCAGCAGGCTGGAACCAATTGACAAATACAGAGAAGAACGCAAGAGAAACACCAAGAAAAACGAGAAAAGTCTTTATTATTCAACAACTGAACGAAAATAACCCACAAACCGGGTTAAATAGCTAGAAATTATTAATTATTGGAATTTTGCCAAAAATAGCAAAATTCTATTACTCATACCAAAACGAAATATGTAATGAAAGGAAGAAGATCCAAAAAATCTGGCTAAATTTGAGGTCGTAATCTATGTCAAAAAGGAAATCGAAATATTACTAAAAATGATAAAAAATAACTTAAATTGATGATTCGGATGGAAAAACAGCTGAATTTGGCCTCAAAACCGATGCACACCGAGCATAGCTCGGTGCCCACGACGTGCGCGTCGGAAAGAGATTTCCGAATTGGGGTCTTGGGCGTGATTCTGACAACCGTAGCCAAAGTTATGGCCAAAATACCGAAACGTGTCCAAAAGCGGCCCCAATTAGGAAAGATCAATAATTACTTGCCATTCTTGCGCTGATCCGCCAACTCATGGTATCTTAGCGCCATTAACGAACTATCAGACAGTTCAGCCTCGTCTGGCTCGGATTCCCCTGCATCAGTCGCCCCGGGTTGGAAAGAACTCGTCCTCGAGTTCACATGAGTATCTTCAGAATCCACAAAGCAAGGACTTAGGTGCTTCACATTGAATACATCAGAAGTCTTCAAATGGCTGGGGAGGTGTAGTCGATAGACATTGTCGTTGATCTTCTGTAGAACCTCACAAGGACCAATCTTTCGCTCCTTAAGCTTGTTATACTTCCCAACAGGAAAATGATCATGAGTTAATACCGCCCAAACAAAATCACCAACTTCGAAAACAACCCGACGACGGTGACTGTCAGCCTGAACCTTGTAGTTCGCATTACTCTCATGAATGGCTAACTTCACTTGTTCATGGATACCTCCAAGATGTTCTTCCATCTCATCCATCTTCTGACTTAGACGACCCACACGTGGAATAGGGGCTAAGTCAAGTACCCCAGAAGGAGCTCGACCATAGACAATTTCAAGTGGACTCATCCCTGTGGTTCTATTCTTCGACCTGTTATATGCAAATGCTGCCTATGGTAGCGCCAAATCCCACTGCTTCGGCTTCGTTCCCGCCAGACTCCTCAAAAGATTACCCAAACTCCGGTTCACCACCTTGGTCTGTCCATCTGTCTGGGGGTGGTAGGTGCTGCTAAAATTCAACTGCGTCCCCAGTTTCTCCCATAAACTTTTCTAGAAATGACTCATGAACTTGGTGTCACGATCAGAAGTAATGGAATGAGGTACCCCATGCAAACGCACAATTTCTTTAAAGTAAAGATGGGTAATCCGGGTAGCATCCATTGTTTTTCGACATGCTATGAAATGAGCCATCTTCGAAAACATGTCAACCACAACAAAAATAGAATCCGAGGCCCATTGGGTACGAGGTAGTCCCAAAACAAAATCCATACTGACATCAATCCAAGGAGTTTCAGGTACTGGTAGAGGTGTATAAAGGCCCGCATTAGTAAGAGCCCCTTTTGACCGCTGACACACACAACAACGCCCAACATGATGAGCCACGTCACTACTTAATTTGGGCCAGAAATAGGTAGAGGAGACCAACGCCAGTGTCTTATCTCGCCCAAAATGTCCCATGTTATGAAGTTCACTAACAATATGCTGCCTTAGTGAACAATCTGGAACGCACAACTGTAACCCACGAAACAGATAGCCATTATGTAAAATGAAATCATGTCGTTGGTTGTTAGTTACCTCCTGAATTATCTTCCCAAAGGAAGGGTCTGCAGCATATATATCCGGAAAGGCCTCAAATCCGACAACGCTGGTGCTCATGGTGGTAAGAAGGGAGGTACGACGGCTCAAGGCATCTGCGACACGATTCAAACTCCCAGCTTGATGTCTTAGTGAAAAAGTGAACTCCTGCAAGTACGCCACCCACTTGGCATGTCGTCTACTCACTTTGTGTTGTCCATTGATATACTTCAACACCTCATGATCAGTGATAAGAATGAACTCCCTCTGTATCAAGTAATGACGCCAATGCTTCAAAGACTGAACTATGGCATAGAATTTGAGATCATAGGTGGAATAGTTCCTCTTTGATCCTGATAACTTCTCGCTGAAAAATGCCACTGGACGCCCCTCCTGGCTTAAAACACCACCAATGCCAACTCCAGATGCATCACAATTAACTTCAAACACCTTTTCAAAATCTGGAAGTGCCAAAACTAGAGCCTCTGTCATCCGCTGCTTGACCAACTGAAAATTGGCTTCTGCTTCATCTGACCATTTGAATTCACGTCCCTTAAGACATTCTGTGATGGGAGTAATCAAAGTGCTAAAGTTCCGACGAACCGACGGTAGAAGGATGCTAATCCATGGAAACTTCTGACATCGTGCAAAGTTTTCAGCTTGGGCCATCCCAATATTGCATCTATCTTCGACTGATCTGCAAGAACACCATCAGTAGACACAACGAGACTAAGAAAAGTAATAGAATAGTTGAAGAAAGAACATTTCTTCCGATTAACGAATAGGCTCTCAGTCCTCAACATATCAAAAACTGCACGGAGGTGATCAAAGTGTGATTCCCACATCGGACTATAAATAAGGATATCATCGTAGTAGACAACCACGAACTTTCCCATAAAAGGTCGTAACACCTGATGCATAAATCTCATAAAGGTGCGGGTACGTTGGACAGCCCAAAAGGCATGACCATTCACTCATACAAACCATACTGCGTCTTAAACGCCGTCTTTCACTCATCTCCAGGCCTGATTCTGATTTGATGATATCTGCTCTTAAGGTCAATTTTTGAGAAGACTTTAGAACCGGAAAACTGATCTAACACATCATCCAGACAGGGAATTGGAAACCTGTACTTCACTGTAATCCTATTGATTGCTCTACTATCAACACACATACGCCAAGAACCATCCTTCTTCGGCACTAGCAGAGCAGGAACTGCACATGGGCTCATACTTTCACGGATGTAGCCTCTCTCCAACAATTCAACCACTTGTCGCTGCAACTCTTCAGCTTCCTTAGGACTGAGGTGATAAGCTGGTCGATTAGGCAGATTTGATCCTGGAACAAGGTCAATCTGATGTTGAATATCCCTCATAGGCGGCAACCCCGGAGGGAGATCCTCAGGCATCAAATCAGAGAACTCCGTTAGCATCTGTTGTACTTCGACCGGTAAATCTGGAATCTCGTCATCGGTATTATTCTCACGAGGTAGTAGAGCATAGACCACATCTTCACGCTCAATCACTCCCAAAAAACTGGACATAGAAAGAAGGTTGGCACTTTTAGCTATCGGGGCAGGAGTGATTTCTTCTCTACGTGGCGCCAACACAACCTTCTTCCCTTTGATGCTAAGATAATAAGTATTTTTCCGCCTATCATGAACAATACTGCGATCATACTACCAAGGTCGACCCAACAATATGTGACAAGCATCCATCGACACAGCATCACACCAAACATTGTCAAAATATTTCCTGCCAATCGAGAAAGATACTAGACATCGCTTTTCGACTGATACTGCACTGCCTTTACTGAACCACGACAATTTATATGGCATGGGATGCCGATCTGTCTTCAACTGTAATTTTTGGACAGCTTCTTCAGACACTACATTTTCACAGCTTCCACTATCAATGATTAGTTTGCAGACCTTATCTGCTACCGTGCTGGTTGTGTGAAAGATGTTGGTCCTCAACCAATCGTCCCCTGAATCGCCTTTGGGGGTCAATAGACTCTTACGCAAGACTAGAGTTTCATGACCGTCCCCATACAACATTCATTCGTCTTCATCATCATCATATACTGGCTCTCCAACCTCCTCAGTCTCGTCTACAATTTCTTCATCAATTAGGAGATTTTTACCTGTCCGATTAGCTGGTTTCCTGCAATCAGTTGCTCGATATCCCTGTTCACCGCACCTGAAACATCTAATACCCAAACCAGGATTATCTCGTGGTGGCTGTTGAGTAGGACGAGGTGCTTGAGGGCGAATGGGCTGGCTACCTTCGCTTCTGATCACCGGTTTCCTACTCTGCTGCTTCTCTACAGCAAGTGCACGCTAGTATGCTTCAGAAAAATTCCACAGCGAGTGAAGGCTGAGCACATCCTGTATGGACTATCGTAATCCTCCCAAATATCTCGCCACCATCTGTTCTTCCGTTTCAGACAGATCATTCCGAGCCACCAATTGATAGAACTCCTCAGTGTAGTCATCAACCGACCTTATGCCTTACCTTAGAGAATGAAGCCGTTGAAACAAAATTTGAGTATAGCCGAAAGGAAGAAAGTGACCTTTCATCTTCTTCTTTATTTTCTCCCAATCTGTGATTTTGGCTTTACCCTGCCTACTGTGTGAACGTCCCAACTGTTCCCACCATGCAGATGCTCTCTCCTTAAGTTTGATGGCAACTAACCTTACTTTGACATGATCTGCAACCTCCTTATACTCAAAGATACGTTCCACTTCATTCAGCCAATCAACAAAACTTTCAGCCTGTAACGTACCAGAAAACTCTGGTAGATCCACCCGAAATCCGAAATCTACATGACGATCCTCTCGACCACGATGCTCCCAGACTCGAGCAGGATTGTGATACGGGTTTTCATAACTGGTATCGGACTCGTGACCCCCTAGTTCGCGGTCATCGAGATCCTGCACCGCCAGACGCTGAGTTAACTCTGCTACTTGCCTCTGTAAGTCTTCAATCGTCACCTCTTGAACATTACGATCACGGTGTGGAACTTCCTCATTCGGAACTTGCCCTCTACGACCACGACCACGACAACGACCACCAACCATGATTGACTGATGAAATCTAGCCCAAGAAGATGCTAATGCTCTGATACCAACTGACGCCGGACGGAATAGTGATTATTCTGTAGGCTGGAACCAATTGACAAATACAGAGAAGAACGCAAGAGAAACACAAAGAAAAATGAGAAAATTCTTTATTATTCAACAACTGAACGAAAATAACCCACAAGCCGGGTTAAATAGTTCGAAAATATTAATTATCGGAATTTTGCCAAAAATAGCAAAATTCTATTATTCATACCAAAACAAAATATGTAATGAAAGGAAGAAGACCCAAAAAATCTGGCTAAATTTGAGATCGTAATCTATGTCAAAAAGGAAATTGAAATATTACTAAAAATGGCAAAAAATAACTTAAGTTGGTGATTCGGACGGGAAAACAGCTGAATTTTACCTCGAAACCGATGCACACCGAACATAGCTCGATGTCCACAACGGGTGCGCCGGAAAGAGCTTTCCGAATTGGGGTTATGGGCGTGATTCTGACAACCGTAGCCAAAGTTATGGCCAAAATACCGAAACGTGTCCAAAAGCGGCCCCAATTAGGAAAGATCGATAATTATTTGCTATTCTTGCGCTGATCCGCCAATTCATGGTATCTCAGCGCCATTAACGAACTATCAGACAGTTCAGCCTCGTTTGGCTCGGATCCCCCTGCATCATTAATTCATTTATTTCTAACTTCTAATTGAGTAAAAACAATAAAAAGATGTTTGATTATGATCTTAAATAATTACCCGAGTTTGTAACCCTTATTGAAGCAATTATCTTCTTGTTCATTATTGTTAGGATTGATATCATTTGTTGTGAAACCAACCACTGGATTGAGATGTTGAAGTTATATGGGACAATAATAAAATATTTGATCAAGTAAAAGAACAATAAAGACAAGAAATATGACAGAGGAATTATGGAATTTATTGACTTAAGAATAATGAAGAAGAGAGAAAATTAAAAAGGATCCTATAATTCTAGTAATCTATTTTTTCACATTATAAAATTGTATAGAAGAGCCTACTATTTATAGGTATTATGTATGGGATGTCCAAACCATTTTGGTAGAGTTGTTGATGAAGTATAATACCAAACAATCTAGTCCAAAACGAAATAAGAGAGAAATAGTGAAAAATCCAAACAGCACAGGTGCCGCTAAGGCGCTGGACAATCTGCTGAATTTTTATTTCCCAAGTGTTTTCTCCATTCAAATTCTTTTTCATGTCCAATATCAATTTCGAATTCCAAATGGGCTTCCAAAAGAGAACTTCAATTTGACATAGGACTCCA
The DNA here is from genome assembly GCA_035079005.1 of Fraxinus americana. Taxonomy (NCBI): domain Eukaryota; kingdom Viridiplantae; phylum Streptophyta; class Magnoliopsida; order Lamiales; family Oleaceae; genus Fraxinus; species Fraxinus americana. Next base: position 4,401,910 of record CM068727.1, on the reverse strand, counting down.
ATAGCATTCCAAACGTGAATTCTCCTTGATGTGCATTTCAATTAAAATTTTTCAATACTTCAAACATTTCAACAAAGGAATTCGGGACACACCCAAATTTCAACAATCTTCACTTTGACATGAATTTCACCAAGGAATGAACTGGCTTCTTCAACAATGATCAAAAATCAATTTCTCCAACAAAACACAATACTCCATCTCTTCCAATGAATCCAACACTACTCTGCAGAATTATCTCAGCTCCCAAAAAATCATAATGATTTTATAATTTACCAAAATGGGCTATAACATACCCCAAAGAAGAATCAAACCCAAATGTTTTTAAAGAAGGCCCATTGCTAGATTGTACACCTTCTACTCCATTTAAAGCATGCGCAACGAAATCAGCATCCACATATCCTTTTCCATTAGGTCCGTCCCTAACAATTGAATACAATGACACCGTAGGTGATGATGGTAAAGCCGCATTATCGATATCTCCTGAACTCCACTGAGCAGTATTCTTCAAATCCGACCATTTATGAGCTCCTAAAGGTATTGTACCAAACTGAATTTCCACCACGGTACCGAACCTTTGCTGATTGACTCTTCCGAATTCTGTACGTCTTTACAAGATGTATAATTGAGACATTTTCTGTCCCTCCAATACAACATGGACACCCTTACAAACCTTCAAAGCTCTACCTCCACCGAAAAACTCATAACCCTTTGAATCAAGGATAGACAATAAGATGCTATACTTTTTAGTATTTCTTTGACTGTCCTCCTATCTCCTTTCCCTATCATGGTTTGGTGGCTCTTTCCATCATTTGGATCTGTCAAGATCAACATTGATGGTTGTGTCAAGGATGAGTTTGCAAGCGGGGGAGGCATCATCAGGGACTACGCAGGAAATTGTATCAGGGCTTTCTCAACTTCATATGGACAATGTATGATATTAGAGGCAGAACTTAGGGCTATTTCTGATGTGATACTATTGGCTACAGAGCTTGGTTTGTCAGATATTTGGGTTGAGGCAGGTTCGACTGTTGCCATCACTGCATCACTAGAGGTGGCAGACCGTGGCCTATCCAAGGGATACTCAGACTGATTGTAGATATCGTTTCATTTGATAGAGATATGGTCTCCCACATCTTCAGAGAGGAGAATCAAGTTGCAGATGCATTTACTACCGAGGGTTGACATCATCGTAGATACCAGGAATATGGACTAGTCGACCTACCACGACATATCAGGGCACTTGTTTAGATTGACAGGTATGGTTTGCCCAACACTAGAGTTTAGGTTTTTGTATTTTGCTTTTACTTTTAGTTTTTCTTTAACTTGTTCTTTCTGTAAGGAAAGTAGTATTTCCTTATTTGTTGATTTCATTGATATAATTTATAACCACGGTATTCCTCTGCCACAAGTGAGGACATATTAATAAAATTTCGGAGGTACCGCCCTCCTTCCAAAAAAATAAAATAAAATAAATTGATAGACAATGAGATGAAATTCTTCTTCAAATTCGGAACATGTCGAACGTGGCCAAGTATTCTAATTGTTCCATCCAAAAATTTCAATCTGACCGTACCAATTTCGACAACCCAACAAGGTGGGTTGTTTCCCATAATCACGACACCTTTGAAAATAGTTTCATATGTAGTAAACAAGTCCTTATTAATACACATATGAAACATACACGGTGAATCAAGAATCCAATCATCTTCCGGTTTAGACTCAATGTTAGAAATAGCTAAAAGATCTCTATCACTTGCAACGTTCTCTGCGAGGTCTGCTTCACCTGAAGTATCTGAATATCTACTTGCAGCCATCCTTTCTTAATTCTGCAATTTGTAGCAATCTTTCTTCATGTGCCCCTTCTTCTTGTAGTAGTTACAAATCTAATTACTTAATGTAGACTTCTATCTTCCCCTTCCAGAACTACCATGAGCAATGAGGCCTTCTCCATCTTTGACCTCAGAAACTAGATGCTTCATTTTCTTTTTTGAATATAAATCATTATACACCTCTTCTATGGTGAGAGTATCATGACTATACAAAATCGTATCTTTAAATAAAGAAAACGAAGTGGGTAACAAACACAATAGAATCAAGGCCAAATCTTCTTCATCATACTCTACTTCCAAAGTTTCCAAATCAGCTACAATTTCTTTAAATACAGCCATGTGATCTTCCAATGATCCTCATTATGCCATTCGATGAGAGGATAAACATTGCTTGATGTTCAACTTGCTTGTTAGACTTTTAGTCATGCACAATTACTTCAACTTCAACCATAAAGCAGCTACTGAATTCTCCTTCAAAAAGTCTTGAAAAATAGTATTTGATAGATGAAAATGAAAGTGAGAAACTTTCTTTTTATCCTTTCGTAATTTCACCTCCACGATCAAAGTTGCAGGCATCTTATCAATTCCCAACAACGTATCATCCAAATCCGGCTGTGCGAGTACTACACATATTTTAAGTGCTTCGATCCAAAAGAGAAATGTCATACATCATGGAAGCCATCACGAGCAAAAAAAACCTTGAACAAATCAAACCCTGTGCTCATGCGGAACTATTGAACCTAGGCTCTAATACCACTTGTTAGGATTGATATCACTTGTTGTGAAACTAACCACCAGATTGAGATGTTGAAATTATATGGCACAATAATAAAGTATTTGATCAAGTAAAAGAACAATAAAGACAAAAAATACGACAGAAAAATTAGAAGATTTTATTGACTTAAGAATAATAGAGAAGAGAGAAAATTATAATGGATCCTATAATTGTAGTAATCTATTTTCTTACATTATAAAATTGTATAAAAGAGTCTAATATTTATATGGATCATGTAGGGACGTCCAAACCCTTTTGGTAGAGTTGTTAATGAAATTGAATGCCAAAAAACCTAGTCCAAAACGAAGTAGGAAGGAAAATAGTGAAAAACTAGAACAGCACAAGTGGCACCGCAGCGCCTAGCGACGGGCAATCCGATGAGTTTTTTTTAATTTTTTCCAAATTTTTTTCTCTATCTGAATTCTTCTTCAAATCCAATATCAATTTCCAACTTTTAATAAGTTTCCAAAATAGAATTTCAACTTGACATATGACTCCAATAGCATTTCAAACTTGAATTCTCCTTGATGTGTACTTCAATTAGAATTCTTCCATATTTCAAACACTTCAACAAAGGAATTCTGGTCGCACCCAAATTTCAACAATTGCTGAGTAGTGAATAATATTGTTCATAGCATTCAATTGTGCATTTTGACTTTCTTAAGTGAGGAGTATTGACTTAACATCACACCATGTGATGGTAGCCTACTGATGAGTAATAAGAGAAAGAACGCTATTGTAGTCACAATCAAGATCGGCAAGAACAACCTTTATTAAGTCAGATAACGGAAGGGGCGGACCAACTACCCCATTTGATCGGCGTAATTCTTCATCTTGGTATGTTCATTAATTGACATAGAGCCTTTGACAGTCCGTAGTAGCTATTGCTAGTAGTTGAGAGCGTTTTCCATTGAATGATTAGCATAAACAGTCTCAAACTTCTCCTACACCTCATGGGAGTTACCGACTTTTGTGAGAATTGATTTAGTCATTGAACCAAAGAGCCATCCCAGTAATAGTTGATCGATAGTAACCTATTCCTCATATTCTGGGTTGGGATGAGTTATTGGAATATGTGCTGCCCATTTTCAGTTGTAGGTGCTGTCCAATTCTCAATTGTTAGAAATGAAGATGGACACGATTTCTCGCCAAGAAGATAACTATCTAACTTATGGTCTCTAATAAGGGAAGAACCATTGATTTCCAAAGAAGATGATTGTTGCGATCCAACTTGATCACAAAAGCATGTTTGAGCGTTCTACCAAATGGTGATGAGATTGTGGGGGACTAAACTAAAAGAGATTAAATTGGAAGAGTTTCAAAAGTTGTAAAAGACATGGTTTGAGCTTGCGAAGGAGAAATGACGTTTGCCATGAGAGGCTCTGATACCAATTTAACAATAAGAAAAATGGATTGAATAATCCTCACCTTCGAGTCTCAAAGAGATAGTGCTACGTAGCAAGTCACATAGGCAGAAAGTCAACAAGAAAGGCAAATAAAGACCCATGAGGCCAAAATATGATGAAGTCAAACAAACCCAAAGTTCTTACACTACAAGGACGAAGTCCAAGCTGAGGCATTGCCTCAAAGACGAAGCTGTTTAAGGAAACAAAGAAAGGAACCGAAGCTCTCTACTTAGAGGACCACTTCGTCCTTACACTGCAAGGACGAAGTCCAAGTTGAGACATTGCCTCAAAGATGAAACTGCCTAAAGAAACAAAGAAAGGAGCCGAAGCTTTCAACTTAGAGGACCACTTCGAAGATTCCTCTGAGGCTGTCAACTCGCTCGAAGCTCACAAGGCTGACGCTGTTCTTTGTAATAGATTCGAAGATCTCTTAGAAGTGATTGATATAACACTTGTAATAAAGTTTGTCAGTAGTCAGCCTATTGCATAGAGCGACTCATCCTTTATCAATGTATTAATTGTATGAATAGACCATGTGACGTCCCAATTAGGGAGATGAGACCACTTGGTTATGATCCAATGGTCACCATGTCGGTCAACACATGGCTACTTCTGTGTATATAGATCTCAAACATGTATTTTTACAAGGATAAGGTAAGGTAGAGAAAAAGATTACAACATTATCTAAACTAATCTTTAGGATCAGCTGATGATTTATCTTTACTAATAGAGAAGTACCGCCATCATCGAGAATTAAACACTTTTTTTTTGGTGCCCGACATGCGAATAGTTAAAACAATATCACATGTTTTCATATACTACTGTTTGTCAAAAACCCAGTTCTTTGCCACGAATTCGTTTACAAAGTGGCCGAGTGAGGTCAATTTCTACATAGAAACGTGCTTCACTAGGCCTTATTTTATTTGTTGTAGCCCCATCCATTTTAAGGGCTTTCTAAAAAGTTGAGAAATTGAGAAAAGAAAGGATTTATCAAACGGAACATAGGGAAGCGGGGGAAGAAAAATCCATACTAGAACGAGTTGGAAGATTCTTTAGTCGGATTGAAATCTTATATACATTTGATGGCTCTCATGGAACAGCCAACAATATAACATTGTGGTTTCATGTCCATTTCCATTCCATTTCAATCCATAAGATTCGAAGACGTCTTGGTTTTTCTGTACGTAAGCTTCCTAATAAATAGGAATAACATTGGTTTCGATAGAATATTCACATCCTTAGGCGTAGTATCAATACAAAATCGATTTTGTTCATAAATTAAATGAAATTACTCAAGTAAAAAATATGTAGCATAATTAATTTCACAAACGGTCACTGAAGTTACACGAAAATAAGAAAATGGTTACTAAAGTTTAAAACTTACAGAAATGGTCACTGAAGTTTCATGCGGTTTCAAAAATGGTCACTGAACTTAGTTTTAGGACTATTATGTCTTAATTTAAACCTAAAGCACCAAAACATGTGGACAAAGAAGCTGGAGGACCTCAAGTACAAAATTCAACTTAAAATCTCCCCAAACCCAAACCCAGACCACCACTTTTCGCCTCCCATTCCACCACATACTGGCCACCAAAACCACCCAACCAATGCACCATCTTGAAACCCTCACTTCCCTCTACGTAACCCACCCAAGAACTGCTCCTACCTCTGACAGTGGTGGCCGAAATTTCATCCCAAAGTGGGCCTCTCGTACAGCCATCAGTTTTATGCTGTGTGAGAGGCCCACTTTTGGACGAAATTCCACCACTTTTCGTCCACCAAAACTACTGGACCAATATAATACCTTAAAGCCCTCGTTGTCCTCTATGCAATCCACCCAATAATCGCTCCTAAATCCACCGAAAAGTGGCTAGAATTTCGTCCCAAAATGGTGGGCTCGCACAGGACAGCAATGCCAGCCGCCACTTTAGGGCCAAATTCCACCACTTTTCGGCCACCAAAACCACCGGACCAACACACCTCCTTGAAGCCCTCACTTTCCTCTAAGCAACCTACCCAATAATCATTCCTAAATCTGCCAAAAAGTGGCAAGAATTGCACCCCAAAGTGGCGGCTGGCAGTTTTGCTGTGCGAGGGGCCAACTTTGGGATGAAATTTCGGCCAATTTCCAGAGGATTTAGGGATGATTCTTGGGTGGGTTACATAGAGAGAAGTGAGGACTTCAAGGTGGTGTCTTGGTCCGGTGGTTTTGGTGGATGAAAAGTGGTGGAATTTTGTCCAAAAGTGGGCCTCTCACACAACAAAAACTGCCGGCTGTGCGAGAGGCCCACTTTGGGACGAAATTCCAACCACCACCATTGGAGGTAGGGGTGGTTTTTGGGTGGGCTACGTAGAGGAAATTGAGGGATTCAAGATGGTGTGTTGTTTCGATAGTGTTGGTGGTTGGAATGTGGTGGAAGGGGAGGCGAAAATTCATGGTCTGGGTTTAGGGTTGGGGAGATTTTAAGTTCAAATGTTCACTTGAGGTTCTCCAGCTTCTATGTCCACATGTTTTGGTGCTGTAGGTTTGAATTAAAACATAATAGTACTAAAATTAAGTTCAGTGACCATTTTTGAAATCGCATGAAATTTCAGTGACCATTTCTGCAAGTTTTAAACTTTAGTGACCGTTTTGTTATTTTCGCATAACTTCAGTGATTGTTTGTGAAATTAACCCAAAAACCCCATCTTTTTGTGAGAAAAATCGATCAAAAGAGTAGACTTACGAAACACGCTCTTAATTCTGATGTAATAAATTAAACAACATAAAAACTTAATACTGGTAATAAGAGTTATTTAATAAAATAGTTTCCACAAAACATCAAATGGAAACATGGTACTAGAATACACAAACCTAAACTATTAATGGATCAAACTTGGTCCATTCCTAAATCTTTCTTTTCTCTTTTATTGTAGGATGACCAAGTTTGCTCCATAATAGTAGGGTTCTCTTTTATCTTGGGATTTTGCCACTTTGCCAGAAAAATTTAACAAATGCAATGACATAATCCAAGGTGGCAGCATATGATTTGATGAAAAAATTGACTGTTTTTAAAACAGTCCAATGATGAAATGCCATGTTGCATTATGTCAAAGATTATGTCAAGGCATCTGACTAGCATGATTCTTTATCTTGCCCTAAATGTAGTCAAAAGTAATACATATATGGGGCTGTTATTCAAATAATAGCTAGGTGGCTCAGTTAAATTGAGGTTGTGGCCAAACAGCTGTGCCACCACCGTCGGTTACATATGATAAGGACGATGAGGGCACCAAACACAGCCCTCGACTTCTAAGATCTCGCTTCGGTTCATTGTTTTCATCGTCAGTGGAAACCTGATATATATTAGGAGAGGGATACATTAATGACATGAAACTATATTAAAAAAAAACTAACATATTATCTAATATTGTGCAGTGGAGCAAACATGCCATGAGTGGATAATAACTTGGATTGAAAAAACGTATGCATGGCTGGTTTTCGACCACTTCACAACGTAAGATTGATTTCTAATCAAGACTTAATACTATCATTAACAAATTTCAGGATAACTCTCCCATGTATATGCTTTATTTGCATTACATCAAATTGAAGCATATTTAATATTGTTAAACCTTTTTCACGTTTAATGAAAAACACGAGAGTATAAGCATGTTTGGGAGTTGTTCATAAAAAGATTAAAGAATCATGTAACATCTATATAAAGGTTGGCACATCGGTTTATACCTTGGTGAGTTGATAGATTTTGTTACATTGATTTTAACAACACTTTTTTCAATACATGACCAGATTTTTGCCACATAAAGGAATGTAATCCAAGGTAAGAGAACATGTGTACAAGTAGATTAATCCTAAATTATATATAGATAAAATTGAGTAGTTGATAAGTATAATAGTTGTGGATCCTACGAAATATATAGATAAATAGTGATTTGATCGATTAAAAGTAATTTACAAAAAATAACCAAACAAAAGTTCATAGTATGCCAAGATAACATGTCCCATTCTGTTACATCCCATAAAATTGGAATGATAGAGATGATATGCCAATCTCACATAATGTACCTATGTCCTAGGGTTTAAACAAAGGACAAGATGAATATCATTAATTATAGGGCCCATTTGATGTGGTTTTTGTTCTTGTTTTTGCTTCATACAGAAGAGCTTTTGGAGAAAGCTACATAACTTTTATTTGGAAACTAATTTTTAAAAGAGCTTTCTAGTATTTTTAGAGGAAGCCACATTTGGCTAACTTTCTTTGGAAGCTCTTTTAACTACCAAAAGTTTTTTTTCTTCATAAAATCAGATAAGTGGGTATAAAAACAAGTTTTGGTGTTTCAAAAACTCGTTTTGGATTTTCAAAAGTCATGCCAAATGGGCTCTTAATGTGAGAAGTAACAATTCTATTAAGTTTTTGTTCTCTCTTGCATTCGTCCAGAATGTATAATATATCATACTTCTTGAGGGTAAAAGTGTTGCTAAATTTATACGACGTGTTTTACTTTGTGTACATAAAGAGAGACATGTCTATGTGTGATGACAGGTCAAACCAAAACAAAAGGAAAGGCTATGCCTAAATTTTAAGAGATTAACTATATTTAATTCCTATATACTACCAATGGTTTGAGAAAGAGTTGTTTACTTAATTTCTTACCCCTTTCATTGCTCCGCCAGTCTTGTTCCTCGATGACTTCATGTAAGGGACACTTAAAGTCTGCAATTAAACATGTCCAAATATTAGCAAAGTAAAAACCCATCATTTTTAAGGGTAAAGAATAAAATAAAAATACTGAAAACAATGTAAATTTACGACAAAATTTATGTGAAATTGCAAATTGTCAATTGTGGAAATATAGCAAACGTTTGTTTTAGCAAAAGTTCAGAATTCAGTATGGAAATTTGGTCAAGTTTTACGATCTTAATGTGAGGCTATAATGTCAGTTGAGCCCATCTAGGTGATGATGAAATGGCCTTCGGCCTAATGCTATTGCCCAAAGCCCAATACTCGATCCAATAATGAAATGTGTTTGGTTCATACGACTTTAGCTGTGTTTGCATTCTTGAAATCGTGAGTTTCTTTGGACCGTTGGATTGACTGTTGCCCAATCTCAATGTGTTGATATTTTTGGTATTCAAATGGTTTTCATTCATTGTACTGTTTTCATTCTTTCTCTCAAGGGTTTTCTAGAGTCTTCAGTATACTTTCTTTCATCATCTTCTTCTGCTGTGAAGAACTCTTGAATCTGTTTCTTGAGTGTGTTTTCTATGTGAAATTAAGTGAAAAAGAACACTGTTGTTGTTGGTAACATTGAGCTCTACTGGTCTATAGAAGAATCTGTACATTTATTATGAATCGTGGGGGTTCTTGGGTAGATCTGGATTTTATAGTGTTGATACTGAACGGTACAATATTCTAAACCTTCGATTTGTGATATATTGGTGTTTAGTGGTTTGGAGATAAAATTTGTGATAGGTTTTTCGAATATGTGTAATAGGTTCTTCGATCTGTAATATTTGTGATAGGTATCAAAGCCTCTCTTGGTTGGTCTTGAGGCTTCAATCAAGTTTTGAAGGCTGGAAAATCAATTTTTTGTCTTCGTTCTTTGATCGCCTGAAAATCGAGAAAATCTAGTTTTGGTTTTCTTTCGATTTGGGGTTTGTGAGTACAGAGTTATGGTCTTGATCGTGAGAGGTTTTTGGTGTGCATGACTTCTTGGTTCGGTTTGAACAAGAAACCCTATAAATAGGGATTGCTTTGGTTCTTGATCTCCTTTGCGGTAATCTGGTGGAACACCACCCCTCTGCTGTGACCTTCGATTCCTCCTATTGCACTTTGGTTTGCCTATTGGTGGTTAATCTTGATCCACCTAACTAGTTTACATTTTCTAACACTGAAATTACCCATCCCTATGTCTGCATATTCATTCATGCTGAGTATTTTTTGTGTAATCACCCTTGGTGTTCAAATTGTGCCTTGACCTAAGAACAAGAGTCTCACGGAATCTCAGTGAATTTGATCATTCTTGGGGTGACTACTATTAGTTCCCCTTATTGTGTAGCCTAATTGTGTTCTTTACTTTTTTGATTCTAAATTGTGTTATTTGTTGGAATTTTTTTGTCTATTTGAGAATAACTATGATTTCTGATTACTGTTTATTGTCTGACCTATTTCCCCTTTCCCTTTTGTGAATATCAATTTACTATTTTTCTTAAGTGTATCAGCTGTCATAGTTTTAAAATTTTTGAAATACTTTGTGTTATTTCTGAATAATAAAATATGACAAATGCTTTTGAATTTGATGTTTTTGTTAGAAAATGGGATTTTCCCATTTGGCAACAAAAGATGAAAAGTCTTTTAGTTCAACAAAAGATTTCTAAGGCAATAACATAAGAATTTCTTGAAACTATGACAACTTATCAAATAAATGAAGCTGATGAACTTGCTTACACCTCTATTATTCTGCATTTATCTGATCAAGTTTTGAGGAAAGTAGGACAACAAGAGAATGGTAAGGCCTTATGAGATGAGTTAGAGAAGCTCTGCCTAGTTAAGTCCTTACCCAATAAGTTGTTTCTATCGGAAAATTTCTTTAGCTTTAGGATAGACACTTCTAAGGATATAGAAGACAATTTTGATACCTTCAATAGGTTGGTTCAAGATATCCCCAATGTTGGTGATAAAGTCTCTGAAGAGTATAAGATTGTTGTGTTATTAAATGACATTCCTGATACCTATAGAGAGGTTAAGGCTGTCATAAAATATGGTAGAGATACTTTTACACTTGAGATATTTATAAACTCTTTGAGAAGTAGAGAGCTTGAACTTATGGCTGAGAGAGGAAATGGTGGGCTTGAGAATATGTTTTTTAGGGGAGGACCTAGAACAAGTTTAGTGGAAACTAGAAAGGCTTTAATAATCAGGGAAACAATAATAAAAAAGAAGTTTAAGAGTAGGGACAGGTTTAAGTCAAAGACTAGAAATAAGAAATACTATGGGTGTGGGAAAATTTGGCACTTCCACATGACTCCTAAAATTGGGCACTTTCAATTGGATCTTGGATTCTGGTATACCTTCCACATGACTCCTAAAAGGAGTTGGTTTGACTCCTTTAAGAAGATTAATGGATGAGAGGTAGTCATGGGAAACAACATTGCCTACAGAGTTGAAGGAATTGGAAATGTGACTTTGAAATTTGAAAATTAATATATCTTTACCATTGAAAGGGTAAGATATGTTCCTGAACTAAACAGGAACCTGATTTCAATGGGAAATTTGGATGATTTAGGTTTACAAGGTAAGGTTGGTGATGGTTTGTTGAAGGTGATGAGAGGTTCACTTGTGATGTTTAAAGGTGTTAAGAGAAATTGAATTTATGTAGTTAAGGCTAGTGCTGTAGTTGATTACATAGCTGAGTCTTCCAATGCTGAACTTGATGCCACTCTAAAGTGGCACAAGGGATTAGCTCATGTAGGTGAAAAAGCCTTGCATACCCTTTATAAGAAATAAGTTTTTGGGAATGACTATATCTAGAGTTCCCTTTTATGAAAATTGCACTTTAGGGAAATAGTACATATTACATTTTAACACTGGAAAGCATAAATCCACCTCTGTTCTTGAATATATACATTCTGATTTATGAGGGGCCTTCATCCACTATCTCTCAAGGAAGAAATATTTACTTTCTTCCTTAATTGATGATTATTCTAGGAAGGTTTGGGTTTACCTGTTGAAACATAATTCTGAAACCTTTGGGAAGTTTAAGATTTGAAAAGTGTTGATAGATAATTAAACTGGAAAGAAAATTAAGACTCTTAGGACTGACAATGGTCTTGAGTTTTGTAATATTGAGTTTGATCAGTTTTGTACTAAAAATGGGATTAGGAGACATAAAACAGCTCCTTATACCCCTCTACAAAATGGAGTAACTGAGAAGATGAATAGATCTTTGTTAGATAAGGTGAGATGCATGCTAGTTAGTTAAGATGTACCTAAAACCTTATGGGGTGAACCCTTAATGACAGCCACTTACATAGTTAATAAAAAACCTTCAAGTGCTCTAGGTAATAAAACACCTGAAGAGCAATGAACTAGAACAGTCCGTGACTATTCACATCTGAAAAGTTTTGGATGTGCAGCCTATTCATATCAGAATATAGGAAAATTAGAGCCTAGGGCTCAGAAATGTGTATTCTTGGGCTATCCTAATGGTGTTAAAGGTTATAGGATTTGGAGTAGAGAGTCTAGAGATTTTAAGATTATCACAAGTAGGGACATTATTTTTGATGAGTTTAACATGCTCTGTTCGAAAGATATTGAGCCTAATAGATTATCTGAAGAGAAAGAATGAGATAAAACCAAGCTGTGGGTGGAGCTTGGTATGCCAACAGAGTCTGTTGATTCTGAACAGGTTGATATTGAACTTGAAAATGCTGACCCTTTAGATGTTGGTGAAGAGGGTAAGGTTTAAGAAAATTTAGAAGAATAAGTGAGTGATGTAAGTCATTTTCAATTGACAAGAGATAGAGTTAGGAGAGATATAAGAGAGCCTGTTAGGTATAGAGATTATCTATCATTTGCTTTACTTTCTTATTAAGACCTAATCTTTAGAGAGCCAAAATATTATGAAGAGGCTATTTCTAGCCAGCAATCTAAAGACTGACAGGCTGCTATGAATGATGAAATTGACCCCTTGATTAAAAATGGAACCTCGACATTAGTTCCTAAACCTACACGTAAATCACTTGTTGATTGCAAGTGAATTTTTAGTATTAAAGAGGGTAATACTGAAAAGATGCCTATAAGATTTAAGACTAGATTAGTTGTTAAAGGTTTTACACAAAAGGAAGATATAGATTACAATGAAATCTTTTCTCCTATGATTAAGTATACTACTATTAGAGTTATGTTAGCTCTTGTTGATCATTATAATCTCTAACTTGAACAAATGGATGTTAAAATTTATTTTTACATGGTGATCTTGATGAAGTGATTTATATGAAACAACCACCTGGTTTTGTTGAAAAATCTAAAACTAAACATGTTTGTTTGTTGAAAAGATCTTTGTAAGGTTTGAAGCAGTGTCCAAGACAATGGTACAAAAGATTTGATACTTTTGTTTCTTGTGTTGGTTTTGTAAGAAGTGGGTTTGATCGTTGTTTGTATTTTAAAAGAGATAATGCAAATGCTATCGTTGCTTTTATAATCTTATATGTGGATGATATGCTTCTAATTGGACATAACATGTATGTCATAAATGAGATTAAAAGATCTTTGAGTGCTGAATTTGAAATGAAAGACCTTGGACATGCTAAGAAAATATTAAGCCTGGAAATAACTAGGAAAATGCATAACAGGTTATTGACTTTGAAGCAAACTGCCTATGTGGAAAAATTGGTAACTAGATTTGCTATGCATAATTCAAAATTTGTTTCTGTACCTCTGGCCAGTCATTTTAAATTGAGTAAGGATCAGTCTTCTGATAATGAATCTGACATTAAACAAATGGAAAAGATACCTTATGCTAATGTTGTAAGATCTGTGATATATCAGGGTTTGTACTAGGCATGATGTGACTCATTCTATTAGTACCCTTAGTAGATTCATGGCTAATCCTGGTTTAGAACATTGGCCTATTTTAAAATGACTGTTAAGATATTTGAAAGGTTCTTCATACTTAGGACTTTGTTTTAGTGTCTGTAATGATGGCGTAGTGCTTAAAGGATTTGTAGATTCTAATTTTGTTGGAAATATTGACAATAGGAAGTCTACTACAACTTATTTGTGTGGTGCTTGTATCAGTTGGAGATCCCAACTACAACCTGTTATAGCTTGAGGCTGAATATGTTGTTGCAACTGAGGCAATAAAAGAAGTTTTGTGGCATAAAGATTTGTTGTCTGAAATTAATGAGCTATCTAATCCCATTGTATTATATTTTGACAGTCAGAGTGTTGTACATTTGATGTTAAGTTTCATTTTATTAGAGACATTGTATCTAAAGATGTTTTACTTCTTCAGAAAATTGCTTCTCAATTTAATCCTGCTGATATGGGTATAAAGGTATTGTCTCTAACCAAATTTAAGTTTTGTTTACAAATGTTGAACATTGATACTAGGTAAACTGATTGATGTAGGTACTAATCCTAATCTTGGTGCTTTGAGGAGAGTTCATAGAAGCTGTGGCCAAAAAGGAGAAAGTTGAAAAGAGCATTAAGATGTCTGATAAACCACTGGCATCAAAGTGGAGATTGTGAGGCTGTGATGCCAGTCCAGCCCATCCAGGCAATGATGAAATGGTCTTCGGCCTAATGCTATTGCCCAATAACTCAGTTTAAGTAAACCCAGTGAAACCCAAGCCTAATACTCGATCAGGTAATGAACGTGTTTGGCTAACACGACTTTAGTTGTGTTTGCATTCTTGAAAAGCTTGAGTTTCTCTGTACCGTTGGATTGATTGTTGCCCAATCTCAATGCGTTGATATTTTTGGTATTCAAACGGTTTTCATTCATTCTACTGTTTTTATTCTTTCTCTCGGGGTTTTCTAGAGTCTTTTGTATTCTCTCTTTTCATCATCTTCTTCTTCTGTTGTGAGGAACTCTTGAATCTATTTTTTGAGTGTGTTTTATGTGTGAAATCAAGTGAAATGGAACACTGTTATTGTTGGTAACGTTGAGCTCTTCTGGTCTATAGAAGAAGTTGCACGTTTACCGTGAATCGTGAGAGTTCTTGGGTGAACCTGGGTTTTACAGTGTTAATGCTAAAGGGTACAATATTCTGATCCAATATTCTGATCCTTCAATTTGTGATACATTGGTGTTCAGTGGTTAGGAGATAAGCTTTGTAATAGGTTTTTGGAATCTGTATAATAGGTTCTTCGATCTGTAATATTTGAGTTTGAGTTTTGTATAACACTTAGGTTGGTAAGATTTGTCTTCAAGGCCTAAATGGTGGGAACAAAAAAATTAACTTTAATTCCTGAAAAGTTGTTAATTTTTTTTGTAATATAAAGTTCAATGCACGCAATTAAGCTAATTTTTGGACAAGTCCCCACAAATAAGTCAATTATCAATTGAGTTTTCAACTACTTTAGTCAAAAATGCCCTGAAGTGTAAACAAAGTTTGCGAATTTCCTCTAAGGAATAAAAAAATTAAGACAACTTTTGTCTAGTTTCAAAATGTTTTGTAGAGTTTCAGAAACACAAATCCTAGAACTTTAGAAGTTTACATGCGATCTTAGTCTATCAAAGATAGTAAAAATTCATTTATTTATATTTTATCTTCCGTAATCATAACCTAATCTTCTTTTGTTTATATCTTTTTCTACAGAGCAACTTAGGAGATTTACCCGGGCACAGTTTTTATCGCGGTGCACAACTTTTATACAACAAATGAGACAAAAACATGAGTTTAATAGAACAAAATCCAAGAAGAATGTTTTACCTCGACTTGGGTTTGAAGGAATTTGATATAACCAATGGCCTCCATAAGTACGGATGCTGTGTCTGTCTGTAATATTCTCCACCCGCATGCAACATTAACTTATGCACTATTAGTAATTAATTACTTTACCAAAAATTAGCTGTAAAGTAATGTCCTAAGCATGCAGATTATTCTGTAAAAATTAACTGTACACCAGACATTATGGTTTTTAGATACTGTGACTGGGGAACATGCACACTAAAGTCTCAGTATTCATTTACCATATGTAGAACATGTTTGCTTGATTTTAAAAGTTACTTTTTTGAAAAGTAAGTTTGCATCTTTTGACAAATTTATAAATAATCAAAAGAATAATAGTGAATCCCACAAAATGTGTGGAAGATAACGAGTAATAATTATAAATTTTTTCTTGAACTTGATGTTTGACTTTAACTCAATTTATAAATCATTTACAAATTTGTATCCAAACATTTAGTTAAGAATTACTTTTAAAGAAAGCAAATTTTGTTAACTTAAAAAGTAACTTCAGAGATTAAAGCTTAGCCTACTTTAAGAACAACAAAACATGCATGCTCATGGATCATAGGTATGAGTAACTATTCAAGGGAATCTATTAAGTTACAGGTGTAAAGTTGAATTACACAATCTACAATTTAAGTTTTTATAAAGGAGAATAATTTATGTATTTAAAACTTGACTTCAATATCTACCAAAGGTGGAGATTGGGTTTATTTTTTCATCATATGTTTGATGTGTGCTTAAAGTAAGCTCTTTATCTAAGATCACTTTTTCTGTTTGACTTCTAATTAAATTTTGTTTAATCACTTAAATCTTCCTTTCATTTTTGAAGTGAAGAATTTGTTCAATAGGAAGAAGCAATTTGTCTTCATGAATCATCTTAGGGTGGGCTATGAAGAGAGAATTTCAATACCAAGAGCTCTATGAGACAAAAATCACGATATATGGTAGCTTTACATAAGGACCATGTTTGACTGTTAATTAGTGTATTATAAGGATTAATATTAACCTGTTCATATTCATCTCAAACAATATGGTGAATCGAAATTTCCATTTGAAAATATAATCGAGGACGTTTATATTTGTCAAATACATGCACATATGATGGCGTAAACCTACATAAAATTTCTTGAATTGGGAAAAAAAAAAAAAAAAACCATGTTAGGCTGAATTTAAGGTTAAAGACAAGATTCAAGGTAGGAGTTATCAATTATGATGAATTAAAAAATTCTGATTTAAAAAAAAAAAAAAACCAAAATTACCTTTCCAAAAGGTGCTACTAACTGCTGAAGGGCAGCAATTCTATCTCCCAATTTCTCTTTTCTAACCTGATAAATTCAGTTCAAGAAAGTCATGGGAAAAATGATTAAACTGAGATTAATTATTAAAGACAGCTAATTGATTATATTTAAATGAATTCTAATTAATTAATTATTCATTAGATGAACCTTAAAGAATAATGCTACAAAGAATCAATGTGCTGCTCCTTAGTTTATAAAGGATTCCGCGTACCTTAAATGGTGGGCAAGAAGCGCGTGGTTCTATACGCGATTTTTTGGGTGCCTTTGGCTCCAATATACTGCTGCTTCGTTTTGCTTCTGCAACTCCATTGCTTAAGGTTGATATCTTTAGAATCCAGAAAAAGCAAAATTCATCAGAACAATAATGGCTATCTTGTCAAAATCCATTAAAAAAAAGACTCGACTTTTCTGAAAATAAATTTGTATAATTATGTAAAGTAGTATACAAATGCATAAAGCTGAAGTTGCCTTTAAATGGAGAAAAGGGAAGGCTTTCCTTTTTGTATAACAATCTATTTGAAAGGAGAAAAAGACAAGCAAAAAGGGTTGTATTTTTTTTTCCTAACAAAAATAGGGAAAAATATTAAAATCTCGGAAGAAAAACACTTTCTGTGGCTATGCTTTTATCCCAGGTACTGTTTTGGATATTTCTAACGCAGTTTCATCTCATGTATAAGATCTTAGCGTAACTAGGAAGTAATTATAATTCACAGTAAGTTCTCGTTAACGAAGAATGGAGAAAAAGGAGGAAAGTCCAAACCTTATTAGAGCAATTCACTGGCAGTTGGCTTGATTGCTGCATATAATCAAGGCCATAACAAAGACCTTCTTTGCAAAGGTCTAATCCGTTCTGCGAATTTGAGCTCATAAAATTTCCATGAAATTTTGAATCTGTAAGGAGATCTAGTGCCTGCAAGTTCATGTCCATATTGGCTGAATTTTCTAATTGCGCCGACTGCAGATTAAAATTGGAAACATTTATGCTGGGAAATATCTGACTGGAACCCCTTCCACTCTGTGTTGATCCATTAATTCCTGTGCTTAAAGAGTTGGAGTACAAATTTTGTGGAGAAATATTCTGCCCATTCACAAGATTTCCAGAATAAAATGTTCTAAGCAGAAGCTTCGCTCTGAGATCGTTAAATGGAAAATCTCTTAGCTCATTATTCTTGCCGTGGCTTGAAGGATTCACACAAAAATCTTCAATACTTGATGATTGGCTGTTTAAAATCCCTGTGAATTTAGGGTTAAAATTATCTGAAAATTCTTCCTTAATTCTACCAGATTGTAAATTTCCTGTAGGATTAGCCCAATGAAATAATCCCATTTCTGGAGTCATGGAAATATTCCAGGAAGAGAGTGAATTCTGGTTTTGCTGCGCCTGCGTTGTATTTATAATGCCTCCATTAGGGTATGAACTGATGATATCTGAGTTTCTGCAAAATCAGTTATGGTAATCACTTGTATTTCAAGCCGAAGCAATCCAATCTAAAACTTTGAATATTGCATGTTAGGCGTGTAGATTAACAATATTAAGCAATATTACAAAAGAAAATTAGTAGAAACTTTGTTCATTCGACTATTGTGAGTACTGTATCAAACATGCACTAAAATTTCAAACGAACCACCGGAACTCGAAATTTTTAAACAAGAAGCTGCAAGCATATTTTGTGATTGATGCACATCAAATCACACAGGAATATAAGTAAAGAAAGGAGAAGATACCAACTACTAAAGAACAATAATACTAAATCATAATGATTCTGCAGCAAGTATAGCTAAACAAGAATTATTATAGATAGATCTACTTGTTTATCTAAAAAGCCCAGTTGAGGATTTTTTTGGTTAAAGTTCCTAGTTGAGAGAGACAGACTTACAAAATGGTGGTAGGGGTCCAAGAATGAGCGCTTGCAACTTCATAGCAAGAAGAAGCAGCTAAAGAAGAAGAGCCAACAAGTTGATGATGATCTTGAGGATGATGTTTTTTTGGTCGATGAATATTTGCAGACTCCATAATAATATGATAATTTCTTAAACACACTTGAAAATCTCAAGATCAATAATTAAAAACAAAACCTAATCGCTCTCTATATTTCCCCTCTTTCTCTCTCTATAGATTGAAAGCAATAGTATTTCAGGTGACACCCACAAAACACACAATTCTCCTCTTTTAGCACCTTTTCATATGCAGTTTCCTCTTTACTCTTTAAATCTTTTGCCTTAAAGCAGCCTTGAAATGAAAGGAAGAGAGAGCATATATCAATGGCTAAACCCTTCTCTTCGGCCCTCAAATAATCAATTTTGTTTTTTTTTTTATTTTCTTCTACTGTAAAAGCTTTTTGTATATAAACTAAAAAATACTCTCTCTCTCTCTCTCTCTCCGGACTCTGCAATCACAGAAATATCATTATAGTTCCTCTATGCCATGATTAAGATCCCTGCCTTAGATCCCAAGGCTTTTGACAAAAGTCTGTGGAGAGAAATGATGCAGCCATGCGGGCTCTCTCTCTCTCTCTCTCTCTCTATATCTATATATTTTTTTTCTCTCTCTACTCTGTATCTCTCTCTCTCTCTCTCTCTCTTATATCCACATATTGGTAGTCTTTATATTTGTATTCGGGGTATATCTGTTTGGCTATGTTCTTTCCTGTGGTCCAATAAATATGATTATTTCTTCTAAGGTTATATAGAGAGGAATAATGCTCAATCCAATAAAGGAAAATGATGAAAATGAAGGTAGGGACAGTAGGATTATTTCACCTTAAATAACTCAAAATGTGAGAAGAAATTATTTGCTCATTAAGCCAATGTAAATCATTATAATCTTGTCTCTTTGTTGGTTAATATGCATTAGCCCAAAAGAAAAATAAAAAAGATAAGAGAAAAGTCACTCTTTACAATGATTTTGGATAGATCATTTGTCTTTACACTACTACAAAGTCATTTTTTACTATCAATGATCACGAAGGCAAATTGAATCGTTTTACCCATTGCAAATTACCCACAAGGTTTTAATTCTATCACTAACTATCAATGCCTTGGATTTCATCTAATGAAAATTTTACGTTGGAGACACATATATATGTGGTGTTTGTAATTGAAGGCACTTTTATTTGGTTTTGATTTAATCGGGCTATAAAATTAGTAGAACAAAGCTATAAGATCCTTTTGTTTAGAGAGACTGTATTGTAGTTCGCCTAGATGAATAGCTAGCATTGAGGTATCGCAAAAGGCTACAAATAAATAGGAGGATGGCTATGATGATAAGGGATTGGAGGATGCTCGGGGCGGTGGTAATTAATTAAGGGTGGTGATGGGTGAAAAGAGTGATGATGGTTGTGTTGAACGACGTGGTGATAGCAACAACAGTAGTGAAGTAGACGATGAGCTCCACATGGTGTGGATATAAAAACAACATTTTCTCAATTAGTTGGGAGGACATAAATGTTATTCTAAAGTTTAGTCACAATAATTCATGTATATTGTCGCTCTCTTTAGTTTTATTAACCAATAAATAGAAAAATAAATTAAAATCATTATATAATTTTAAACTACTTTATAATTGCTTCTTTAAAATGACAACTTAAGGCTTAACACCAAAATTGATAAATTGGAACATGATTACTGGGCAATGATATATACATACCCAAAAACTAAAATCTTCTAAGTTCAAATAATCATAAATATTACTTCTAATGTTGCTATCAGCTAAAATATTTTAAAGATGTTTGGGAAGTGTTTATAAAGAATTTAATTAATAAATAGATAAAAATGAATAAGTGAATACTACTTATTCGTCCAACCAAATGTGTAATCAATTTTTTTTTATTATGAAAACAATGTAAAAGGCATATTATATAGACATAACAAAGTACAAGAAGAATAAACAAAAATACATGAAAACTTAAAAAGGGGACCAGCGAAATAATCCACATTACATACATAAAGGACAACATAGGTAGCCCACACCATATAAGGACGTCCATTGGATTAAAACGTGATGTCTATTTGACATTTCTATGACGTCATCATTCTCTTGAGGTAATGTGTATGCGTGGATCAAGTTTTTGAACGCTTTTCACCAAGATCATTTCATTTATAGCATCTCCAATACTGTATAAAATATATTTAAATTGTGATTTAAATCTTCACAATGATCGATAACCGCTACAATAAAGAGATGCAAAGGAAGTGCAAATTACATTTTTCAGTAGAAAAGAAAATAAAATAAAAAACTACATCCATAAGAGGCAAAAGGATTTAAATATTTCCATTTGAGCAAATTTTGAATTTAGATGCATCGCGATGTAAGTGAGGATACAAAAGTAGTTTTAAAGATACTATAAGTAGTAATTTTGGTCATAGTTGTTAAGATCTTACTATTCTATGATATCAAATGATAATATGATCTAATAGTGTTACTGGATTCTATTGACCTTGTATTTTATTTGTCATTATGGACTTTTGATCTCCATTTTTATATGAATTAAATAGCCTAGATTGTTGTGCAGTTGATACGGTTTTCTTCAACCATCCATGGCCGATCATCTTGGCGATCAAGAGCTCTTTCGACCCACTTTTCCATCCAAGCCTCTTGATCAGCATCTTCCACAACGATTATATGCATCTGCAGCGGCTACTTTTATGTCGCATCTTGGGGGGACGACTGAACCTGATGTCGTCCCTAAAAAAAGGGCATGTAGTCTCTATAATCTTGTGATAGCAATGACTCGACATGTGTCCATTCTTGCTAATTGGACATGTAATACTAATGAAGCGAAACTAGCCTTGGCAGTTAGCCAACGATATACGCAGCAAGTTGTAGACGGTTTAGAACTTGGACTCTTGAAGGTTGATTTTTCTAGGCTGGATATCATCGATAAGTAATAAAGAGTGAATAAAAGATTATTCTAGTACGACCGTGTATTCAATTAGATTACAATTAATATTTAATTTGACTGAAATCACACAATTTTGCCGAGATTGGAAAGTACCATTTAAATTATATAACTATCAAACTTTTAACTAAAGTATGAGGAATTTATAAAAACTCAATTAATTAAAAGAAGTAGGACCTGATTCTTGATACAGTCTTATAAGTAAAGAATATCTAACAGTTTTAACACGTGGCAAACAACTCTAGTATCCACTCTCCATTCTTTAGTATATTACCTACTAAGTTGCATTCAAAACTATAAAGAATGAAACCTAAATGCCATCTCATCAACACATCATCAAGGCCCCGTTTAGCTTGCTTACCTTCTCTTTCTTTGTTGTCATTTTCTGTTGTACCGGTTTCAGTGGAGCTGCCATCTTGTTGTAAAATAGATTCCAACATTCCCCTTAATTCATGGATCAAGCTACAGCTGTATAATTCTAGAACATTCCTTGTAATCTATATATAGCATGTAACCAAATCAATACAATGAGCAAGCAATTACAATTCACATGTATCTACTTTTCTAACTTGGTATCAGAGCAGGCTACCATGGCCAACGCTAACAGCACACCCCAGAATGTTGAAACCAACCCAGTTCCAGTTTCCCGCTCAAACAGCACCGTTGCTCCACTGCAGGAAAGCAATCATCTCTCATCCTTCGATGTAAATCTAACGTAGATAGCCTCCATTAAGCTTGACAAAAACAACTATCTGTTGTGGCAAAAAAACGATTTTCCCTATCATCCGGGGACACGAATTTGAAGGCTACATCCTGGGGACAATGATGTGTCCACTGGAATTCACAGCAAATCAAGTCACTGGTAATCTAGGAACCAGCATTGAGATGACAAAAAATCCTGAGTATGAGCAATGGATGTCAATCGATCAATTGTTAGTGGGGTGGCTCTATTGTGCCATGACTCCTGACATAGCTATGAGAGTCATGGGAGCCAATAACTCCAAAGAACTTTGGACTGCTGTAAAGGAAAGTTATGAAGTCCAAAATAGATCCAGAATTACCTTTCTAACTGGTGAACTTCAAAAGTCATGGAAAGGAACCTTAAGTATTGATCAATACTTGAACAAAGTCAAGCTGCTTACATACAATTTGGAGATTGCTGGGAAAGCTGTTCCTCACTCTGATCTTGTTACTCAAGTCTTAGCGGGTTTGGATGAAAAGTACACACCAATCATTATCCAAATTAACAGTAGAGATCATATCACTTGGGAAATACTACAATCAACTCTCATGACCTTGGAAAGTAGGCTAGAACACCTCAACTCAGTTAGGAATGAAGTGGCAGGAATCAGCCTTGATCAAGCGTCTATCAATTTTTCTCAAAGAGCAGGTTACAATCATCACCATACTAAATCGTATAGATCAAATTCTGGAGGAAGGTCCTCAAACTACAATAACTTCAGAGGTGGAAGAAGAGGTAGATTCAGAGGAAGAAACTCAAGCAGTAGCATTGACAGGCCAATATGTCAAGTATGTAGGAAAATGGGACATAAGTCCAACATCTGTACCTACAGATATGATGAAAGATACTCAGGTTCTTCACCCAGTCAAAGGACCTTCTATAGCCCCTCACCAACAGCACTTGTTGCATCACCAAACACCGTAAGTGATCCTGCTTGGTTTGTTGATACGGGTGCCAGCAATCACATAACAGCAGATAAGGAAAATCTCACCTCAGCAAATGAATACATTGGTAAGAAAAAAATCATGGTTGGAAATGGTAATAAACTTCACATCTCACATTTTGGTTTCACTCACATTCCCACCTTGAATGACAAAATGCTTGTGTTAAATAAACTTCTACATGTGCCTGAAATCAAGAAAAATCTTGTTAGTGTTTCACAACTGACTACTGATAGTCAAGTATACATGAAATTTCATTCTAACCATTGTCTTGTTAAGGACAAGCTGACGAGGGAAATAATGCTACAAGGGAAGCTTATGGAAGGGCTGTATCAACTGGATCTCCCTCACCAGAACTCTAAATTCCACTCTTTGAAGCCAACTCTTTCTAATAAATACTACTGTAATACTTCATCTCTTAGTTCCAGTCAAGAGTCTAGTCCTAGTCAAGAGTCTTTA
This sequence comes from Fraxinus americana, assembly GCA_035079005.1. Taxonomy (NCBI): domain Eukaryota; kingdom Viridiplantae; phylum Streptophyta; class Magnoliopsida; order Lamiales; family Oleaceae; genus Fraxinus; species Fraxinus americana. Next base: position 4,378,101 of record CM068727.1, on the reverse strand, counting down.
AATTTCCAAGTTGATGTATGGCACAAGAGCCTTGGACATCCATCTAACCAAGTGATGTTTCAAGTGCTCAACACCTGTAATCAAAGGGTAAAGAAAAATGAAGTTAAAACTTTTTGTGATGCCTGTCAATTTGGGAAATCTCATCTATTGCCATTTCCTTTGTCCAGTTCACACACCAAAACTCCCCTTGAACTCGTAGACGTTGATGTATGGGGGCAAGTACCAATCTAATCCAATCTACTTCTGGCTTTAAATACTACGTGACCTTCCTGGATGACTTCAGTAGATTCACCTGGATATATCCATTAAGACAGAAATCTAAGGTATTGAACTTGTTTATTCAATTCAAAAAATTGGTTGAGAACAAATTCTCGAGCAAGATTAGAACCTTGAAATCTGACTGGGGGTGAATATAGACCTTTCACAAAATTTCTGGCATAAGAAGGGGTAGAATTCAGGCACCCTTGCCCTTATACTTCAGCACAAAATGGAAGAATTAAGAGGAAACACAGACACATAACTGAGACAGGTCTAACCCTTCTAGCTCAAGCCAAACTAACCCTAAAATACTAGTGAAAAGTATTCTAAACTGCTACTTACCTCATTAACAGAATGCCAACACCAACACTCAAAATGCAGTCTCCTTTCCAAACACTCCACAAGAGCCAACCTGACTACAAACATCTAAAAGTCTTTGGGTGTGCCTGCTACCCTTGATTAAGACCCTATCAACAACACAAGTTCAGCTTCAATTCACCCAAGTGCGTGTTCCTTGGTTACAGTAACTCACATAAAGGCTACAAATGCCTTAGCTCGATAGGAAGAAACTATATTTCAAGACATGTGGTGTTCAATGAACTTGAATTTCCATTTGAGTCCTTATTCTCCTCACAAATTCAATCCAACTCTGCTGAACCTGAAATAGTAGTGTCTAATTTTCAATATTTCCTCCAACAAACCAACTCAAACTCAACTCCAACTCCTGCTAATACAGCTAATCCTGAAGCAGCCAATGCTCAGTATAACGTACCTCCTGGCTTAAGTGATACTCAACATGAAGTTTTCAACAATGGTGAGGATGAAAGTAGTAATGAAAGTGCCACCAGAAACTTAAATGATCTAGAAACTGAAGCTGAACTATCTCCAAACATAGAATCAGAACATCAATCAGTTAGCATAGATCAACAAAGAGTGAACAACCTAACCAGACATCCCATGATCACAAGGGCAAAGGCTGGAATTTTTAAACCAAAAATATACCTTGTTGAATCAATACAAAATAGTCTAGAGCCTTCAGAACCAAAAAATGGTAATGAAGCCCTTTTGAACAAGGATTGGAGGAAAGCTATGGAGGAAGAGTTCAATGCCTTGATGAAAGCAAAAACCTGGAAACTTGTGCCACCATCACCAGTATACAATATTGTTGCAAACAAGTGGGTCTTCAGAGTTAAAAGAAACGCAGACGAATTAGTTCAAAGGCTTAAAGCGAGGCTGGTTGCAAAGGGCTTCCATCAGGCTCTAGGAATTGATTTATGTGAAACTTTCAGCCCAGTCATTAAAGCTTCAACACTGAGAATCATACTTACTCTTGCAGTTTCAAAGGGGTGGACAATTAGGCAAATTGACATCAACAATGCCTTTTTGAATGACGAACTTGAAGAAATTGTTTACATGAATCAACCGAAAGGATTCATAGACAAAACCAAACCAGATCATGTTTGCAAACTGGAAAAGGCACTCTATTAATTAAAACAAGCACCTAGAGCTTGGCATGAGAAGCTAAAAACAACATTGATGAGTTGGAAATTCAGACAATCAGCAGCTGGCACCTCTCTGTTTTTCTTCAAAAATGAAACAGATTATCTTTGCATTAATATATGTAGATGACATTATCGTGATAGGCAATGACACAAAATTGGTGCAAGAGTTCATAAAGGAATTGGATAAAATATTCGCACTGAAGGATAAGGGGAAACTTTACCATTTTCTGGGAATTGAAGTGCTTCGGCATGACTCAGGAATTCACGTCACTCAGACAAGATACATTGTTGAATTGCTCAAGAAATTTGAATTGCAGAACATCAAGCCATGTATTACTCCTATTCCTGCTGGAAAAACCTTATCTAAGGCTGATGGAGAAGCACTTCAAGACCCTTCAGCTTACAGAAGTGCAGTAGGGGGACTGCAATACCTCTCATACAAGCGGCCAGACATCACTTTTGTTGTCAATAAGCTTAGCCAGTTTCTTCAGTCACCAACCTCTGTGCACTGGTAAGCCTTGAAGAGAGTACTGAGATACCTCAAAGGAACTATGAATCAAGGACTATGGATACAAAGAAGTGAGAGACTAAACTTAAATGGCTTTTCAGATGTAGATGGGCCTCCTGTCCTGATGACAGGATATCAACGACAGTATATTGTATCTACTTAGGAGACAACTTGGTAGCTTGGTCATCAAAGAGACATCGTGTGGTTGCTAGATCAAGTACAGAATCAGAATATAGAGTACTTGCCTCAGCAGCCTCAGAAATCGCATGGATTCAATCTCTGTTTAAGGAACTGGAACTGCCTCAGGAGTCAACCCCAATACTATGGTGTGATAACATGAGTACCGGGGTCTTAGCAGCCAATCCAGTTTACCATGCCAGGACTAAACACACCGAGTTAAACATTAATTTCATTAAGGACAAGTTCTTGCAAAAGAATTGGAAGTAAAATGTGCCTTCCTAGGACCAAATTGCTGATTTACTAACAAAAGGTGTCACACACTCAAGGTTTTCTTTCTTAAAGGATAAGCTTGGAGTTACCTCAGTACCGTCCAGCTTGAAGGAGGGTGTAAAGAATGAAACTTAAGTTCCATCTCATCAGCACATCATCAAGGCCTCGTTTGGCTTGCTTACCTTCTCTTTCCTTGCTATCATTTTCTATTGTATCGGTTTCAGTGGAGCTGCCATCTTATTGTAAAATAGATTCCAACATTCCCCTTAATTCATGGATCAAGCTACAACGGTATAATTCTAGAACATTCCTTGTAATCTATATATAGCATGTAACCAAATCAATACAATGAGCAAGCAATTACAATTCAGCTATATCTACTTTTCTAACTTGTCGCATCTCGAGATAGGGGGACGACTGAACCTGATGTCATCCCTAAAAAAGGGCATGTAGTCTCTATAATCTTGTGATAGCAACGACTCAACATGTGTCCATTCTTGCTAATTGGACATGTAATACTAACGAAGCGAGACTAGCCTTGGCAGTTAGTCAACGATATATGTAGTAAGTTGTAGACGGTTTAGAACTTGGACTCCTGAAGGTTGATTTTTCTAGGCTGGATATCATAGTTAAGTAATAAAGAGTGAATAAAAGATTATTCTAGTAGGACTTCGTATTCAATTAGATTCCAATTAATATATACTTTAACTGAAATCACACAATTTTGCTGAGATTGGAAAGTGCCATTTAAATTATATAAATATCAAACTTTTAACTAAACTATGAAGAATTTATAAAAACTCAATTAATTAAAAGAAGTAGGACATGATTCTTGATACAGTCTTATAAGTAGAGAATATCTAACAGTTTTAACATGTGGCAAACAGCTCTGGTATCCACTCTCCATTCTTTAGTATATTATCTACTAAGTTGCATTCAAAAACTATTAAAGAAAGATTGATGTCTTGCACTTTATGATCAAAAGACTATCTTATTTTGTCATATTGACTCGAGGACTTTCACCCGAGAAATTCTTTGGCTTTCGACGATCCTTGGACCGATGTGTGCCTCATGTAATTTTAGCAGTTTCCATTGACTCCTTAGGTGCCTTTGAAGCCTTACTTTAACCTTTACAATTGTGATTCCTCCTTTCGTTACCCTTGGAGCCTCCTTCCACTATATTGGCATTAGATTTCATCGAATGAAATGCTTTACTCTTCTTTTTAGATTTGTGATTGTCTTCTTCTATTCTCATTTGGAAAATAATTTCTTTAAGCTTTATCTCCTTGGATTTATATTTCAAGTAGTTCTTGAAGTCTTCACAAGATGGTGGCTATTTTTCAGTAAGTGCAGCAACTTAAAATGAGTCATTGATACCGTCGTTATGAATATCATGGAGAATCACTTGAAGTTATTGAAAATGGGATATAACAGTCTTGATATCAACTATTTTATATTCTAAGAATCGACCGAAAATAAATTTATTTGTGTCAGCATCCTTAGTCTTGCATTTGGAGTCTAAATATTTCCACAATTTCATTGCGAAATTCTCATTACACATTCTATAATGTGTTATCTGGTCAGTTGAGTGTTAGAATAATTCTATTATGTGAGTTTCATTTGAATGCAAATTTTAACGGTTAGATGGATGGTTTGCAATGATACTGTGATTAGGCATAATATTTTAGTGATCACTTAAACCGTTGTACACCTTACGGGTTATATTATTATAATGTGGTAATTTTAAGTATGTAGGCCGAAATTATGGAAACTCTGATTGGGGGTTAGAGTCGATAATGGACTGGCTTTATAATTTCCTATATAATAGTTAGATCCCCTCTCATCTTCATATCGTTTATTGGCTTGCCCTCATTGACGACTGATTATTTTTTAGGAGCAAGGAGAGAAGGATTTAGCTGGTAATATTCACACACACAAAATGTCTTCCGCATGTATGAATTATAAACTATCAATTATAATATGTGATTCTTGTTCTTAGCATAATTATTGAATAATTACAACAATTAGTATCAGAGCAGGCATGCTAAGTTCAGAATATTTTAAACAAAAATTAAATTGATTTTTTTGGGTATTGTTGTCTATCCCTCCTCTCCCTTGTACATATAATTATCACCAAAATGAATTGAAAAACCCTTAAACCAATCTTCAAAATTAGCGGCAAAAGAATCTCTAATCATGTATAATTTTGTAATTTTATTGTGGTAATAAATTCAAGAATGGCGCAGCGCCACTACCATGATTATAGTCGGGCGGATTTAACTCTAGTTTCTGGACTTTCTTTAATGGATATATTAATTCTTTATATGCCGTGGTATGTTTTTTTTTTCAAATTCTTCCATATCCTCACACGAACATTCTTCCATCAGTTGTATTTCTCAAGTATATTGGGAAAGTATTGAATATTTTACTTGCAGAATTGGGGCAGTCATATTCTGATTCATTTTTAGTGGTTGAAGATCCGTTGTTGCCGGTCGCCATCTCCGTCGCAGAGATGGTGTTTTGGATCGGCGGTGGCACCAAAGGAGAGAACCTAGGGTTTTTCTTAAAAAAAAAAAATGGTTTTCAAATTTATTTGGGGACAGGGGCTTCTCCTACAATTTAATGAAGGATCATTTTGTAATTTAAGGAGGAATGACTTTTGCTGTAATTTCTAAATTTTGAGGCCCTTTTCATAATTTTAATTTTAGGGTCAATTTTGCAATTTTGAAACATTGAATTTGAATTTTTAAAATGATATTTTTAAATTTGATCCACATATATTTCAATTTCGACCTAAAATTAAAATTATATTTAAAATTGATGACTTTATATTTTTTTTTGTGAAATATTTAAATGTCGTTATTATTTGTCCATTTAAATTTCATTTTCATATATTGAGATTTAGTTGCAAATTTCGTCTCACAATCACGCATGAATTTTACTTCTCATCGTTTAAAGATTGTGATTATTATTGTTAAATTTTTCGTGGACTTCAAGTCTATCTTAGTGCTCCCATTACGAGAAATATTTTGAAATAAAAGTGGGTGGTGCCACTAAAGCGGCACGCTCATTTTTATTTATTTAGTTTTCTTTTTTAAAAAATTGGATGTTAGCATCGTAATTTTGAATTATTACATATAGTATATTTTCCAAATGTGTTATTATATGTGATTTTTTTTTGGAAATTGGCATAAAACAGTTAACAATTTTACTTGGTCTAGAAATCTCCTTCTGGCCAAAGGTGTTGGTGATTCGAAAACTAATATGTTTTGTTAACTAACTTGATTATGTGTTTTAAGAGTACCTCACAGCATGTTGTATTGTTAGCACAAAGGTGACATTATAATGATGCATCTAGGCTCTTACCGTAATAATGTTCATTTGGTTTTGACTTTAATTACAGACTATCTAATTTAGTCCATGTTAATTAGATGAATATGTTTATATTCATTGTCTGCATGCACTATGGTTGGATGATATTAAACATGTTAGTATATGTTTTCACAATTTTAAATGCCTCGGTTCTTTCGAGTCAATTTTCTACTATTGAAACTTTGATTGAGAATAATTATGTGAGATGGAAATGAGACGTAAAAATAGCACTTGATTTTTTGAGGTTGGATTTTGCAATGAAGAAGCAGCTTTTGAAACCCACAGATAAAAGCGATCCTGAATAGTTAGCTAAGTTTGAAAAGTGGAAAATGGTAAATAGACTTTGTTTGAAAATTATTAAACACTCCATATCTGATTCCATTATGGATGATATTCCGGATAATGAAAATGCTAGAAGTTTTGTGGATACCATAGGAGTGAGATTTGTTGAGTCTGATAAAGTTGAAGCTGGAGATCTGATGGACAAACTGATGAATATGAGATATGATGGTACAAGTGGAGTTAGGGAGCACGTTAAGAAAATGATTAATATATCTTCTAAATTAAAGGCTCTTTAGATTCTCATTGCTGTCCTTTTTTGGTCTATCATGTTCTAAATAGTCTTTTGAGCCAGTTTAATCAGCTGAAGGTTGATTGTAATTCTCAAAGAGATAAATAGGATTTGAATGACCTTATTGATGTATGTGCCCAAGAGGAGTATAGGTTGAGGCGTGAAAATGTCGAAACTGTACAATTAGTTTTTTAGCCACCACTAAACAAGGGGTCTCTCATAACCATAAGTCTAAGTTCCAAAAGGGCAACAAGTCACACTACAATCAGCAGAATAAAATTTTTGGAGGTCAGACTTCTGGTTTCCCAAATGAACGATAAAGAAAAATGATCAATGCAAGTTCTGCAAAAAGAAGGGTCACTGGCAGAAAGATTGTTTTAAGTTTAAGACTTGGTTGGAGAAGAATAAGGGTTCCATAGGTATCTCATTTGCCTTAGTTTGTTATGAGTCTTCTTTTATAGATGTTCATTTGAATTCTTGGTTGTTAGACTCGGGAACCAGTATTTATATTGTGAATTCCTTGCAGGGGTTCACAAGCAAACAGAGGCCAAGTAAGAATGAAGTAAGCATGTGCGTTGGGAATGAAGTTCAAGTGAAGGTTGAGTTTATATGAGTAGTGAAGTTGTCTTTGGAGTCTAGTTTCTCTCTTGTTTTAGAGAATACAGCTTTTGTACCGACAATGAGACGGAATTTAATTTCTATACCGAAACTTGATGCTTCTTGTTTTTCCTTCAATTTTGGTAACAGAATAGTTGAATTGTTTTATGATTCTCATTTGATTGGAAATTGCCTCTTACGTGATGGTTTATATAAATTGTCTTTAGCCTCTTTTGGTAAAGTCTCTTGTGTTGCGAATGTGTCAAAGAAAATGTCTATAATTAGTGAATCATCCTTCATGTTGTGGCATAAGCGGTTGGGTCAAATTTCAAATGATAGGATAGAGAGATTGGTTAAAGTTGAGATACTTCTCTCTCTCGATTTCTTGATTTTGACATTTGTGTGAATTGTATAAGAGGAAAGTTGACTAAATCTACTAGGAAAGGTTCCACTAGGAGTGATGGTATTTTGGACTTAATACATACTGATATTAGTGAACCTTTGCCTTCCACGATATGCGGGAACAAATATTTTTTAACTTTTATTGATGATTTCTCATGATATATATATATATGTTTACTTGATTAATGATAAATCCCATGCATTTGAGAAATTCAAGATTTTCAAAATGGAAGTAGAGAAAAAATGTGGAAAAAGTATTAAAGTTGTAAGATCTGATCGTGGTGGTGAGTACTATGGGAAGTATGATGAGTCTAGTCAAAACATGGGTGATTTTGCAAAGTTTTTACAAGGGTGTGGCATAGTGCCTCAATACACCATGCCAGGGACACCTGAGCAGAATGACGTTTCTGAAAGACGTAATCGGACTCTAAAAGACATGATCAGGAGCATGATGAGTAGAACAAATTTGCCAGAATATCTATGGGGTGAAGCTTTGAAAACTGTTGTGTATATTTTGAACAGAGTTCCGAGTAAAGTTGTTGCAAATACACATTTCGAGTTGTGGACATAACGTATGCCGAGTTTGGCTCATTTCAAAGTTTGGGGATGTCCAGCTTAGGTGAGAATTTATAATCCATTTGAGAAGAAATTAGACCTAAAATCTACTCATGGTTACTTTATTGGGTACCCAGACAGATCAAAAGGATATAAGTTCTATTGTCCAAACCGTGACACCAGAATTGTTGAGTCAATCACTACTAAATTTCTGGAAAATGATTTTGGTTATAGTGGGATTTCTACGTTGAAGGATTTTTTTGTTGAACCAAATCCTATTATTGTTCTCATTCCTATTATACATGAGAGAGTTATACCCCAACCAGCTGAAATTTTTAATAACAAACCTGGGCGCCAAGAGGAACTTTCAGTTTCTCCACCAACAAGGGTTGACCCAATTACTGAGCCACAAGTTAGGAGATCGCAAAGGAAAAGAAGGTTTGCATTTCCTAGTAATTATATTACATATTTGTTGGAGAATGAATTTAATATTGTGCATATTATTGACACTGTTACTTTTAATCAAGCATTGACAAGTCTTGAGTTACATAAATGGATAAATTCTATAGAAGATGAAATGAATTCTATGGAATATAATAAAGTTTGGGAACTTGTTGAACTTCCCCCGGATGCTAAACTCATAGATAACAAGTGAATCTTCGAAAGCAAATTGGACTCAAAAGGGCATGTTGAACGAAAGAAGACGAGATTGGTTGCAAAAGGGTTCACTCAACGAGAGGGCATTGATTATAATGAAACTTTTTCACCTATTTTGTCCAAAGATTCTTTTCGAATTATCATGGCACTTGTGGCATATTATAATTGAGAGTTTCATCAGATGGATGTTAAGACGACTTTTCTGAAAGGAGATCTTTCGGAAAGGGTTTACATGAGACAACCTGAAGATTTTATTGTGAAAGGAAAAGAAAACTTGGTATGTAAGTTGAATAAATCCTTATATAGCCTCAAGCAGGTATCATGACAGTGGTTTTTGAAATTTGACTAGATTATGACTTCTCTTGATTTTGTTGCAGTTGATCAATGTATTTATCTTAAAACCAGTGGGAGAAATTTTATTTCTCTTGCCATATATGTTGATGACATTTTACTTGCTAGCAATGACTTGGGGTTACTTCATGAGATAAAGAAAATGTTATCTGCTAATTTTGAAATGAAAGATCTTGGAGACACTACTTATGTATTTGGTATTGAAATACACCGTGATAGAAATCGTGGCGTGTTAGGACTTTCTCAGAAGGCTTATATACGACATGTTCTAGAAATGTTCAATATGCATAAATGTGCACTTCGTGATGTACCAACATAAGAGGGGATAAGTTTAACAAAGCTCAATGTCCAATGAACGAGTTAGAAAGAAAATCTATGAAGATGAAAACATATGCTAATGCTGTGGGGAGTTTAATGTATACTCAAGTTTGCACTAGACCAGATATTGCTTATGCAGTTAGTGTTCTCAGTAGATTTCAGTCGAATCCAGAGCAAAAGCATTGGAAAGCGGCTAAGAAAGTTATGAAATACTTAAAGAAAACTGAAAGTTACATCTTCACTTTCCAGCGTTCAAAACACCTTGAAGTGGTAGGCTACTCAGACTTAGATTTTGTTGGATGTCAAGATGATTTGACATCAACCTCAGGTTATATATTCATGTTGGCCGGTGGTTCTATGTCTTGGAAAAGTGTTAAGCAGACTTTAGTGGTATCTTCTACTATGCAAGCTGAATTTGTGGCATGTTATGGAGCTATAATTCAAGCCCTTTGGTTAATGAATTTTATTTTTGGCTGATAGTTGTTGACTTCATCTTAAGGCCAATCACTATTTATTGTGATAATAGCGCAACAGTGTTCTTTTCAAGAAACAATAAAAGTTCTAGTGGATTTAAACACATTGACATCAAATATTTAGTGGTCAGAGATAGAGTCAAGGAAGGGCAGATCAAAATAGAGCATATTAATATAGAGGCAATGATTGTAGATCCTTTGACTAAGGGACTCACTCCTAAAGTTTTTAAGACACATATTACTAATATGAGTATTATGGAAACCTTTGATATTTTTGGTTAGTGGGAGTTATTTATGTAAGAGAACTACGTTTTGACTTGATCCCTTCACGTGGTACTTAGGCAACACATATGTTTTTCGGGTACAACCCCTTCCAATAATAAAATATATTTTTTCCTTATCCATAAATTATTTTGAGCATGCATTTGACTTATGTCTTTTATTATGATATTATTTTGATCTCGAGATATAATATTTAAAGACATAAGATGAGTCTCTTTTAGTGACATGTGACTTCATTTTGATCAGAAGCATTTTGAGGACCAATATGAATTAGCACATTTTTTATCACATTTGGTGCCAATTTCAGACTCCATACTACTATATTGGTTGAAGGATGAGGATCCATGTCGATAAGGATGTTGACATTTGTAACTATGGAGTGGTCTTATATCGCTTGATTGGTGTAACGACTTCCATGTTCGATATTAATATTCTTGTTGGAGCAGATCATGTTGTGTAAGGTATTATCATTGCAGCTATACTTGGGTGGGCACCTATGTACTCTGACCCAAAGGTTAAAAGTTTTGTTCAATAGCAATCAAATATTTGCCCAAGTGGGGAGAATGTTAGAATAATTCTATTATGTGAGCTTTCATTTGATTGCGAATTTTACGAGTTAGATGTATGATTTGCAATGATACAGTGATTAGGCATAATATGTTAGTGATCACTTTAGTTGTTGTACACCTTACGGGCTATATTATTATAATGTGGTAATTTTAAGTATGTGAGTTGAAATTATGTAAACCCTAATTAGGGTTAGAGTCAGTAATGGGCCGACTTTTATAATTTCCTATATAATGACTAGGTCCTCTCTCCTCTTCATATCGTTTATTGACTTGCCCCTTTGATGGCTGATTATATTTGAAGAGTGGAAGATCAAACTGGTAATATTCACACAGACAAAGTGTCTTTCTCATATATGAATTAAAAACTATCAGTTAGAATTCTTGTTCTTAGCATGATTATTGAATAATTACAACATTGAGAATATAATTTCTGCATAAGAAATCAATATGTTTCCATGCATCTAGTTTCTTCATATCACTTTTACCCTCATCTTATGAAGGAGCATCATCTTTGAGAAATTTTGCTAAATTAATTAGATAAAAAGGTATTTTCTGTTACAATGCTTGAAATTCGACCCATTAAATTTTTCGGACTTTTCTCTAGTTTGATTCGAGAGTGAATTACTTGATGTTTCGAGTTCTGATATAAAATTAGAAGATAACAAATGAGGCAAAGAGCGGATTTTTAAAGGAAAAAGAAAACATCTTACAAAAAAATCTTCTTAAGATTGTTGTCTAACTTATTGTTATCACCATTTACCAATCAGAGCTTTTACTTGAAAAATTAGGAAAATGAAAGAACTAGAAATATGATGAAGAAACAGGAACACAAAGGATGATCCGAGCATACCAACTTCACTATTTATCCTTAAAAAATTGTTCCATTCTATTATTGTTTAAAAGAAATCAATAATATCCTCACAGGATTGAACGAATATTTATCTCTTGTGGAAGCAGCACAACAATCTATAAGAGTTTCAACGAACTCAACTCTCATGCTTTGTACTCGAATAAAAAGGCAACTTTAGAGAGAGAGAGAGAGAGAGTTTAAAGCAGAAGATTCATTACATTGAATGGTGTAATTTCATTTGGTAGGAATAAAGTCAACTTATAGTTTTGTTCTTAGCCATTCTAACTGTCTAAATACCTTTCAATGAACAGAGGTGATGGTTCAAACAAAAAATAAACATATGTTTAGCCTAGAAGAACCCATGGTCAACATTTCGAATTTTTTCATCCTGTGCCAAAGAAGTTGATTCACTACAATTTGACCTAAAAACATTAAATAAAAATTTAATTAGTTCTTCTCCAAAAAGATATATGCAAGACCTTGAGCTAGCCTTCCCGACAGCGATGCGTGCGCGTGTGGTTCGAACCCACATACATCTAGGTCTTTACTTGTTCCACAAAATTTGGTACCCTTTAGGGTCAAAACCCTAGGGCTAACTTGAGTGTTAAAAACTATTCATTTTCCTCTAGTTTTCGAATGTTGGGTAAAGTTTACCAAATTCGATCAAAATTCTAATTTATTTTACTTCCATATTTCAAATGGATAACTTTGGATTTACATATTTGATTCAATATTTAATGATTTTTTATTGGCGTGAGTTGTTATCCAGAGAGAAGTTAGAGGAAGATTGGAAGCCATTTGATGATGGAAAATCCTTTCCTTCAAGAGCTGTCCATAATTATAGCCATGTAATCTGTATAGCTGAATATATCTTTACCATTCTTTCTATATATCTATGGAAAAGTCTACATGTACATAATATATGTACATAATAGTGTCCATAATGTGATGTGGACAAAATCCTGTTGTTGATGTGAAAGTGTGAGATTTGAATTAATGGTTGGATCCAGTGCCACGTGTAATTATGGACACCATTATGTATAGATTTATGTACATGTAGCACTTCTGTATGTCTATAGAGTGAATCACCGTAATGATATGAAGAAAAAATATACAACCGAGAATTTTGGACATGGTATCAGAACAAGGTTCAAATCCCTAGCTTTTCATTGTCATCAACCTTTAACCACATAAATTCGCCCCATTTCCTATTTAGCAAAAATTGCAGGAAATGAAGCCGATATTGAATCTGGTGCTTCACAATCAGATACTATCCTGAATGAGTTAACAACTAGAATGGTCGATTTACTCACCAAAGTGTAAACTCCGACCATAACTACTGAACCTTTCCCTACCCGAATTTGCATCAAGCTGGAAGGCACCAACTATGCCCAATGGTCCCAAGTTTTCAAGTAATACATTTCAAGAAAATATAAGTTAGGCTATATCAGTGGGGATATTTCCAAAAATCTTCAGACTGATCCATCATTTCGAGAATGGCACACTAACAATGCCATTTTTAAAGTATGGCTGATCAACTCTTGAACCCCTCATTGATTGGTAATTGCATTCGCTTTCCGACAGCAAAACTAGCCTATGATTCTATTGCTACCACCTATTTTGATGGTAGAGATACATCTCAAGTCTATGATCTCTGACGTCGTGTAGCACAACTGAAGCAAGAAGGTGGTTCCCAAGAAAAATATTATAATGATCTTCAGAGGTTATGGCATGAAATAGATTTTCGGAGACCAAATTTAATGAAGTATGCTATTGACATCAAACACTATAATATTCTACTACAGAAGGACATGGTATACATCTTCTTGGATGGACTTGACGATCGGTTGTGGTCACTGGAAAACCACTTCTATCTCTTATACCAACTGTTATACATTCTCAAGAAATGGCTACCATTTCAGGTCCAGGTAATTCAGGTATTGCTCTCCATAGTACCCACCAAGATGCTGATAGTGGTGCGTGGTTGCTACACTCGGGAGCCACCGATCACATGACATTTATTACCACAGATTTCTTACAAACCTCTTTTCTATGGCACACCAATATTGAACGGGGCACATTGACCTTATCTCCTTATCTCCAACTTTATAATACTCTACGCGTTCCCTCTCTATCACATAAGTTGCTATTTGTTAGCCAAAGTTACTTCTGATCTAAATTGTGCAGTGCTATTTTTTCCAATTTTTACCTTCCTCGGGATATTCTCACCAAGTAGATCATTGGGCGTAATACTAACTGGTAGGATGCTACTATACGGATGATTTCAGCAAAAGCCTGTCAAATTATGTGCATCATCTCACTGGTAATAAAGAGCGTTAGATTTGGACTTGGCACTGTCAATTGGGATACCCATCATTTAGGTACATGAAGCATTCATTCCTTTTGTTATTTCACATTTGCAGACTTTTGATTTTAAATGTAAGACTTATATTTTAGATAAAAAAAAAATCATCGGGTTTCCTACTCGTTGAGTTTGAATAAAAGTGAAGTTCCATTTGCCTCGATACATTATGATGTGTAAGGTCCTTTCCAAATTCCTTATAGGCCTAGTATGCGGTGGTTTGTTACCTTTGTTGATGATTGTACCCATATGTCATAGTTGCATTTGCTCAAACATAAAGATGATGTGTTGCATGTATTCTCGTCCTTTCATGTTATGGTTCAAGCTTAATTTTCTGGAAAAATTCAGATTCTAAGATCTAATAATGGTAGGGAATATGTTAACTAACACTTCCAAGCCTACTTCCAACAACAATGCATTATCCATGAGACTTCGTGTCCACAAACCCCTCAGTAAAATGGAGTTGCTGAGAAGAAGAACAGAAACATCCTTGAGGCCACATGGGCACTCTTACTTGAGGCTCATGTGCCCAAATGACATTAGGTTGTTGCTGTTGCCACTGTTGTTCATCTCTTTAATAGTATGCTCTCATAAGTCTGAAAGTTTAGGACTCATTTACAAACTCCATCACAATTTACTACATTACCTACAATCTTGATGCTTCCACTTATAGTTTTCGGGTGTGTTTCTTATGTCTATCCCCATAAGAATCTAAGAACCAAACTTGACCCCTATGCACTCCAGTATCTTTTCTTGGGATATGCTTCTCACCAAAAGTGGTACCAATGTTTTGATCCTACAACTCAACGAACTTATATTAATACAGATGTCACTTTTCTGGAATCTAAAACCTTCTATCCACTCAATTCTTTGCTTACGGGGGAGACACAAGGTGAAGTAGTGAATTGGTTAAAATGGGACTGGGCGACAACCAATATAGAATCGCATATGAAGTCACATACAGGTCAGAATATAATCTTAGGAAATAATAGATGAACACAATTCCTCAAAAAGCTACAGACATTCCAATAGATGAGAATAAAATACTTGGAACAGAAACAGGTGAACCTGAAACTAAAATTGAAGCTCTCCATGAACTAGAAGCAAAAATTGAAGCACCCTATTATCCCTACTCTTCATTACCCGAAGGCCCATCTCCTGAGTATATTCACGAAGTAAGTTTCAAAATTACAACTCTAAATGATAATGTAGATACCTCTATTGGTTACAACTTACTGAATTGTGGCAAACCACCTGACAAATATTCTCCAAAAGTTGAGGAGCGAAGGTCTAGATACCCAATTGCAAATTATGTGTTTACAAAGAATCTATTTGAGCCTCTAAAGACCTTTGTCGATCCAAAGTGGGCTCGGGCAACAACGGATGAAATGGAAGAACTATTGAAGAATAAGACATTGACTTTAGTTCCACTACCAGAAGGAGTGAAAATAGTGGGATGCAAAAGGGTATTTTCCATCAAATACAAGGTAGACGAAACCGTTGAAAGGTATAAAGCGAGGTTAGTAGTGAAAGGTTATACATTCTCACCATTAGCCAAGCTTAACACAGTCAGAGTCTTATTGTCACTTATAGCAAATTTAAATTGGCAATTACATCAATTTGATGTAAAAAATGCCTTTCCCCATGGCAATCAAGAGGACGAGGTCTACATGGAAGCTTCACCCGGCTATACAGAATTCTCAAAGTCACATGTGGTCTCTAAACTGTAGTAAGCACTATATGGATTGAAATAATCGCCTAGAGAATTGTTGGGAAGAATTAACATAGCGATGAAGAAGTACGGCTTCAAACAAAGTAACTCGACCAAAACCTATTTCTAAAACATCGACTGGGCAAGGTGACAACTTCAATAGTATGTGTAGACGACATGATCATTACATGGGATGATACAAAAGAGATATCTCAGCTTCAAAAGTAGTTAGCAGTTGAATTTGAGATGAAGAACTTGGGAGGACTAAAATACTTTTTGGAATAGAAATGGCTAGGTCTAAACATGGCATATTTCTCCCACAATGGAAATATGTTTTAGAATTATTATCAAAAATGGGAATTCTAGAATGTAAACCCGTAGACACTCCAACGGTGCAAAACTACATTTTCAGTAAATATTCAGGTCACCAAATGGATAAGGGGATGTATCAAAGATTAGTTGATAAGCTAATTTATCTTTCGCATACTTGACCTAACATTTCTTATGCTATAAGTATAGTTAGTCAGTTTATACATTGCCCAAGTGAAGACCATATGAATGATGTAACCCACATACTTTGATACTTAAAGTCCTATCTTGGGAAAATTCTCATGTTTTTGAAAAATCATCAATCGAGGATTAACGACTATAAGGATGCAGATTGGTAAGGAAATCTCTTGCATAGGAAATCTACTTCTGGCTATTTCATGTTTGTTGGTAAGAATCTGGTCACATTGAGAAGTAAAAAAAAAGTGGTAGCGGTATCAAATGTAGAAGTCGAGTTCCTTGGAATGGCTAAGGGACTTTGTGAGCTTCTTTGGCTCAAACAGTTGCTAACTGAGATTGGTTTTGCTCCTACATTAGAGATGGATCTTTTCTATGATAATAGAGTTGTATCGACATCTCTCATAATCATGTTCAGCATGATAAGACTAAGCATGTGGAAGTGGATAAGCACATTATCAAACAGAATCTTGAAGCTAAGATCATCAAATTTCCATTTTTTAAGTTCGAAGACCAGCTAGCAAATATTCTTACAAAAACTGTATCGAACAACGATTTTCATAACTCACTTGATAAGTTACGTAACTAGGACCTGTATGCATCAATTTGAGGGAGAGTGTTGGCATGAGTTGTCATCGACATAGAAATTAGAGGAAGATTGGAGGCCATTTTAGGATGGACCTTAAATGAGAAATCAATTCCTTTAAGAACTGCCCATAATTATTGCCATATAATCTGTATAGTCGAATATAGGTTTATCATTCTTTCTATGCATCTATAGAGTGAATCACTATAATGATATGAAGAAAAAATATGTAGTGGAGAATTTTTGACATGGTATCACAGCAAGGTTCATATCCTTAGCTCTCCATTGTCATAAACATTTCACCTCGTAACCTCTCACCTTATCTCCTGTTTTGCAAAAAAGGCAGAAAATGAAGCTGAGAATGGATTTGGTGCTTTACAAGCAGATACTGTCATGAACAAGTTAACCACTAGAATGAACGATGCACTCATCGAAGTGCATACTTCGACCCTAACTAACCTTTTGCTGCCCCAATTGGCATAAAGTTGGACGACACCAACTATAACCTTTGGTCCCAAGTTGTCGAGTCATACACTTAAGACAGACAAGTTGGGCTATATCAGTGGGGATAATTCCCAACGTCTTCAAACTGATCCATCATTTCAAAAATAGCGCACCAACAATGCCATTGTTAAAGGGAGGTTGATAAACTCCTTGGACCCCTCATTGATTGGTAACTTCATTCACTTTCTCACAGCAATACTAGTTTGGGATTCTATTGCTACCACCTACTTTGATGGTAGCAATACATCTCGAGTCTATGACCTCCAACGTTGTGTAACACAACTCAAGCAAACAGATGGTTCCCCAGAAAAATATTTTAATGACCTTCAGGGATTATGGCATGAAATAGATTTTCATAGACCAAATCCAATGAAGTGTGCCGTTAACATCAAACACTATAACATTCTATAGCAGGAGGAATTTTTTACATCTTCTTGGATGGACTTGATGATCAATTGGACAAGATTCATTGAGATGTGTTATAGATGCATCATTTTCCAACTGTTGAGAGAGAATATGCATGTTCATAGAAAAGTCATCTGACAGGCTGTCATGGTTACTGGTAACGCTAATCATTTTTATGGAGCAGTTTTTGCTGCTAAAGGTCTCAAACTAGGATCCTATGCATCATCTTCTATTGTATCTTTCTCCTTGAATAGTGAAAAATCATGTTCTTCTTCCAAGTCTTGCCTACCTAATGGAACTAAGTTCACTTACAGTGGAAACATGAAATACAATCGGGAAATTGCTTCAAACTCCATGGGTATCCTGAGTGGTGGAATGAACTTCAGTCTAAAAAATGCTATGACACTGGCACAAATGGAAGCACGGTAAAAGTGGCTGCTGGTAGTGATGGAGGCATGGGTAAAATGGTTGTGGTCACTGCAGAACCACATCTATCTCTCATATTAATTGATGTACTTTCTCGAGAAATGGCTAGCATTCAAGGTCCAGTAATTCTGTTACTGCTTTCCATAGTACTTACTAAGATGCTGATAGTGGTTGCTAGACTCGGAAGCCACTGATCACATGACCTGTACTACCATAGATTTCTCACAAACCTCTTTACTATGGCATATTAGTATTGGAGAGAGTGAGCATAGTGGCCTTATCTCCTTCTCTCCAACTACATAATACTCTACTTGTTCCCTTTCTATCACATAATTTGCTATCTATTAGCCAAATTACTACTGATCTAAATTGTGCAGTGCTAATTTATCCTAATTTTTGCTTTCTATAAGATATTCTTACGAAGAAGATCATTAGGTGTGATACAAAGATGGAGACTCTACAACTTTATCCCTGTGCACTCCGATGTCTTGTCTTGGGATATGCTTCTCATCAAAAGAGATACCAATACTTTGATCATACAACTCAGTGAACATATATTACTATGGATGTCAATTTTTTGGAATTAGAAACCTTGTATCCACCGGATTCTTTCAAGGGGAGACACAATGTGAAGCACTGAATTAGTTTAAATGGGACTGGGGGACAATCAATATGGAATCACATATAGAGTCACATGCAGGTCCAAATGTAATCTCAGGAAATAATATGAACACAATCTCAAGAGATGAAGCTACAAACATTCCAAGATATGAGAATACAATACCTTGAACAGAAATAGGTAAACTTGAAACCAAAATTGAAACACCTGATGTCCCTATTCTTCAGTACACGAAGGCCTATCTCCTAACAATATTCATGAGATAAGTTCCAAAATTACAAATCTAAATGATAATGTGGATACCTCTGCTGGTTACAACTTACCTTTCTGGCATAACCGTGGCAAATCACCTGACAAATATTCTCCAGAATTTGAGGAACGAAGGTCAAGATACCCAATTGCAAATTATGTGTCTATAAAGAATCTATCTTAAGCCTCTAAATACCTTTGTAGTAAAGTGTCCTCCTGTTACATTCACACTAGCATCAAAGAGGCCTTAGCCAATCTAAAGTGGGCTCAGCAATAGAGGAAGAAATGGAAACATTGTTGAAGAATAAGATATGGACTTTAGTTCCAGTACTGGAAGGAGAGAAATTAGTAGGATGCAAGAGGGTTTTTTCCATCAAATACAAGGTAGGGAAAACCATTGAACGATATAAAGCAACTTTAGTAACAAAGAGTTACACGCAAACATATGGAGTAGATTATTAGGAGACATTCTCATCGGTAGCCAAGCTTAACATAGTCAGAGTCTTATTGTCACTTGCAGCAAACATAGATTGGCCATTACGTCAATTCGATGTAAAAATTGCCTTTCTCAATTGCAATGTAGAGAAAGGGGTCTACATAAAGGTTCTATCGAGCTATACAGCATGCTTAAAGTCACAAATGGTGTGTAAACTACAAGGAGCACTCTATGGATTGAACAATCGCCTAGAGCATGGTTTGGAAGATTCAACTTAGCGATGAAGAAGTACAGCTTCAAACAAAGTAACTCAGACCACACCTTATTTCTAAAACATCGACTTGACAAGATGACATATTTGATAGTATATGTAGACGATATGATCACTACAGGGGATGATATAAAAAAGATATCTCAACTTCAAAAGTAGTTACCATGTTGCAGTGTGAAAAATATACACAAATATCATAAAGCCTGAAATATTTAAAAGCTAAATTATTTATAGAAAAAAGAAATAACAGAAATCAACAATATAATTATAACAATGAGCGACTAAGATATGTGACAAATACTTACAAAGAAGTTATACTTCTACAAATGAATGAATGAAAGAATTTCTCTGCAGACAACATTCTTCGTACATGTACTGTGTAAATTGTCAGTGCTTGATGGTTTTAGTAAAACCTTTAAAGTTTTGCTTCTTTTAGCTCTTGACAATGCTACATAAAGCTGACCATGACAGAAAATTGGTTCACGAAGATACAAATCAACGTAATCAAGTGTCTGGCCTTGTGCTTTATTTATCGTCATTGCAAAACATGGTTTAATCGGGAATTGAGTTCTTTTAAAATGAATTGAAGTTTGATCATTTTTCAGAGGTACAAAAGGAATTCTTGGTAAGAAAACATGTTTTCCACAATATTCACCAGTAGTAATTTCAGTAAGAATTACATTCTTATCAAATTTTTTACAAGTAAGGCATGTTCCATTGCATAACCCTTCAGAAGGATTGATGTTCCGCAATAACATCACATGACAGTTTATCTTAAGTTTCAATGCATGCGGTGGAATACCATTTGGAGTCAAAGTATTCAAGAAATCTTCTTGTAAGCTTTGTTCTGATTTGTCAATTGCTTCATCAAAACTATAATATGTGACAATTTCACCAGGAATCTGATCAAGTAAAATTCTGTTAATATGATCAACACATTCATTTCTGGGCGTAAGAATTACTAGATTTCCGATCGTATGTAAATTATCAACATATGCTTCTATATTTGGAAAAACATGATTTATCAAAATTTTCAGAGATGTAATTTCATCCTCAAATGGTACAATTATATTGCTTGGAAGTTGAATGCAATTACAACTGTGTTCTTCCTCTGTTCCATTTCCAACTCTAAGCAAATAATCACAAAATGTGGGATCCAATTTTGCTCGCATGTTTTCAACCAACGGTAGATGTGAATACGAAGGCCATAAGTCAGAGAAGACTAAACTAGCATTCATTATGTCTTCTTTTTTTCCTCTCGGTATTACTGATAAAACTTGTCTGAAATCTCCTCCTAGAACGACCACTTTTCCACCGAAAGGCAAATTACAATCACTAATATCTCTGGGCATTTTATCAACGACTTCAACGGCACAACGATTCACCATAGGTGTTTCATCCCAAATTATTAATGTAGACATTTTTAACAAAGCCCCTAGAGCCGATTGTTACTAACAGAACAGATAACTTCATCAACTATTTCTAGAGGAATTTTAAATCTTGAATGAGCTGTTCGACCTCCAGGTAAAAGAGATGAAGATACTCCAGAAGATGCTGTAGCTAAAGCAATTAAATTTTGAGACCTTACACCTGTTAGGAGAGCTTTATATAAAAAAGTTTTGCCCGTTCCTCCTGGACCGTCGATGAAATAGATCCTACTCGATTTGGAATTTACTTTTTCCATAATTGTATTGTACGCAGATTGTTGCTCATTATTTAAGCTTGATGTACAAGTATAGCCTCCTTCTATATCCAAATTTGTTGTCTCCTCTACAATCATTCTTCTCAACCTTTCATTTTCATCTATATTTACACTGAATGATACTATTTCATAGTCATTTATGTTTTTACCCGATGATTCTAAAATAAAATTAATGTCTTCTAAAACTTGTAATTCAGCAGCCCTTGAAGGTATATTTTCATATACATAATCATCGATCATATAAACTTTAAATTTATCTCACAGTAAATTTGGATGATCGGGATTGCAAAGCCTGAGAAGTGTAGGAAAAAGACGTCTTAAAGAGGTAGGCATTTTATAAATAATAGCTTCAGACAGACATTCTTCACAATGATTGTCTCCGCCTAACAAACCATGTAAAAGTGCTCCTTCTCGATATGTACTAATAGTTACCCCGTTCAAAGTTCGTAAATCATGAAATGATGTTGGACCTCGAATATGATTGAGAAGAACGCGTAGGAAATATCGTTCTCCTTCAGATGGATTCGCTGCGACAATTCGTCCTATAACAACGTGTTTTCTTCTGGTAGTCCAAATTTTCTTATTTGAGTTCCAAACAAAATGTGTTGGAAAATCTCGATACAACAATGTACGAGCAAATTCATTTGCTTTATTTATCTCAAAAAATTCTGTCAAGATTGTTCTTTTCGCATTTTCGTTGACAATAATAGTAGACAAATCATCTTCGGCGTCATATCTTACTTGTTGATGATTTTCGATATGAAGCTGTAAAGAATAAACAGTTGGATAAATTTCAACTAAATTAAATGAGAAAATCCTCCACATAGCTTCAGGTGGAGATATCCATCTAGATTGATAAGCTAAGATTTCGTCGGTTTCTGTTCCTGTTTTGTTTGTGGAAACTGAAAAATGAATACGATCATGTCCTTTATACACATATTTGTACAAATATTTTACAACTTTAATAGAAGAACATACTTCAACATTAATGTGACAGTCAAATTTTGCGCTCAAATAAGGATTATACGGTATAACCCATCGGTTGTCTAACATTTGACCTCTAACTTTGATAGAAATACCATTATCACGACGTTTATACAAAGGGTATGAGTTATTACCGAATATAGTAGTATTACAATAATCCCTAAGGCATTTATTTTTGCAACTTTTGTTTGCTTCCATACATACGTTTTTTGGATTAAGGTGTCTACAAGGGCCATGCATATTGTGTTTAACAATAATAGAATGAAGATAATGATATTTGTTTTCATTAGGAATTTCACAACAAACTATCTTATCAACATCTACAGCACAACAGATTTTGTGGCTATAGTTGAAAATTAACAATAAATGTGCATGAGGAAGTCCCCTTTTTTGAAATTGAATAACATATATATGCGCAACGACTGAGCCTAAGATATTTTTTTAGTATAAATCATTTTTCAACTCTTCTAATTTTGTTCCAAATATACGTACAATTAGATCAGGTCGATTTTGAATCTCATCATTGTGTTTTAGTTCTTGCTTAATCTCTGGCCAATTTGGATTGCATGTTATAGTAAAAAAGATATCCGGTTTTCCATAACGCTGTTCAATAGCCATTGCATCCATATATCTCCTTAACATATCTCTAGGCCCACATTTAAAAGATTGAGGTAAAACAATTTTTCTTCAAATTTTGCACCCACTTGTCTCTCCATTTTGAACGCTATCTACAATACCTTGGTAAAGTTCAGCTCGAATTTGATTCTGGTTGTTACGAAAATAGTCTAATCGTGCAGTTTCGATCTTAACATACATATCTACAACATATTGCTGGAGCAATCGACCACTGTGAAGTAAAATAGACTTACCGGAATACCTAATTTGCAATTTATATGAATAATATTCTCGACAAGAAACCTGTGATCATTTCTTCATTCCAGTAAGCACTGCAAAAAGGAATTCATCATTCGATTAGAACATTAACCATGCAAAACTTTGGTGAATGTACAATAACAGAGATTTGCAAACCTTGATTTTCTTTTTCAATAAATTCAGCTGCAGAGGTAACCGTATTAGGAAATTGAACAAATTCAGACAAATGTTCAGCCCTTCTGCACCTTCCAATGCCTTCATGCCAACCAGATTCTCCATATGAAAAAAGTAAAGGATATTGCAAAAGATCATAGCAACCGTAGTAATAATGAATTCTATGTGAATCACCAGAATGACCATATATAGTAATATCACGAAAGCGAATATTAGCATTTTCATCGTTTTCGACCCATACAGCAGCTACTTTAGATGAGATAGGAGCATTAAATACTCTTTGATCAAGTCCTGGGTTGCATCTTATATGTGTCTGATGATCTCGTAAGTTAGTCATATTACTTAAAGCCCGAAAGAATCTACTATATGGATTTACCTTTAGGATTTTAATTAAAATAATTAAAGTACATTCATCAAAGTTTTTTGAAATTTTCATACGATTTTGAATTTCATTATCTATATCATAAAAATATAATTGCATATAAGAAGGCTTATTGTTCTGTAGGATAAGTTCGTTTACATAATGATATACTTGTCCTTGAACTCTAAATGTGTAAATACCTCGATATGTCTTAAAGAGCTCTTTGTCGTATTTGACACCAAATGAAGTGAAAGCAAAGTGGTTATTATATCCACGTGCAATTTTTTTAAATTCCATACATTTAGATTCTTTAGAAGTAAACAAGTTATACAATTCAGTGGGTGAATCAGGTATAAAAATATGAACTTTTCCATCAAAACAACAGAAACATTTACTTTCTCTATAAATTTTTCTTGCACCACAATATGTACAGGTGTTGCATGTCGGTAATACGTATGCAGTCGTTGGTATGTTCCATACATTAAAACCACTTGGTAATGTAGAATTGGAAATATGAGGTGTCTCTTGGTTTGAAGTGGAAGCCTCAAAATCATGATGCATTATAGATTGTTGCATTTGTACATCATTCGAATTATTATGTTCCCATGATATAGGATTACCTATCCTCCTACGACGATCATTGCAGCCACTTCGAAGTCGTTTTCGTTGATACTTATTCCTTTGATTTTCTTGTTGACGGTGAGACATTGTTTCAAAATTAAGATAACTACTTGAAGTATCCATATCGAATAGTTGGAGCCCAAGATAACCAATAGGAAATAAAAGAATTAAAGAGTGTTAGTAATATATTTATACTTTCAAGTAACATATGTTAAAACATACGTAGAATAAAATTGAAATTTAAAGAATCAAAATTTGCAAACAATGACTGAAAATATATTTTAAAATGAAAAAATTTAGTATGCACAAAGAAAGTTCGAGAACCAGCAATTTATTACAAATGTACAAGTTCCTGTAAATAAATAACCAAAATACTACATAAACCTATAAAAAAACTTGAATAGTTCAGTTGGAGAAATTTACCGAAGATAGAGTGCACTACTGCAGCCAATTACAACCGTCGGGAAAAATAATTGGACACTGTATAGAAGAGAACAGTAAATACAAATTAGAGTCTACAATTTGCCAATAGTAGGTGACTAATAAATACTGGAACTGAAACTTTAGGGAAAAAATATAAAGATTAAATAAAAATTGAACTGTACAAAATTTATAAAAGGAATAAAAAAATATCGTATTCGAAGATAGCACAGTTCAATTGATGTTGGAATTTTTAATATTTTTAATTTGAGAATGATATCTTGCAATTTAGAAATAAATTGGAAACAAATTAAATATTGATATAATCAGGAATGACTAAAAATATGACAAGTAAAGGAAACCGTAATAATAAAAATAAAAAATCGAAGTATATGAAGTAAATTGAAGTTGACATATTTTTTTACTGGATTGACGAGTAGTGCCCCTCTAGAGGGATCGGGGACATTGCCCTCGAAGGGGATCGATTTGACCGGTCAGGTCGCGGGGGTCGAGGCCCCGAAAGCTCTTTTGATTTCTATGTATGTATTGCATTGAATATTTTCTAATTTTTCTGAGTTAAATTACTAATAAATGAAAATTTGATTCTATGTATTTATAGAATGAAGTAGAAAGGAATTCTAAATTTTTGTGTATGTGGTAAAGAGTTTATACTTTTTTTGTTAAAGACACACCATTTTATATATTAAAAAAAAAAAAAAACCTCCCCGTGCGCGCACGGGGAGGTCGGATTTTTTTTTTAAATATTTAAAATTGGGCAAAACAAAAGAATTCCAACTAAACATTCATACAATTACAACACTTTCTTATTCCAATTAAATAAAATCACAACAGAATTAACTAAATATCATAAATTTGTGCGGGGTGTTGAAATCATCATGCTAAACAAAAATCCAAATTACATCAATGATGGGTAAAATGTTTAGCATAATGAGCAAACCACCGAATTATGCACTCCAGTGAAATGATATAACCATTACAACATTTATTCTCCATTTCCGGTTATGGAAAAATATATTCTCCCTACAATGACTACTAAACAATGACTACTAAGTATATATTATTTAATATATTTTAAATTACATAATATTCCCAACTGTTACCATGATATTGGAAAGCTAAAGGCACAAATCGCGGTTTCAACTTTTAACTCATTGATTTATAAGGTTATTAGTTGAGGGGACTCCTCTTTTCTTTTCAACACTCGACTGCCAAAGTTTACCAAGAAATTGTATATGCATGCAAATGGCAGATGAGCACAGAATTCTGTAATGAAAGATACCTCAAGTTTAAAACATCAGGATTGTTCAGCAGCAAGTTGGTCTCGCACAGATTGGAGTTCCTGCAAAATTATGTTTGCTTTGTAATCAAAATAATCACAATGGTCTAAACAAGCAATTTTTGTTTAGGAAAAAAAATGACATTTACAGTTACTATTTATAGCCCCCGTTTGTTGCCTATGAAAAATACAACCACCGCCTTTGACAAAGGAAAATACAGTCACCGCCTTTCACCGCCTACATGTTTGACCAAATCTTTATTTTCAATTTAATTTTTCCCCCAGAATTTTGTTTCTTAAGAAGATGGATCACCGTCTATATTTTTTGTTTCTTATGAAGGAGGTATGGCCGCCTACATTTGTTGACTTCTGAGGGATGTATGGAAGAGGGATAAAATGGAAATATGAAATACGTCTTGAATGAATGGTAAATTAAGGAATCCCTCTTTTAATCGAAGAGGGATGAGTAGCTAATACTAGTAGTTTGTCAATCATATCTCTGGTAGTGGCAAGCAAGAAAAGCCTAACCATAGATCCTGCAGCCATTTACAGAAAAATATATTTTTACATACACCTGTGTTTATGTACCTTTCTCTTCTTTTCATTATCCCTCTCTCTCTCTCTCCCCCTCCACTTCTTGTATTACAGACAGCCAACTTATGCAACTTGCCAGGGTTTCCTATCTTTCAGTGCTTGTGTTTAATGGAGAAATTCCATATTATTAAGTTTTATTTCGAGTCAGTTAAATAAGATTGGTCGATCAAATGAAAACTGATACAACATAAGTATGAAAGAACTATGATTACAAAATCGTTGATTTCGAAAAACATTGAAATCAAATCAATTAAAAAAAAAAAATCATTTATTGGGTCCATCTTCTTTATTATAATATAATAATGAAGTATAATGAATAATTTACATGATACAGTTTCTATGAAGAACCTTTAAAGAATACAAGTAAAATAAAATAAAAACACAAGAACGAGAGCTTTCTCTGATCATTTTGTTTGTTTGTTTGTTTGTGATCAAGTATAATAAATTATACAAGTGAGATACGGATCAGAAAAAAAGAATTTAACTTTCCAATTAAATATGTAAGATAAGTTGTCATTAATTATTCCATTAAAGCAAAATTCAATAATTATTTGATTAGGCCCACAAAGGTTCAAATCAAGACGACAAGGTGATGGGGGCAGTGTGAAATCAGAGTATGGGCAAGCTTGCCTTTGCTTTTAGCCCTTTTCCCTTTTAGCCTTGCAGCATGCTTACACATTCTTCACCTTACATTTATTATTTTATACTATGCTAAACACAAAATTCACATATAATTAAATTATCTTTTTTGTTCAAAATATTACTTTTATACGTGATTTTGGGTAATTTGTTTCAACGTGATTATAGAACATATAAAAGCCAATAATTCAAATCTCATCATCAACTATTTAAACAAATTTACGTGCATCAGCTCTCCCATACACGAAAAAAGTCCGTTGAAGATAAAATTTAATTAACAAATTTATCATATTTGTAGGAGCTCAACTTATATATTAATGAACTTATTCAGCAACAATCTTTACATATAAATTACTTATTGTTCAAATTAGACGCTTGAACCGAAGTAGTGAAAAATATTTGATCGTCGAATTTATTTATTATAAATCTATACCGACCTTCTCTTTGATTTCACTTTCCTTTGCTTATTATTCTCACTATCTTCCAAGATTGATTTCACAAAAGGCTTTTTTCTGCATCATTGTTTGTTAACAGTATGCCATATGTGCTGTTTGCACTTTCAAGAATAAAAGGTGATTCGTTCAAAAAAGATTAAAGTTAAGTTTGAAATATTCATTTTCTGTAAAGATAAGATAAAATTGAGCAATTATAACTATAATTATTAGCAATGATGATTATTTTTGGTGAAATTATTCACATAATCAACCCAAACATTATTGTAAAATGATTATAGAAATAAGTTTTGTTACGCCTTGCAAAACTAAGATCCAAACGTGGCCCCAGTTAGTCTACGTGGCGAGCGGTTCGGGGGCCTCATGCTTCGTACTTTGACAAGAACAACTCAACTCTACATGGACGACCTCTTTAAAGTTTGAGTGACCCTGTGTAGAAAAGTCTGGACAGACCCCATTACACGCAGACCCAATGGCAATAACCAATTCAGGGTGAGTCAATGACAAGAATCTTGAACAGATCTTGTGCCACGTGATTGATAAGACAACTCACTGTCGCTGCCGTCGTCGCAAACCCATTTGGTCAAGTCCAAGCCGCAAGCTAGGCTTTGTGGGTAGAAAAGTAGTATTAGTATTTAAAGCTGTTATTGATTAATGCCTATAATTGGAAAGCTCAATCATGTGGATGAGACCACGTGCATTGTCATCCAATGGCCTTCATCCACCTTGCCCCAAGTATAAAAACTCACACTTAGTGCCCTTCAAAAATAATGCAAGCTTAGACTCTTAAAGATATATTCTTGCTACACATTTTTCAATCATTCACCCAAAAGCCGACCACTTTTTTTATATTAGAGGCTCACGTTTAAAATTCTCACACACTCATTTAATTACTTCTCCAACTGATTTGACTATTGGAGTGCGTGCGGCCAACTCTATCCCTCCCGGAGGAGGCCAAATGTGATTAACGGTTTGTCCAAGTGTGGAGAAACCCAGCTTAAGTGGACGTGAAAGGCTTTGAAATCTGTTGGCCACATCATTCATACATTTTTTGGGTCAACAAGTTTTAAAGATCATTAGCTGTGTTCTTTTTCTCCTCTTTATCTTTATATATTTTTGAGGTCTAGCTTAATTTCCACACATTTCATATCTAAAATTATCTATACTATCAAGTTCATTTTCGGTAAACTGGTAGGACTACCAGTAAGACAATTCGGGGAAAAAATTATCAAAATAAATATAAAATTAAATTATTTACAAGTTTTATTTTATTTGTGAAAAAAATTTAACATGACCAAGTTTAAAAAAAAAAAAAAACTTTTGACTCCTTCAACGAAATTAACCATACTTAATCATAGAGGAATTATAGACTCCCAAATCCAACTACCTTTTCATGGAAAAATAATTGAATATGCATGATATTTGATAGTCAATACTTAATTGAAGTGTGTACAACTTTAACTTAAAATATAACAATAAATAAGAGACAACTTGATATGGTATTACATATGCAAATACTTATATATTCAAGAAAAGATTATCAAAAGAGCATATTCTTTAAAAATGTGGAAAGAGAGCAAATAACCTTCTAGTCTTAATCAGTCAATTTCAAAGTCAAAACCCCCACGGCATTATCATTTTATTGTTATTTGTTGATAGATTAGATTAATTAACCCAAAGCCACTTTTGAAATAATTAGTTCTTTATATTCTAATCTTTCGAAATGAAGCTTGTGTTTCATCACGTTCTAGATTGATTTGAGTTTCGATGAATGGACTAGTTCGAGACACAAACTAGTGAAAACATATTTTGGATGTATAATAATATTTATCAAATTAATCTTACATTTCATTTAAAATTTAAACTTTTAAATAATTATATATTCACCGCGCTCTCTGAAATTGAGATTCCTGCTTGTTACCAACCGTATTTCTGAAAATTTGGCTTAATAGTGGAGGTTCAAGACATTTCTATCTAGACATAAGTGCGTAAAGCAGCATCCTTCTGGGACGAGTTGGAAGAGGAATTCCTAATTCTTACACAGATAATTAAAATAAAAATAAGAAAAATCATAAAAAGTGGAGAAGATATGTATTACGTGTCAACTTGGTAACATGTAAATCTTTTTCATTTTCATTAAATTGCAAAGCAACTTTTTTTAGGTGACAAAGAATTTATTGACTTGCTTTTGCTTACCTATATTTAGGGACATCCCACTAAGAGCAAACAATATTTTCATTATTTTTGGCCTACCATACACACACATACACGTGTGGGTATGTGTGTGTTGATATATATATGTTACATACATTTGTCGAAACCCTTAAAAGCAGGTCTAAAGTTTGAAGACTTAAAGGTGTTTAAGAAGAAGACAAGACATTGGAGTAGGAGAATCTACTTTCTCATCCTAAGGGCATTAAATCTAACTGGGGCCATCCCCGGGTGCTCATTCATTCATATAATAGCTAGAAAATTTGCACTCATTTTGATATATACTGTTCTAGAGATAAATTTTGTTTTCAAATAATTTTAGAGTCGACTATACTAATCTCTTAAATTTTGTCACTTGATTTCATATATTGTTATGTTTACTCTAAAATATAGTGAAAATAAAATCCTGGTGCGGCAAGAATAAAAGTTTGCCACCGAGAATCCGAAACTTTAGTATAAAAATGTGTCATTAGTTCTTTCGAGTATTCATATTCCATGAAGATGATTTTGCAACTAAATGCATTGCATGCTTTTAAACTACTCGCATTTTAGATACTTACTTAATTCACTTTTTAACTTTTTGAATATTTGTATCATAGCAAAGATTTATTCAACCCATGTGACTTTATTAAGTTTCGTAGATAAGGTGATAACTTTAGGTTTTTCATGTCAATGATATGTTTGATTGCATCCTTACAAGGTTTGAGCAGACCTTCTTGACCAAATGTCATGTCCATGCTCCTCAATGACAATTTATTAGAATAGTACAAATGAAAAAGAAGTATATATGTGTTTTGTGACGTTTTGAAGAAAAAATAGTGTAAGTGAAAGTGTTTTAAATAGGATTTAACTTTAATAGCTTTCAAAAACAAATAGAATAAGTGAAAAATAAACTAGTATGATAATCTTCTTAACCCCCTTTCCTAAAATCTTGTAGTGAAAAAAAATCACTCAAAACTCAAAAGTGAAGTAACTTAGTAGAATCTCTAGGACCCACGACTATTATTCACTTTCTATTCACACATTTCGTTAGACCTGTGAATTATTGAGCAAGAAATGAAATTGGAGAAGAAGAAGTTTTGGAGGAAAAAGTTGTTATCCCCTTTTTCGTCAAATCCGGTAAAGGCTATTCAAATATATATACAAATGAAAAGGAAAGGAAATGACTAAGCTAGCCCTTTACAAATTGTTCAATACTCTCCCTCAAGATGGGAGATGAAAATTCAAAACTCTCATCTTGCCAATTAATTGTTGAAACTGAACACCTCCTAATGGTTTAGTTAAAATGTCAACCAATTGATCTTGGGACGCCACATGCAGCATTTTAACTTCTCCAGCTTGCATCTTATCTCTCACTAGATGACAATCTATTTCTATATGTTTTGTCCTCTCATAGAAGACCGGATTACTAGTTATGTGGATTGCTTATTTCCTATCACAGAATAGCAGTGCTGCTCGATCATGTTGGACACCAAGATCAACAAGAATGTTCTTTAGCAAGCTAAATTCGCAAATAGTTGCAGCCATGGACCTGTACTCTGATTCAGCAGATGATCTGGAGACTGTAGGCTACTTTTTTGATCTCTAAGATACCAGTGAATTATCCAGAAAAACACAATAAACTGTAATTGATCTCCTAGTATCAGAACAAGCAGCCCAATCAGCATCACAAAAACCTTTAAGAATCAGGTCTGACTTGATCTCAAACATTAGACCTTGTGCTGAAGTTCCCTTCAAATACCTCAGCACATGATGGACAGCTTCCAGATGTGGTTGTCTCGGTGATTGAATAAATTGGCTAAGTACCTGAACAACATAGGATAAATTCGGTCTGGTTATAG
Organism: Fraxinus americana; assembly: GCA_035079005.1. Classification (NCBI taxonomy): domain Eukaryota; kingdom Viridiplantae; phylum Streptophyta; class Magnoliopsida; order Lamiales; family Oleaceae; genus Fraxinus; species Fraxinus americana. Next base: position 4,346,144 of record CM068727.1, on the reverse strand, counting down.
TTAGGTATAGAATTCTACCTATCAGTCTTCTGTAAGCACTTGCATCCTTAAGAAGTTCTCCTTCATCCTTGTTTAATTTCAAGTTCTGAGGCAAGGGATATTTGGTAGGCTTGGCTCCAAGATATCCAGCATCAGATAACACATCTAATGCATATTTTCTTTGATTAACAGAAATTCCCTTTGAGCTTATTGCTATTCCAACCCCAGAAAGTACTTCAAAAAACCTAAGTCTTTCAGTCTAAACTGCTTATTCAATCTGCCTTGAACTTTTCAATGTATAGCAAATCATTGCCTCCTATTATTACATCATCCACATAAATCAGTAACACAGTGAATGATCCTTTTTCTTGCTTGGTGAATGAAGTGTAGTCTGATTTTGACTGCTTAAAACCTTGGGAAACTATGTATGAGGATAGCTTAGTATTCCACTGTCTAGACGCCTATTTCAGTCCATAAATGGACTTTTTCAATCTGCATACTAACTTTTCTCCACACTCTCCCCTTAGGCATCCACATGTAAACCTCTTCATCAAGTTCACAATGGAGGAACGCATTGTTGATATCTAATTGATGAAGATGCCAGCACTTATGAGCAGCAATAGCCAATAATGTCTTCACTGTCACAAGCTTTGCAACAGGGGAGAAAGTCTTATCATAATCGAGACCATCCTGTTTCGTGAATCCCTTTGCAACAAGTCTAGCTTTCTTTCTTTCCTCAATCCCATCAGAGTTAAGTTTAACTTTAAAAACCCATTTGCAAGCTACAGGTTTCTTGTGAGCAGGTAGAGAAGTTACAGTGCAAGTGTTATTTGAGACTAAAGCCTGATACTCAATTTCCATTGCCTTATACCAATCTGGACATTGAGCAGCCTCTTCATATGTTATGGGCTCATACACAGTAGATAAGGCAATAGAATACCTCTTGTGGGTAGGAGACAATCTACCATAGTTCAAGTAATCAGCAATGGAATATTGTTTGCCAGCCCTCTGATCTTTCACCGTGGTTTTCGAATGTAGAGTAGGCACTTGAGATAGACTGCAGTGATAGTCTTGAAGGTAGGCTGGGGCTCTTTTGGGTCTATTTTAATGTCTGATGGGGACAGCAGGAGTATGAGCAAGAGGTAGGATAGGGGATGAAGTGGAATGAGGATTATTATTCTGAGCAGCATCAGATGGATTTATGTTTGAATTAAAAGGAGAATTTATATCAGTAGGAGAATCAACAGCAATGGAACTAGAATCATTACCATAATTTTGAATTGGTATCCCATCTGGTAAATCATTGCCTTGAATAGGAAAAGGAGATGAATCAAAATATGGAATGACATCAGATTTCAATATAGAAGCAAGCAATTTTGGATGATGAAATGGGAATATATTCTCACGGAACTTAACATCTTTAGAGGCAAACACAGTATTGGTAAGGAGATTAAACAATTTGAATGCTTTCATGTCATAAGGGTAGCCAATAAAAATGCATGGAATAGCTCTAAGATCAAACTTAGTACGACTCCCTTTTAGGCTTGAGGCATAGAAAAGGCATCTAAAGACTTTGAGGTGAGAATATGATGGTACAGTTAGATGAAGTAGCTCATAAGGTGTTTTATTTTCAAGGATGAGGGTTGGAGTTCTGTTGATCAAATAAGTGGCAGCAAGAATGGTTTCTCCCCAAAATTTATGAGGTAGATTAGCTTGGAATTTGATAGCTCTAGCTATGTTCAAAAGGTGTTGATGCTTCCTCTCAACTACCCCATTTTGGTGAGGTGTTTCAACGCATCTAAGCTGGTGAATGATGCCATTTGAGTGGAAAAATTCATTCATGTGAAATTCAGACCCATTGTCTGATCTGAAAATTTTTATTTTGCACTCAAAGTGGGTAAGGATCATTTTATAGAATGAGTGAATAATGGATTTGGTCTGAGATTTTTCTCTCATTAGGTAGGTCCAAGTCATTCTACTGTGATCATCCACAATAGTTAGAAAGTACCTAGAGTCATCTAATGAAGGAACTGAATAGGGTCCCCATATATCGTAATGAATGATATCAAATCGTTTAGAGGCTCTAGTTTCACTCCTTGGAAAAGATAACCGATGCTATTTAGCTATAGGACAGATAGTGCAATGCAAATGTTTGTTAAAAGTGATGTCAGGAATCAAATTATGCAGAACAGACAATTTGGTAACAGAAATATGTCCCATTCGACAATGTCATAGATCAATATCAGTGTTTACATCAGGAGTGTTAACAGAATTACAAGAAAAATATCTTGCTTTATTACATTGTAAACTGAGAACAGAATTGCAATTGGAATTAAGGGAAATGGGAAATCTATTTTCAGGAATATCAGGATAGTTAAGGTCATAATAGAGTTGTTGATCAGGCTAATTTGGCTGTTGAAACACATACAGTCCACCTTCAAGTTTGCCCACTCCAATTGTCCTCCATGTTAAAAGATTCTGGACAACACAATATTGATGTAAAAATATCATGAAACAATTATGTTTGAGAGTCAATTTGCTAGCTGAAATCAAATTAAACTTGAAACACGGTACCACTAACAATTCAGTTAAAACTAAGGCATCAGATAACCTGATATTCCCAACATGTGTGGCTTCAACAGTATCACCATTAGTCAGTCTAAAAGCAGCTTTAATCTTATGAGACACAGAGGCTAAGTGCAAAATAGAACATACCATATGTTTAGAGGTACCAGTATCCATAATCTACCTACCTGCACCAGTTTTAGTGTTAGGATAAGAACAATTACCTGAGAAAGCAAAAGCATCAGGAACAGAATAGCTATTTGTAGATGCATCTTAAGCATGTGACTGTATTTGTGTTCGAGAACCACTGGTTATCTGTTCTTTCAGTTGAGGCACCAACATTGCTAGAACCTGCTTACACTAATCTGGACTAATAGTGAGATTTGAAAGAGACTATATAATACCATTCTGATTACCAATAGCAGATGATTGTCCCACAGCATTTGCCATTGCAGGTCCGCTTCTAGCAAATCGATGTCCAGGAGGATATCCTACAATTTTGAAACAATTTTCCTTGATGTGTCCAAGTAATCCACAAAAACTACATATAGGCCTTTCCTTCCTTTGATTTTGAATGAATCTAATGCTTTTCTGGCTTCCATTAGATCATTACGCTACATTACTTGCAAAGGCAGATACCTCAAAATTCTGTTGCCTCTTTGTAACAACCTCCTTTTATCTTTCATCTTGCAAAATCAGAGCAAAAATTTTATTAAGAGAGGCAGAGGATCCATCAGTAGAATTTGACTTCTTACTCCAGATTAATTTTCATCTAATCCCATTAGGAATTGCATAACTTGATCTTCATATTTGTAATCAGATCCAATAATGTGGGGTCTATAATTGTCAAGTTCCTCCCATAATCCTTTGAATCGATTGAAGTAGGAGTTAACTGAGTTGTTTTCCTGGGAGATAGTGGAGATCTGCTTCTTCAACTCATAGATTCTAGGACCATTGCCTTGACTGTAACGATCCTTCAGTTCGATCCATATATCTCTAGCTGAATCCTTGTACATCACACTAGGATAGAGCCCTTTTGGGTTGGAATTGATAATCCACGAAGAAACCACGTCGTTGCATCTTCGCCAGGCGTTGTACATCTGATCATCAGGCCTTGGTTCGACTATCGATCCATCTATGAAACCTTCTTTGTTCTTCACACTTAGAGCCATAATAACGGCACGACTCCATGTCGCGTAATTTTCCTCTGCAAGCACAACAGATATGAGCTGCTTCCCTGTGTTATCACCATAATGTAGAGAGTATGGACTGCTTGGATCTATGACCAATCGACTGGTAGCTAAATTTATTTCTTCTCCAGCTAGATCTCCAACAGAGGAGCCTTGTGACGCCATCGCAACGATCTTCAGTGCTCTGATACCATGTGAATTATTGAGCAAGAAATGAAATTGGAGAAGAAGAAGTTTTGGAGGGAAAAATTGTTATCCTCTTTTTCATCAAATCCGGTAAAGGCTGTTCAAATATATATACAAATGAAAAGGAAAGGAAATGACTAAGCTAGCCCTTTACAAATCTACAAATTACAAATTGTCCAGTAAGACCCACAACTAATAATCTTCAAAAAGTTTTGCCAAGCATACACTAAGGTCCATAGATAAGGTGATTACTCAGAGTTCCATGGCAAAGTTATGTTTTATTGTCATGTCCATGCTCCTCAATACCCCCAAAGAGTAGGACAAATGAAAAAGAAAATCATATATATTTGCATTTTTTTTTTTTTCAAATTTAGAGAAACATCGATTCAATCGGAGGTCAAAGTAATTAACTTTTAAGCCCGTAGGCACTTTAATCGCTTTCAAAAACTTATAGAATAAAGTCGAGGTAAACAAGTATGAAATCCTGAATTACCAACCACGATTTGACTGGAAATCAAAGTGACCAACTTTTAAATTGAGAGATTAACTTTAATCGCTTTTAGAAACCTATACAACAACTCTAGGTAAATGATATCAGTGAGAATCAATGTCTTTTACCAATATGAAGTTTAATTGTACAAAGGCTTTTCCAAAACACTCATTGTTCATACATGGAAAGAAAAGAAAAGCAATTTAAAGGGAAAGATAAAATTTCTGACTATGAGAAAGTGATTCTTGTATAAAGGAAAGATAAGCTATTTTTTCCTATAAAAATTGGACAGAAACACTCCTTAGATACCCTTAAAATGTTGAAAACTTCCGGAATTTTTGGGCTATGTCTTGTTCTTGTATTGCAAGTTTGACAAGATTCTTGAATTCCTATTATGTTTTTGCAGTTCCACACATGGATAATTGCACTCTGATGATATATGTATGATTGTATTTAGAAGTATAAGTGAAATTTACTTTTAAGTTACTTATTTTGTCACAATTTCTCATTTCTCATTAGGAAAAGATCGTAATGAAGAAGGGTAATGAGTTTTCCAAAATAGTGGATAATAAGTGGATAATATTATGAATATGTTGTTAAAATTAGTGTTAACCTTAACTATGAATTATAAGAAGATTATAATGAAACCCAAACAAGTGGTTAACTTTTTTACCAACAAAAAGATAATTCGCACTAAACGCCCCTGATCGTTGCTTCTACAAAACCCCCTAGATGATCTTTTCTTTGCGAAATAAAATATTTTCTTCCATTTTTCTCAATAAAATCTTATAAAATGATGAATATGTCCTTTTTAAATAAAATAAAAAGAAAATAAGAAAAAAAAATAAAGAATTAATTATAACTGTAGTCACAAATTTTAAAAAAAAAATACAAACAAGTCCAAAATAAATAATTCAAAAACTAAATAGTTATATAATCTATTTTTATATTTCATTTAAAAAATAAATTAAATAAATAATTTCACTATATTTTATTTTTTATTTATAATATATCTACGTATAAGTTAGTTTATATTTTATATTTCATCTTCAATGAACTTATTGTGAGTGTGTGTGATATCCTAAGCACTGATGACACGACGTACCATTAAGTGGTGAACAAATTAATGGTAGGTACTGGGAATTTAATGTTTCACCAATTAATTGGTATATCACGTTAGCATAAGCTAATTGTCAGCCTTTAGGAGATCATTAATGTATATATCAAATGGACAATGACAATGTCATCAATTATATTATTAACAATTATTAATAATTCTTTTATTGATAATGATTGACGAAGAAGCCATTGATGTTACTAATCCAAGCTTTTCTCTTTTTGTCAAACTATTGATAATCATCGATAATGTTAGGTTTAGTTGATTTTGTAATTGGCAAGTTCTATGAACAAAAGGACTGAAATTGACATATTGTAATAGTTCAAGGAGTAATGTGCAAATACGTTAATATAGTTTGTTTTTAGGTCTAGGGTTTGAGAATGTAAAAAAGAAGGAAAACGGCGCAGACTTTGCTGGATTGTCACCAAGGGTTGGCTCGAGCTACAAAAGCAGAAACAGTGTCGCTAGACCGTCGCCCCTCATTGGCTCGAACGACATTCTGATACTCGACTATCGCTTAGCCCTCGCTCGAACGACAACTTTATTCGGGAAATTTTTATTTCGCATTTTAAAGGCTTTTTCTATGGCCCATCTATTTTAGACCCTATATATAAATACCAAAACAGTTCTGTACGTAAAATTCTAAAGTGTAACATTAAGAGAGCTAAATCTGTAAGAGATTGATTTGATTCTTTCATTCAACTTCATCTCGTGAATTTGGTTTGGAGTGAAAAACATCACTTCCATAATTCGAATACCAAACGGATGTTCCTCTACATCTGATCAGAGTTCTGAAGATCGACGAAATTTGATTGGAGTTCTTCGTGGATCCACATGAGATAAATGATTTCACAAAGTTAAGAGTCGTTGTAGGAGAGCAGAATTTAGGAAAGCTGTTGGAATTGCAGTCAGGAGATTAGATAGTATGTAAAGTCGTCTAGGTTGGCAGATTGTAAGTTACATATTATTTATAATGGATTGTTGACTGGCAAAGTGCCCAGAGTTTTTCCTAGTTGAGTTTTTCGTGATCATACCGTTGTTCATTTACTACATTATATTATGAATGTATGATCTGTGGTATTTAAACTTAGGATTATATTAATTGCGTGATTAATCATCTAGAGATAATTAATTGATAACTTGTTGCTAATTAGTTAATAAGATGTTAATTCCGCATACTACACATATTCACTCTCCTCTAGGTGTCGTTAGGGTCAAACTTGCGTTTTTCATTTGATATCAGAGCCTTACATCGATTCCTGACCTTTATTTGTTAAGTCTAGACGAGTAAGTCATTATTTGTGCCTTCCTTATTTCGATGAAGCAACTATGCCTACTGGAAGGTTCGAATGAGGGCCTTTCTTAAATCTATGGATGAACGTGTTTGGGTTACCGTTCAAAATGGATAGGCTCCACCTTCAACAACTGTTGCTGGTGTAGTCACACCCACTGATATTTCTCTGTGATCGAAAATGAATTTGGATGAGTGTAATTGGAATAGTAAGGGTCTTCATGCTCTGTTCATGGCTGTATCTGCTAAAAAGTTTAGGCGTGTGTCAATGTGTGAAAATGTTAAAGAAGTTTGGGATATTTTAGAAACCACACATGAGAGAACTAAAACTATTAAGAACTCTAAACTGCAGATATTGACTACTAGGTTTGAAGAGATAATGATGGCTGATGATGAGACATTTGATAGTTTCTATGCTAAACTGAATGACATAGTCAATTTGAGTTTTAATTTAGGAAAGAGGAACCCCGAGTCAAAGATTGTTAGGAAAGTCTTTAGATCTCTGCCCGAGAGGTTCAGACCCAAGGTTACTGCGATAAAAGAGAGTAATGACTTAGATGTTGTTAAGATTGAGGAACCCGTAGGATCACTTCAAACTTATGAAATCACTGTTTCACAGCCCAAAAAGGTCAAATCTATTGCCGTGAATACATTAGAAAAGAGGAGAGTGAGTCCACTGATACTGAGACCCTTAGAGACTACGAAATTGCTTATTTCATTAAAAAATTCCAAAAGGTGAAAAAGAACAAGAGAATGCATCAGGAGAGAAATAGTGAAGCCCATAGTAAATTCTCGAGAGGTAGACGTGAGAAAAACACCTCTAGGACTCTCGGTAAGAAATCTCAATCTATCCAATGCCATGAGTGCAATGGGTATGGTCACATTAAGAGTTAATGTCCTAATTTGAAGAAAAGTTCAGGTATAGAACGTCGTAACGCCTTAGCTATGGCCATGAGTGATGAAGAGTCAGATTCTAGCTCTCAAAATGAGACATCATTGTGATGAGGACAATCAAAAATTAATGGCCTTCACCTCAATTGTTACAATCAAATCTGACCGTGAGATTGGGAAAGAAGAAATGGAGGATAAGAATGAACAATCGGGAGATTTGATAAATTGTCGTTTTTCTCACCTGGCTCTCAAAGCGTGAAATAATTCCATGTAGTATCTTGACAATGCATATTCCAGACACTTGTGGTGACAAATGTTTATTTTCTTCGACGGGTAACATTGTTCTTGAAGGTGTGAGAACATCTAAAAATTGTTATGGAGTGTTACCTAATTCTAATTGTAGGTGTAGTAGTGTCAAGATCAACGTAACTGAGTTGTGGCATCAACGACTGGGCTACATAAACCATAACAGTCTATCTAAACTTGCCAAGAAGAAGATTGTTAATGGTCTACCTAAGCTGGATAATTCTGATACCACTGTTTGTGGTCCATGTCAACAAGGTAAACAGTTTAGGGTACCCCACAAACAAACTTCTACGATCTTGAAGAGCAAGCCTCTTAAATTACTCCATATGGATCTGATGGGACCATCGAGGATCGAAAGTCTTGGTAGTAAAAGTTACATCTTGGTTGTGGTTGATGACTTTTCTCGTTTCACTTGGATTGAACTGCTGAAAGATAAAACTGAAGTGTTCAGTCTTATCGTCTCTTTGTGTAAGAAACTTAGAAATGAGAAAGGTTATTCAGCGTCAAGAATTCGTCAAAAACTCAAATCTTGAGAACATTTGTCTGGAGGAGGGAATCCAACATAAGTTCTCCTCACCAATCACTACACAACATAATGGGGTAGTTGAGAGGAAAAATCGTGTACTTCAAGAAATGACAAGAGCTATGCTTCATAGTAAAGATTTAGCTATGTATTTTTGGGGTGAAGCCATGAATACGACATGTCACATTATCAATAGAGTTTATCTTAGACCAAAAATTGACATGACATCGTATAAGATCTAGAAGGGTAAGCAGCCTACTGTCAAGTACTTTCGTGTATTTGGTAGCAAGTGCTATATTCTGAGAGACATAGAGAACTAGGGAAAGTTTGATTCCAAGAGTGATAAAGGTATATTCTTAGGATATTCCAAGAATAGTCGGGCTTATCCGGGTGTACAAAAACAGTTCGGTACAAAAATTCTAAGGTTGAACATTGAGAGAGCTACATCTGTGAAAGATTGATTTGATTCCTTCCTTCAACCTTCATCTCGTGAGTTTGTTTTGGAGTGAAAAATATCAGTTCCATAATCCAAATACCAAAATGATGTTCCTCTACATCTGATCAGAGTTCTGAAGATCGAAGAAGTTTGACTGGAGTTCCATTATGTGAAGAACGTGGTGTTCTTCGTGAATCCATAGGAGATAAACGATTTCACAAAGTTAGGAGTTACTGCAAGAGAGCAGAATCCAGGAAAGCTATTGGAATTGTAGTCAGGAGATCAGATAGTACGTGTAATCGTCTAGGCTAGTAGACTGTAAGTTACATATCGTTTATAGTGGATTGTTAACTGACAAAGTGTCCGAAATTTTTCCCAGTTGGGGTTCTCCGTGATCATATCATTGTTCATTTATTGCTTTATATTATGAATGTATAATATGTGGTATTTAAACTAAGGATTATATTGACTGCGTGATTAACCATCTATAGATAATTAATTGGTTACTTCTGCATACTACACATATTCACCCCCCTCCCCCCAATTTAGGTGTTGTTAGGATTGAACTTGCGTTTTTCAGATAATATAATTTATTATATTATCTTCGTTCATTTGATTTACATATATAAATATACACTAATTACAATGAATTCATTAATTGGAGATGAAATAGAAAATAAAATTTGACTTACACTTAGATAATATTATAAATAAAAGAAATGAAATATAGTGGAAAAATTATTTAATTAATCTAATTATTTAAATAAAATATAAAAAGTAACTCATATTTCCATTTAGTTTTTTAATTATTTATTTGGAATTTGTTTCCATTTAAGAAAAAATTGAAACTACTGTTGCAATTAATTCTTTATTTTTTTTCTTTTACTTTATTTAAAGATAGGGTTATATTCGTCCTTTTACAAAATTTTATTAAGAAAAATGGAGGAAAATATTGTATTCCGCAAAGAAATGTCATATATTAGATTTTGCACCAAAATAAAGGATAGGGGGGTATTCTGTAATATGGGCAAAGTTTGTGTGTGTGTGTGTGTGGGGGGGGGGGGGGGGGGTTTGTGCCAATTATCCCTAACAAAAAAATGGTTTTATAAATAAGTATATTTAGCCCTTGTTTGGTATGCCTTGAAAATTTTACTTTCAAATAAATACATGTACAAGCTTTAAAATAATTTTTATTGAAAAAGTTAGAAATATACCAGTTATTAATTTTGACTGCACGACAATAGTTACTCTCACGAAATAAAAATTTTTTCATTAAAAAAAAGAAAAAAAAGGGTAAGTTATTCAAACATTAAAAAAAAGTTACTTAAAAGTAACTTTGCTTTTCCAAAGGTTAGTCAAACATCCTCTAACAATGATTTTGAAACTACATCTAAGTTTGCACCTTCCCCCTTTTTCAAAAGGTTTAAAGACAAAAAAAACCCCTCTATATACTTGACGATATGGGATATACCCCCCTGCCTATTGAAAATTATAGAAAACATCCATATATGAAATCTTGAGAGCGGAATACAACTTTTGAGGTGTGAAAAATCTGCCTTATATGAATTTTGAAGTGCAATTCACCGCCAACCGTCCAGTTCCATTAACCGTTAAAAACAATAAAAATTGTCAAAATTGAAAAACAATAAATCCATCCCAAGCTTTTTATTTGTTTACAAATTACACACAATTTTTTTTTATATTTACCACCACAATCCCAAACATTTATAAAATTTATTTTCTTCCCTGATTTTAATAGATAAAATGGTAATGTTATATTATTCTATATAAAATAATTAAAATAAAAAAACAAAAACAAAACACAGAAATCCCCACCCACCCACCCACCATCACCCTTCGATTCCCTTCCCTTAATCTTCCTCCTCAAAGAAAACCCAACAAAATGCAATTAAACCAAAACCAGAAGTCTTATTTTTGAATGCAATTATTTTTGAATTACAGTATGGGCTTCAACTCAAATGGAAGCAGAAGCAAAAATTGGCAAGAAACCAAAGTAGAGGTCTTTGTTCACAATAGAAAACTTAGTCCGAAATTTATAAATTGGGCCCTTAATCAAGTTTCTTCTTCGGGAAAAATTCACTTTTCCTACTTTATCTTTACCCTATTTCAAAAATAACAAAACAACTTTTACATTTCAAAAATCAGATTTTTTGACCTATATATACACATATTTATAAATATTTATTTATTTATTTAAATATATAAAAAGATATAAATAAATAAATAAATAAATATATATATATATATATATATATATATATATATATATATATATATATATATATATATATAACCCACCCCCACCACCACTACCCCACGACGCCGGCGACTGCTCCGACGACCACTCCGGCGACCACTCCGATTCCGGCGACTTCTCCGGCGACTGCTCCGATTCCGACGACTATTCCGATGACATCATTTTTTTGTACGGTCACAGTCCAAGTCACAGCCCATGTCACAAGTCACAGTTCAGGTCACAGCTTAGGTCACAAGTCACAACACGTGATTTTTTGTTTATAATAATTGATAACACAATAAGGCTCACGTCTCACATTTTTATTAATAGTCACAGATTATTTTCAAATGGTCACAGTGTCGGTCACAGTACATATATTGCACATCACTCAGGTCACAATTTTGTTCATAGTCTCATTTTATTTTCAAATGACTCAGATTCTTATCGATAGTCACAAATTTATTTCAAATGACCACAGCACAGGTCACAACTCGAGTCACAAGTCACAGTCCAGGTCACAACTCAGGTCACAACCCAGGTCACAACTCACCACACCACCGCCAAAGAAAACTGACGCACCACCACAAATCACAAAAACCACATCAACAAACACCACAGACACCGCACTCACCTCCCCCAACCGTCGTCTCACCAGATCCGCCTCGATTTAGGAGTTGAGATAGGAACCACCAATCGGCGGTGGTCAGTACTAGGTTCTGGCCACCTGCTACATGAACCACCACCGAACAACAGATAACCAAACCTCCAGTTTCCGTCAATCCGTACCTATGAGTCACAATAAACCCCAGCGATTCAGTTCACCCGCACCTCCGCCTCCACCGCACCCCCACGATCTGCTTCTTCGATTCGAATGAGAAGTGAAGTTCGAGAGGTCCGATTTGGAAGAGCTCGCTGCTACTCATGTCTTAACGACGGCGAGAAAGCGGTTCGCCGGTGCCGGAGAGAGAGCGAGCTGGTGAGAGAGAGTAGATGAGAGGGGAATGACAGAAGACAGGCGGCGGCAGGAAAGAAATAGGCGAGGGTAGAGAGTGAAAGGTATGAATTTAGGGTTTGTTTTTAAATGAAATTAATTGTGATTAAAATTTATAATTAATATAATTGTAATCTGTATCTATTTAAAAAAGTTCTGATTTTTGAAATTTAAATTATGAAATCTGATTTTGGAAAATGGATCTCCAAAAGTAGGGAAGGATGTAATTTCCACTTCTTCTTCAACCTATTTAAATTTATAAATTGGGCCCTTTATATCATCGAAATTGTAAATTTAAATGTTAAACTTTCCCTTAAATATTACACGACTTGCAATTGGGGATCGAAGCTCTAAAATGACTTAACATTTATCTTTAATTCAATTGAAAGTCAGGAGTTGTTTTAACGTCTACAATGACAATTTCAATCACACGAAAACCTATATTAATCATATTTAAATAGGTTAGAGACCAAAAATCTCACTTTTGAAAGTTGATGATTCATAATCATATTAGTAAAAGGTTTAGAAACCTGACCTTAATTTTTCTTATAATTCTAATATCTAATTAAAGTTAAAATAAAGAAAGAAAATTATTAAGAGCCTACAACTACCTAAGTTTCGTGGGATGGGATCGTGACATGCTTCTTGTAATAATCCCAAATCTAGGTTATTTTTGTGTCCTATTACTCAATGTGATTTTAAAAAGATTTAAATAAAAATTGCTGAGATGTGCGGTTCAAAGTTGATAAAAATTTTGGATCCCATAAAATGAATTCTTAAAATTAATTATCGATTTTGACTTAGATTGTTATCAACTTTTTCATTAAATCAAAGAACTTGATTGAAATATTGGGCTAGGAGATTGTCACTATTTAGGGAACAGTAACAATGTGTGTGTGTGTGTGAGAGAGAGAATTTTGAATGTTTAAACCTTATTTCTTAAAATGAAATTGATTACTATGAATAAAAAGAGAGCCATGGAGAACTATATAGAGCAAATAACTTCAATTCCCATCGCCAGAATATGGTAATTGAAACCATCGTAAGATTAAGATCACAAATTGGAAGTTTTCGGCACAATGTATCAGAATTTTTAAAGGCAACTATCACAGGAATAGCGAATTGAGATTGGTGATCATTATGAAGTAGATTTGAAGGGTTTCGAAGTCACTGTTGGTTGCAAATAATATTGTATTGTTGTGGATCTTTCGATTTTTGAATTTACAAAACAATGTTGAAGCTCCAATCATAAGTTACTATGACGAAAATTAAAAAACTCCATTGGCCAATAAATTGTGATATTGAGGAGATCCATTGGCCTATAAACTGTGGGTTGTTGTGATAAAAATTGAAAAGATCTATCGTTACCTATGATATTAATCCAATGGCATGTGACCAGTTCTCTATGATATGTAACTTGTTGATATGGATCTATGACCTGTGCACTATATCAAGTGACTTGTGAACTATTACAATTTAATATGTGACTGGTGTGCTGTCGTATGCACCCAAAAATAGTCCTTAAACTTCTAAAACTAATGTAGTAATGGGAGTAAGGGTCGATCCCACGAAGAGTGTGTAATTCAATATTTATGCTTCGTACAATGATTGGGGGGATTTTGTATTCAAACAATTGTAAATAACTCAATTAATAACAGTGCCAATTAAATTAACGAAAACAATCAAAAGACTAACCTTGGTCTAAGTCCACATCCACCATCGGAAATCCACAATTGATCATAGATACAAGTATAATTCAATTCATATTTCGAATATTCATCGTTGGAATTGATTCCTATTTCTCCTTAATTTTAGTTAATTAGAAACCAGCGTTCTAATTAACTCTAATTATTAAATAACCCCAGACCAGCGCTCAAGATTCAATTTAATAACAGTTTTACACAATAGAGAAATCGATGAACTAGATAACACAAACACCAGCGGTTGCATTCAATCTTTTAAACATTCTTCTTAAGATTCAATAACCTCTATCGCAGAAAATTATCAAATCCTAGTGCTTCACAAGTTAAAGGGATCAAACAATTACGGATTTGATGTTTAACTTAGCGGTATGTTGTTACAATCAATAAACTAGAGGGCCCTCTAGCAATTAAACGCAACAAATCATAGAAATAAATGCAGAAGAACATTCAATACGCAAAATATAAATCAAACAATAAGAAAACTATTTAAATCTCACAATATGTGGTTCCGAGGCTTCAATTTCCTTCAACCAAGCGTAAAAGTTTAGTTACACATGATAAATCTAAGAAAAATAGAGAGAAAATAGGTTGGAGGCGTTCTGGTACGTTCTAGGGTTTTAAAAGATGTATTTATAGTTGTTTCCATAGGTGGTTGACTTAAATTAGGAAACCAGAAATTTTTCCCCGATTTGGCCTGGGCGGGCGCCCAGTATAAAATGGGGCGGCCGCCCGGCATAACTTTTGGCTTCTGTTGATGAAGTACAGGGTCGGGCGGCCGCCCGACCAACGTAACTGAGCAGCTTTTAGTATTTTGGTCATATCTTTCTCTCCCAATATCCGATTGAGGTCATTCAAGATGCTTTGGAAAGCTAACTCAAAGGGCTACAACTTTTATTCAGATATCATCTTCCAATTCAATTTTTTACCATGTCAAAACTGGGTCTCAAGTGGAGTCTGAAAATCCGATGCATAACTTTTCGATTGAAAATTGATGTGTGATCCTACTTTGATGATATTTCATCCCTTTGGCTTCTTTCTTTATTCATTTGACTTCTAACACTCTCAAATCTTCATTTTAAGGTTCAACATGGCTTTTGATTATTTGTACTTTAGTCCCGAACTTTCGCTTTCTTTGAACTTTGGTCCATTTTCACCTATTTCTTCCAAATTACACCATGTCCATCGAATTGCCACCTAAACCAAAATATGATAATACTAAGTACATTTAGGCATAAAATAGTCATATGAGCGCATTAAATAAAGATGTAAAATGTGTATTTTACATTCCTATCAAATTCCCCCACACTTAACTTTTGTTCGTCCTCGGACAAAACTTAAATTTGATTCTCCAAAAACACCAGGTCATATTGATTCTCCAAAAACACCAGGTTATAATGCCATGAATATAGAACCATCAATTTTTTTCAAAACACGTAAAATATCATGAATAAACATTTCACACAACTCATAATCAATTAGTAAGCGTTTTCATATAAAGATGGAGTAAACTAAACATGTAGACCCTCACGGATATAAGCACTCAACTCTCATGTGTTTAAAAGGGTAAGTTTTTCGCTCAAATTCATTCCAATGGAGATGTTTTACCATATGCTTGCATATCTTCTCATTCGCCACCACTTAGATCACATGCTTTACAGGAATCATAAGGACTTCTCAAAGGTTGTAATGTGGCTTATGGTCAAGGTGGGAAATATTTGGGTATGTGACTCAAGAGCCATCGAAACTAGTGGAGTAAAGATAAATAGACTTAGCTCAAACATATACATAAGACATGTAAACCAACCACTACACATGATAGCTTCATCATTTTGCATCTATCCCAAACAAATCGAACTCTTTCTTGAGATGTAGGAAGAGTAATGAATATAGATCTTTTTCAACATTAAAATCACTCTCCTCCACCACGTATTTTTTTTCTTTCTTTTCTTTTCTTTCAATCATTCATTTTTTTTTATTCTTTTATTTTTCTTGCACAATGTAAACTCCAAATGATACACCAATAATGGAACTACATGAATTGACATAGAAAATGTGTTCCAATTCACCAGTAATAGCACTACCATAAATCTTGATACCCCCACACTTATTTTCTTTCATACCCACACTTCTCAGACATTCAACAATACTCCACTAGCTATAAGACTTGGGTAAAGACATTGTTTTTACAGTTTAAAGCTTGTAACGTGAGTTTATACAAAGAAAATGCGATAAGGCTCAAAGGGGCTCAACAATGGAAAGTTCAAGTACGGGATCGGCTATTTGGCTAATGAAGATCATTTATGTGACAAAGACGGCCTTAATCATGTTCATGCATGCATGTGTCAATGTGATCTTGAAGAGAATCAAGGCAAGTTCTAGAGAAACAAAATCATGGAAGAATATCACACATGAAAAAAAAATAATGAGACTATTATGGATGTATCAGTCTAAAGGCTCAAAAATCTCACCGGCTTTTTGTCTACAAAATTTAGTTACTACCATCCTCAAAAAAATAACTCAACTAATTAACTCTAAGTTGGAGGATCATTCATTCAATCATGTTATGAGTTCTTCAAAAGCCTAATTAATTCTAGCAAATAGCATACACAACCCAAAACAATCATTTAACTCTCAATTCATTTTCTTGAAAAATCATGCAAAAATTTTTAAAATTTTTGAAATTTAAACTCAATCTAAATCTAAACTCAATCTAAATCCAAACTCAATCTAAATCCCCTCCCCCACACTTAAAACTTACATTGTCTTCAATGTAAGGAGCAATGCAAAGAAAAGGACAAAGATAATTAAAATATGAATGCGAAAAACAAAAATAAAGAGATAAAGGAACGAACTTCCCTTGTGTTGCCTCTCAAGCAGCGCCTTTGTTTATTGTCTTTGGCTCGACTTAATGTTTTCTTGTTTAACCCGAGTCTATCATGGTTGGCTTCGATCTTCTTTGCGGTGCACCAAGTCCATTGGGAATGATAACTGGTAGTGTTCCTCCACCTCCATGGAATGTATACTTGTAGTGACTGGGGTGAAGTTTCAAATTTGGAATGAAAATCTGCAAAACAAAGGATAAAGGTTTCTCTTTAAAAACTGGCAATACAAAATAAGAACTATTACCTGACTTTGGAAGATCATTTAATGCTGCCACAGTTCTTTGTAACTCGGTGTTTAAGGTCAACTCCTCTTTTTCCTTCCCAAGATGCTCATTAATGACAGATTCCCATTCATTTTTACCAGCAAATTTGAAAACATCCTGTGCTAATTGATCAATTACATCAATAAAATGAACATGATTACTAATACACGAATGTTTCATGGAATCATAGATATTAAGCTTAATGATCTTATCATCAAATTCCATGGTTAATGTACCATTATTAAAATCCATTTTAGTTTTGGATGTCCTTAAGAATGGTCTTCCTAACAAGATAGGGGTAGTATGATTATTATTGCTCATGTCAAGCACATAAAAATCAGCAGGAAAAAAACGAATCATCAATTTTCACAAGAACATCTTCAACCACCCCTTTAGGATATGCATTAAATTTATCAGCTAGTTGAATTATTACACCAGTGTTATTTAAGGGTCCAAGTTTCAAGGAATTGTATACAGAATATGGCATGACATTAATAGATGCTCCTGAATCTAGCATGGACTTTTCAAACTTAGTGTCGCCTATCATGCAAGTGATAGTGAACATACCTGGATCTATGCACTTTGCTGGAAGTTTCTCTTGAATAATTGCAGATACGTGTTCTCCAACTTTTACATTTTCAATTCCCTTCAGTTTCTGTTTCCTCTTACTTGTGCACAATTGTTTTAAAAATTTAGCATAACGAGGCACTTGTTTAATAATATCTAAAAGTGGAATGTTTACCTCGCATTTACTAAAAATTTCATGCAACTCATCATGATCTCGTTCATATTTTCTACATCCTACTAGAGCTTGAGGAAAAGGAGGTACAAGTTTATAATTCGAAAGAGGTGGAAACTTACGCTCAGTTACCTCATTATCGTTGGGAGCAGTCTTGTTTGCAACAACGTTTTCTTCCTCTTTCTGCTTAGATGATGTAGGGGTTGCCTTTACTGGAACATCAACCTCTGTGCCACCCCTCAACGTGATTGTACTTACATTTTTCCTTGGATTTACTACCGTTTGAGAGGGCAATTTTCCCGAATTCTATGACTCCAATCGACTGACCGCGCTAGCCATTTGACTTATCTGATTCTCCAAACATTGAATGCTAGCCCTTCTCTCCTGTTGAAACTGTAAAGTGTTAGTGGCCAGAGATCTAACAATATCTTCTAAAGACATATCAGAGTTAGAAGTTTGGTCCTGTTGTTGTTTAGGAGGGTATGGCTGATTATATTGCTGGGAATTTTGCCAATTTTGATTCATAGGTTGATTCACTTGTCGATTCTCATAACTAAGATTTGGATGATCCCTCCATTCTTGGTTGTATGTGTTTGAATAGGGATCATAATTCCTCTGTGGTTGTCCAGGAAAACTACTTGCTGTATTTACGTATTCAACGGATTTTTTTTGAAGTGTTGGGCACATATCGGTTGGATGGCCTACCAATAAACAAATTTCACAAGCTTTTGTTGTTTGCACATTACCTGCAAATTCGACAAATAAGAGTAGTTAGACTCGCAAGTTGTTGTTCAATGGATGAGACATTTACCTCATTAACATATTTCGATGGCATAGTTGCAATCAAGTTCCTCAAACTATCAAGGAAACTCAAAAAAAAAGTATGACAAACAAGTTAAAAAAAAAAAAAAACTAGAATAAGAAAACAAATAAAATTCTATGCTAAAATTCCTAAAAACAATAAATTGCTAACAAAACCTAGAAAATTGAGATTTTTGTGTTTTTTTTTTTTTTTGCAAAAATAAAATAAAATAACTAAAGAAGCACAAAAATAAATTAACACCACTCACCGGCAACGGCGCCAAAATTTGGTGTGCTGTCGTAGGCACCCAAAAATAGTCCTTAAACTTCTAAAACTAATGTAGTAATGGGAGTAAGGGTCGATCCCACGAAGAGTGTGTAATTCAATATTTATGTTTCGTACAATGATTGGGGAGATTTTGTATTCAAACAATTGTAAATAACTCAATTAATAACAGTGCCAATTAAATTAACGAAAACAATCAAAAGACTAACCTTGGTCTAAATCCACATCCACCATCGGAAATCCACAATTGATCATAGATATAAGGATAATTCAATTCATATTTCGAATATTCATCATTGGAATTGATTCCTATTTCTCCTTAATTTTAGTTAATTAGAAACCAGCGTTCTAATTAACTCTAATTATTAAATAACCCCAGACCAGCGCTCAAGATTCAATTTAATAACAGCTTTACACAATAGAGAAATCGATGAACTAGATAACACAAATACCAGCGGTTGCATTCAATCTATTTAAACATTCTTCTTAAAATTCAATAACCTCTATCGCAGAAAATTATCAAATCCTAGTGTTTCACAAGTTAAAGGGATCAAACAATTATAGATTTGATGTTTAACTTAGCGGTAGGTTGTTACAATCAATAAACTAGCGGGCCCTCTAGCAATTAAATGCAACAAATCATAGAAATAAATGCAGAAGAACATTCAATACGCAAAATATAAATCAAACAATAAGAAAACTATTTAGATCTCACAATATGTGGTTCCGAGGCTTCAATTTCCTTCAACCAAGCGTAGAAGTTTAGTTACACTTGATAGATCTAAGAAAAATAGAGAGAAAATAGGTTGGAGGCGTTCTGGTACGTTCTAGGGTTTTAAAAGATGTATTTATAGTTGTTTCCATAGGTGGTTGACTTAAATTAGGAAACCAGAAATTTTTCCCCGATTTGGCCTGGGCAGGCGCCCAGTATAAAATGGGGCGGCCGCCCGGCATAACTTTTGGCTTCTGTTGATGAAGTACAGGGTCGGGCGGCCGCCCGACCAACGTAACTGAGCAGCCTTTAGTATTTTGGTCATATCTTTCTCTCCCGATATCCGATTGAGGTCATTCAAGATGCATTGGAAAGCTAACTTAAAGGGCTACAACGTTTCTTCATATATAATCTTCCAATTCGATCGTTTACTATGTCAAAACTTGGTCTCAAGTGGAGTCTGAAAATCCGATGCATAACTTTTCAATTGAAAATTGATGTGTGATCCTACTTTGATGATATTTCATCCCTTTGACTTCTTTCTTCATTCATTTGACTTCTAACGCTCTCAAATCTTTATTGTGAGGTTCAACATGGCTTTTGATTATTTGCACTTTAGTCCCGAACTTTCGCTTTCTTTGAACTTTGGTCCATTTTCACATATTTCTTCCAAATTACACCATGTCCATCGAATTGCCACCTAAACCAAAATATGATAATACTAAGTACATTTAGGCATAAAATAGTCATATGAGTGCATTAAATAAAGATATAAAATGTGTATTTTACATTCCTATCAGTGACCAATGACCTATGATATTTATTCAATGTTCTATGCCAAGTTCTCTTGGATATGTGATCATGGCATATGTACTATAACATGTGACCTATAAAGTTACATGTGATATTGATCTAATGGCCCGTGACCATTTTTTGGATCTGTAACCTATGGAAATTAATCTTTTACCTATGGAATATGACCTATAATATTTGAACTGTGATTTGTGAACTTGAATCTGTGACATGTTATCAGTACACAAAGACATGTGACATCTGATCTATGATTAGTTAATATTGATCTTTGACATGTTACCTATTAACACAAATAAATGATCTGTAATCAGTTCTATTTGATTTGTGACATGTGGACATTGATCTGTGACCTATGCATATTGACTTGTGACCTACAAACTGGTACATGTGAGATTAGGATTTGTTTTCTAGAAATAGTTGGAGAAAAAAGTTAAATCGGATCAAGAGTGTAAACTTAAAAAAATTGGGATTTTACACCAGACTATTTGTTCGCCAACAGAAAAATCCTAGAGTTTTTGATGAAACAAGCTCAAGAACTCAAATAACAGCGATAGGACTTCATGCAATCACACTGAAATTCGAAATTAAGAGACTGAAGTAAAGATTTTGACTGAATTCAAAGAAGAAAAACAAAACTGGAAATTGAAGACTGAAATTTACACGAAGGTTTAATAAATGAAAATTAACAGAGAATTGGTTTGGTGCCGGAATATCCTTCTTCTCCAAGGAGAATTTTAGAGAGAGAGTGTGGGGATTTGGTCGATCAGTGCTGCCCACAGCGACACTCATCGATTCCGTCAGAATGTGTATAGTGGCCCCCCAATTTGCCAACTTGTGGTGTTTAGAGAGAGAAAAAAGATCGACACAAAAGATTTAACCATATCGATTGGCTTCCTCCACAAAAATTGGGACAATTAATATTACAGAAGATACTAAACACATCTTAGCTTTTTCATGTGATAGAACATATGTTTCTAGTTTCTTCTATATAGATATAACCGAATTGAATCTGTTTTGATATTAAACTAGCTGTTGCTACATAGATTAATTACTTAAGTTGATCTTGCTTCTTGATTCATATGGATATATTTTCTTTGATATTTTTTCCTTTTCATTGAATCAGATATAGACTATGTTAATGTTTTCATAACATGCAATGGGCTGACATTTGGACTTCTATTACCTAGTGGATGCAATTATGTGGATCTCGTTGAGATGGTATCCGTTGATATGAAAATCGATAAAAGGTCTGCTTTCCTGAAAATTGATTACGATGTAGGTGGTATACCACATGGCACCCATGATGCTAACAATTGACAACATACTTCTTTTCTACTTGGAGCCGAAGAAGAATGAACTACGGGTTATCTCATATGCAATATGTGTTGAAGTGCTCAATGTTGACATATGGTTGATCTTATATTTTGATTATAACGAACAAAATGATTTTATCTCTATCATTTGTATTTGATTCTTTATGTTACATGTTGGTCAAATTGGAGACCAAATAATTTCTATCAAAAGACTTGTAGTTGACGATCGAGAAAATTCAAGATGGATTCGAACATTTATAATCGGAGACAAATCGAGCAACAAATTGAACAATCATGCAAAATCAATCGAAGATATTAGAACTAGATGTTTGAGCTCATTTGTAAAGGTAAAATACTTTAATCCTTAGCAATGACTCATTAGAAGCTCAAGTAACGAATTTTTATGCACGAGAAAAATCTACTTCATAAAAAGTTTGCACAAAATTTAATTTTCAAAGCTAAAATGATTTGATAATAATAAATTAGATGAGAAATCAATGTAGTTATGTTCAAAAATATCTCACTTGAATACTCTTAATATATATAATGAATAGCAAGTAAGTTGGTATTTATAGCAGTTGAAAAATGTCAAAAAATTCTCTTGAGCCGGACGATCATCTGGACGTCCGGTACTGTTCCAGACGAATGATTTAGCCATTGCTCGTCAAAAGTCAGAATTGTTGAAAAATCAACCGTTGCGTATGAACCTAACATCCTCTTCACCATCCGGACGTTCGGATGCGCTGAATTTTTTCGGCTTCTCTCGTTTGTTTGTTTGAAACAATGTAGGCTTATAAATGACGTTTTACTTGATTTTTCAAGGTAAGTGATGCTTATTTTGTCTTAGATAGAAACGAGTTTAATCGTATTAGCACATGTGACTCCGCATATGATATATGACATACTTTAGAAGTCACTCATGTTGGTAGTAGTAAGGTAAAAGAAACTAAGATTAATCTCTTGGTCAAAGAATTTGATAATTTCTTCATGAAACAAGATGAACATATTGTTGACATGATTACTCGCTTCACCGATATTGTTAATGTTTTCAAAGGCTTTGATCGTAAATTTACTAACGATGAGCTTGTAAGCAAAATGCTTAGGTCACTATCGGAAGATTGGAGCCCATGAAGAATATTGATAGAGAACACCAAATATATCAACTCTTATCCTTTGGAGGAACTCTATGGAATCTTGATGACATACGAGCTCAACAACGTCGAAATCAAGGAGAAGATGAGGAAAAACAAAGAAGAATCAAAAGAGCCACCTAGACATCAAATTGCTCTCAAATCGACAATTGAAAAGGTACCTACAAGTGAACACATGAGTGATGAGAGTTTGATGATCTTGTACTTCTTGTCAAAAAATGGAGAGGTTTTCGACACAATCGAAAATTTCAAAAGAAAGAGGAAAAAAGCGAAGAAAGTAGCAAGAAAATTATTTTTTATGAATGCGACAAACTCGGTCACAAGAGAACCAAGTGTCCAAACAAAAAGAAAAATTTCAAGAAAAATGCACTTCAAGCAACATGGGATGAAAGTGATGATGACGATCGCTATGAAAGTGAAAGTCAAGAAGAGATCGTCAACAGGTGCTTCAGGGCAATCGATGATGAGGTAAATTCTATTTAAAAAATTTTCATATGATGATTTATTTTCCTCATATGATGAAATTTTGGAAGAATTTGAAAAACTAGCTCTTAGTGATTATATTCTTAAAAAATTATTAAAAAGTGAAATGGAGAAAATTTTAGAAACTAAAAACGAAAATATTGATTATGATTTAGTGTATAAAGAAAATTGTTCTTTGAAAAAAAGAGGTTGAAGATTTAACAAAAATTATTTATAAGTTCACTCAAGGGAAGAAGAATTTTGATTTAATACTTGCTGATCAAAAATATATTTTTGATAAAGGATGCATTGGATATAAACCATTTTTAAAACTAAAATCTCTCAAAAATTTATTTGTCAAAGTCTCAAATACAATTCTCTCAAAAACTACTTACAAATTTTGCAATATGGATGGACATATTGCCTACAATTTCTAACCTAAAAGATGCTGCACTTTGAAAGTAAAAACAAGTAGACTTGAGAATTCACTAAAACTAACTACCAATGATCCAAGCTTGTGTGGGTACCAAAGATAAAAAATTGAATTATTGTGGTAGGTACCGAAGAAGAAAACGAGCAAATGGTTCTTAGATATCGGGTGCTCAAAGCACATGACCGAAGATAGAACTTTACTATCGAATTTCAAAAAGAAGGATGGAGGTCATGTCACATTTGAAGACAATGCAAAGCGAAAAATCATCAGAATTGGAAACATTGGTAATAATCTATCTCCTTCCATTGAAAATGTACCATTAGTAGATAACCTCAATCATGATTTATTTAGTATTAATCAATTATATGATAAAGGTAATCACATTAAATTCAATTCTTCTAAATGTCTCATTAATCATGCTACATCTAAAGAGCTATTGTTTATAGGAAGTCGAAGCAAAGATATTTATATAATAAATATGATTTTGAAAATGATGAAAAATGTTTAGTGAGTTTGAAAGAAGATACTCGGTTATGGCATAGGAGATTATATTATGTTAGCATGAAACTTCTTTCAAAAATCGTCAAAAATTGTTTTATCAAAGGTTTACCAAATTTAAAGCTCGAAAAAGACAAAATTTTTGATGCGTGTCAATTTGGTAAACAACTAAAAAGATCATTTAAACTCAAATTACACTCATCAACTAAAAAAAAATTTCAATTACTCTACATTGATCTAATTACTCTATATTGATCTTTTTAGACCATCGAGAATCGCTAGTTTATGTAGAAAATACTATGCTTTCATCATTGTTGATAATTTCTCTAAATTCACTTGGGTTCTTTTCTTAAATTTTAAAGATAAACCTCTAAAAACCTTCAAACATTTTTGTAAAAAGGTTTTTAATGAAAAAGATACTCCATTTCAACTATTAGAAGTGATCATTGTGGAGAATTTGATAATCTTGCCTTCTATGAGTTTTGAAATGAAAATGGATATGAGCATAATTTCTCGACTCTTAGAACTCCTCAACAAAATGGTGTATTAGAAATGAAGAATCGTACATTGCAAAAAATTGCTATGACCATGCTAAATAAAAATAGCATGCCAAATATTTTTAGGCATAAGTCGTTAGCACCACTTGATGTATTATTGATAGAGTTTTAATTAGTCGAAAGAAAACCAAAATCCCATATGAACTTTGAAAAAATAGAATTCTCAATATCGGTTATTTCAAAGTTTTTGGGTACTAATACTTTATATTTGTAACAACCCGGGTCCCACTTAACGGTCTGTTCCGATCGTTAGATCGACGACGTACTGTTCCCACTGTACCGACAAGGTGCACCTTCTTTTTCGAAAATCCATCGTTAGAAACTCTACAATTAAGTGTGCTTGGTTTGGAGCAATTTTATGATGGGTGATCCCCCGGAAAGTTTTCTTATTTGTAATGACCCGAGTCCCACTTAACGGACTGTCCCGATCTCTAGATCGATGACGTACTGTCCCCACTGTACCAACATGAGTCTTTTCAGCATGCTTCGTCCTCACTCGCACGCTCCCCGAGAAAAATTCCCAAGAGGTCACCCAACATAGA